>JAMWYP010000248.1:677868-1404667 GCA_025563575.1 Acacia pycnantha
TATCACATGAACAAGTCATGTGAAGTAAAATTTTTTATTTTTTTTTGAGTAAATACACTTTCTGTTTCCTGACAAAAAACACGGACCCTATTTTGATCCTAATAAAGAAAATGTCCTTTTTAATCTATAAAAAGGACGAATAAAGGTTGATTGGTGGATATTTTGATCCCTCACAAATTTTCAAAAGATCTTTTTTAGTCCCATTAAAATGACGAATAATGGTCGTTTTTTTTTCAGGAACCAAAATGGAGTCTGTATTTTTTGTCAGGGACAAAAAAAAAGGGATATTTACTCTTTTTTTTTGTCTCTACAAAGTTAACTTTTAATGAAATTTTCTTTTAATTTTTGTCCCTGTGTAAATGTAATAAAAGTGGTCACACTCACATCCAGTAATCGTTACGTATTTAATGAGACTGCCATAAGTACGTACTATGTACGTATCTGTTTATATTATTTAATGAAAGAATCGTTTCAGTTTTGGTTTGATCTCAGCATCATTACAAAATATGAGAACTGTTTTGCAGTTTTTGTTGCCTGTTTTCTGCGACTTCTTTCCTGTTCAGACTGGGCCTGTCTCTGCGCACTGGTTTTTTCTCAGAAACGGAATCTTGATGCCCCAAAACAATACTTGAGGTGGAGTTTAATTTGTTTCTTTCTTTATTCAGAATAGATGGTGCATGTGTGCCTGATGGGTTAAATTTTATATATAAATAATAAGCTAAATTATTTAAAAGCTTACTATACTTAGAGGTAGACAGCTATAAATGAGCTTATTAGATGTAAAATTGTGTGTGTGAGATATTTCAATTCACAAAGACAAATATAAATATATTGTTTTATATTATACAAACACACATAAATATATAAATATATAGATATACATAAAATTCAATATATTATTAAATATTTATTAATAATTAATAAGTTATTAAAACTTAACAATAAACTCTCTTAAATATTCAAGTTTATTTATGCAAGTCAAACTACTCTTAAACATTAAGTTATTTTACTTTTTAAAAAACTTATTATCAAGGGAATTACAGTTTATCGACAGCTACTTCTTTTGTGGCTAATTGCTTTAGTGACAGAATTTCAATTCCGTTGCTAATTAATTATCAAAGGAATAATTCGGTCACTAATTTATTTTTTATAATTTCAAAATGTCACATGAAGCTGCTTGGAAGCTGCCACATAGCCCCTCCTCCACCAGCCATCACATGTCACTGACGACCACCGCCACCTTGCCTCCATGTTAGGGCCACATGTTCACGTCAGAAATTGGTTACAAGGGGTGGTTCTAGGCTTCTAGCCTGTTGCGGAAGCCTTTCAAATTTAGTTCAGAAGAATCTCCCATCTTTAAACGTGAAATCACAAACACGTGCGCGTGTGCAAACACAAAAAATACATATAAATATATTATTTTTATATTGTACAAAAAATATATAAAATTTAATGTATTATTAACATTTTTTTATTATTTTAGGTAAATATTAGTTAATAATTAATACATTTTATTTTAAAAAATTGGCAAATATTATTTATATTATAGGTTTTATATTTTATATTTAAAGATATATATATTTTTTATTTTTTATTTTTTGCTCGGAGATTTAAAGATATATATAAGGACTATACATATGTCAAATTCCTTATATCCATTACATCAAGTTCTCCAATCACCTATGATCATATGTCTTTTTTTTATATGGGTTTAATTAAATGATAATAATTCAAAAATAGGAAATCAGATATGATTGGAGAACTTGAAAAAATGGATATATATAAGGAACTTGAGATGATTATTTTCCTATGTATAATATTATTGAACATTTCACGCACACATATTATAATTTTATTAATAAATATGGAACTATCATTTTTATATATTTATATTACTATTAATATATCTTTATTTGTATAAATATATTACTTTTAGTATAAAATTAATTAAAAATGAAATAAATGTTAGTTCACAGAGTTTTGATGATAGCAAGACTTAGAGGTGATTAAGTTTTTGTATTGAAAATGGTTAAGGTTTTGAATAAGTGAATATTGCCTAAGGTAAGAGTGTACTCAGGTATGCCCTTAAGGTTTTAAAAGACTTAAGAACCTAACTCCGTTATCCGAACAGAATGGCCAGGTAAGTGTCTACCATGGGGCCTCACCGGGTTAGCGGCGACTGATTGGCACACCACGTAGACTAGCCTTGCCTTCGGCACCAAACTGTTTGTAGTAACATAGTTAAATTCATGCCAGAATGCTTGCTCTGATACCAAAAATGTAACATCCCAATTTTTAAAGCGGAACTTTTTTTTTTCAATCAGAGTAGAGCAATGGAGCGAAAGAGTAACTGATTCATATCAAAATATCAACCATAGTGTAACATTGTAACATTACAGTTATCCTAGAGTTTGAAAGTAACTACAGAAAAACAAAAGGTTCTCCGGCTATCAGCTTAGACCTGCTGCTTCCCCCGATCTCCAATCTTCGGTCCATCGGACCCAGACAACAGATATTCATGACATAACAGCAGCATCTTATCAGATAATTGTGACACAGACAGAACATAAGCATGGAGCAATATGTAAGGTCCTACACAATAACAGTGTGACACAGACAGGACATAAGCATAAAGAAGTATGTAAAGTCCTACACAACAATAGCCTACACATTATCCTGTGCCACGATCACGTGTCCTCAGCGCTAGGAAAACTCAAAACGGTATTATCATGTCTATAACCCGTACAAGGCTGTATGTATAACGACAACTCTGGACAGAGCCTCGGTATATGAACGTATCTATGACATATATGTATATGAGAAACATAGGATTAGTGTTACAGTACGCGTCCGTACCTTCGTTGACGTACGTAGATGTTTCTGGCGGAAACTGTACTTTCTGACGGAAAACAGCGGTTTGTCCGACAGCGGTACGTTGGACAGCGTAACGGCAAGGTTTCGATGTCCTATAAGAGTAATATCACATTTATTAGTGATTTGACATCATAACGGGCATTTTAGGTAAAAATTACCATTTTGCCCCTATACCCTAATCGGCGGAATTTCGCCAGCACTTCGTTACTTTGACTCCGTTTTTCCAAAATTTTGCCAGAACCTTGACCCCACCATGATTTTCGAAATTTAGGACTAAAATACCCCTATCATATGATATCTAATCATACTTGAAAGATTAAATACTAATCTAACATTACTACTCTAACTATCGAAAGAACTACGAAAGCTTAAAGCTCGGTACCGAAAAACTTACCCAGAGCTTCGCTACAAATTTCCCCGGCTTTCTCCTTCTCTCCTCCTCTCTCTAGATTTCGGCTAGGAGCTCTCAAAATTGTGTGAGAAATGAAGAGGATTGCTTGCTTATTTATAGGGAAAAAAAGTGCCAAATTGTGTAATTTTCCCCTTCCAACTTTGTAATTTTCCCATCATTTTTAACCATGGAAAAATTAGGGTTTTTGAAGAGTCATTTGTGGCCACTCAACACACCATTTCGGCCTCTTGCTCCCCAAGCCAAAGATGTGCCAATAATATGATGCCACATAGCACATTCCAGAAGCTTTCCGGTCGAATTCCTCGATCAGTGTCCGATTCACGTAATTTCGAGAAAATCTCAAAATTTCAGAATTACAACTTTGAAGACACTTTCTCACTCACTAAAAATGTCTGGTTTAAACATCTTTTTGATTCCATACAGGGTTCCAACGGTCCTGCGGAAGTTTCTCGAAAAACGTGCCCGTTTATGGATTTCACTTACAGGTGTCACTACGGACAAAAATTCACGACTCCAAATATGTCCAGATAATCATAAACTCACCTCCAAATGTCGAGTTACAATTTATTTTTCAAATTCTAATTTTAGGACTATCGCCTTTTTATCGATTTTCCCTATTTCGTCTTATTACTAACTTCTTCTATCGATCTTAGAATTAACTCTAGGTACAGCTCAATTCAGGATAAAAATCCACTGATCAATAATATATCCTGACTTTAGAAATCCTGTTCCCGGTTCTCTAGATAGGATCCGTTCCTATTTTATTTTTTTCCTTCTTTTATTTTTCCCCAAAATTCATGTCGGCCCTCACACTCTTTTTCTTTATATATTTTTATTTTATTTTTTAATTAATTTTTTAATTATTATTTTAATTATTTTTAATAATTTTCATTCTTGTATTTAGGCTCAAAATTACTTAACCTCACTAATTTTTCTTCATATTTTCCAATTAATTAGGACATATATTTATGCTAATTTTTTAGCCATTACCACTAATTATGGAGTTTTACATAATTATCCTTGAATTATCATTTGTTTATTCTTAAGTAATTAGCCAATAATTACTTAATTAATTTCTTAATATTTGTTGCTAATTTCCTTAATTAGAATAGCTTATTACCTCACAACTTTTGTATTTACATTAGTATTTTATGTCCCATGCATAATATTAGCATTTACAGGGGCATTTTGGTCATTACAATACTTTTTGCTTATCCTCTTCTAATTTTTCCAAGGTTATATTTTATTAAAGGGTTAAGGTGCAAAAATAGACAAATGCTTTTCTCAAAAGAGCGTCCAGTAGCAAATACTTTTTTTTGGTGCAAAAGTAGACACGTGGTTACAAAGTGGAGCAAAATTAGCGTTTGACAGTTAGTTGACTTTTACGAAGCGAAAATGATGACGTGGATGATGACGTGGATGTTAATGCTTTATAAATTACAGTTCAGCCCCGGATGCATTTAAAAAAAATTCAATTTAGTCCCTCTATAAACTTTTAAAACTTTCATTTAAGTCCCTGGTCAAAATCATTCTAGGTCAGCTTTTGACCTTCTTCTTCGCCAGAGACAGCACCCCCCACGATCTGCACCCCCCCAATCTCGATCTGAACCGCCACCCACCCAAAAAAATCTCGTGAGCGTTCGTCTTCATCGATCGTCCTGGTTGAACCAGAACCAGAAGAGCATCCATACAGAAGGAGTATTAAATAACAAGAGATCACAAATCGACAGAAACCCATAAGGCAAAAATTGAGAAATTGGAAGATCGATGAAGACGAAGGGGATTATAGACTATTCACAAATCGCCGGATCTGCTCAATCGCCAGATCTGCAAGCGCAGGGGGGTGACTGAAGGCGAAGGGGAGGCAGAAGGAAACCCAAAGGCTGATCTGCAATCGTTGAATCTGCAAGCGCCGGGGGAGGGTGGCCCGAAGGCGAAGGGGAGGCAGAAGGAAACCCAAAGGATGATCTGCAGCGCGGGGGGTTGGTGAAGGCGAAGTCGGCAAGGCGCTTCCAACCCTGGTTAAGGGCACAGTGAGGGTACCAAACCATCAAAGATGAATCCCGTGCAATCTGAGATTAAGCCATAAGATCTCATCCTTGAAACAGGAAGAGTCAGGGGCACCTACCGAAGGAGTCTTCCCTCCATCGATTCATTGAGAGGGCCTTTGACAACCCCCTTGAATGTGGCTCGCCGGATCTGCAAGCGCCGGGGGGTGTTCAAGTCGCACCAGGTTGAAGGAAGGCTGACATACGAAGGTGTGGGTTTCTCATACGAAGGTACGAAGGTGTGGATTTTTTTTAATTTATTCTTTATTTTTTCACTGCCAACTAGGATAAAAATTTGCTGAGTCAGCATCCATGTTAATGTTTTTGGTCAAACTAACGGTCAACTAACGGTCAAACGCTAATTTTGCTCCACTTTGTAACCATGTGTCTACTTTTGCGCCAAAAAAAAGTATTTGCTACTGGACGCTCTTTTGAGAAAAGCATTTGTCTATTTTTGCTCCTTAACCCTTTATTAAATTACCAAAATTAGAGATAATATATTCTCTCAATTTTAATAATTATTTTACTGCCTTTCTGGATTTTTCACAATTTTTCTAAGTTATTATGTCCTACAAGGGCATTTTCGTCATTTGCAACTCTGGCACTTAAATTCTCTAATTTCCTACAGAATTCAACTTAGAAAAATAGACTATATTAACACAAGACTTAAGATCATAATTTCACCTATCAGAAATAGCCAATTTATTTATAAAAATATAATATTTCAGATAAATAAATATGCGGGTATTACATTTCTCCCCCCCTTAAACAAAATTTCGTCCTCGAAATTTAGTCTATACTAACTAAACTCCGGGCCATGAAGTCCGGGTACTTCTCTTCCATATCTCTCTCGGTTTCCCAAGTCGCCTCTTCGGGTGACAAACCTTTCCAGACTACCTTCACTATCCGTATGGTCTTGTTCCTAAGCCGTTTCTCTTTGTGATCGATAATCTGTTCCGGCACAACTACGAAGGTATTATCATGTCGTACTTCAACGTCCTCGTACTTGATGACATGATCACGGTCTGGTTGGTATTTCTTCAGTTGCGACACGTGGAAAACGTCGTGGAGATTACTCAGGTTCGGGGGTAAAGCTATCTGATAAGCGACTTCTCCTCGTTTGGCTAAAATTTCAAATGGTCCTACGTATCGTGGACTAAGTTTCTTCCTTTTAAGCGTTCTGCCGACACCGGTTACTGGGGATAACTTTAGAAATACATGGTCGTCGACATAGAACGTCAGAGGTCTCCTCCTTTTGTCAGCACAGCTCTTCTGCCTGCTATGTGCTGCCAGGAGTCTCTTCTTGATCAACGCGATCTGCTCAGAGGTCTGCTCAAGCATATCCGGCCCAAGTAACTACTTTTCAGACGAATCTGTCCAGCATAATGGTGATTTACACTTCTGCCCGTACAAAGCCTCGAACGGGGCCATTTGTATACTAGCATGATAACTGTTGTTATATGCAAACTCTGCTAGCGAAGGATGTCGATCCCAACTTCCTTTGAAATCAAGGGCACATGCTCGCATGACATATCCTCCAACGTACATGTCGTTCTTTCAGTTGACCATCAGTTTGAGGGTGATACGCGGCGAACTTCAGCTTGGTACCCATACCTTCATGAATTGCTTGCCAGAAACGGGATTTGAAACGCGTATCCCGATCAGAGACAATGCTCTTAGGGACACCGTGTAATCTCACTATCTCTTTGATATAAATCTCCGCCAATCGTTCCGGAGAGTAATGGATACTGATGGGAATAAAGTGTGCTGACTTGGTTAATCTGTCAACAACTACCCAAATTGTATCATGATTCCTGATTTTGGGCAAACCTACCACAAAATCCATGGTTATATTCTCCCATTTCCATTCCGGCAGCTCTAGTCCTTGTAAAAGACCAGGGGGTCGACGGTGTTCAATCTTCACTTTCTGACAGGTCAAGCATTTGGCCACGTAGTCGGCTACATCTTTCTTCAACCCGGGCCACCAAAGTTCGGATTTCATACTCTGGTACATCTTGACCATGCCTGGATGCAGAGTATACTTACTCTTATGAGCCTCATCCAGTATTTTCCGCCTCAATTCATCAACTGGCGGTACGTAGATTCTCTTTTTGTACCTGACCAAACCACTAGGTGATAGATCATGGTCTTGGGTCTCACCTCGAGAGATCTTCTCACGAATCTCGATAGCCCAATCATCTTGCTTCTGAGCTTTGTCAACTTCGTCTCTCAGATCATACTCCCCTTGACTCACAAGAAGGGTTGCAAGATAGGCATCAGCTGGTGTGTGGAGACCCATGCAGATTTGATTGGATAGATTCAGATCTCTGAAATCTTCCAGTAATTTCTGCTCTTGCATCATCATGTATGCCACCTGCACCGTCTTTCGGCTAAGAGCATCAGCAACGACATTTGCTTTACCCGGATGATACTTGATCTCCAGGTTGTAGTCTTTGATCAGCTCCATCCAGCGACGCTGTCTCATGTTGAGTTCTCTTTGATCGAACAGGTACTTCAGGCTCTTGTGGTCGCAGTACAATTCTACGGTTACACCGTATAAGTAATGCCTCCATATCTTCAAAGTAAACACGATAGCCGCCAGCTCTAAATCGTGTGTGGGATAGTTCAACTCGTGAGGCTTTAGCTGACGGGAGGCATAAGCCACCACTCTGCCCTGTTGCATTAGGACACATCCCAACCCTTGCCCACTGGCATCACTGTAAACAACATACGTCTCATCTGGATGCGGGATGATTAACACTGGTGCTGTAGTCAATCTCTCCATCAGTTTCTGAAAGCTCTCCTCACAGTCGTCTCCCCATATAAAGGGTTGATTCTTCCTCGTAAGCTTTGTCAATGGTAAGGCTAGACGCGAGAAATCCCGTATGAATCTGCGGTAGTATCCCACCAGACCCAGAAAACTACGTATCTCCGTCACTGTTTCTGGTCGTTTCCAGTCCAGAAACTTCCGTCATTGAACGAAATATAACTAACTCACGTTTGGTTCTGGATGAACCGAAATCTCTGCATTCATCCAGAGAATCCCTCGACTAGACGATCGCCTAGCATATGTCCGAACAGTGGCGTCTCACTGTGCAATCGCACAGCAACACTGTAACCTAGTTCAAACTCAGTCCTTGGGATGAACCAAACCGAATATTAAATCTAATATTCGGACTATTTCCAGAAATCGAATCCGATAAGATGAAAACAGAATCGAGTAAAGTTACCGATTAAGCACGAGTCCTCTGGACGAATCATGGAATCCTCAACGTTAGGTTAATCACAGAAGTTTAGCCGAGCATGGCTGGGAAAAACGAAGAATAGACGAAGAACGCGAAGAACATTGCAGAGAAAATAGAACTTCTGTATTTAATCCTAAACCTTCAAAAACGTGAATGAATGAATGAATGTGTTTGCGGCTGCCATCTAACTTAAAGTTAACCTAAAAACGAAATGGGCTCTAATGGTTCAACCCAAAACAGAAATAAAATAAAAATGGGCTTTAATTATAAAATTCGAGCCCAAATAAAATCCAGAAATATACATCTGACTTTGGCTCCAAAATCAACCGCCCTCTTGTCCGAATTTTCTCTTCATGTCTTCAGAAAAATTGTAGCTCTCTGAATCATCTAAAACATGAGACAAAAATGAGGCAAATCCGATATCTGGTTCAAGAGTTATGGTAAAAATAGTGAAGCAATGTAAAACTGAAATTTTATTATTAAAAATGGCTAAAATATAATCTAAGGCCCAAAGCCCAAATAAGTATAAAAGCCATTATTTATTAACTAAAGAGTCCTAAATTATTAATCAAGAGATAAAAAGAAGTGTATGAAATATTCAATTATCAAATTCCCCCACACTTATCTTTTTGCACTCCTGAGCAAAATTCAAAGGAAAAGACTAAAAGGAAAGACTCTTCTTTTCTAACAGTTGCTAACAATGCAAAAATTGACCAATGGACACAAAGCTTCAAAAGACCAATCAATCAAGACCAAAATCCTTTCATCTCAAATTACAATTCAGGGTAATCTCAATCAATGATGTAAATAAGTGTATCGCTCAATTTCTACTCAAGAAAATTGTTCTACCATAAGCTTGCTCAATTTCTACGTCTCCACTACTTATAACACATGCATGTACAAATCAAGAGAGCTTGTTATTAAAGGTTGTAATAGGGCTAGGGTGAAGGTAGGTAATAGTATGGAATGAGAGGCTAAGCACCCAAGAAATTGAAAAGAGCACTAATTAACACAATTATTCTTTATGTATGGAGACTTTTTTTTTTTTTTTTTTTATATATCTCCTTTCTTTCTTTCTATGTTTTTTTTTTTTTTCTTTTCTTTCTTTCTATGTGTTTTCTTTTATTTTTTTATTTTTATAATCACAATGACAAAATCAAATATCTCCCCCCCACTTAAAGCTGTTGCACTCTGAGCAACCCCCACACTTAAACACAAAACCAAGGTGAAACCAATGCTCAATAAATTTCCAAGGTGCGGAATAAAATGGTTTTACGTTTAGGCTTGTAATGTGGTTGAGAAAAGAATGAGTCAAATAGGCACAAAGGGGCTAACAAAGGAAACATAATGCAAGGGAAAGCTATTTGGCCAAAGTGGAGAAATTAAAAGAAAGAAAACAAGCTTCCATCATATTCATGCACGTAAGTGAAAATGTAGTTTCAAAAAGAAAAAGAGCAAGTTCTAGAGAACACAAATCATGAGCAGATGCATACATGAAAGAAAGAATGGTAAAAGATGAATTCCATTCATGCAGGCCCAAAACCTCAAAAGGTCAATACCAACTTAAGCAATCAACATCACCAAATCAACCACCAAGACATGTAATCGAAGAGTCAATAATTGTAGACCAACAGAATGATCCATTAAAACCAAAATGTCCACGTTCATAATATGTAGCAATCATAGAAAGAGAGATTGTATTTATTTTTGAAAAGCAAGGTGCAAAAATGAAAACAAATAAAAGAGAAAGAGGGGGAAGAAAGAAGAATACTCCCCAAGGGTTTATTGAGGGTAAGTGGCATCAATGAGGAGAATCTTTGCTTCCTCACGCCCCAAGGGTTTATTGAGGGTAAGTGGCATCAATGAGGATAATCTTTGCTTCCTCAGGCTGCTGCTGGGATCCCTCATGAAATTGCTTGAGGCGATGCCCATTTACCTTAAAAGTTCGTCCTGTGGGTGGATCACATAGCTCAACAGCACCAAAGGGAAATATGTTAGTGATCACAAAAGGGCCATCCCATCTAGATCGAAGCTTACCAGGCATAAATTTCAGACGGGAGTTAAACAAAAGAACTTTCTGGCCCACAGAAAATTCTTTCCTCAGAATATGCTTATCGTGGAATGCCTTAGTCTTTTCCTTGTATAACCGCGAACTCTCATAGGCACCCAATCTAAGCTCATCTAACTCTTGTAACTGCAGCTTCCGTTCCATCCCAGACTTCGCCAAATCCATGTTACACTGCTTAATGTCCCAATAGGCTTGATGCTCCAACTCAACCGGAAGATGACATGCCTTACCAAAGACAATCCGATAGGGAGACATCCCAATTGGAGTCTTGTAGGCGGTGCGATATGCCCACAAAGCATCATCTAGTCGCTTACTCCAATCTTTCCAGGTAGAGTTGACAATCTTCTGAAGGATTTGTTTAATCTCTCTATTTGAGACTTCACTGACCAGTTGTTACAGGGATGGTATCTTTGTGGAAACCTTGTGAAGCACTCCATACTTGCGTAACAAGGCACCCATGCTTCGATTGCAAAAATGGGAACCCCGATCACCGATAATAGCTCTAGGAATGCCAAACTGCAGAAAATGTTAGACCTAACAAAGTCCACCACCACGAAGAATCATTAGTCCGGGTGGCTTTCGCCTCAACCCATTTCGAGACATAATCAACGGCCCGGTATGTAAGTATAACCATATGAAGCAGGAAATGGACCCATAAAATCAATACCCCAAACATCAAAGATCTCACAAAACAATATAGGGTTTTGGGGCATCTCATGCCTACGGAAATACTCCCTGTCCTCTGACAGTTATCACATGACTTGCAAAACAAATGGGCATCATGAAACAGGGAAGGCCAAAATAAACCACTTTCTAGCACTTTCCTAGCAGTTCTTTGGGGTCCAAAGTGGCCACCACAGGCAGAAGCATGAGCAAAATGCAATATAGAGTGAAACTCATGATCAGGCACACATCTCCTAACTACTTGGTCACTACAAAACTTCCACAAATAAGGGTCATCCCAAACATAATATTTAGACTCACTTTTCAATTTCAAGGTTTGGGCCCTAGTGGAGTCTACAGGAAAAACACCAGCTACCAAGTAGTTAACTAGATTAGCATACCATGGGGTCATACCTTGCAGCTGTAGAAGCTGCTCATCAGGGAAATCATCCTGAATAGAAGAGGGGTGAGAGGGAGAATGCGTGATGCGACTCAAGTGGTCAGCTATCCAGTTTTGTACTCCACTTCTGTCTCGAATCTCTACATCAAACTCTTGGAGCAATAACATCCACCGGATGAGTCGTGGCTTAGCATCTTCCTTTTTCAAAAGAAACTTTAAAGCAGCATGGTCAGAGAAAACAATTACTCTACTAGCTAGCAGATATGACCTAAACTTATCAAAAGCAAATACAATAGCCAACAACTCCTTTTCAGTGGTGGTGCAATTAGACTGAGCAGAATCCAAAGTCCTGGAAGCATATGCAATGACATGGGAAGCTCTATCAACCCGCTGTGCCAAGATAGTACCAACCGCATAGTTGGAAGCATCACACATCAACTCGAAAGGGAGGTACCAATCAGGGGGTTGGATCATTGGGGCTGTGGTTAGGCAACGCTTCAAGTGATCGAAGGCCGCCTTCCACGCATCATCAAAGACAAAGTCAGTGTCCTTATGCAGAAGGTTGGACAAGGGTCGAGCAGTCTTGCTGAAATCTCGAATGAAATGTCGATAGAAACCTGCATGACCAAGGAAATAACGAACTTCCGCACGAAGCGGGGTAAGGCAAAGCAAGTAATTACATCTATCTTAGCAGGTCTACCTCAATCCCTTTCTTAGACACTATGTGTCCCAAGACTATACGACTCAACCATAAAATGACACTTTTCATAATTCAGCACAAGATTAGATTCAATGCACCTATGCAAGACTTTAGACAAATTAGCTAAGCATGCATCAAAATCAGACCCATATATAGTGAAATCATCCATAAAAACCTCCATGCAGTCCTCTAGGAACTCAGAGAAAATACTCACCATACAACGCTGAAAGGTGCCAGGTGCATTGCAGAGGCCAAAAGGCATCCTTCGGTAAGCATAGGTCCCAAAGGGGCATGAAATAGGATAGATGATACCAGCTTGTAGAAGCTTAGTGACCTCCTTCTTTACCACATCAAGGATAAGAGGATTAAGGCGTCTCTGGGGTTGCCTCACTGGCTTAGAGTCCTCTTCCAACAGAATTTGGTGCATACACTTGGAAGGGATGATGCCAACTATGTCAGCTAATGTCCACCCAATGACTTTCTTGTTCACCCTCAATACGCTTAGCAAGAATTTAGCTTATCAAAATCAGAAGCAAGCTCATCAAAATCAGAATCAGGATGCACGTTAGGATCAGGATGAAGCTCAAACTCAGAATCAATATCAGAATCTACAAGTAATGTAGAATCACCAAGCAAGTCCGAATCACCAAATAATGCAGCATTAACCAAATTAGTGCAAACAGAGCACCATTCATTATCAGCACATGCACAAATGGGAGAATCACTCACAGATGCAAAATCAGAACAATCAGCACACCAATCAGTAGGGGCCAAGACCAATAGATTTATAGATAGAGGCAGACATGACATTAATTGAAGCACCTAGATCTAACATGCAATCATCAAATCTATAATTACCAATAATACAAGGGATAGAAAACATTCCTGGATCCTTGCATTTCTGAGGCATGGGTGTTAGAAGTGCCGACACATTCTGGTTCAAGCTTACTCTTTCAGTCCCTTTCAATCCTCTCTTGTTGGTACACAGCTCCTTGAGAAACTTGGCATATTTTGGAATTTGCTTGATGTCATCCGAGGAATATTGATTTCAACCTTCCGAAAGGTCTTTAGAGTGTCCTTCTCTTGTGACTTCTTTTGTTGTGCTCTTTCTACCATCTTCTTAGATTAAGAGGCTCTCTGAGGGAAAGGAAGAGGAATAGGAATGTCTTCCTCTTCACCTTGCTGCATTGCCTTTTTATTTTTAGAGTCAATCTTCACAGTTTCTGACTCTCTTTCTGATGTGGAAGTCACATCTCCAATTGTTTTCCAGAACGTAGTGAGATAGCACTCACATTTCCCTTAGGATTGGGAATGGTTTGCGAAGGAAGAGTGTTGGATCCCTGAGGTTGAAGCTGGTTCAATGATGTTGCCAACTGCCCAATTTGTGTTTGCAAACTCTGAATGGAGGTGTCAGTTGGCTGTGACAAATTGTTTCATTATATCTTCAAGTGAGGAACCACCACCACCACTACTACTAGCCTGCTGTTGTGCCGCCTGTGGAGGTGCACATATGGCTGGTCGAGGAGGTGGTGCTGGCAAAGGCATAGGAGGTGCAGACTGCTGCTGGAAATTCTGAGGTAGACCCTGTTGGAAATTCTGTGGTCTGTACTGTCTCTGCTGGTAGTTCCCAAAATTCTGCTGGTATTGGTTGCTCTGGTTTTGATTTTGGTTCCAGCGAAAGTTGGGGTGATTTCTCTAACCAGGATTATAAGTATTGGAGAATGCATTATTCTGCTGGTATTGTGGATTTCCTGGAAAAACACCCACTGCAGCTACTGACTGGTCTTGGTAAGTAGGATCATGCAAGGTAGGGCAAGAGTCAGTAGAATGATAAGGGTCAGAACAAAACCCACAGGAGTACCCAATCTGAGGAGGGGAAGACTGTACTGTCTGTGTCACTGCCAACTGCCTCACAAGAGAAGTCAGATCATCAAGTCTAGTCTCTAATCTTTGAGAATCATACTGGATTGGAGGTGTTTGAATATGGTAAATAGGAGTACTATTGGCCCTGGTTCCAAACTGCTGAGAGTTATTTGCCATAATGGATATCAAGTCTCGAGCTTGTTCAGGTGTCTTGTTACTCATAGCCCCACCGCTAGAAGCATCGACCAACCCTTTATCCACCGGCATTAGACCATCATAGAAACAGTTAATCAAGTCTTTTTCAGATATCTGATGGTGTGGACAGCTTGCACATAACCTTTTGAACCTCTCCCAATACTCATGCATAGTCTCCCCAGTGACTTGTTTAATGTTGCCAATTTCCTTCTTGATCGCAGTTGCTCTTGAAGAAGGAAATATTTCTCTAGAAATAACCTCTGAATATCAGTCCAGCTCCCAATAGATGAGGGCTGAAGGTACAACAACCAATCCTTGGCTCCACCGTCCAATAAGAAAGGAAAAGCTCTCAGCTTGATATGATCTTCATCAATGGCATGTGGTTTCATTGTGCTGCACACTACATGGAATTCCTTCAAATGCTTAATGGGGCACTCACCTTCAAGACCATGAAACTTAGGCAACAAGTGTATTAGACCATATTTAAGCTCAAAGTTAGCAGCAAGGTTAGGATATTGGGTGCACAAAGGTTGATAATTAACATCAGGTGCAGCCAATTCCTTTAAAGTATGACGATCTTCCTGTTCTTCTGCCATAACGTCTGAGTTAGCAAAATTGCTACTAGAATCAGTGAAAACTACAAGACTATCAGAAATACTATCAGAAGCACAATCAGAAAGATCAACGGAATGGACACAATCAGAATAGTCAGGATCAGACTCCAATTGAGTATCAAGTTCAGTATTAATCTTATGAATTAGCCTAACAACTCTTCTAGCAGTAAGAATTGTTCTTTCTATTTCAGGATCAAATGACAACAAATCTTCTGGATTAGTAGTATTCCTGGTACTCATGCAGCATACACACAGAATTATGAAACTGCCACCAAAAGTGGTAAAAAGCAGAATCTCAGAATTACGAAAATGTCACAAGAAGTGGTAAAAAATAGAAAAACCCTAAGAGAACACAAAAACAAAACACAAAAGCAAAAACCTATGTTAGAAATTGACCAAAACAAGTCCAGAAACGCTATCAAATGATTTTTAAAATTTTTGGGACTTGGACAGGGCAACTCCTAGACTATTGGGGGACAAATAAAAAAATAAAAAAATGGAAAATAATAATAATAATAAAAATAATAAAAAATAACAGCCCAATCGGAGTAAGTCAAACAATTGAAATACCCGATATATCCAACCGAGACTCAAAAAAAATAAAAATAAAAATAAATAAAAAATAAATAAATAAAAAATAAAACTACTTTACTGTCAGTAATCAGACCATAGAGCTGTGGGATTATCTCCTATTTCAATTAATTTATTTGTAAAAAAATATATCAATATCATTAAAATCACATGTTAAATTTAATCAATGAGCAAAAAATTAGTGCTACTTATTGCTAGAATAAAAGCCTTAAAGATTACATGACCGTTGTGATTTTATTTCATATTGATAGCTATTTACTAGTATGTAGCCTAGAATTTCGATAGTTAAGAAAAGTAAAACAAACAACTGTCTGTAAACAAACAGTTGTTGATACGCGTTAAAAAAACAGTCGAGCCTCCCTCACGCCATTTTATTTTTATTTTTATTTTAACTTACAACGACTGGTTTTTCAAAACCAATCGTTGAAACTCAAATTTTTATTTTTCAGATATTTCAACTTCAATCTCACGCCTTCAACATTTTGTTGTTCCCTCTCTTCCATAAAATATAGTTTTCTCTCTAAAACCCAATAGTTTGTAGAAAACCTTCCTCAAATTCATCCTAAACGCATATAAAAGTCTCGAGACCTACCCATCTCCGTCGTCACACCCAACGGCCCCACCCATGCCGCCAAGGAGATTCGTTATTGCGGCGTGAGCGACTCCGACTCATCTTCTTTCATGAACTATAAGCATGCTCCACAACCTCCAGATTTGTCATTCACTACCGATTGCAGATCTAGGTTGCAGATTTGTGTATCTCTCTCTCTCTCTCCTCACTAAACAATATATTGAGCAATGATCCCGAGCACCGTGAAGAGGAGGAAACCCCCGTAGGCGATGATGAGGATAACGAAGCTTTACTTCCTGGTGCTTTCTTTTGTTGATATTCTAAATGGATAGTTCCATTGTAGTGTTTTTCTACTCTATTTCCTGATGCTTTCTTTTGTTTATAAAATGAATGTGTTTTGAGAGGCTAATTTTGAGAGGTTTTATTTTTCTTCTTATTTATGTGCTTTAATTGACTTGAAACATTCTATTTCTTGCGTCGAATCTTGAATGATGCAGCTTATCGTCCATTTTCAATCATTCTTTTTCTCACGAGGCTTTAGCTTGTTCAAATTGCACCTTATATTGTGTTTTAGATGGTTCTATGGACTGCATAGCTTGCATGGGTGTTTTGGATTTGTGGATATACAACGATGTCATTGAATTTCAACGACTGGTTTTTTAAAAACAGTCGTCGTAAATCATAAACTTTCAACGACACTTTTTTACATGACCCTCTAAAACAGTCATCTAAGGGTTTTAAAAACAGACATTAAAAGTGTTTTTCCATGATGAAGCAAAGAAGGAGGAGACCGATAAAGAAAAGTAGTAAGTATCTTAAGGAATAGGTGAGTTTAAATAGAGGTCTAACGAAAGTTTCGAAGAGTTATGACTTATGAAGGTTCGATGATGTTACAAAATTTTTTGAAAGTGTTACATGATGGTTGTTTCTGAAGACCATTATGTTTTGTCTTCACTAATATAAGAGGTTGAAAGACAAATCGTTTCTAAGTATAAAACACAATATAATCATTGATAATAACAAGATAATAATATTAAATAAAATATGTTATTTATAGTATTCAAAATTCAATACATTATATAGATAAACATCATACAATTTAAAAGAAACTAATCCCTTAAAGCCTTAAACACTCTAGAACATTATCTTATAATTTTTTGAATTCTAAAAGAAAATCTATCAAGAAAATTCTACAATATTTTCAAATGGCTTTGTTGTAGATTATCAATCACGTATCACTACTCTAGAGCATTGTTGTCAAATTCGCGAGTTAACTCTTCGAGTTTACCGTTTTTACGTTTCTAGTTTACCAAATCGAGTTGAGTCGCTAGTAAACTTGTGATCGTTGTAAACTTGGTTAAACTTATTGAAGGTGGAATATCACCTAGAGTGATTTTAATAGTCCCCAAGCACACCTTGGGATTTCACTAACACTTCAAAAACAATTACAATTACACACTCTGTAGCTCAAGATGATCCTCTCACACTCAGACTCACTCCTCCTTACAAGTTGTAATCATACACCCACACTCAAGGTTCCTCAACCTTAAGATTTAAACAGAAAAGAAATAAGTGTTTCATAACTCCTCACGAGTAGATAATAAATGAACACTGAAGTACAAGATATCCGAAGATATTAAATGAAACTAGAGAAACAAGATTGCAATAGGTTCGTATTGAATGCGCAGAGTTTCAGTAGTTGAGAATTCAATGCTTCTGGTATTTATACTAGGCGTTTATGACCGTTGAGAAGCTTTGAAGATTAGTCCGTTGAGATTCTTCAATATGAACATTGGAGAGACGAGAAGCAGAACCATCAATGCTCACCAACATTCTTTAATTCTTTTATTCCTTTGATTATGACTGTTGGAAACCTACCAAAAAGAATGAAATACTCTTGCTCAGGAGTATGTCTGTTGGTTGAGTGTCTCGAATAGGTAAGTGCATTAAATGCTCTGACATGTCGGATTGCAATTTTTTTGAAAAAGAGAATTAATCCGCATTCTAAACATTTGTAACTCATTAACAAACTGATTAAATGAAGTTAAGAACAATAATGATTGATGATGTTAAGAATCCAACAAAAAAACATACTTAGAAAATTTCAGAAGTTGTTAAACGATTTCAAAAACAGAGTAACGTTGGCTCGAGTCAATCCATCGTTCAAGGCACAGAGAGTATTTGAAAATACTGTCTGACTCGAGGCAGGAAAAAAATTGGCTCGAGTCAAGGTCTAGGCTCGAGTCAGAGAATGACATGGCTCGAGTCAAGTTTGAATAATTATTAAGAAATAGAAGCCTTTTGACTCAAGGCAAAAACATCTAGGCTCGAGTCAACGTCTAGACTCGAGGCAGGTAAAACAGGCTCGAGTCAATCGTGAATAGAAGGCATTTGGAAGTTCAGAAATCAGAGTCTAGCTCGAGTCAATAAGTGGTGGCTCGAGTCAAATTCCATTTTCAAAAGTAACGATCAATATTCTTGGCTAGAGTCAACCTATCTGGCTCAAGTTAGCAAAAATAGATCAAAGAGCTTTTTCAAGTTTTCCAAACACTTGGTTCGTGTAATACCCTAAAAATCTGTATCATAAATTGGTGAGATAAAACCTATTAAAAATAAGTGAACATGTGGTCTCAAAGAATATGTTAAATTTATCTTATTTTCTAAAGGAAAATTTCTTGGAACTTAGAGAATTTAAGTGCCAAAGTGCCAAATGACGAAAATGCCCTTATAGGACATAAGTAACTTAGGAGAATTGTGAAAAATCCTAAAAGGCAGTAAAATAATTATTAAAATTAAGAGAGTATATTGCCTCTAATTTTGGTAATTTAATAAATTATAAACTTGGAAAAATTAAAGAAGAATGTTCAAAAAGTATTGAAATGACCAAAATGTCCCTGTAAATTCAAATATAAAGCAAGGGACATGAAAACACAAATGTCAGTGCAAAAGTAGTGAGGTAATGAGTTATTCTAATTAAGAAAATTATCAACTATGCTTAAGAAATTAATTAAGTAATTATTGGCTAATTACTTAAGCATAAACAAAGGGAAATTCAAAGATAATTATGTAAGACCCTAAAATTAGTGGGTTATGGCTAAAAATTAGCATAAATATATTTTCTAATTAATTGGAAAATATTGAGAAAAATAAATGAGATTAAGTATTTTTGAGCCTAAATACAAGTAAGGACCAATAGGAAGATTTTGTAAAAAAATTTATTAAATTATATAATAATTAATTAAAAAATGAAATAAAAATACATATATATTTTGTATGTGAGGGCCGACATCTTTGGGAGAAAAAGAAGAAAAAAAAATGAAAAGGAAATATAGTAGAGTGTAAAATAAAAACTCTTATATTAAAATTAATTAAAGTAAAAAGGTAAAAAGTAAATAAACACTGATAGGAATTGGATCCTATCTGGAGAACCATGAACAAGATTTCTAAAGTCAAAATGTAATATTGATGAGTGGATTTTTATCCTGAATTGAGCTGTACTTGGAGTCGTTTCTGAGATCGGTAGAAGAAGTTAGTAATAAGACGAAATAGGGAAAATCTGAGAAATAGGCAGATAGTCATAAAATTAGGATTTGAACAAAATAAATTATAACTCAACATTTGGAGACGAGTTTATGATTTTCTGGACATATTTGGAATCAGTGAATTTTTGTCCAGAAGTTGATGATTAGGAAGTTCGTTCCGAAACCGACACGTTTTCCGTAAAACTTCGATCGACCGTTGAAACCCTATATGGAATCAAAATTTAGGTTAACTTAGACATTTCTAATGAGAAAGAAAATGTCTTCAAAGTTGTGATTCCGAATTTTTGGGATTTTCCAAGATTACGCGATTCGGACACCGATCGGGGAAATTCTGTCGGATCAAGGCATAAAGCAACCTGTGACATCACCTTGATGACATCACATGGCTGCCACATAATCCCCTTATGTCGACCAAGGGGGGTGGATGGCCAAGATCTAGCCATTTCATCCAAGTTTGATCCAACAGTGTAGATTGAATTGGAAAAAGACCTTTATGTCCCTACATTTTCCTATAAATACCCCCCTTGCTTCATTTCATTCTCACACCATTCTCAAAGAGCTTAGGCCGAAATTTAGAGAGAAGTTAGAGAGAAGGAGGAGCCGGGGAAATTTGCAGCAAAGCTCTGGGTAAGTTTTTCGGTACCGATCTTTAAGCTTTCATAGTTTCTTTCGATAGTTAGAATAGTAATGTTAGATTAGTCTTTAATCTTCCAAGTATGATTAGATATCATATTATAGGGGTATTTTAAGTAGGAATTTCGAAAATCATGATTGGGTCGAAGTTCTGGCAAAATTTTGGAAGAAATTGGTCAAAGTAACGAAGTGCTGGTGAAATTCCGCCGATTAGGGGAATCGGGGCAAAATGGTAATTTATACCTAAAATTCCTGTTATAATGTAAAATATTGACAAATGGGATATTTATCCTTATAGGATATCTTTGATCATCGAATCGCTGTCTAGCCGCTGTCTGACGTGCCGCTGTTGGACGTTTCGCTGTTTTCCGTCAAAACGTGCCATTTCCGCCAGAAACACCTACGTTCGCAACGGAGGTACGTTCGCGTACTGTAACACTAGCTCTGATGATTATTGAATGCATATATGTGATCATATGTTGTGTGAATAGTTTGGTGCCGAAGGCAAGGCTAGTCTATGTGGGTGTGTCAATTAGTCGCCGTAAAGTCGGTGAGGCCCCCATGATAGACACTTACCTGACCATTCTATTCGGTGCTATATGCACCGTGTCTATGGAATCGTACATAGATGCACCGTGTCTATGGAATCGTACATAGATGCATCGTGTCTAAGGAATCGTACTTAGATACACTGCGTCTATGGAACCGTACTTAGATGCACAGTGACTATGGAACCGTACTTAGATCACTGATTATAGCTTTATTCGGGTTATAGACATAATAATGCCGATATGTTTTCCTAGCGCTGAGGACACGACCATACATCGTGGCACAGGTGAATGGTGCAGACGGACTTAACGTTACATGTTATTGTAGTTGTTATTAAATGATCATACGACGTACTGGTTTGATCAATGCTGTAAAATTAGAGATACCTGTTGTTCATATATCGTTTATAAGCATGAGGTTAACCGTTACCTGGGGTCCGGATGCATTGGACCTCAGCTCTTACCATAGCCACAGGATCCAAGGGATCCAGGATCGAGGACAAGGGCTAGGAGCTAGCATGAAGACCAGACGGAGACGCTTTAGTTTTGTTAGATGTAAACACTCGGAAGAATGTACGGCTTTATGAACAGCCAGATACACTGTTATCAATGTTATTCAGTTACTCTTTATTATAATAAAAAAATTCTGTCGCTCAAAACTTTGATCAAAACGCTATGGAAACAGTTGTGAAAACCGGGGTGTTACAGCTCGAGTCAATGAATGGGCTGGATCGAGTCAAGACTTAAACTCGAGGCAGCGTTTTGGTGGCTCGAGTCAATATGGAAATTTTGAAATAAATGAGAAGGGCTTGACTCAAGTCTTAAGTGTTGGCTCGAGCCAATCTGACAGCAAACATTTTTGCTGATAAATGCCAATTTTTTCGACTGAACTAAATCATTTTGCCTTTGGCCATAAGGTATACATTGTTTCCAAAGTTAATCATCATCAAAACACATATAGAGAACTAACATTCTCCCCTTTTTTGATGATGACAACTTTTGTAAACAAGAAGTCTAAAGGATTTTTAAAAATTGAGATTTGGCCACACACAAACTCGATGAACTGACTTCCATACACCAAAATGAAAAGATGTAGTAATACTTGTAACAGTTAAAAACATATAGCATCAATTGTAAAAACCACATACATATAGTCAATTAAGTCAATGTCAGAGAAACTGAACCATAAACCAGAAAACTTAAAACAGAAGTCCAAGACAGCAAGCAATAACATTTTATATAGAAAATTAAAAAAAAAAAATCTACACCAGAAAACTTAAAACAGAAGTCCAAGACAGCAAGCAATAACATTATACACCGAGTTTATCGTTTTTACGTTTTAAACTTACAAAACCGTATTAACTCTCTCTTAAACTCGTATTAGCATATTAACTCTCTCTTAAACTCGTATTAGTTTTTTTTTATTTGATCATGTTCAGCAGCTTTATATGTGAGTTTTATAGAAATTTCTTCATTAAATATAGTAAATTTTGAACATTGATGGATTTAATTTTAATTATTTGGATTTAAAATATATTTCAATCAAATTGTTGTCATTTTTTATATTTTAATTATTTATTATACACTATTAATACCTATTTGATAGTGAAAGTAAACTCTTACGAGTCTACATTCGAATTCACGATACAAGTTTACGTCATTGTCATGAGTTTACTTAAACTCGCGAGTTTAACAACTTTGCTCCAGAGTTCTAGTAACACTGCAAAAATATAATATAAATATGAAAATTAGAATATATATATATATATATATATATATATATATATATATATATATATATATATAATAAAAATTAGCAAATATTAAAACTTGAGCAAATGTTGGATTTGACTGCTAAAAATTAGTAGAAAAAATTATATTGACTTTAGTTTATATAATCTAGTGTAATCAGAATTATTTTCACTACAATAAAACAATAATAAAAAATTCAACACTTTACCTCATTGTTTTTTTGTGCTCTATACTTTTCTCCATTGTTTTTTCTTTGATTCTATCTTCAAACTAACGGCTATCATCATAAATTATATATAGCTTTTTGTCTGTGACTCTTCTTCCTAGATAATTCAATGACATTGAACCTCAACTAGTGAGCTCTTGTTATATAGAAAAAGAAACTAAAAATGTTAATTAAAAAATGAAAGCTTATATGAGGAAGAATCACAAGAGGAAGGAGTTACAGCTTACAAAGTGAAGATCAATGTTAGTGTTGATAGATGGAACTCGTAGCGGTAGAGCAAAACCCATGGACAAAAGAATATGAGAGGCACTAGGGAAACTCAAAAACATTTAAAAAGGAGTTTGAAGCGTTCAGGCAATTTTTTTTTTTTTTTTTTCAGAATCTTGCCTCCTTATATTTGATATTTTTCAGAATCCCGCCCTTTTAGATGAAAGAATACTTAACGATTAAGAACCATAATGTATTGTCCATAATACTAATTAATGTATCAATAAATAATATATTAATATATTGTTAAATTACTTAACGGTTCTTTGTGAATAACCGTAATGTATAGTCAAATAATTCTTTTATATCATAAGATATTCTTTATAAAGAACCGCAATATATTGTTAAATATTTTTTTTTTAGAATCCCACCTTTTTATATTAAATAATACTTCACGATTTTAATGTGAAGAACCATAATGTACCGTCAAATAAATTTTTTATAGAATCTCGTCTCCTTATATTTAACCATTTTCAAAATCCGGCATTCTTATATATAACGGTTATCATTTTTAACTGCTAATTAATCTTAAAGAATATATAATATATTTTTGTGAAGAACCGTCAAGTGTTGTGAAATAAATTTTTTCCGAATCCTGCGTTCTTATATATGACGGTTTTCATTGATACCTGTTATGTATTCTTAAAGAATACATTCTGGTCTATGAAGAACTTTTAACTATTATCCAATAATTTTTGTTCAGAATCCTGCATTTCCCTCCTCCTTAAGATATTAATAGATATTATATATTAGACTTGTAATACCCTGAAAATCTCACTTATGATAAGTATCATATTGAGTAAATAATACCTATTGGAAATAGGTGAATATATGGGATCTCAAAGATCTTGTGAAGAATTTATCTTATTTTTGGGTAGTTTCTCTTGAAAAAGAATAATTTGCAATTAGGTCCCTAAAACATTTAAAATTTTGCAAATAGGTCCCTAAAATATTTACGGGTTATAAAATACCCTGTGAAAGTTATAAAAAGGGCAAGTAAATATTTATTTGAAATAGGGAATAATACTGTCCCTAATTTAGGTAATTTATTAAATTATTACCTTAAAGAAATAAAGGGGGAAAAGTTAAAAATTATTATAATGACCAAAATGCCTCGTAAATTTTAATATAGGGCATGAGGCATAAAACACTAATGTCAGTGTAAAAGTTGTGAGGTAATGAGCTACTCTAATTAATAAAATTAGCAGCAAGTATTAAGGAAGTAATTAAGTAATTATTGGCAAATTACTTAAGCATAAAACAAAGGAAATTCAAGGATAATTATGTAAAACTCCATAATTAGTGGTTAATGGCTAAAAATTAGCATAAAGTTATTTGCTAATTAATTGGAAATTATTGAGAAAAATAAATGAGATTAAGTATTTTTGAGCTTAAAAACAAGTTTGGACCAATGGGAAAAAGTTATGAAAAATTATGTAAAAATAATTAAATAATTAATTAGAAAATAAAATAAAAATATATATAAAATATGTGTGTGTGTGCCGACATCAAGAGGGGAAGAAGAAAGAAAAAAGAAAAAATGATGGTGGAGTGTTGAATTAAAACTCTTGATTAAAAATTAATTAAAGTAAAAATAGAAAAGGTAAATAAACACCGATAGGAATTGGATCCTATCTAGAGAACCAGGAACAGAATTTCTAAAGTCAGGATATAATATTGATGAGTGGATTTTTATCCTGAATTGAGCTGTACCTGGAGTCGTTTCTGAGATCGGTAGAAGAAGTTAGTAATAAGACGAAATAGGGAAAATCTGAGAAATAGGCAGATAGTCATAAAATTAGGATTTGAACAAAATAAATTATAACTCAACATTTGGAGATGAGTTTATGATTTTCTGGACATATTTGGAATCAGTGAATTTTTGTCCAGAAGTTGATGATTCCGGAAGTTCGTTCCGAAACCGGCACGTTTTTCCGTAAAACTTCCGCAGGACCGTTGGAACCCTGTATGGAATCAAAAATTTATTTAGCCCGGACATTTCTAATAAGTGAGAAAATGTCTTCAAAGTTATAATTCCGAATTTCTGTGATTTTATGCGATTACGCGATTCAGACACCGATCGGGGAACTTTATCGGTACAAGACCATAAAGTGAGCAGATGACATCATCATTGATGATGTCATTTTATGCCACCTAAGGGGGGGAGGTCGGAATGCTCATCCAATGGCCAAGATAAAGCCATTTCATCAAAGTGCAATCCGACGGTCAGAATTCGGTCTGGTAAAGTGTGAATAATAACTTGAAATTGCCTATAAATAGGACTTGAGCCCTTTGGAAATTTTCACACCATTCTTGAGAGCCTTGGCCGAAATAGAGAGAAGGAAGAGAGAAGGAGGAGCCCGGGGAATTTTGTAGCGAAGCTCTGAGTAAGTTCTTCGGTACTTAATCTTAAGTTTCCGTAGTTCTTTCAGTAGTTAGGGTAGAAATACTATATTAGTCTTTAATCTTCCAAGTATGATTAGATATCATATGATAGGGGTATTTTAGTCATTATTTTGAAAATCATGATGGGGTCGAAGTTCTGGCAAAATTTTGGAAGATTAGAGTTAAAATAGCGAAGCTCTGGCGAAATTCGCCGATTAGGGCATCGGGGCAAAATGGTAATTTTTACCTAAAATGCCCGTTATGATGTAAATCATTAATTAATATGGTTTATATTTCGAAAATTATGTTGGAGTAGGAGTTATGTTGAAATTTTGGAAGATTAGGGTCAAAGTAACGAAGTGCTGGCGAAATTCCGCCGATTAGGGGGTCAGGGGTAAAATGGTCATTTTGACTAAAAATGTCCGTTGTAATGATAGATCCTTAACAAGTATGTTGTTATGTTGATAGGATATCCCTGAATATGTTTTGACCTACTGTCGAACCGCTGTCTGACGTGCTGGTTTCTGTTTTCCGTCAGAAGTACGGTTTCCCGTAAAACGTGCTAGAATAACATCAACGAAGGTACGTTCGCGTACTGTAACACTAACTCTGATGTTTATGGTATGCATATATGTGCTATGTGTATTGTATGCTCTGTGGTATGATTGTGTATCGTTGTTATGATTATACCTGTTGGATATTGGGATACGTTTCAAGGGGGCCTATGTGCTGTCGGAGGCCTATGTGCTGTCAGGGGGGGCCTACGTGCTGTCAGAGGCCTATGTGCTGTCGGGATACGTTGCAGGGGTAGGGCCTATGTGCTGTCAGGATATGTTTATCTGTGCTATATCTGCTGAATGAATTTGTGCTGTTAATGTTGTGATTGTCTATAGTCCATATACTGCTATTTGTAAATATGAGGTTAACCGTTACCTGAGGTCCGATTGCAATGGACCTCAGCTCTTAATATAGCGTCAGGTTCAGGAGGACCGAGTGCCGAGGAGAGAGGCAAGCAGCCCGCACAGAAGATCCAGTGAGGACTTCCTTTCGTTGTTCGGTGGAAGCCTTTCTTTGTCGTTATGTACTTTTAAAACACTCTACATCGTACCGTTATTGTAATTAGCCAGACTTACGGCATTTGAAATACAAGTATCAGTTACTCAATCGCTCCGGTGCTCTACTCTGATGAAAAAAATTTATACTGCTTTTGGAAAACGAGATGTTACAAGACTAATATCATAACATATTATATTTATCTTAAAAGTATAAATCTGAGATATTTTTAGATATAATTATATAAATATATCTCAGTGTATTGTATTTATCTTAGAAGTATAAATGTGAGATATTATTGAATATAGTATCCAATAATATCTCAAATTTATAATCATACTTTATGTTTAATTATTATAACCATTATGTATTTGCTTTTACAAATATAATATTGGAAAACAAATTTTTTTGTAAATGTTACATGACGTTGTTTATTAAGAATTGTCATATTTGTCACTAAATAAATCATGGTTATTTACTACATATTTTTGTAACGACACGAATTTTTCCTCTCAATACATGACGGTGTGCATATTTAAATTTTTATGTTTTAGCGTTATATATTCTTGTTCCCCTCCGCCTCAACATACTTGACGTTTATTCGTTGTAACCATTATATATATATATATATATATAGACACACACGCGTGTGTATCTGAAACAACTGTAGTAGTTGCAAATCTATAGTCGTGATTGTATAAATGATACAATTATTTTTTGTTATATTAATTTTCATAAAAAATTTGTTAATATTATGATTTTATCGTTTAGTTGTTATTAAGACTGGAGGATTAAATTTCAATGAACCATAAAAATAGTTTATTTCAGAATTCATCTTTCCGTGTGTGTTTGGAAAAATTTAAAAATAGTTCAAAGAATACATTGATTGCAAGTTGAAATAGGTTAGGGTCTTTGCTTTCTCCTCCATTCTCTCAATCATTATAACTTCATTTCAATCAAAAAGATATATTCCACGCTATAGTGATGTGTGTGTTGGTTACATTAGATTGTGGCCATTGTGGGTGCTTCTTCCAAAACACCTTGTCGATTAATATTGTATAATTGTCAGCATTTTTTGTTGTTGTTTTCTTATGCTTTCAGGTCTCCTTTCGTTCTCTTGGGTTGCTTTTTGAATTACTCACAATAGATTCATATATAAATGCTTCCTCATAATATAGTCATTCGTCAACCTGTTCCATCAATACCTTTATGATATAAGTATGTGTGTGTGTCTGTGGAAGCTACCATTGCCATATTCTATTGTGCGATTTAGTTCAATTCTCTTTGATTGTAAGTTAGAGTATATTATTATTAATTTTATGAGAATCAAATCACACCAAATCTAATATTTAGGACTAGAGATAATATAACCTAAATTGAGTCAAACATAAGAGTTGAAACGCTTCCCCAATGAATTTTTAATTAATAAAACTATACATATGTACACCTATAGAAAGAATTAGAAAGCAAACTGGTCATTGAACCGGTTGAGACCGTGATTCAAAAATAAGAAGTTTAACCATGGTTAAATTAGGTCAATCCAGGCATCATTAAAATAGTATAATTTAATTAAAATACATAAAAAAATATTAATATATAACCCTAAAAATATAATGTTTAAATAAAAAGACATTAATCCACAAGTATAAGGAATATTCATATATATATATATATAACAGAGTTACTAGAGCACAAATCTGGCATATTGTTATTTTCCTTTAAACTCAAAACAACACCATTTAATGGTTGGCAAGGGAATTAAAAAAATAAATCCAATCCAATTAATCTGTCGAAAACTGTTTTTATTTTCTTTTTTTCCTACCAACTTACCTAATCGTTATTATAATTATTATTTCATACGTTTCATAATCGTCATTAATCACCACAAGTTTTTGTATTGAGAACTACAAGCCATCAAATCGTATGAGCTCAAATATATCTTGATACTAGTAACCACTCTTTTTCCATTCTATGTTAATTTTTACACACGAAATTCCTCCCTCATCTGATGATTTTTTTCTATCGTCTGACCCTGAAACAATATTAATCACAATTAAATATGTATAAATTAACTATAGTATCACAGGTGTACACACACACACACTCATATATATATATATATATATATATATAGAGAGAGAGAGAGAGAGAGAGAGAGAGAGAGAGAGAGAGAGAGAGTTAAAATTACAGAACATGTGGCATCCGTGATTGGATAGGGTGTAAAATACCAAAATATAAGGTGGGAGATAGTGGGGTGAGGCATCTTCTCAATCTTTATTTGTGTATTATCTAAAGAGAAGTTGAGCAAGGCATATGTACCAATCCAGCTATTTCTGCCTGCAAAGCACAATTTATATATACCGGTAAAATTCATTTTCATGCTTTGCAAGATAAGCAAGTTACTTTTCAAAAGGTCCCCAAATAAAATAAAAATAAAAATAATATTTGTGCAGCAGCCATTATTTGTTTGTTAATCCAAAATGTAATACCTTAATTCACTTTGCCTCCCAAATTTACATTTTTTTTTCAAACTATCTCAATTATATATTAAATGAGGGCTTTTATTTACCAGAGAGGTTTCCATTACAAATTATTAAAGTGGCCATTTTAAGGAAATCAACATACATTTATTATAAATAAATAACTTAACTAATTTTTTAAAATTTGTAAATTATTTATTTGACTCCTGCATTTAAAACTAAAGATAATATAAATTACATTTGTTTTCTTGTATAATACACAAAATTTGAAGCCAAACTACATTATGTCTAGTTTATGAATAGTGTAACGAACTGTATTGTTTATGGTGTACGTATAAAAAGTGTAATTTTTTTTTAAAAAAATATATTGATGTATATTGCTTATTTGCCCAAAACCTCATCATCTTAAAGTATTATTTGATGTCATTTAAAAAAAAAGATTTTTTTTTGGGGCAAACCGCGTAGGGTCTTAACGAATTTGAATTCACATTTAAGATTTAATTTAAACCGTCAAAATTTTCTATACGTTACTTTCTCACTGAGATGAGTTTTGTATGAGTTGCGATTTTGACCATTAATTAATAATCTGGGAACAAAGTTTTCCTGTCATTTTATTTATAGGACTTTAATTCGAAGTATTGTTTAAAGATAATGAAATTCCGTGCATCACAGTGATCAATGTACATTGTACAATGATCCTAGAAGTCCCCTCCAATACTATGTAGTATGTACTCCTATATAATTAAAAAGCTAAATTGCACAAAACTCCCCTGAAATTTGAGTCATGTACAAATGACTCCCAAATA
Source organism: Acacia pycnantha (assembly GCA_025563575.1). NCBI lineage: Eukaryota > Viridiplantae > Streptophyta > Magnoliopsida > Fabales > Fabaceae > Acacia > Acacia pycnantha. The sequence continues at coordinate 707,805 of JAMWYP010000248.1, forward strand.
TTTAAAACTTATAAAGTATCTAAACTTTTAAATTTATGTGGATAACCACCAAGCAATAATTATACACCCATTTAAACTTTATTTTTATATACATATATAATCCCCTCAAACTTTGATTTAATTAAATGCATAAGTGTAAGAATTGGTAATAGGTATGTGCATATAAGTACAAATTAATAACCAACAGGTGGTGGTTGGTTCAGTGGAATGTGGCGCTTAATTCTCTTAAGAGGTCTAGGGTTCAAGCTGCAGTAACGCACTTGTAATCTGCCTTGTATGGAGCTACCACTGTTGAGAGGGTCGTCCTTGCCACTACAGAATCCGAATTAGTCAGAACCTAAGGTTCTGATAAACCGGGTGGGATACCAAAAGAAAAAAGTACAAATTAATAATATAAGTAATATAATCACATTAAACTTTAAGCTAGCTATGTGCATGTTAGTAATATACAAATTAATAGGAGAGTTATCTACGTAAGTTAAGAATTTGGGAGGTCTATTACAAAGTTTCAAAAATTATGGATGTTATCTATAGATGACATAAAATTAAGAGGAGTGGCGTATAATTTACTCAGAATAAAAAGTGCAAATAGAGAGAGAAAAATAAGAGAGGTTTTAAAGATGAAATGTACTAAGGATTCATGGAAGAGTTAACTTATAATCTGTCTAAGGTGAATATATAATAGATTTAATTTTGAAGTTGAAGGAAATAAAAAATAAACTCTGCATATTTTTTTAGGGAAAGAATTATGTCCAGTCGCATGATGAGATGCTTTTCTTTTGGGAACTGTACATCTAATTTTAAATTTTGTTCACAGATAATATAAGCCAGTAAGATATTCCATCTCCACAACATGTTCATTGAACAAAGCATAAAAGAGAGAACAAAAAATTATAAACCAGAGACAAATGCATGTGTGGGTGTCTTTAAATTAACTTTTAAGGGATACTAATAAAATGGGTTGAAGGATTTGCTTTTCCCAACCCTAAAACTTTAGGAAAGTAGTGGGACATTAGTTTTTGAACATTCTGATATACTTTTATTTTTTATGAAAATAATTATTAGATATCATTACTGTCAGATTAAATTTACTGTCAATATGATTTTTTACTTATAAAGTTTGAGCCAACAACTTGTTAAGAAACTCTGACTTTTGACTAAATCCAACTATTTCTCCTATCTTGATGTAAAACCTAATTAGGGAGTTAATTTTAATTATAAATATAAAACCTTTCTCATATTTATCAATATTTTCTAAAATTGCCCCTATTGATGATTCATCGATCAATAATAATTAAGTAAGAGCGAGAAGTGTAATACCCTGAAAATCTCACTTATGATAAGTATCATATTGAGTAAATAATACCTATTGGAAATAGGTGAATATATGGTCTCAAAGACCTTGTGGTGAATTAATCTTATTTTTGGGGTAGTTTCTCTTGAAAATAGAGTAATTTTCAAATAGGTCCCTAAAACGTTTGAAGATTTGCAAATAGGTCCCTAAACGCATTTACGGGTTATAAAATACCCTGTGAAAATTATAAAGAGGCAAGAAAATATTCATTTGAAATAGGGAAGAATATTGTCCCTAATTTGGGTAATTTATTAAATTATTACCTTGGAAAAATAAATGGGGAAAATTTAAAAAGTATTATAATGACCAAAATGCCCCCGTAAATTTAAATATAATGCATGTGACATAAAATACTAATGTCAGTGCAATTGTTGTGAGGTAATGAGTTATTCTAATTAAGAAAATTATCAAAAATTAGTGAGTAATTAATTAAATAATTACTGGCTAATTATTTGGGCTTAAACAAAGAAAAATCCAAAGATATTTATGTAAAACCCTATAATTAGTGGTTTATGACTAAAATTAGCATAAAATATATTTTCTAATTAATTGGAAAATATGAAGAAAAATTGGTGAGATTAAGTAATTTTAAGCCTAAATCAAAGTATGGACCAATAGGAAAATTTTGTAAAAAAATTATATAAAAAAATTATTAAATAATTATTTTATATAATATTAATTAATTAAATTATTAATTAAACACGAAAATTAAAATAAAAAAAGGGTCCAGAGGTTTGACCGAAATTTTAGAAGGAAAAATAAAGGAAAAACAAATGAAAAATTAAAAGAAAACTTAGTGAAGAAGTTTTGAAAAAGTAGAAGATATTTTGTGAAAAAGCAAATATGATAAATGACCACCGATAGAAATTAAATTCTATCTAGAAAACCATGATCAAAGTTTCTAAATTCAGAGAAGATTATTAAAGAGTGAATTTTTATCTCGAAGTAGACTGTCCCAGAAGTCATTTCCGTGATCGGTGGAATACTTAAGTAATAAGACGAAATAGGGTAATCTGTGAAAAAGGCAGATAGTCCCAAACGGGAACCTGTAGAAAATAAATTATAACTCAACGTCTGGGGATGAGTTGATGATTATCTGGACATATTTGGAATCAGTGAAATTTTGTCCCGAAGTTGATGATTCCGGAAGTTATTTCCGTAACCGACGCGTTTTTCCGTAAATCTTCGGCAGGACCGGAGAAGACCTGAAAGGGATCAAAAATTTAGTTAACCCAGACATTTCTAATGAGTAAGAAAAGATCTTCAAAGTTATGATTCCGAATTTTTGAGATTTTACAAGATTGCGCGATTCGGACACCGATCGGGGAACTTTATCAGATAAAGCTCCATAAAGCAAGTGTAATGATCACATTTTTTGCCAACTCAGGGGGGTCGCAAGAAAGGTTTTGTGGAGGAGAATTGGCCTTAAAAATTTCATGGTCATAAATGAATAAGAGGGTTTGGAAAATGACCGTTTTGCCCTCACACTTTTGCCTATAAATAGCACTTCATTCCAATTGAAATTCTCACACCATTGCTAAGGCAATTAGAAAGTTAGAGAGAGGATCTCTGGGGAAAGTTGTAGCGAAGTTCTTCAACGGGTAAGTTCTTCGGTCCTTAGTCTTAAGCTTTCGTAGTTCTTTCGGTAGTTAGAGTAGAAATGCTAGTTTAGTCTTTAATCTTCCAAGTAAGTTTAGATATAATGTTTTAGGGATAAATATGATATTTATTTCAAGAATATGTTGGAGTCGGAGATATGGCAAAATTTTGGAAGATTAGAGTCAAAGTAGCGAAGCTTTGGCGAAATTACAGCGATTAGGGGAATAGGACAAAATGGTAATTTGTACCTAAAATGCCTGTTATGATGTCAAATATTGATAAAGATGATATTATCATTATAGGATATCAGTAATCTTGTTCCGCCGTCATTCCGCTGTTTTTCCGCTGTCTGACGTGCCGCTGTCGGACGTTCCGCTGTTTTCCGTCAAAAGTGCAGTTTTCCGTCAAACGTACCAAAAGTACCGTATATTGTCAGCGGAGGTACGTTCGCGTACTGTAACACTAATCATGTGCTTCTCATATACATATATGCGATGGATACGTTCATAGGTTGAGACTCTGTTTAGGGTCGTCATTTATACATACAGCTTTACACGGGTTATAGTCATAATAATGCCGGTTGAGTTTTCCTAGCGCTGAGGACACGAATGTACATCGTGGCACGGATGTTGCAAACCAGGGATAACTTTGCATGGTATTGTAGTTGTTATCACATGATCATACAATGTGACTGGATTGATCATTGCTGTTATGTCATGAATATATGTTGTCTATATACTGTTTTATTTGAGCATAAGGTTAACCGTTACCTGAGATCCAATGGGGTAAATTGGATCTCAGCTGTAGTTTCAGGGTCCGGAGGACCAAGGACCGGAGAGCGGGAGAAACAACATGACTAGACCGAATGCCAGGAACAGGGAAGGCACCGGTAGACAGAGCCGTAGAGAGGGACCAAGGGGCAGATTCGTAATTGTACACCGGTCGAGCCAAGAGCCAGAAGAAGATCATCAGAGCCTATTTGTCAGGCATGGGTCTAATGAAGTTATTTCGAACGGTTTGGTGCCGAAGGCAAGGCTAGTCTACGTGGGTGTGCCAATCAGTCGCCGTATAAGTCGGTGAGGCCCCCATGGTAGACACTTACCTGGCCATTCTGTTCGGTTAACGGAGTTAGGTTCATTGCCCCAAGTCTAGTCAAGGCTTGGTCTAGGTTGTATAGTTACTATTTGTGAAATGTAATTGTACAAAGCTCTGTATATTGTATCACATGATTATTCCTTTCGGGAAATTTTTAATATACCAGGATACGCTCGACATCGTCATATGTCGGGGTATTTTTATATCTGTTACTCATATATTGTCCAAATTTTTAGTACATTGCTCTACGTTTTCCGTGGTACTCTGATGTAGCACCTCAAGTTCTGTTGAATTTTTCTAAAACCAAGTGTCGTCCGACACAATTTGTAGTATGGAATTTGGGGTGTTACAAGAAGAAAGGAATTAAAAAGGATTAGGGAGTTTTAGGGGAAAAAACATATCATATTAACTAACTTAATTAAAAATATTTTTCTTAATTTAATCATATTAAGTAAATAGGCTTACAATAAAGATCATATGAGTACCATTCTAGTTTCTTGCAATGAACAATAAGATCAATTTTAAGATGTAATATGTGTATTAAACTCCTTATTTTCATGTATTTTTACATTAAGAGTGTGCAAGAGACACAACACAATGTAATTGTATACGGAGAGAATTCAAATTCTTTGAATTTTTTCATTACGGTTTTCTTTTTTCCAAGCGTGGAACCTCTCCACTTCTTTAAGGCCCATTTCTCCTCTATTTCACTAATCCACACCATTCATTAAAAATAAGGGTGGAAAATAATTCACTTAATAGAGTGGTATTGTTTTGTTTAAAAGAAGTGGTTTTCTGTTAATAAAAAAAAAAAAAGTTGATCTCTTATTTATTTATTTTTCCCAAAACACACGAACCGTCTCATATATTTTACCATAATATTAAAATTCATTCTCGATTGTAACTTGTAAGTGTAACATCATACCAATCAACCAGGTTTCTAGACTGTTTTTTTAAATAAAAAAAAAATTAAATACAAAACAATTCATGCATGAAGTATAAATTTATAATAAAAAAAGTATTCATTAGCAAGTAAATAGAATGCTGATGATGTATAAATCATGTATAATTCAACGAAACATAGTAAAACACAAATTTGACGAAATGTTATTTTTTGACAAGTCGCACTACAAAAACACTGTCAATTCGTAATGGTTAATTAGCAATTACAAAAAACTGCTATAAATGTTACATTTCGTAGCAGTTTAGGCCTAAATCGCTACAAATTTGCAACAAGGCCCCTCGTGCGAAGCCACGCGGTGGTTAGGGGACGGACTTTATAGCGGACAAAAACTGACACCAATTTTGTACTAGATATTTTGTAGCAGTTTCTTTTAAAAAAAATACCACAAATGTGGCACCAGCTAGGTGTATTATGGCGCGAAAGTTGTGACGATTTAAAGGGAAAACCTCTACAAAATGCAAAAAGTTTGAATTTTTGTAGCGGTTTTCCTTATAAACTGATACAAAATACAAAGAGTCTTGCACATTAGTAGCGGTTAGGCCCATAAACCGCTACAGAATGCAAAAAAAAAAATGCAAATTTGTGGTGGTTTCTTATAAAACCATACATACTTGAAGCTATGTAAACAATTTTCCACACAAATTATTCTGTGATGAATTTGCAGCATGAAGCCAAACATTGGTTTCTAAGTAGCTGCATGCCCATGAAAATATGCAAATGGGTTGTGCTTTGTATCATGTTACCTAGCTAGCATCACATTTACACCTTTTCATGTGGTGATAACTACTTTCAAACCAATGTTTAGCTTCAATATGCAAATTCTTCATTCTGATAACTAAAAGTTTGTAACGGTTATAACAAAAAACCACTACAGAATGCATAAAAGTCTTAAAAACTTGTACCGGTTAGTACTACAAACTGCTACAAAATGCAAAGAGTCTTCATATTTATAGTGGTTATTCATAAAAACCACTATAGAACACTCACATTTATAGTGGTTTGATATGACCGCTACAAAGTGTCACGGGGAATGAGGTAGGGTTTCGTATTTTGTAGTGGTCAGTGTAGTGGTTTTTCATTAACGACTACAAAGTTTACACTTTGCAGCGGTTTTGTCGTACAACCACTATAAATGTTGAAGCATTTAAATCAAACAGTGAACCACTTCACTCTCACCACGCAAATTTCATTCTCACACACTGTCTTATGACATTTAAGTACAATATTTATGGATTTATGGCTTCAAAGAGAGATTTACAGAAGGGAAAGGAGGTGATACGTGGCAGAGCACCTCGACCATGGGAGGCAGTAGTAGAGGGGGCACGAGGGTAGAAATGTCCCCATGTTAACGCAGCAGGGGAGCCAACCTCAGTAGCTGTTACTATAGGAGATGCCCCCACATGAGGTGACCCTACATACAGAGGATGCGACCCTATCACCTCATATGTAGGATGAGGAGGCTGAGCTCAGTGTGAGCAACTTTGAGCAAGCTGACAAGTTTGATTTCAACATTGTCATTCGTGATTTGGAACTATTCCTGGACGGGAGGAGGCCTGGGACCAGGGGAACCCCCAATCTTGTCTTCGCGGTCGACTACTTTTGACGTGGAAGTCAAAGGTAAATATAATTATTTTTTTAATAAATTTAATATTTATTACTCTTTTCCCATGTAGATAGTGTCAATAGAAGCAAAACCTTCATTATCCCCAACAAGCTCTGAAGTGGTATTCTCAACAACTACTCCCTGCGGGCTTTTCCCTTGCCTTCGCTTGTGAGATCCCGAGGGATCTTGGTTAGAAGGCTCATCAGCCGGTTCATTCATCTCGAAGACCGCGTCAGGGAATGGCAACATGGGGGTATATCTGAGTATGTTGGCTAGGAGGTTGGTAGCTAAACAGGAGTCGTGGTTGGCAATGTACTGCCATACCATCTACTATTGGAGGAGTAGAGTGGATACTGAGAGCTGCAGGGTCACGACTTATTTAGCTAAGCCATTGGTGTCAGAAGCTAGAGGAGGTGCTATTGAGGGGCCGGTTGGAGAACTGGCCGGCTGAGCCTTAGGAACGGCTCTTGGGGATTTCTGGCCAGAGATGCGGTGCACGGTAGTTAAGGAGATAAGGGTTGAAAGTTGAAGCCTTTCCTCTGTGGCGTCAAAAAGGACGCTAGCGTCACGTCACAATTTAGCAATGAGAGTCGGAAACCAATGGTTTTCCGAAGTCAACTTCAGAGCGACATAGAGCTCGTGATAGATGAGGGCATCGACATCGATTGGCTTCTCTCAAAGATACAGTAAAGCAAGAATGCCTAGCCCCGAGAAATTATCTAAGCGTGCAACGTCGGCAAGAGGTGGTAGTAGAGGAAGTGAAACCACACATGGGCTTCAGACAGAAGTCGGCTGCAAGGGAAGGAGTATAAGCCTTCTTTGAAGAATGCCACTCAGAGCCAAGGATACATAGCCGGACAAGGACTTGGGCATGGAGCTCAAGGTCATCACCCTACTAGAGTAAGTCAGAGTACTCATCATCAGTTGGTTTCAAACTGTATACCTCGTGGATATCCTTGGCCATAGTGGGTACTGATTCACCTCGGACGGTGATGAGGTTAGGCGAACCCCCATGTAGTGACAACCTCAGAGGGGCTAAGCCAAAATTTCTCCCTACCACAAGCCTGAATAATCTTCATGATAAATTCAGGGTATGTGCCTTGCTCGAGCAGCTCGGCATCAAAACAGCATTCTGGCACCAAGGATTTGTCTATTTTTAGGACTTGGAAGCACGATTTTGCTTCCTGGCTGGCAAAGGTAGGAGGGCTAGCTCTTATGGCAGAGGAAGATTTTTGACAAACTCGTTTAGTGCGGGCCATTGGTGAAGGTACGAGAGTGGTTAAGGCAGACAACAAAAAGGGTTTTATTGTTAGGGAGTTAGAAGGGCAAGAAGTCAGTAGATTGAGTGCTGGGAACAAAAGGGATTTTTGGAATTTAAATGGAAAGAGGGGAAGGAATCAACTAGGGTTAAGATGGCAAGGAATCAGAGTGAACAGGTGTTTGGGAACTGCGTCTTTAGGGGGATTGAAGAGATGGTTAGTGGAGTGGTGGAGTTAAGGTCAATGGGTTTGATGGCCAAGAAAGGAGGGAAACTTAAATGTTTGGGCTGAATTCGTGGTCCACTACTGATTTATCTGTTAATGTTAAGGTGTATGCTCATTGTGGGAGCTTGGATTGGGATCTACTAAATGACCCTGAACCGCGGTACTTGTGCTATAGAAAAGCCTTAATATAGCTTAACCCACTTACTTATTCTTTGTATGCCGTATATGCCTCTTAAATTCATCTAATGGTACAACTATCTTACCCTGTGATGAACCAGACTGAAGACGGAATATCACCACAAGAGGGGGTGAATTGGGTGATTTCAAAAACTTTTGCAATTAAGGCTGATTAACAAAATGACAGAGAAAGGATAGAAGAATAAAGATATAGAAGGTTTATATTGGTTCGATCCAAACTCTTGACTTAGTCCAGTCCCTAGACTCTCCATATTTTTCACTATCACTTTCACACGATTACACACTCTGTAAATCTCAAGTAATCCTCTCTCTATGATTTATTCCCCCTTACAAGTTGCAATCAATACACCCACTCTCAAGGTCCCTGTACCTTGAGTTTCTTACAGAAGTAATGATCAGATAATAACTCTCTTACATTGTAGATAAAGAATCATGATGAGAGTTGCCGAGCCCTCATAAAATAACCAAGTTCAATAAAATTTCTAGTATAGAGAACCTAGATCATTTATCTCAAGGAATTCACAGTGGGTCAAAAATCAACAGTAAACAAGTAACATAGTAACTAGAATGGGGGAGTTTTTCAATGTAATTAAAATCAAGCAAAGCTAGAATAGAATGCAAGAGAACGAGATTAACCAGATTAAAAACGATTAACCCAGAATTGGGATTCCATAACTTTCATCGGACTAAAACATAATAACTAAACTCGTGATTGATTTTGGGCAAACCGAAATATTTGCATTTGTCCAGAAACTCCCTCAACTAGACGATCGCCAAGCATCTGATCGAATACATGGCGAGCTCGTTGTGCGATCGCACAATGCTCTCTGGAACCCGGTCCGACCTATGTCCTTGGGATATCAAACTGGGTATTAAATCTAATACCCAATCCGCAATCATAATCAGATCCGATTAAAATAAACAGAAACGAATTACATTACCAATTGAAGTGCGGGTCCTCTGGATTCACAGAATCCTCAATCCATGGGTGAACCACAGAAGCTTAGCCAAGCATGGCTAGACAATGAAAGTGGAGCTTAATCACAAAGAGGGGGGTGAATTGGGGATTATAAAAAAATTTCTGAATACTCTATTTTTCGTGCAGTAAAATAGAGTGTTGAGAAGAGAAGTAAGACACAAAGAATTTATACTGGTTCGGTCTAACCTCTTGACCTACGTCTAGTCCCCAAGCTCTCTGGGATTTCTCACTATAACAATTGATTACACACTCTGCAACTCAAGAGTAATTCTCTCACTAGAACTTACTCCCCCTTACAAGTTGAAATCAATAACCCAATCTCCAAGTCCCCTTGACTTGAGATACTTTACAATAAATGAATTACAATCAAGAAACTCTCTCCAAGAGTAGATAAGATAATCACTGAAGTATAGATGTATCAAAAGATACTTTACACAAGAAAACTCAAAGAGTAATTGAAACTTGAATGATTTTCGTTTTCTCATAGATTGGTTGTTGAGAGGAATTGAATGCATCTCTATTTATAGCTAGAGATTATTAAATGACCGTTATAAATCCTAATGTGACCGTTGCCAACATTGGAGGATGATTAGTGAAGGTTTTGGTATTCTTCTCTCTCTACTCTTTGGTTAATCCAGCTTTGCAGAGGTTCAAGGTTGACTTACTGATTTTTAATCCGTTGGAAGAGCAAATGCTGGATGTGGTAATGAAACATTAATTCCTTCAAAACGTGTGGAGAATGATTGTTCAGAAGCATGCAAGTTTTCTGCACTTTTGCATTTAATGTTCTGACTCTACTTTATGCTTTTTGCTAATTCTCCATTTAATCTTGTCTAAATCATCTGAAACTCACTAACAAACTGATTAAACATAGTTAGGAATAGCAATGAGTAATGATATAAAGTATTAGGATCAAAACACTACGATTTCGCAAATTGGTTCAAATCGAAATTCAAATTCTGCGATGCAAACTCGAGTTTGTTCTTCGAAACTGGAGTTTTCATATTTCAGTAAAGGCCTAAACTCGAGTTTTCAAAAGTAAACTCGAGTCTTCCCATTCCAGAGAAGAACATCACGATTTCGAGTTTGGACAAGTTTTGTGAACAGTGCAAAACTCGAGTTTTGGACTTTTGATGAGAAATCATGTTTTAGTCCAAAAGCTCAAAACTGGAGTTTCCATAATGTTCAAAATTGGCAGAACTCTCTGCTTGGTCTAAACTCGAGTTTCCCAAATGAAACTCGAGTTTCCATGATTCTTATAAAACAATGGAAACTTCTCTGTAAGGCCGAAACTCGAGTTTCCAAAACTAAACTCGAGTTTCCTCGTTTATGAGAAAACATTGAAAAGCTTTGTCAAAATGAACAATGGAGTTTTCACAAGTTCAGAATTGAGTATTGTTCTCTGTATGATGTAAACTTGAGTTTCCACAAGTAAACTCGAGTTTCCAACAAAGCTTGGAAACTTAGAGAACTCTCTGTGTAGCCTAAACTCGAGTTTCCAAATGTAAACTGGAGTTTAGCTAACTTTGAAAAACTTGATAGCTCTCTGTCTTGTCAAAACTCGAGTTTGTTAAATCAAACTCGAGTTTGCTTTGTCTGTGAAAAACTCAGAAGCTCTATGTATGGTCAAAACTCGAGTTTTCATATCTAAACTCGAGTTTGCCTTTCATTGCAAAAACTTGAGCTCTTCTCTGTCAAGTCCAAACTCGAGTTTCCAAAGTGAAACTCGAGTTTGTCTTTGACAGTAAGCTTTTCAACTTACAAAGACAAACTTCCATCTGTGTTTACAATTGTCCGTTATCATCAAAACCAATAGAGAACTAACAGCCAAAACGCAGAAGAAAAGATGAAGAAGAACATGAACATGATGAACAATTCATAGAAAATAATAAGCTTTTAATTTAATCCAAAAATCTCATACAACGTAATTGAGAATATGTTTGTAGCCACCATCTAATTTTCCTTATATAGGAAGGATGACTAAAAATAGGAAACCCCTAATAATAGGAAACCTCTAATAATAGGAAACTTCTAGTAATAATTGGTCTTTTATTACAAAATTCGGGTTCAATAAATATCCAGAAAAATGTGTATGTCTTTAACTCCAATTTTGTCCATCTTCTTTTCTGAATCAGCTTTTCGAGTATGCATAACAATTGTAGCTCTCTGAATCATCTAAAAAACGAAATAAGAATCAGGATAATTGGATATCTAGGTCAAAAGTTATGGCGAAAATACTAAATCACTATAAATCTGGAATTTAATCATAAAAATGAATTAAATCCAATTAAAAGCCTAAAGCCCAATTAAGTAATAAAACCCATTATTTAGTAGTTAAACATTCCTAAATTATTAACCAAGAGATACAAATAAGATAAATAATATTCAATTATCAAATCACTGAAGTACAAAAATATCCCAAGATATCACAGATTAATGAATGAAACAATAATTGCAATAAATTCGTTTTAGTGTGAATGTAAGTTTCGATAGTTGATTCGAATTGAATGCTTTGCCTTATATTTGGTGATTCTAATTAATGACCATTGAGAAACTTCAATGAATCCGTTATGAGTAATGAATATAGTTGTTAGACCGTTGGAGTTCATCCGTTACTCAGAACTTCGATCTTGCAAAATAATCACCGTAATTCTGCCGTTTAACATTCCTTATGTTCTGCCCATTGTGTTGTAGCATTTAATATGGAAAGAGAACAAGAATGCCTTTTAGGTTGTTCAGAGAATGGTTACCCATTTGGTGCTTGGTTTTCTGCGATTGCATTAAATGCTTCTGACATAATTAATGCTTTTAAGATTTTTGAAGTTAATTACCTGCATAATCATTTGTAACTCATTAATACAATGATTAAATGTAGTTAAAAACAATAATGAGTGATGATAAGAAGTGATGAAATCATAATCAATGATTTTATCTTTACAGACATGGTGATATACTGAAGCAGAAAAGATAACTTGAGCTAATCAATAGCTTACTCGAGTTGTTCTTCCAACCCTCGAGTCAAGAACATTTTCTTCTATAAAAGCTTGTTTTTAAACAGAAGTTCAAACTTGAGAAGATAATTTCGCAAAGAATCTCTCGACTCAAAAAGTAACTGACTTGAGTCATTCACTCAAATCAAGTCATTATAACTCAAGTCTGAAGATTTGACTCACAAATAGATGACTTCGAGTTATATTTGAAAATGAGTTTAAGCAAAGGACACTCGAGTCTAGAAATGCTGACTCTAACAGATGACTTGAGTCAACACAAATCATTACTCGAGTTAATTAAGATTTATTCACAGATAAGTGAGAAATACATTTGAAAGTGATTTTGACAAATGACACTCGAGTTCAAAAATGTTGACTCTAACAAGTAACTCGAGTGCGTAATTATTAAATGAAGTTTGAAACTCTTTTGACTGTTGAAAAGGTATTTGAACGCAGGAGTTAAGGTTTGAAAAATAAGTTTTAAAACTCCCTAAGTCAACTCAAGTCATATGTTGGTTACTCAAGTTGTTGCTTTTCATTCAAACATTATAAAAGGCTTCTAACTTGAGTCATAGACACTTAATTCGAGTCAGTCAAAAATAAACGCTTCTTTGACTAAGTTTTTAAAAGCATTGACTCAAGTTCTTGGAACATAACTCGAGTCTATCTGTTACAAACACATCAAAACACTCTCTAATTCAAGATTTGATTGAAATGAAAGTTGTTCACTTAAGTGTCATTAAACATACACTTCAGTGACTTGAATCATAAAGTCTATTTCATTTACAATTGTCTGTTATCATCAAAACATTAAAAACTAACACAAACAACTTGACAAAGTAAACGAAAATAGGGAAAAACCTAGGCTGCCTCCCAATAGTGCTTGGTTTAGAGCCTTTTGCTTGACTTTACAATTTTTTTTTTTAATTCAAGGAATGAAAAGGAGTGATGGCTACCCCCGTGTTCTCATTTCTGTCCCAACAGATTCTGAATTTTTTTCATTCAGTGATTTCCACAAGGAAGTCTGACAGCCTTCGCTAGGTGTTATACTTTTATCCTGAATTAAGGCTGCCAGGAGAGTATTGGCGGTAGGTAACACATTAAGAGTCGAGCACTCTTTTGCTGCATCTTGGTAATGTAAGGCTTTAAGAATTGAGAATGTCACTTGTTCACTATTTACTTGTATCGTGACTTCACCTTTTTCCACATCGATCAATGTTTTGCTTGTGCCATGAATTGTCTTCCCAAAATAATTGGGACTTCTCGATCAGCTTCAAAGTCCAATATAATGAAATCCACCAGGAAGATAAATTTGTCCACCTTCACCAACATGTCTTCAATTTTTCCTTCTGGTTAGACAATGGATCGGTCTGTTAGTTGCAAAGTTACTGTAGTACGTCTTGCTTCACCAACTACTAGCTTCTTGAACATATACATCGGCATTAAATTGATATTGGCTCCCATATCGCAAAGTACTTTTCTGTAGTAGTTAGGGCCAATGGCACAAGGTATTTTGAAGCTGCCTGGGTCCTTTAGTTTTGAAGGCAGCCTATTTAACAGTAAGGTGCTGCTTTCCTTGGTCATGGATATTGTTTCAAATTCACCCAGCTGCCTCTTCTTAGATAGGATGTCAAGTTATGCAATTGCTTGAGCATGTCCAGCAATTTTTGGAACTGCTTATCTTGGCTCTGCTTTTGTAGCCTCTGATGGAAGGGTGAGAGTTGCTTCAAGACTCATGATGGCCATGGGTCGGTGGCATGTTGTGGCAGTGATGTTGTGGCATTTCTTATCCTCTTAGGTATATGAACGTCTGGCATAGCATATGTTGGGGATGTTGTAGCATCAACATTACTAGCACTTTGTTGCAACACAGTAGGGTACTGCTCCGTTTCTTGGATATTATCCATGGCTTTTTGTCCCTTCTTTGTCTAGCCAGATACTAGTTCATCATCTTCAATAGGCCTTTTTGAGGCCTTCAGTTGCTCCACATTCTTATCGCTTCTCAGTTCAATGAACTTGACTTGTTCTTTGCCATGGCTCTAGGGACTTTAGTGTCGCTAGGCAGAGAGCCTGATGGTCTATTGTTGAGTGCTATAACAAGCTGTCCTACTTGATTCTCGAGATTGCGCAAGGACACTTGCTGGCTTTGTATAATGACATCATTCTTAGCCATATACTCCTTGAGTAGGCTTTCCATGGAAGATTGAGGAGTTGAATCAACGCCCTGCTGCCTTGCTTGCTGGTTGAATCCTGGGGGATTCGATGAACTATTAGAGTATGACAGGCCTATTGAAGGACCAGGAGGTTGTTGGCCTTGAGAATTCCAGGAGAAATTTGGATGTTGTCCCCAGCCTGGGTTGTACGTGTTGGTGCATGGGTTGTTGGTGTTATTGCTCCTATTGTAGTTCTTCACATAGTTGACAAATTCAGGGTTAGCAGAACATTGGGAGTAAGAATGCTCTCCACCACAGTACACACAGGCCACTTGGGCAGGTTGCATTGATGAGGTGTTAACTGGGAGGCTCATTGAGTTGATCATGTTGGTCAGTGAAGATACTTGGGCAACAAGGGCTCTCATCGCATCAAGTTCATGAACTCCAGCTACACTAGAGGGAGGAAGTCGATCTACTAGCCATTGATGGCTATTCATGGCCATATGTTCTAGGAGTTCATATGCCTTGCTATAAGATTTCATCAATATGAACCACTAGTTGAGGCATTGACTATGGATCGTCCCTGTGCGTCCAAGCCTTTACAGAATGTTTCCATCTGCACCCATTCTACTAACTCGTGTTGTGGACACTTTCTCAACAAATCCTTAAAGCGTTCCCAGGCCTCATATGTGGACTCTCCATCTCTTTGTCGAAAACTGGTGATGTCTTCTCTCAGTTGGGCGTTCTTTATTGGGGGTAGAACTTCAATAGGAATTTTCCACCCAAATCATTCCATTCCATGATGAAATTGAATGGGCTAGTAGGGTGTTCAACCACGTTCTGGCTTTATCACGGAGTGAGAATGGGAACAGTTTGATTCTGAGAGCGTCAGCAGTGACTCCAAGGATGACAAAAGCATCACAGACCCCCGTAAAAGTTTTAAGATGAAGGTGAGGGAGTTCAAATGAGAGTCCCCCAAACTGTCCTTTCGCATTTGGCATCTAGAACATGACAATTTTGAGTTCAAACTAGCCGGCAGTAATGTCCGTTGGAGTGATTGCTAAGTTGAGCCTATTCAGATAAGGAATTACAAACTCCATGATAGCTCGATTCAGGTCAGCATTATCATGGTTCGATGGTTGTTAGAGGATCTGGTTATCCCCATTGAGTAGGCGCTACTCCTCTCGATCTAGATCTCGATTAACATGTGCCTCCACCATGTGTGAAGAGTCACTAAGGTGACTCTTTCGCCTCTGCTTTCTACACCTCTGTTTGTAATTTGAGTAATTCATAATTTGAGTAATTTCGCTGCAAACTAGAATTTAGAGTAAATACCCTTTCTGGTCCCTGACAAAAAATGTGATCCCCATTTTGGTCCCTTACAAAAAAAGGTCATTTTTAGTCCATAAAAAGGACGAATAAGGGTCGATTGGTGGACATTTTGATCCCTCACAAATTTCCAAAAGGTCCTTTTTAGTCCCATAAAAAGGACGAATAATGGTCGGTTTTTTTGTCAGGGACCAAAATGGGGTCCATGTTTTTTGTCAAGGACCAGAAAGGGTATTTACTCTAGAATTTATAATTATAAACAGAGCTTGTTGATATGATTTTTAATGTGGAAAGATCTATTTTGGCCGGACTTAAATATGTTTAGATATAAAATTATTAATTAAATGGTAATTATAGAAGGATGTTACAATTTGGCATCAAAGCAGGTTTGTTTATAGGCTCTGATTTGTTTTTGCTATTTCATATAGTTGCATTGGCAATATACATTGGTTACTCATGTACTTCCCCTTTTCTTAACCCATTAGTTTTTAGAATTACTTTAACCATTGATTACATCCGTTAGCATAGAAAAGATGGTAGATCCACTTGAGACGCAAATTAAGGACCCGGGAAATCAGGGTCATCCTTAAGCACCACAAGACACTAATGCCATCTTAAGGGAGATAATGACTACAGTACGTGGGCTTGGACAAATTTTGCAAAGGCATGAAGAGGAATTGAACAAAGGAAAAAGCCGAGAAGAAGAGCACTCTAATCATGAGAATGGGCTTGAGAATTTTGGAACACACAATTGTCATCATTCTGGCAGTGGCCATAATACCACAGTGGAGGCAACGAGTAGCAACTGTCAAGAATATGATGGAGATTCCATCACTAAAGCATGGGAAGAGGTGCACAAATTCAATCCACAGACTTTTGATGGCAAGTTCAATCCAAGAGTTAGTGAAGTCTGGATCAATCGCTTGGAGACTATATTCTCCGTAGTCAAATGCAACGAACAACAAAAGGTGACAATAGCAGCGGTGTTATTGGTTGACGATGCAAAAATGTGGTGGAAAAGCATCAAGCCTGTAGATGGAACCAGTCTAGATTGGCAAGAGTTCAAGGCGATGTTCCATCAACACTATTTCCCAGCAGCTTTACAATCACTTAAGGAGACAGAGTTCTATGCCTTACAACAAGGTGATTTGGATGTAGACTCGTTTATTGCGAAATGTCTAGAACTAGTCAAGTATACTGCTTATGGCCAGTCACAAAGGAATGAAAAGTATATGGCAAAAAGATTGCTACAAAAGGCTAAACCAGAATTTAGGAGATAGTTGACACCTCTTAGGATTACGTCTTTCGAGGATATGTGTACTCGAATCCGTCTTTTGGATGCAGAAATACAAGGTCATGGTTATGAGCTTGAGCCTAGGAGGAACTCACAGGGCCAATTCTCATCTTATACTGGTCCCACCCGGGGTTTCAACAAGAGGAATGGTTATAGTTTTGGAGGCTCTAGATATTCAGAAAGGAATAAAAATAAGCACCTGAAAGGATCATTCCAGAGTAGGTCTGGCTTGAAAACTCAAGCTCAGAGGAACCAGGATCATCTTATAGAGGCTCTACTATCCCTGTGTCTAGTACTACTAGGATCCTAGCTTGCTCAAGATGTGGAAGGTATCATCAGGGACAGTGTTTGACTTGTTATACTTGTGGTAAGCCGAGCCACATCTCTCACAATTGTCAAGAAGGCAAGCAAAATTATCATGCCTCCAGACCTACTATTCCAGGATGAGTATTTGCTTTGACACAAGAAGAGGCGGACGCTTCACCTAATCTCATTAGAGGTAAAATTAAATTGCAAAATCATGATATTCTTGCTTTATTTGACTCTGAAGCCACACACTCTTTTATAGTTTTTGATTGTGCCAAGAGATTAAATCTAGATGTTTGTAAGTTACCTGTTGATATACATGTGTCAACAGCTGCTGGATCTTCTGTAAAAACATATGATGCATACTGGAATCTTGTATTGGAGTTTGAGAATCGTAAGACAAAGATTGATTTTATTTGTTTGCCCCTTAAGGGTCTTGATGTGATTGTGGGTATAGACTGGCTTACAGCTAATGGTGCCATACTTGAGTATAGGGCAAAAACTGTTTCTTTGCCTGCGTTTTCTGTGCCTGTGGAGGTGCCTAGTGATCCTCCTTTGTTATCAGTTGTTCAAATTGAAAGTTGTATCAAACAAGGATGTCAAGTATATATGGTTCTCTTCTCTGCTCGAGTTGAGATTGAAGGAGAGATCGATAGAATTGAAATTGTTAATGAGTTCCCAGATGTATTCCCAAAAGAATTGTCTGGATTACCCCCTGAGCGTGAAGTAGAATTCTCGATTGACTTGGTACCTAGGACAGAGCCTATCTCTAAGGCTCCCTATCGAATGGCTCCAGCAAAATTAACAGAATTGAAGAAGCAACTAGAAGAGCTACTTGAGAAAGGATTTATAAGACCGAGTGTATCGCCATAGGGATCACCTATTTTATTTGTGAAGAAGAAGGATGGGACTTTGTAGTTGTGCATTGATTACTGCCAACTAAACAAAGTCACCATAAAAAACAAATATCATCTGCCAAGGATTGATGACTTGTTAGACCAGCTTGTAGGGTCAACAGTATTTTCCAAAATTTACTTAAGGTCAGGATATCATCAATTGAGAGTTAAAGTAGAGGATGTCCCTAAAACAACTTTTCGTACTCAATACGGCCACTATGAGTTTCTAGTAATGCCGTTTGGGTTGACTAATGCTCCAACGGTATTTATGGACTATATGAACCGTATTTTCATGCCATATTTAGATAAATTTGTGGTGGTTTTCATAGATGATATCCTTATATACTCTCAGAATGAAGAGGAACATCGATAGCACCTTAGAACAGTGTTACAAATGCTGAGAAACCACAAACTTTATGCAAAATTGAGCAAGTGCAAGTTCTAGCTTAAAGAAGTGAAGTTTCTTGACCATGTAGTTTCAATTGAAGGAGTTGCGGTAGACCCTGCCAAAGTTGATGCAGTTCTTCAGTGGGAACAACTAAAATCGGTGACTGAGGTGAGAAGTTTTCTGGGATTGGCTGGATACAACAGAAGGTTTATACGAGGATTTTCCCAGATAGCAATGCCGCTTACGAATTTGACTAGGAAGGATCAACCTTTCATTTGGACTGACAAGTGTGAAGCCGCTTTTCAAGAATTAAAAAAAAAAGTTGACCTCTGCGCCGGTGTTGGTTATTCCTTATCCCAATTTACCGTACACCCTTTACACTGATGTGTCTTTAAAGGGTTTGGGATGTGTGTTGATGCAAGAAGGAAAATTTGTTGTTTACACTTCAAGGCAGTTGAGGCCACACGAAGAGAATTATCCAACCCATGACCTAGAATTGGCAACGGTCGTATTTGCACTTAAGGTTTGGAGACACTACCTCTATGGTTCACGGTTTGAAATTTTTAATGATCATAAGAGTTTGAAGTATCTCGTGGACCAGAAGGAGCTTAACAATAGGCAGAGGAGGTGGATGGAATTTCTACAAGATTATGATTTTGAACCAAAGTATCATCCTGGTAAAGCCAATGTTGTGGCAGACGCATTAAGCAGAAAGGCCATTCATGTGTTTCACCTGAGCCTTTATGAAAACCATTGGTTAGAAAAGTTGAAAGGCACAGATTTGCTAGTCGATAAGAAAGTTATGATGCAATCTGTGCGAATTAAGAATGAATTCTGGAAGGAGATAAAGATAGCCCAGTTAGAAGATGAATATTTGTTAAAGATTAGGGAAGAATTGGAGGAAGGAGAAGTCAATGATTTTGAAGTAGGTGATGATAGTATCATGAGATATAAAGGGAGGGTTTGCATCCCTAATGATGAAAAAGTTAAGACTTGCATCTTAGAAGAAGCACATCAGAGTAAATACACCATCCATCCAAGGATCACCAAAATGTACAATGATTTAAAGCGAAATTATTGGTGGCCTGGTATAGAGAGAGATGTGACAAAATTTGTCTCTTGCTATTTGACTTGTCAGAAAATCAAGATTGAACATCAGAAGCCACCAGGGTTGCTACAGAGTTTGGATGTGCCAACATGGAAGTGGGATAGTATATCTATGGATTTCATTATGGGATTGCCGATGACACCTAGGAATCATAATGTCATTTGGGTTATAGTTGATCGTCTAACCAAGTCTACCTATTTCTTTCCTATTCAAGCTGATTATACAATGGAACAGTTTGGTCATCTATATGTAAAAGAGATCGTCAAAATACATGGAGTGCTAGAAAGCATTATCTCTAATAGAGATCCGAGGTTTACATCAAATTTTTGGAGAGCTTTACACCGAGCTATGGGTTCGAGGTTGAAATATAGCACAACTTATCATCCACAAACTGACAGGCAAACCGAGAGGACTATCCAGACCTTGGAAGATATGTTGAGAGCTTGTGCTATTGAGTTGAAGGCCAGTTGGTGTTAGTTCTCTATGGTTTTTGATGATAACTGACAATTGTAAACTCAAGATGAAGTTTTGTCTTTGGTAAGTTGAAAACTTACTAAGACAAAAATCGAGTTTTGATTTTGCAAACTCGAGTTTTGGCTTGACAGAGAGTAGCCCAATTTTCACAAGTTAAGAAAACTCCAGTTTGCATAGGCAAACTCGAGTTTGTATCATACAGAGAACACTCCAAGTTTTCACTTCAAGGAAAACTCGAATTTGGATTTTGGAAACTCGAGTTTGTACCTTACAGAGACACTTCAATATTTTGTAAAGTGAACAAAACTCCAGTTTGCATTCGGCAGACTCGAGTTTTGGTCACACAGAGAACCACCAAAGTTTTGAACTAAGCAAAACTCCAGTTTCCATTTGGAAACTCGTGTTTCGCCAACACAGAGAGTTCTCTGAGTTTTCAAAGTAATTTGGAAACTCGAGTTTTCTTTTGTAAACTCAAGTTTACAAGTCATAAAGAGCTATACTCATTTCTTTTCAATTAACAGAATACTTATCAAAGTTTTCTCTTATGAGGAAGCTCGAATTTGTATTTGGAAACTCGAGTTTTCCACAAGACAAAGAGTCTTCACGTTTTACTTACTTTGAGAAAACTCCAGTTGGTTTTTGGAAACTCCAGTTTTCACTTGGCTTGAATTTTCCAGTGTTTCAAATTTAAGAGAAAACTCGAGTTTAGTATTGCAAACTCAAGTTTGCGCCAAGCAGAAAGCTTTGCTTTATTTCAATGTTTTGTAAACTCCAGTTTACCTTTTGAAACTCCAGTTTTGAGTTTTTGGACTTAAACATGTTTTTACTATAAAAGTCCAAAACTCGAGTTTGTCATTAATCAACTCGAGTCTTGCCTCAATGCTCAAAGTATGATTTTAAACTCATAAAACGAATTTCTTCTCTGGAAGAAGAAAACTCGAGTTTGCTAATGGAAACTCAAGTTTCCACTTTGAGCACAGTGACAAACTCCAGTTTGGATAAACAAACTCGAGTTTGTGTCGCTGGTTTTGAATTTCAAGTTGGACGAATTTGCGAAACCTTTGTGTTTGATTCTAATACTTCATATCATCACTCATTACTATTCCTAACTATGTTTAATCAGTTTGTTAGTGAGTTTCAAATGATTTAGAAAGGATTAAATGAAGCATTAGCATAAAGCATAAAGTGATGTCAGAACATTAAATACAAAGTCCAGAAAACTTGCATCCTTTTGGACAATCATTCTCCACACGTTTCAAAGGAATTAATGTTTCCTTTCCACATGCAGTAGCTGCTCTTCCAACGGATTAAGAGTCAAGAAGTCAAAGCTAAACTTCTGTGCAGCTGGATTAACCAAAGAGTAGAGAGAGAAGAAGACCAAACCTTCAGCTAATCCTCCTTCAATGCTGCCAACGGTTACATTAAGGATTACAACGGTCATTTAATGATCTCTTAGTATAAATAGAGATGCATTCAATTCTTCTCACCCAGAGAGTCTGGGGACTGGACGTAGGTCAAGAGATTGGACCGGACCAGTATAAATCCTTTGTGTCTTGCTTCTCTTCCTTATACTCTGTTTATCCCTATTTTCATTACCTAAAACAGGGCAATTCAAAAAAGATTTCAGAATCCCCAATTCACCCCCCCTCTTGGTGATTCAGCTCCACTTTTAGTTGGGACAATCATTTATCATTAGCTGAATTTGCTTATAATAACAGCTATCATTCAAGCATTCAAATGGCGCCTTATGACGCATTATATAGCAGGAGATGTAGATCGCCATTGTGCTAGACAGATTTAAGTGAAAGGACGATCATAGGCCCAAATTTTGTGGATCAAACCACAGAGAAAATTTATATGATTAAGAAGAAGTTATTGGCGACCCAAAGTAGGCAGAAGAGTTATGCAGATCAACGACAATGACCCTTGGGATTTCAGGTTGGCGATCATGTGTTTTTACATGTCATGCCAATGACAGGCATTGGAAGATCTATTAAAGCCAAGAAATTGAGTCCAAGATACATGGGTCCATATGCGATCCTTGCAAAAGTTGGTGAAGTAGCCTACCAAATCGCTTTGCCACCACAGTTGAAAGGGAATTCATGATGTGTTTCATGTGTCACAATTGAAGAAATACTAGCCCGATCCCTCACACATTATTGAACCTGAAAAAGTTGAACTTCGGGAGAATTTGATTTATCAAACAGAATCAGAGCGAATAGCAGATATGAAGGATAAACAACTAAGGAACAAGACTATTCGGCTTGTAAAAGTCATATGGAAGGGGATGGCTCCTGGAGATGCTACTTGGGAGACTGAAGAGAAGATGCGACAATTTTACCCTCACCTATTTGATTAAGTAAGTAGAATTTACTTGAATTGAATTTTGGGGACAAAATTCTATTTAGGCAAGAAGAATTGTAATATTCATAAAATTTAAATTTTTTAAAAAAAAACTAATTATGTGTGTGTGTGTGGTAGGTACGCTGCCACCATTTTGGTCGAGTGGCAGCATCCTACCACAACGTGGCAGAGAGGGAGTATGATTATTATATATAAAAAATTCAAAATTACTCCCTAATCCACCGCCTTAATTCCCCTTATATATAGGTATGTGGGTGATTAATGGTGAAGAGTGTGATATGAGTTTGAGAGCGTGAGATGTGGAGAAAAAATAGGAGAGCAAGAGAGAGGAGGAGAAACGGCGAAATAGTAGAGAAAAGAGAAGAGAAGAGAGTCTATTCGAGTTTCTTAAGGTACGTTGTTTATTTTATAAGATCATTCACTACAAAAAAAAAAAACCATCTTTTGTTGCGGTTCACAATAACCGTTACAAAATACCAATTTGTAACGGTTTTATCACTAAACCGCCACTAAATAGTAACGGAAGCAATGACGACATGACTTCGGCTATATTTGTCGCAGTTTACTCAATGAAAACCGCAACAAATTTGGCGCCACCTTGGCGCGCAATGGCGGGAATGTTTGTCGCGGGCATTTTGTAGCGGTTATTGGAGTATAACCGCTACAAAATTGGCCCAACGTTGGCATCAACGTTGTTACGGTGCTTTTGTAGCGGTTACGTCACAGCAACCGCTACAAATAAACAAAAGGTCACAGTTTTGTCACGGTTACCAGGAAGGGTGACCTTGACCGCGTCAAAAGCTAAACTTTTGTAGTGGTTTCTAGGAAAACCGCTACAAATATTCACTATATAAATAAGGGTTTAAGCTCATCAATTATAACAATTAAAGGAATTACTAAATCTTCGACTAGTAACTGAATGAACTATCTCGCTTGGTCGTCGAAGAAATGCATATATCAGTAGCTCTGATCTCCTATCTCCGGTGATAAGAGCTGCAGATATTTGCCTCTCTCATCTTTGCGAGGAAATTCGTTCAGTCACAAGTCAAGGTTTGCTCATTTCTTTGGGGCGTGAATACTTCTACTCTTCTGAGAACAGTCCAACATACGACAGGAGATTGGGTTCCATTATAGCCACCTTTGTCTCACGAAAATATCTCTGATGAAATTGACTCAGCCAGTTTTTCGTGGGAGATCGGCGGCTATATTGAGTCCGAATCCCCACGGATATGTTGGACTATTTTTGGTTATTTCATTATGTGAAATTTATTATTGTGGACCCTTTTAGAAAAATTAAAGAAAAAAATTAAATGAATTGAAGGTTTGGTTTTTAAATATTTGTACCAAACTAATTAGTTTGATTCATAAACTTTATGAATCTAACTAATGAGTTTGGAATTTTTTTTCGAAAAAAATCATTTTGTAGCAGTTTTTGATAATAACCGCTACAGAATGTGGACATATTGTAGCGGTTACTACGTAACCGCTACAGAATCTGAAGGGTAAGCTTTTTTGTATCGGTTACTGTAGCGGTTACATCGTAACCGCTACAGAATATCAACGGTCCGCTATTTTGTAGCGGTTCATGTGGTGGTGATATGGCAACCGTTACAAAAATTGAAATTTTGTAACGGTTTCTATGAATAACCGCTACAAAATGTACGGTTTTTTAAACAATCGCTCCTCATTTTCAAAGTCACACTTCCTAAGTCACACTTCCAACGGTTTGAGTTTTCACCGTTTTCACCTTTCAACCCATCTTTAAACTTTTAATTTTAAACTTCTACATTTCAACATCATGGTTTCTGGAGGAGATAAGGGAAAGGGAAAACGGATGTCCCAGAGAGAAGGGGTTTACGGGGGAGTACTAGTAGATGGGGCCAGACGAGAGGGCGTGAGGCCCGATATATACCTCCGCCATCTCAGGGGCTGAACGAGTTTTCCGATCTCTTCACCGATGAAGAAATTCCAAACGTGGTGACCGTAGGGGGAGATCAAGAAGCAAGTTTGTCGTTCAACGACTTAGACGACGAGAATGCGGACATCCATCTCGACATTCCCTTAGCGGACGTGGAGCAGTTCATCGACCAGGAAAACCAGCGGGACCACGGGAACCCCCGACCGGCGTCTTCGCGTTCCACCGGATATACAGTGGATGTCGAAGGTATATCTAATTAGTTTTTTGGGAGAAATTAATTTAAATTCGGTAGATTTAATTCAATTTTTTGTAATATTGCAGATAAACATGGGAACATCAACAGTAGGACGCTGGATGTTTCCACTCTTACTCAGTACGACTGGGAGGTGGCCGGGTATCGGGTCGTAGTCCCGTGGAACGAGCAAACAGACCAGGCGATCGGCACCGGTGGTCACCTGATGAACCGATTCTTGTCTGAGTTTGGCGGCAATTGGGCATGGTTCCCGATTTTTTTCAAGGATTGGAAGCATGTGACGAATGATACAAAGAACAAGGCGTTTGCCGATATTCTGCAGTAGTCAATATTGTTTAATTAAATTTTACATTTTAATTGTTATAAGTTTTAGTTTTTATCCCCGAAATTATTTTTCGATTAAAAAAATGTCATTTTTAGTCCTTAAACAAGTAAAAATTTAGTCCTTTTAGTCATTTTTGTAAATATTCCCCCTTTTTTAGGACCGAAAATGACATTTTTACTCAGGGGAAAAAGCGTGTTTTTCCACCCAAAAGGGTATTTACTCTTTAGTTTATTTATTTCCCGAGTAAATATTTTAGGTCCCTGAAAAACACGCTCTACCCATTTTGGTCCCTAAGTAAAAATATGTCATTTCGGTCCTTTTTAGGGACTAAAAATGATTTTTTGGGAATTTGTGAGGGATTAAAATGCCCACAAAAAATGACTAAAAGGACTAAAATGAACTTTTTTTTTTACTGTTTAAGGACTAAAAATGACATTTTTTTACTCAGGGACCAAAATGGGTAGCGCGTGTTATTTCAGGGACCAAAAAGGGTATTTACTCATTATTTCTTAATTTATTAATTCATAATAATGAAATTATGATACAGAAAAAGTTTAAACTTCGCGAACAACACAAAAGGTACGTTATGATGAAGGTGGGGGAAGGGTGGAAGAGTCAGAGGAATCGTCTCAACAATATAATGAATGGAGATGGCACGATTCCTCTCTAGGAGCTGATCGAGAACGTCCCAGACGGCGTGGAACCAACTCACTGGGCGAGTTTCGTCCAATATAGGAGGAGTGCTGACGGGCAGGTACCTTTTTTAATTAATTATAATTTAATTACATATGGTTTAAATTAATTAATATTTTCACTTAATTGATAATATAAATTGAGTTTAATGAAAAATTTTGTTTCCTCCTCCTTGCAGGCTTTGTCGCAGAGGAACGCAAGAAGCAGGGCACAGCAGAGGATCCATCACACGGCTGGGACCAAGACGTTTGCTGTGACCTACAGTGAGATGGTATGTTATTATTTAACATGATGATTGTTTTGTTTTCAAAATAACAAAGTTTATATTGTTTAATTTCTTTCAGGAAAAGAAGGCTCAGGAGGAGAACACACAGACGAACTATGGGAGGTTGTGGACACGCACCCATAGACACCGTGATGGGACGCCGACCTCTCAGGCAGCAGAGGAGATAATAGTAAGTTACAAAAACATTGAAAAATATAATGAATGTTGTATATTTAAATTGATCGTCCATTATTTTATTAATGATTGTTCTTGAACCATGTGGGTCAGGCCCGGATTGAGAAGACCGAGGCAGAGCTAAAGCGTCGCAGACCCCGGAGTCACAGGGGTCTGTGAATCCTACTGCCCCATTGAAAGCTGTTGTGGGCCCAGTCGAGCATCCTGGCCGTGTTAGGGGCATGGGCCTTGGTGCCAGGCCTAGCATGGTGTACCCGAAGCATGGCTCCTCCGATGCATCCGTACCCTCCAGCTCGAGAAGAACACCACCGGAGGCTTTTGATGAGATCATTGCTGAGAAGGTTGCTGCGCAGGTTGCCGCACATGAGGCTGCACGGAGGGCCGACGAGGAGGCCAGAGATATGCGCAGGAGGGCCGACCAGGAGGCCAGAGATAGGCGCAGGCAAGAGAGCATCGCCCGTTGGTACGATCGTCATGTGGAGAACTGGACTGTCCTTACTGGGGCCCTGACGCGGCTGTTACCTGACCAGCAGTTTCCAGTTCCCGAGCCTCCCCCTCCGTTCATCTTTGAGGAATCCCCCCCACGTGCTACTGACGACGACGTTGTAGACTCTGGTCGTGCACCAACCCCCCTGAGACAGACCCCCCTCGGACAGGACTTGATGATCATGTTCCTGATAGTTAGTTTTTATTTTGTAATTTTGGATATTTATTTACTTTGGTTTACATATTTGGTTTGTTTAACATGTGCTTTAGTTATATATTTGTTATCGTTAAATTTGATACGTTATTTCAAAACCTACAACTCATTTAACTAAATTTTAATCCAAAACCCTAAAAATTTTAATCCAAGATTTTAATCCTTGTTTAACATGTGCTTTAGTTATATATTTTAATTTTAATCCAAAATAATTTCCTAAAATTTCAGTTGAAAAATACTAAAAATTTAGGTAAATTTTGTAGCGGTTCATATGGAGAAACCGCAACAAATTTGAAATTAAAAATCGATGAAATGGCGCGTTACAATTTTCAACGGTTTGTAGCGGTTGATGAAGCTAACCGCAACAAAATTGAATATGCCAAGATTTGTCCGGTTTCCGTCCCGTAACCGCGACAAATTGTATTTAGTAGCGGTTTTGTCAACAAAGTTGTTCCATTTCACGGTTGTTGTAGCGGTTTTGCATCCGCTACAAACCATTCGATGCATTTTTAAAGATCCCAAGTTATGCGTTGAATGTAATTAAACATTGTATCCACATTTATGTTTCGCCTAGATTTGTTTGTTACATATGGATAAGTCATGGATCAAGCTGCTGCGTAGTTCTCCTGCATATTTAGCGGGATTGAACACTTTCTTAGATTTCGCCTTCTCTCACGCTTGCATTAATGGCAAGATCGTGTGTCCTTGTTTGCGATGTAAGTTTAAGAAGTGCCAAACACGAGATTGTGCTTTGGAGCATCTTCTTGTAAAGCCTTTCCGAAGCATATACATTCTCGGGCGGTTCATGGGAGCAACGTGGTATAGGATATGGGCTCCATCTTCCTCGAACCTCACAAGTAGGAAATCAAGTACATCAAGATGATCCGGTTAACGAAGCTGTTCGTGATGCTTTTGGTGTTCAAGACGACAACTTCACAAAGCAGAGGTGCGGGGTCCGAACCCGTTTTCTTCAGAACGATGCAGCTCGGGAATTTTTCAGCCTCATGGATGAGAGCGATCGTCCTTTGTATCAAGGTTGTCAGAAATACTCAAAGTTATCTTTTCTTATCAAATTGTACCATATCAAGTGCATGTGTGGGATCACTGATAAGGCAATGTCGATGTTCTTGGAATTACTTCGAGATGTTTTCCCTGACGCGGACATTCCCTCATCCTTCTACGAGGCGAAGAAGATAATCAACAGATTAGGCTTGAACTACCAAAAAATAGATGCCTGCCCAAACGACTGTATGCTTTATTGGGAAGAGGACGATCGGAGGGAGACTTGTAAGAAGTGTCACACTTTGAGGTTCAAGACAGTTCGGAAAGGGAAGAAGCAGAAGAAGAAACCGGCAAAGATTCTAAGGTACTTTCCTTTAAAACCTCGCTTGCAAAGATTGTTTATGTCAAATAAGACAGCTCAGCATATGAGGTGGCATGAAGATGATAAGAATCAAGATGGTAAACTCGTGCATCCACGTGATACCGAAGCGTGGAAAGCGTTCGACTCGGTCTTTCCGCATTTTGTGGCGGACCCTAGAAATGTTCGTCTTGCTTTGGCGACCGACGGTTTTAATCCATTTGGGAATCTTAGCACAAGCTACGTATATGGCCGTTATGTTGATACCCTACAACTTGCCCCGTGGATGTGCATGAAACAAAGCTCCTTCATTATGTCCATGATCATTCCAGGAAGAAGGCACCGGGAAATGACATCGATGTGTATCTCCAACCGCTGATCAAGGAGTTGGTGGAGTTGTGGAATGTAGGTGTGGAGACGTACCACGCGCACGAGAAGACACTTTTCAACTTGCGTGCGGCCTTGATTTGGACGATAAGCGACTTTCCTGCCTCGGGACATTATCCGGTGGGATGTGCATACCGGCCTTGCGTGGCCAGCTTGCAATTTTGACTCTGACTCAGTGCGCCTTCCCCACAGTCGTAAGTGGTGCTTCATGGGTTCATCGGAGGTTTCTCGATGGGACGCACAAGTTTAGGTTGCAACGCAATCGCTTTAATGGGCAACAGGAAAAAGAGGACCACCTCGGAATTTATCCGGGAAGAAATCATAGAGCAACTTCTGGGATGTTGATGTTGAGTTTGGGAAGAAGGACGATCCGGCAAGGGCCGGGACAAAGACTGCCAGGGCTTCTGGTTCTACGCCCCAGCAATGGAAAAAGGTAAGCGTCTTCTTCGCTCTTCCGTATTGGAAAGATAATTTGCTCGCTACCTTGAAGAAAATAAAAGTTCCTGACGGGTATTCAAGCAACATATCACGATGTATTGACTTGCAGGCTCGAAAGGTTACAGGGTTGAAGAGTCATGACTCACATGTGCTTATGCAATGCTTACTTCGCTGGCCATGAAAAATACGCCTCTCGATGTGTCTCTCGTTTTGGTCGAGCTTTGTACTTTCTTTCGGAAGCTGTGTTCCAAGGTTTTGATAGTGGAGGAGCTCGACCAGCTGCAGCAGAAGATCATTGTTACGCTGTGTCATTTGGAGATGATCTTTCCTCCGTCATTTTTCACGGTCATGGTTCACCTGACAGTACACCTTGTTCACGAAACAAAGCTTGCTGGCCCAGTTCAGTACCGATGGATGTATCCCGTTGAGAGGTACTTGTTTAAAAATAATTACTTTAGCATTACTCCCTAGTCGCACGTTTAACCATTGATGCATTATTATTTTTATGGTTCTACTTTATAGGTTTCTTGGGAAACTTAAATCTTACGTGAGGAATAAGGCGTGGCCTGAAGGTTCAATAGCAGAAGGTTATATCGGGGATGAGGTCTTGTATTTTTGTTCCAGGTACTTCGATGACATTGAGACGTCATTCAACCGACCGCCTCGTGTAGACGATTGTCCTGAGCCTGAGCCGGAGGCAACAGAGTTGTTAATCCCTCGTGTTGGTAAACCAGTTGGCGGGAGTGAGAAATTCAAACTCACGGCACTTGAGAAGTTCCAAGCACATCGACATGTCTTGATTAACCGCACCAAAGTTGAACCGTACCTTCAGTAAGGATTTCATTGCATACTATATATTTCCTTACATTTTATACATACTCACATTTCATTGCATGTTTAATTGCAGGGAATTCAGGAGTCATGTGAAGCGTGAACTGAGGATTCGTACACAGACATCCTCCGAAATTGATAGAAAGGTCCACAGAGAATTCCACCAGAATTCAGAGCTCTTGCAGTAGGCCCGCTTGACCACGCCCTAAGATATACGGCATACAATGCTAATGGTTTTAAGTTTTGCACCGTCGCACGAGATCAGGGATTGCTAACCCAAAACTCTGGTGTATATGGCATGTTTGAGATGAGGAGTTATGCGTGCAGTAGTGACGGAAACATGCGGTTCGGTGACGTCCTGTATTATGGAAAGCCGCTTGATGTGGTCGGGATAAGTTACACAGCCTTTTCACCGTGACGTTGTTCAAGTGTTTGTGGGCGAATACCACCACGTCCGGGGACTCACGATCGACGATTTAGGCATCACATCGGTGAATTTCTCCCGGCCTATTCACGGTGGTCGATCCCGAAGATGACGAGCCGTATATTCTTGCCTCAGAGGCCCATCAGGTTTATTATGTCGTCGATGAGAGGCACAAGGATTGGAATATGGTGGTTCACTTAAAGCCTCGGGACCTTTACGATATGGGCGATGGTGATAACGTCACCTATGATTGTGAGTCGTTGCAGCCCGCAAGCTTCGAAGACTTCATCCCAGACGGCGATGACAATTTACCTATAGTTCGGTACGTTTTTAATTGTGGCTTTATGAAATTGAAACATTTAACTAAAGTTTTAATTGTGTTTAAACGTATTCACCTCACGCGTAACATTTTATGCAAACTTTCTTTGTAGGGATGTCGAAGAAGATTGAGAGAAAAATTTAATGCCTATACTGTAATATGCAATCTTTAAAAAAAAAAAATTCAAGAACACATGTTGTAGCGGTTACTTAGCCGCTACAAATCCTTAAAAAACCGCGACAAAAATACACCGTTACATGAACCGCTACAAAAACGAAAACAAACCGATTCTAATATAGTAACCGCTACAAAAACCGCGACAAAAATGAACCGTTACATGAACCGCTACAAACACGCAAACAAACCGATACTAATAATAATAACCGCTACAAAAGTGTGACCCCAACCGCTACAAAATGCTGCGCAGAAACCACCATAAATACCCCACCCAACCTCATTTAATATACATCAATTTCTTTTCTACCCACGTTTTCTCTCCGTCTTCTCAAATATTTTTACGTTTTGGAACATAGGGGTTAACAGTCTGAAGGGGTAAGTGTCGTGTAACCGGATCAATTTTAATGTTTCTCAATTCTAATGTTTCTCATATATACTAATTAATGTTTGTTATTTTGCAGTTGAACGGGATATTTTAACCAACTTTTCTTTTTCTTCCAAATACATTATTCAATAACTTGTACACATATTTTTTAACATTCAAGATTATTTTAATTACCTCTTTATTAGCTCTTATTATATCTTCCATATTTTTATTATTTTGCATCTATACAACAAGCACCTTATATATTTTAATTTCGTATTTTAATACTTTTTATTTTTATTAAAAAGATAAACTATTAATAAATAATAATTAGTTAATTACGTTGATAAATTTTTTTTTTTTTTTAAGTCATGAAATTTGTAGCGGTTTCATGAACCGCTACTACGTTTCAAATATTTGCGGGAGAAAATGGCGGGATATGTTGTAGCGGTCAGAGTAGCGGTTTCAAACCGCTACAAATATTTAAAAAAATGGCGGGAAAATTTGTAACGGTTACAAACCGCTACAAATATTCACATGGCGGCAAATTTTTTCCTTGCGAAAATATGGCGGGACAATTTGTAGCGGTTAAGAACCGCGACAAATATTCAAAATAATAAATTTAATGGCGGCAAAATTTTCAAAACATTAATTTGTAGCGGTTAAGTAACCGCTACAAGTAAATATTGTAGTGGTTAGTAACCGTGACTAAGCTCTCAGAAGAGACGTCAGACAAGCTCATTTAGTAGCGGTTATTATTAACCGCAACAGATATAGTAGCGGTTCATATGCATGGAGTATCGGTTTTTATTAACCGTGACAAATCAGCTTGCCACAGTGGATTTTGTAGCGGTTTTTGGAACCGCGACAAATGTCATTAGTCACGCCAAAAACCGCTACAAATAAGTGATTTTAACCGCTACAAAATGTCGTTTTTTTGTAGTGATTTAGGTAGTTAAATTAATTTCTTTTCCGTAAACTTTCTTTATGAAAAATGTTCTACTTATTTTTCTCTTGCTAATGAGGGTAATATAGTATTAATTATTGAAAATTTTGGGATTAGAATATTGGTAAAGTTTTGAGTTTTGATAATAGAAGACCGTATATATGACGAGCATGATTAATGAATAACTTTAATCGGTTTAGATTTGTTAGTTTGTTGCTGTGGAAATTTAAACTTATTTTCTATCTAAAAGAAACTAGGATTTGTGTCCTACAGGATATTTTTACCGATTAAATGAAAATTTAAGCATTTAGTTGGATTAATAGAGGTATTATTTAAGGTTTAATCAGTTGGTTTTGCTAAATCTTGAACTATATGAAATTATGAATTGGGATTTGAGATTTAAACTAGAGATTAATATGATTTTGATTTTATGGAGATTTGAAGAATTGTTTAATAAATTAGGTTATATTTATAAAAGTTAGTATTAGGTTAAAAATTCAGGAATAGATAAATTGTCATTTTTTTTAGGAAAACTAAAGTGAGATAATAGTTTAATTATTTATTTATTATGGTATTAGTGGTTATTTTTGTTAATTCTATTAACATATAATTATATATTTATTTTTAAAGGGGACTGATTTCTCTCACACTTAGCGTTGTGTCAAGAACTTGAGATAACCACTTTCCAATTTATCTTGTATACTTGTTGAGGTGATTATAAGTGTATGCTCGTGTATTTAAATGATATGAATATATTATAGTATGTTCCCTATGAAAATGTATATATGTGTGAGATATTTGTTTGAAGATAAATTTTTAGTTAAGTGGGCATAAATTGTTTATATTGTTATGATTAAATTGT
The DNA here is from genome assembly GCA_025563575.1 of Acacia pycnantha. Classification (NCBI taxonomy): domain Eukaryota; kingdom Viridiplantae; phylum Streptophyta; class Magnoliopsida; order Fabales; family Fabaceae; genus Acacia; species Acacia pycnantha. The sequence goes on from JAMWYP010000248.1 coordinate 740,840, forward strand.
TTATTTTGTAATTATGAAAGTTTATGCATGGTGTTGAATATTGAACATAAGTATATATTGTTGATGTTGAAAATTGTGATATTGCACTACATATTGAGGTGTTCTGGTTTGAGATGAGATGTGATGGTAGGATATTGATTTTATACCATGTGGTATAGCCGCAACTGAGCGCACAGTGGATAGCTGGATATTTTCAGGGCCCTTAGTATCATCCTATTCCTTTGGCCAGGATTAGGGTCGGCCCTTGGGACAGTGACACATTTCTATATTCAAAGGAAAAGGAACCCATAGTCTGATATAAGTTATGTAACCTTTGGCCGAGTTACATCTTATCATTGGTGAGCTTGGTATAATCTCGTCAAAGAGATTAAACCTATTATATTGTAGCCCATGGGTTCTATCAGCGGTTATAAGGAGGTTATAAGGATGATTGAGGGAGTTGCATGCATATTGAATAATTTTGAATTATTAATTGGTTTGGTAAATTACTCAAAGTTATTGATATACGAAGGGATAATTGGCCTGCTTAACTATCTTGTAATCATTCCATATATACTTGTTAAATTGGATATGTGGTTATTGAGCCCTTGTGACTCACCCCGTTGTTATTTATTTTTCATGCGAGAATTCAGGCGTTAATACCAAGGGGAAAGCATCCGAGACTTGATCTGAGTTATCAATCTTGTATGTCTTATTTTGTTGGTACGTTGCATAATTTGAGTAATTCATAATTTGGGTAATTTCGCTGCGAACTAGAATTAATAATTATAAACAGAGCTTGTTAATATGATGTTTATGTTGGGATCCGTACACACAGCGGAAGGATTCTCATCCATTAAAATTTTACGAATCCCATAAAGAGGATCTATCAACGGCGTTTAGATCAAGGTTTGTTAGAAAAACCGTACCTATACGAAGTTTTATGCATTCTTTGCAGACTCGTGGGCTAACACCTTCTTACTTGATCAATCTCTAGGAGTCGACTCTATGAATCCACTCCCTCTACTGGTATCCACACCGAACAGCTCTCCAACACGTACGGCAGCGTGCTAACGCCTTCTTACTTTGTGTCTCACGTCTTTTCTCTCTAGGAATTCTTTTGCGGCTTGTCTCTCTTTTTTAATACGACTAGACTTTCATCTAATATAGAGTTTCTAAAACCCTAATAGGCCGTATTAAAATATTCAAGATTAATCTAAAGTAATCTTGAAATTCGAATTTGGATATTAATTAAATCTGTTCAACATATCTAATCTAATCTATTCAATTAATCCAAATCAAAAGTCGGCCTAAAATCTGAGATATGATATCTGTTTATTTAATTAAATCTGATATACTATATCTCAATTTAAATTAAATCAGATATATGATATCTCTATTCGAAAATTAAATATGAGATATGATATCTGTCTATTTAATTAAATCTGAGATACTATATCTCAATTTAAATTAAATAAGATATATGATATCTCTATTTATTTTAGTTATTTAATTTATCAAATAAATTAAATACTATACAAATAATATTATTATTAATTTTGAATTTAATATACACACACACATGCTAGATTAAATGATGTATTCATTAAATCTTAGACATATCTAAGATTCAATGAATCTGGACACTATTGCTCGTATTGGGCTATTCTTGTGTGCGACCCTGCAGGCCCACATGAGATTGGCAGCGAGCCAATACTATACCAGCCCACAAGTCGCAAGCAACCTCTAGTAAGACATTGCGACTACCCAATTCATATGGGGATCGTGATACGACACAACCTATCATACAACCATGTCACATCCCTTTTGTCACGCGATAATTTGGTCAAAGATGAGGCATGGATAATGTCAACCTCCTGTTCTTGACCATTACTTTCTCGATTCTTGAGTAGTCAAACGATTGAAAAGGAGTTAGACTCACTCATCGAGGGGCCCAGTATTATCTCTCTACAAAATGTGAGGGACAAATTCCATCTTGACCATTCTCATTCCTCTGCATGAAAACCACTGATCCTGATCACAGCCTTTATCATCACCCAGTCAAAGGTGACTTTTGACTAGGTCAAAGATCAATGACTCTCATGTAGGAATCCATGATGATCTCAGGTCATAGGGCGTTGTGACGTGGTTATACATGAGATAAGCTTATGACTTAATCCACGCAGCTTTCTCATAGTGGGTCAGTCCAGCACCTTGTACTCTTACAAGTGCCTATGACTTTGATTCGTATTTCCATACGTCATCAAAGTCACACTGGTCTTATTTCATCTTCGCTCCCACGTAGATGACTGACCAGGGACATTTAGGATAATCTATAAGATACATCCAAGGATACAATTATCATTATAAACATGCAAATGAAATGATAACTAAACGGAGAAATAACTTAAGCGTTTAAAGTACAATGATTTGCCCCTAGGGCATAATTTCCAACAATTTAATGTGGAAAGATCTATTTTGGCTGGACTTGAATATGTTTAGATATAAAATTATTAATTAAATGGTAATAATGGAAGGATGTTACAATAAGAGTAATGTTTGTTTGTTTGTTTTAGCTATTACTACTAATGAACAAAAGAAAATAAATGATCATAAGTCGTTTAAAAGATATCAGTTTAAAAATAGGTTGAGCTCAAATTTCATCTTAAGTCGCATTGTTTCCCCAGTTTGCATGTGACACATTGCTATAGCATTTTGCTACTTAGCTTTTGCAATGCTACAACAAAATGCCTTTCACAACGTTAATCAGCTAACACACTACTAACTTATACAGAAGCATCCACATCCTATAAGTACACTCCTCGCCTTACTTCTCCCATATTCCTATGGCGATTTTCCGATTTAGAATGTCTATTTACCCTAGGTGTTTTGGCTATGTGAGGTAGACCCATTCTTATGGCCTACAATTTAGGTTGAACTCTGCACAATCTCGCCCAGCAAACACTATCTAACGGAGGTCTAACCTCGACTCCCTTCTAGTAAGCCAAGACAACTGATCTAGCCCCTTAGTGTCCACTAACATACAAGATGTTAAATCACAATTAAACAAACTGAATATATTGAATTAAAAGCTTAACACACTGGGTTCATTCTATAACTTAGAAATCCGTCCTCACTCAGCCAACAAAAATTTAGTTCAAGACTAATGAGGGAAACACAAAACAGAGTACAACAGAATAGCCCATGGAAAGGTTAAAAAAGAAAATAGGAAAAACAAAGAAACTCGTTAGAATGGTCGACGACATAAGGAGCATTGTAACATCCCAACTTTTCACAAACAGTATAAATTTTTTTTTCATCGAACATCATTTCAAATCATCAGAGTAGAGCAACAGAGCGATTGAGTAACTGATATGTATATATAAAACGCCGTAAGTCTGGCTGGTTACAACAGCGGTACAGTAACCGAGTATTTCAAAAGTACAGAACAACAAAAAGAAAGACTTCCACCAGAACAAGGAAAGGAAGTCTTCAACCGGGTCTTCTACGCGGGCTGCTTGTCTCTCTCCTCGGTCCTCGGTCCTCCGGAACCTGATGCTATGTTAAGAGCTGAGATCCGCACCGGATCTCAGGTAACGGTTAACCTCATACTTACATACACACAACATATGTACCACAAGTATTCATATCATCAACAGTATATAAGCACGCAACCTATGCAAATGTATCGCCCCTAGCATTCAAATGTATCGCCCATAGCATACCGATGTATCGCCCATAGCATACAGATATATCGCCCATAGCATGCATATGTAACGCCCGTAGCAAACACCAACATATCAACAGTACATAACATATAACAGAGCTATCAACTACCACATACAATACACATAGCACATACATGCATACCATAAATATCAGAGTTAGTGTTACAAAGACGCGAACGTACCTTCGTTGACGGATTCTCGCACGTTTACGTAAAACGGTACTTTTGACTGTAAAACAGATTTCGACAGCGGTTCGTGATTACGGATATCTTATCAACATAACAATGTACTTGTTAAGGATCTAGCATTACGACGGACATTTTTAGTCAAAATGACTATTTTACCCCTGACCCCTAATTGGCGGAATTTCGCCAGCACTTCGTTACTTTGACCTTAATCTTCCAAAATTTCAACATAACTCCTCCTCCAACATAATTTTCAAAACATAAATCATATTAATTAATGATTCACATCATAACAGCATTTTAGGTAAAAATTACCATTTTGCCCCTACCCTTACTAGTCGGCGGAATTTCGCCAGAGCTTCGCTATTTTAAATCTAATCTTCCAAAATTTTGCCAGAACTTTGACCCTACCAATATTTTCGAAATAATGACTAAAATACCCCTATCATATGATATCTAATCATACTTGGAAGATTAAAGACTAAACTAGCATTTCTACTCTAACTACCGAAAGAACTACGAAAGCTTAGGTACCGAAAAACTTACCCAGAGCTTCGCTGCAGATTTTCTCCAGAGCACCTCTCTCTAAAACCTCTCACTAACTTTCAAAATCCACAAGGGAATGGTGTGAATTTTGAATGAAGGGTGCATGCCTATTTATAGAGATTTTGCAGGGGCATTTCGGTCTTTTTCCAACTTCTCCTTCTTTGATATTAGCCATGCAAATTAGGGTTTAATGGTGGATGATTCTTGGCCATGGAAAGCTCAAAAACGTGCTGCCCCCTCTCCAAGCCAAAGATGAGCCAATCAAAAGATGACACCTAGCCCATTCCAGAAGCTTTCCGGTCGAATTCCTCGATCGGTGTCCGAATCGCGAAAACTCAAAATTCTGAATTCACAACTTTGAAGATCTTCTCTTTCTCATCAATAATATCTAATTTAACTTTGATTTCGGTCTCTTATGTGGTTCCAACATTCAGTTGAAGTTTTCTCGAAAACGTGTCCGAACGCGTCCGGCTTAGGAACTCGTTTTCGAATCATCAACCTCTGGATAATAATTCACTGATTCCAAATATGTCCAGATAATTTCAAACTCATTTCTAGATGTTGAGTTAGAATTTATTTTCTTCAGATCCAAAAATGTGCCTACCTGCATTTTTCCCTATTTCGTCTTATTAGGAAAATGCGCTAACGGCCTCGGAATTAACTTCCGGAAGAGGTCACTTAAAGGTAAAAACTCACTGATCAATATTTTACCTTGACTTTGGAATTCTCATTCCTGGATCCCTAGATAGGATCCGTTTCCTATTTATATTTTTACTATTCACTATTTATTATTTTAATAGAGTTTATTATTTTAACAACTCTTATATATTATTTAATTCATTTTATTTCCTTTTTCCTTTTTTTTTCTTTTATCCAAAAAATTTCTGCAGCCATATATAATATATATATTTTTTAATTAATTATTTAATTATTATTATATAATTAAATAATTATTTTTACATAATTTTTCATAACTTTTTCCTATTGGTCCATACTTGTTTTTAGGCTCAAAAATACCTAATCTCATATATTTTTCCCAAAAATTTCCAATTAATTAACAAATATGTTTTTACTAATTTTAAGCCAAAAACCACTAATTTTAGGGTTTTACATAATTATTCACGAATTTCCTTTGCTTAAGCTTAAGTAATTAGCCAATAATTTCCTAATTACTTTCTTATCAATAGTTGATAATTTTCTTAATTAGCATGCCTCATTACCTCATAACTTTTGTATTGACATCTTTGTTTTCATGTCTCTACATTATCTTAGCATTTACGGGGGTATTTAGGTCATTTCAATACTTTTTGGACATTCTTATACAATTTCTCCAAGTTTGTAATTTAATAAATTACCTAAATTAGGGACAATATCCTTCCCTATTTCAAATAGATATTTACTTGCCTCTTTTATAGCTTTCACAGGGTATTTGTAACTCATAATGTATTTAGGGACCTATTTGCAAATTTTCAAACGTTTTAGGGACCTAATTGCAAATTATCTAATTTCAAGGGAAATTACCCTAACAACAAGGTAAACTCAATACAAGGTGTTTGAGACCCCATATTCACCTATTTTCAATAGGTACATTTCCCAATTTTTGATATTTACCCTAAGTGTGATTTTTAGGGTGTTACAAGCATCCTATCACGCGATGTTTCTACGTCTTCTACAATTCATCTAACTTCAAGGAAGAATCGGGTCTCCTTTGCAACTCTCTTTCTCTCTATGGTTCTCTCGTTCTTTCAGTGTGAGTCCAGTCAAATTGGAATTGTACTGACTCTTTGACTCTCACGACTTCAATTTCTTTTCGAGGTTTAGCCGCGCTTTCCTCTTATAGTCAGGTCCTTTCGCTACCAGTGAGCTTGGCCTTCCAAATCTATCAGGCCCGAATCCCTAGATTTGGTTAATTGATCCTCTCTTAACTCTACGGGATTCTTCAAATCTTCTCTTCGATAATTCGTATCTTCTAATTTAGTCTTTGTCAATTCAACCACCATTTAAACATCTGTCTTGATGACCTGGCCTTAATTCTTGAAAAACCTTGAGGAAAGATCAGCATAAAGTAGCGCATATTTGTCCCTGACAAAAAAATCGACCCTTATTCGTTCTTTTTATGGGACTAAAAATGACCTTTTGGAAATTTGTGAGAGATCAAAATGTTCACCAATCGACCCTTATTCGTCCTTTTTATGGACTAAAAATGACCTTTTTTTTTTGTCAGGGACCAGAATGGGGTCCGTTTTTTTTTCAGTGACCAGAAAGAATATTTACTCTTATATAAACTATTTATTTTTATTTTTTGAAAAAAAATAAGACTACTTTATTTAAATTTCATTAATTCAAAACTAATCTTATAGTGGAATTAATTTTAATTAAAATAATATATTTAAATTTGCATGAAATTATGAATTATGTCGATTCTTAATTAATTTTTATTGGTTTTTGGTTAATTTAACTTGCTCTCGATCAACTTTAAAAGCGAACTTTTTTGTGCAATAGTCTTGTGAAATGTTCCTGGTCTCATCATTATTAATTACGTGTGATACACCCAAAATTATTTCATTTTTACTTTCTTTTTTTTTCTCTTTTTTTTTTCTTTTTTTTGTAAAAGCCCGTTCCTCAAAAAAGTTACATCTCTCTTAATGAATTTACCAACATACCCCGACCATTTTCTCTAGCCTTCAGTTGTAATTTACGAAGATACCCTTCCTCAGGATACCATTCCATGAACCGGCTGAGGTCTTCTGCGCCTTCCCATCCTCTTCCTTGAAGTTGCATCGTTTTGACACAAAATGGTAGTTGGTGCCTCTTTTTTTTAAAAACAATATTTAGGGTACTAAGAAGATACTTTAGGATACTAACCGATACAGAAAAAATACTTTATAATCTTGAAAAATTATTTTAGGATGTTGAAAAAATATTTCAAGGTAGATATATATTTATCCTAAAATAATTTTTCAAGATCATGAAGTATTTTTTTTAGTATCAGCCAGTATCCCCAGTCAATATTTTGAAGTATCTTTTTAGTACTATTCAGTACCCTGAAATATTTTTTCAACATCCTAAAATAATTTTTCAAGATCATGAAGTACTAGTTAATATTTTTTTCAGTATAATTTTATATCTTCATATATCTTTTTAATACCTTAAATATTGAAGAAAAAAAAGAGGCATCGACTACCCTTTTACGTCAACATCACAGCTTCAAAATAGAAGATGAGAAGCGCAGAGAAACTCAGCCGGTTCCATCATCGCAAGCATGCATCTTGAAATTTTTATCTATCCACCTAACGACAGTATAAGGCTATAAGCCTCCAAAGACATAAAATAATAAAACAATAATAAAAAAGAAGTTAATCTTCATTGATGATTTATACATTAAATGGCGTAATTGATTGAGTGGGTCCCTCTTCATTTGCATTATTTGTGCATCCATTCCCACTTGTTTTTTTAGACTCAATTATTGACTTTCTGAATTGATTGCACAAAAATTTATTTTTTATTTTAAAAAATCAACTGTTCAAACTCCGCTCTCCCACAATCATTTTTTTGACTTCAGGTCAACATATTTTTTGACAAAATTATTACTGTATCTTTTATAAAATTTTAATGTAATTAACACTTTTTATCTGCGGGCTTTTTTAGTTTAACCAGCTCAATTTTTAAAGATTATAAATCTTAATTTAATTTTAATAACTACATATTTTAAAATAAAAATATCATTTTATATTTTTAAGAAATAAATATTTATAAAAAAAATTTTATTTTCAGATATTTCTTTAATTTTTTTTGTAAAATCTTAACTATTTCTTTATAATTAATTACGCTTAATTTAATTAAAATTAACGTTATACTTGTTAAGTTTTGTTGGAAACGTTTATTAATTGAGGAACTAAGGTCCCCCAACAATAAACAGTACGCAGTTATATAAGATAATTATGTCTATATATATTTCATCCAAAAATCTGGCATTTTTTTTGCGTACTTTTTTATGCAGGGTACATATATAATAATGACGAGTCCACGCCCAAAACTAGAAGAGAAATATAATCAAAAATAATAATTACTCCATATTATACATAAATGTGAAAAAGTGGGGGAGGAAAGCCCGTTAACATTCAACGTTCAACAACCTTATCATAAAAGCAAGTCATTTTCAAGTGAAAACGCAAAGATCAAAGTGGGGGCTTTCTAATTTTTAAATTGGATTTGGAAACGTAACGTTAACATAGCATGCGAAGATAGAATAATAAATATATTACAATTAATTAAGACGTACGCGTGAGTTTTATCTTTACAATTAATTATTTTAAAGCCAAAATGCATGTTTTTATTTGTAATATCTTGAGCCAATAATTCATATCTAAAATAAAATGAATTTGACATAAATATTTCTAGACCAGAATATTGATTATTATGCCTAAGAACTTCAAGGCCTTGAGGCATCCAAGCTTATAAATTCTTATCTTCTTAAATTCTTCTTGGATCATCCTCCTTTTATTTTTATATTCTTCATTCCTTGAGTGCAGTGCAGCGTGCCAAGTATTTCTTAAGTTTCTTCCATTTGATACTCACTCTTCGTGTTTTTTTTTTTTTTCTATGGATAAACTACAATAAGATGAATGCTCACTCTACATATGACAATGATATATAGTACTATATCATGTCCTAAATATATGACAAAGTTTGTAGTGCAATTCGCACTACAAACTTTATCCTATATTTAGGACTGGAAGAGTGTAATGTAAGACCATAGATTACATGTATACGAGAAATCTTATGTACCATATACATATATATAGTACAAGATTTATGATCCATGTTGTATGAAAATAAGAGTTTAAGGGGCAAGATTTTTACTCTATGTTTGGATGAAAAGAAAAGTGAGAAGAAAATATAGGGTGGAAGAGGGTATATTGGGAAGAATAACTTCATAAAATAGTTTTTAAAAAAAAATAGTGACGGAAAACAAAATTTTAATGGATTGGGATCTTGCCACTACTACAAAAATGCTAAACAACGACCTAAATAAGACCCAATTAACGACCCTTTTCTGAGGGACGTCTTGGAGGGGGTAGAGGAAAATTTCCAAAATGGCGACCTGATCCAAAATGAGGTCGCCTTATTAAGGCGACCTGATATTAGATCAGGTCGCCTTAATAAGGCGACGATTTGAAATCGTCGCCCTTAAGAAGATAGAGTTCGCTTAAAGGCGACTCGATCTTGGATTCAGGTCGCCTTATGATAACAAAGGCGACCTGATTTCAAAATCAGGTCGCCCTTAAGAAGATAGAGTTCGCCTTAAAGGCGACCTGATCTTGGATTCAGGTCGCCTTATGATAACAAAGGCGACCTGATTTCAAAATCAGGTCGCCTTTTTTTAAATTAAGGCGACCTGATCTTTTATTCAGGTCGCCTTATCCTAACAATTCAAGCAGCGACGTGAAACTGCTATCGGTCCACCCACAAGTTGCCTTTAAGTTGACCAAATGTAAGGTCGCAGTCAACCGTGTATACTTAGTACACCCAGGGAACAAAGGTGTCTCGCATCACTCCGCACGCTTTCATATTCACCCGATTGTGCAAAAGATTCGCTCAACATCATTAATCATTTTCTCCATTCCATCATCATCATCTACCTCAACTTCATTTGCATGGGACGCACCGTACTTACTTCCTCACCATGCCATATCCACGTTGTGTATCGAAGGTGTATTCCATCACAAAGTAGGTGGTCCCTTATATCGCAATAACCCTTCGACTCCCATTTAAACAATTAACACATGGACAATAATACATCCCATTTTTGTGGCCACATTCCTTCTAGCAAATTCAATAAACTCTTCCACCCCATTCTCATATTCTTCACTAGTTCTCAATGCATTCATCCAACTATGACCCATTTTATTACCACCTACGACATTTCCAACAACAGTCAAGTTCATGTCAATTTCAAGAACGACATGTTTTCTTTTAAGTAAATTTCGTCAGCATTTCCCCTTAAAAGTAAGACATCCCAAAATTTCAATAACAACCAATTTCAGCTTAATTCAACAACAAAACTTACTAACTAAAGCAATTCAGAACAATATCACGAAAAAATAATATCTCAAGATGGAGCTCCCAAAGGAAGCCCCCAAAAACAGAAGATCTGAAAGAAACCAACAGAGATTGCAGGAAACTTGAAGATAAATGACAGTCAAATTGTTCTTTTGCACTAGAATGGTCAAACAATTTTGAAATGATGCATGTTGAATATTATACGATCCGCTTGATGTGTATGTGTGTGATTGATTAGAGATTTACTCCCTTCAATCCGTAAATAAGACCTACTTATCTAATTTGATTATATTAAAGAAGTTAGTTAAATTAGTTTATATGACATGTTTTTTTTAAAACAACATAATCATTTTTAATCCCCTTTATTTTTCTCTTACTTGATTATTGTTGAAGAAACATCAATAGGGAAAAATTAGGGGTATAAATGACAAATATAAGAAATAAGTCTAATATTTGGACAAAGAGCAACTCTCCAATTAGGTCTTACATTAAAGACCGAGGAGCATCATACTTGGCAAACACTATCGATAGGTTAGAAATGCATAATTTCATCCAACTCAACAAACTTAGCTACACCAAACAAAAAGGAGACAGGATTATGGGGCACCATATCACATGATAAGCTTATATTAGGTATTATATTATGCAGTAGGGAATCTATCATAGTGACCCCACAACTAACGTGGAAGACACGTATACAAAATTTGAACATCACAAAAAGGTTGAGTAATAAACAATCATCCTCATCTACCAGATACGGCCTAGCGGTTCTTGTGGCCATAAAAGAGATACTCATAAATTCAGTGGACATCAAAAAAATTGTAATCCCATCTAAATCTGTCTGTTTGTCTTTTCATTTCTTCGATTAATTGAAGTCAATTCCCATCACCAGATTTGGTAACGCTGTTAGGCGTAAAGTGGTTCAACCTTATTTATTTTGATTTCTCTGTCTACCTTTTTTAAAAAAAAAAAATAAAAGGATTTTTATATTACTAGATGCTTTGAGAAGTCAGCAACTTCACGTGGAGACTAAAACTTTGTATGAACATCACTTCTGAATTTTATGTATTGCCACGAAATCAGGCTACAAAATATATACAAGGCAGATGGTAGAGTAAGGGACAGATACTTAAAGAATCTACATGCAAAAGGAAGTCATCTTCACAGTGGGAAGAGAGAAGAATCAAAATCAGTGGGTCCCCGAAATCTAAGCCATAAACACCAGAAATCAAAGAGAATGATGAAAATCCCAAAATCTAATTAACCTGAAAATAGACGATGCCGAGGGCTGAGAGCGGGCGTGAGATTGTGAGGAGGTCGACGTATAGGAAGAACGAATCTGAGGTGGAGTGGAGTTGGAAGCCCACAGTCGATTTGCGCGGCGCAGTGGAGGTGGCGACGGAGGCGGCAAAAAGGGTTTGACAGGGCTAGATTTGGGGAAGGAGGCACGGAGATGTGAAATGAAGGGTTTATCGCGAATTTGTGTTTTAAAATGATAATTGTCGACCTGATTAACAAATCAGGTCGTCAATTTTTGAAAATTGGCGACCTGATTAAACATTAGGTCGCCATTTTCCAATATTGGCGACCTGAATTTCAATTCAGGTCGCCAATTTTAAAAAAAATTAAAAAAAAAAACTCAACCAGGCGCCAAACAAATAAATTTTATTCCAAAAAAAATCCCTTGACGCCAGAAAAAAAATGTTTTCAGACTATTGGCGACCTGAAATCTGAATCAGGTCGCCTTAATGAATTTATATGATGATTTTCATGGCGCCAGACATAAAATTCTCGCGCGAAACTACTTAAAGCGTCCTTAAATAATATTAGAACGCCAAAAACAAATTTTACAAGTCCTAATTTATTTTTTAGGTCGTTGAAGGCTAATTTTCCTTCCATATATTTACAATAATGCCACTACTTCATTTTTTACTACCTATGTTTAAAATAAGGACGTCTTTTAGGGTAGTAATATCCATATTTTGTAGTAGTGTGCGTCACTACAAAAATAAGCCACGTGTACAGTAGTACCACAGTTCCACCCAACAACTGGAAAATATCAGGGTCTTGTATTCCGAAAAATTACTTTCTTGGGAGTTATATAAAATATGGCACGCAAATCACTTACTCGTAAATAATACTTCCCCTATTCTTAATATAGAATTTAACTGAGAGCTGATCTTAATTTTAATATAACATTATTTTCTATATTTCTCAATTTTTTTCAAATTACTTCTGGTGTTACTTTCTCAATGATAATTAAGTAAGAGAGAGAGAAAGAATTAATGAAGATGGTTAAAATATTTTAGGCGAAACATGTGATATTGACTAATTTACACTATTACACAGAAGGGATCACGCGTCCCTAATTAATGTCAGTTTTTTGGATAAGTATTGTTTAAAAAAGGTAGTGGCATTTTTTGTATATTATTAATTAATAGTTTCGTCATTATGATCAGTTATAAGAAAAAGCAACGCTATAAGTTCTCGTTCGTTAAGAAGTGGGAGAAATGTCACTTTTTTAAATCTAATCTAATTAATTAAATATGTTTTATATTAAGGATGAAATTAATATATTTTTCCTAAAAAAATACTTAAGTCAAGTTCCTTATATCTATTTCGTCAAATACTTTAATTATATGTGACCATGTGTCCTATTTTTGAATGTAAGTATGATCCATTTTTTTATTTAATTGGGTTAAATACTGTTACGAAATTATATTAGACCCATTTACGATATGGCCCAACAAAGGGCAATCCGCGTCAGAATCCGCTTATAATGAGAGAAGATCCTAACTAACCTATTAAATAAGGCTATAATTAAGGAAGATCCTAATTAAGGATTATGACCTAGATGTGGTATCATAATACTTGGGTTATAAGGCACACAGGGCCCATGAGTTCAAACCTTACAGGTAAACTCAATAAATAGGGGGTAAACCCTAAAGGTAGGACATTCAATCTCAATTTAATATTTAGTCGTCACTGTGCACACACACCACCCCCTTTTGGCGAAAGCCTTATTCGTGCACAGTGATCCATCGTTATCCTAGGTATCTACCTCATAAATATTTTGAAGTAATTATTTGATCCAATATCGATACACTAGTTCAACAGGGCTAAACATCTGTTGTTATTATACAGAACATTGGCGCCGAAAGTGGGGAACCATAGATTTTGATTCTCGTGACCATAGATGGTTGCCACTAGAAGCAGCAGTCAGACCCCTTTGAAGAGACAGTTGCTTGAAAATCCGATGTAGGAGAATCAAGAATCCCTGGCATTAGAAAGTATCAATGGAGAAAGAAATGAGGAGAACAATAAATGTAGGATGAATGCATTTGTAGCTTACCAGACTACTCCCTCAACTGTACATGCTCAAGCCAAGGGCATACCTCCTTTCAGTTACTCAAAAAATGGGGTTGGCGGTGATTCTCTTGAGGGAAGCAATGACAATTCTGTGTGTGATAATATGTTAAAACACAAAAGTATCATCTATGATGGTTACTATTGATCCAGTGGCAGAAGTTGTAGCTACGAAGGAGGAGGTAAAACAGGGTTCTGAGCAGGGGCGGATTCAGGAATTTTAACGACGGGGGGCAAAAATAAAAAATACTGTTAGGAAATATATCAGTGCAAATATATTATAATTAATTAGTATCGCATATAATCAGGGATTATAGGAATTATGAGTGATTAGGGAATCAATCATCATAATGAGTCATTACTCTCTTGTCTTCTCTCTTATGTATAAATACCCTATTGAGCATATGAATAAACACATTCATTTGAGAGTATATTTTCTCTATCTTTCTCTCTATGATTTGTACATGGTATCAAAGCTTGGTTAGTTCTTGGCCAATTTAAGTTTTCCGGTGGCCGCTGTCACTGTATAGTGATAGTGGCCAGTCTCTCATCTCTAGCGTGTGTATGTTCATGTCATTGCAGATTTTTTTTGTTTGATATCCTTTGGTAGTGCTCCTTGCCGGCATCAGATTTCTTTTCTGTTTGTGTCGATTTGTTGTTTTTGGTACTATTTCGTGGTGCTGTTTTGTGAACAGGCCTTGTTCACAAGGGGGAGAGAAAATGTGTACCTCCTCGTTTGGTTGTTATGATGCATCTGATTAGCTACTGGAGCTTGTTCTGGGTTGTCTCCTCATTTTGGTACTGTTCCATCCATTGTTTCGTGAACAGTGAACCATGTCGTCACTATTCACAAGGGGAGAGAAAGTGTGTACCTCGTTGTTTGGTCATCGTTTGGTTGCTACACTTATTTTTTGGCCTTGTTTTGTTCTACAACGTCGAGCCTTCATTCCCGGTGGTGTGTAGGCCGGTCCTTTGCTTCGAATGTTGTGTTGTGAGACTGGGTTCAGTTGTTTCTACTATTTCAACACAGTCGGCATTTTGTGTCTTGCACGTTCACTTGTCTGTAGTGGCTGGGTTCTTCGTTTGTCACGTTTTCCAGCACGTTTGTGAAGTGCTATTTTGTCTTGAATGCCGTGCTTGTGCTTGGGTAATTACGTTGGCATCTGCTGTGCTTTGCGTCCTCTTGTGAGGAGTTTGGTGGTCCTTGTGTGACCCATTTGTTCTTTTCCTCTGGTGAGGTGTTTCTTTGGTGTTTGTCTCTGGTGAGACGTTTGGAGTATTGTTTGGTCCCTTATGAGACTGTTTGCTGCAGCTTCTACTTTGGTTTGGTACTCTTTGTTATTCGAACTCTTGGTGAAGGTGTTTGGATCGTTTCTTTTGAATGTCCTCAGTATGACATTTGGTTGAACTATTCTTGGATGTGGCCGAACTTGTTGGTGGATTCAAGATCTCATGAAGAAGAAAATTATTTTGTTTGAATTTATTTATATTATGTTTTCCTGTAACAAGTTGCGCATGATTAACATCTATGCTGCAACTTGAGGGGGAGTGTTAGGAAATATATCAGTGCAAATATATTATAATTAATTAGTATCGCATATAATCAGGGATTATAGGAATTATGAGTGATTAGGGAATCAATCATCATAATGAGTCATTACTCTCTTGTCTTCTCTCTTATGTATAAATACCCTATTGAGCATATGAATAAACACATTCATTTGAGAGTATATTTTCTCTATATTTCTCTCTATGATTTCTACAAATACTATATTATAAATGAAAGTACTTGAAATATAATACAGACCTAATATACAAAAAATAGAAAGAAATTCATTACAGAAATTAAGATTACTTCACTTGATTCTTAATCTGTGTGTTTTTATATTGTTAAACTCATCTATAATTAAATCAGTACTAAAACTCAAAACACTTTATTTTTCAATGTATGTAATCAAAGAATCATTAAGAAATTAGTCTTCCATTTTATTTCGAAGCACGTACGTTTTTAATTATCTTCATAGCAAAGAAAGTTATTTAATTTCAGTAGTTACTATGTAGAAACGGGAAGAGTGAGTACAAATCTAATCACTCTATCAATAAGAGAGTAAGTGATGAACTTTTTAGTTTTTGCTAGCCCTTGACATAATTCAGATGTAATTGATAAATTAATCAAATAATTTGAATGTATAGAAATGTCAAGCTCAAAATGTTGTAACTCTATCTTCAAAAATGTAATTTGTCCTGTTTTGTGAAATCTCTAAAATAAAATTTATCAACAATTTTGTAAATATCATCACTGTAATAGCTCTTCTTATATGACATTTTTCATTCATAATTTTTTTTTTTTTAAAACCCTTGTTTTAGTGGAGCATTTGAATTTAACAAGTCAGAAACAACAATAGTAATTGTGTTTTGGGGAAAAAATGAAGGAAGGGGAGGAGCCGGCCATGTGAAAATCTATTGTGGGAAAATATATTGTTTTATAATGTTAACTTCTCATTTCGTCCTTCACGCGCCAACTTCAACTATGGCCACTGCTTGGTTTTCACTCTCTCCACACCCCTCGGTTTATACTTCTCTCCTTATTCCTCTCCGCTGTTTTTTTTTTTTCCTTCTCTAATTCATTTTGGCTCCCTCATTTCTCATTTTTTTATTAAATTTCAGGGGGGGCGGGGGCCCACCCTAGCCCTTCCCTGATTCTGCCATTGGTTCTGAGTCACTAGCATCCCAGCAAGCAAACATTCTATGTGAGCCAATTCAATTTGAGGTGTAGTATGAATGGTTAGTTTTGAGAAATTTCATTTTGATCCCTAACCTGGCTTATCACAAATTTCATCTGCTTGTTATGGCGCGTCCAATCCATCAAAGCATTTTATGGTATAGACCCGTCTAATGCTGCGGGAAAGGAGAAAAGGCGGAACCCGATTAAACTGGATGTATTGCAGTTAAAATCTGTGCTCTGTGTTAAGTTTTGTGGGGAAGGAGGAAGGAGGAGCCTACCTCCAACGATAAAAGAACGTGGAACCCGGATAAACTGAGTGTATTACAGTTAAATCTGAGTTTCATAGCTCATGCTACGAGAAAGGAGAGAAGGAGGAGTCCACCCCCAAAAATAACAGAACATGTAACTCAGATAAACTAAAGGTATTATTACATTTAAATCTGAGTTCCATAGCTATTGTTGCGGAAGACTGGAGAAGAAGTTAATTAAACGAACATGGAGCATGGATAAATTGAAGAGATATTACAGTTAAATCCAAGTTCCATGGTAAGTTTGTTTTGTTTTAAGTTCAATTTCCCTTTTCGGAATTATTTGAAGTCGACTATGTCGACAAGTTCATTTAAGCAAGTTGTTTTTCAAATAAATGAAGAAATTCTCAGTTGAGAATTATGTTCCAGACTGTTCAAATTGTGCTAGTTATGAAGGAATAAATGAACCCAGGGTCGTTGGACCCGGTTTCAGATAAAGCGTGGGAGAATGAATAAATGAACCCAGGGTCTTTGAACCCGATTTCAAATAAAGCATGGAGGAACGAATAAATGAACCTAGGGTAGTTAAACTCGACGTCAGATAAAGTGAAGGTGCAATGACATATTCGTAATGGTGATGCATCAAAGTTTTATTCCGGGGTAATGAGGTGAACTGTCATGCTGACCCTGATCAGGTCGAAATGTTTAAAATTTCAGTTAGAGTCCGAGTTTGAACATGTGACGGGTTGCCCATGCTCCGGATTTAAATCCGGCAGAAAGAGCCGGAATGTAACATGAAGGTCTAATTATAAATCCTTATAAATATGATACCTGGTTTTCATACCGGATGAATATCCAAGCAGATTCTGCGTAAATATTTTTGACTTTGGCCCAATCATTGAATAGAACTCTAAATATGTTTGAGTTTATACAAGTAACCTATTGTTGTGTTGAAGTTAAAACTCGGATATGATATCCGGGTCAAACAATAGATGCACCCCGGTAGCCCAGAGACCTGAACTACCGGGCTGGGGGGCAACAGTACTACTTTAAAGGTGGCGATTTTTACACTATAACAATGGCAAGTGTACAACTGTAAAGGTGACGTGCACAAATAAATCCTATTCATCTTCATCATAATTCGAATTGGAAGAAACCCGATGTTGAAGCAGATAAACCCGAAACCCCAGATGATTGATGAAGATACCGGCAATTATGAAAAGAAATAAATTTGAATCAACCTGGATCATATCTCTTGGACAAATTCACAGTTAGAACGCGAGTGAATCTGGAGTTCGTTGAACTCGGGCAAAAGCTGAACGAGAATCAAGTTGAAGTAACTAGGATACGAAATCCCATTCAATAGATGTAAAGCTGAAAAAAATTTCAACTTAACGATCGACCTAATGAGGTAACGTCTTTTTCTTAATTTTTTATTAATTTCAAAGTGATTGAAGGTGACTTGCATTTGGAGTAAATAAGTTTAATAAATTAAGGGTATTTTAGTAAATTAAGATGATAAAATATGGAGATTACATTAAGAAAAAGAAATTTAAACCCCATTAAAATACTTGATAGAACAACCTAGATGAGTAGATCGGAAATCTGCGGATCTAAATAAATTAATCCATTAGCTTTAGCTTCAATGATTAAAGGTCAATGCGGGAACCATGTTAGGGACCGTTTGGTCAATTCACCCACTGAAATCCAAAAACACCTCCAAAGGAAAAGTAAGCAAAGCGCATCTACATATTCATCCCTCAATCAGAAGGTAAAAGATAAAAAGAAATTAAAAATTCACAGAAAGAAAAAAGGAAAAAAGAAAAAAAGCTGACCTACTTGAGCCGGCCTTTAGCTGGACAGACAAAAACCAACTTATTATCCTCATCGTCTCATTGTACAGCTGTTCAAAATGTTATGCGAACTATAAATAGTACTTCTTACAATTTTAATTATATGACCTAGTTAACTTTTTTTAGAGAGATTAATGAAGTTAATTAAATTAATATTTTTATTTTTATTTTTTTCTTCAAACTAAATAGTTTAACTAATAAACTAGGGATAAGATATTATCACTATCAATTTTATGTCACTATCACTTTTTCACCATTAGATTAGAATCTCAATAGGAGAGAGAAATGATAAAAGTATATGAGATTTTGATTTAACGGTAAAAAAATGATAGTGACTTGGTAGTGACATAAAATTGGTAGTGACAATATCCTATCCCAATAAACTAATATATAATCTAAGAAAACACAACATATAAAATGATTAAGTAACTTATTTAGTTTCCTTAATCTCTCCAAAAAAAATCAACTATGTCTTATAATTAGAACTGAATGTGATATTTATTTATTTTGTTAAAATTTATACTCTTCTTGTCCTATTTATAAGTAATATGTCACATGTTTCACACATCAAAAAAAAAAAAAACTTTAAACTTTATTAACTTTACTCTAAAATTCATCAATTTTTCAGCTTTTCTCTTATTTGGTATACATTATAGCTCATGAGAGATACAAAATAAATAAAGGATAAAATTATATATTCATATAAAAGTTTTTCTCTCTTCCCTATAAATAGGACCAAAGTTATTTTTTTTCTCTTTCTACCCTATAAATAAAACCAGAGGAGTATATTTGATTTAATAAAGGTAATATTTGTAAATCACTAGAATTTTGAACTACTATTTATTGTTACACGTGAATTAGTTATAAATTATTAAAGAAAGAGAAAATAACTGAGAAATACCATTTGAATTATAGAAATTTCAAAATATCCCCTAAATTAGTACAACGACAGATTGGTAATCTAATAGGAATATGGAATTTTGAAATTTGAAATTTGGGTGTTGATAACTTGTATATAGGAATTTGCAACTTGGGTAAAGAGATTAACAACTTGAGCTTCCGAAGTCATCACTGTGTATAACCAAGCTATTAATTGCTATTGTTAAGTTGTCATTGTCTATACTCAAATTATCAACACTTAAACTTCAAAATCTCATAATCCTCTCAAATTACCTATTTATTCTTTTTGCTAATTTAGAAAATATTTTGGGGGGTTTTGTAATTCAAATGATTTTTTTTTTTTTTTTATCATTTCACCTTTAAGAAAGTATATTTATAATATAAGTCACTTATAACTAATTTATTGAAAGAAAGAAATTTAATTGCATTATTAAAATTGTCTAAAAATTGTACCAATTACCATCTTTACCCTTAATAAATATCATTTAAAAAAAAAAATACTCTCACCAGTCCTTGATATAAGTCACCTTTTAGGTAGAAGAATTTTGTGGTGCTAGATATAATTCACTTTATAAGAGTTTGTATGGCATTACTTGCTCTATTTCAGATACGATGTCATACCCCTTGTAATTACGACATTTATTAGAGTAATACAGCGATATATAGTGAGCAACATAGGTATAGAATAGTAAACTGATAATAGTATACATTATTGGAATTTTTCGATCAAGAATAGTTTACAAAATTCTTAATATAGTGATCCAAAGTAACATCGGTGTCGATATATACAATATGGCCCAAAATACATTGAAACAAAACTACTATAAGTTCTAAAGCTATATCTAGTATCTAAGCAGCAACTATCATTACTCAGTAATTGCAGCATTTCCTTTAGAGATATTCCTGTTGCTTTGACCATGTCCGAAATCTATGCCCTTGGGAACGCCTAGGATTCAATTTAAACCCCAGAGTAACATGTTAATCTCACAGGCAGAGTATAAACAGTATATGAAGGTTAAACAAAATAAATAGTCCACACAGCATAAAACATTCAGATAATGCAGATCATGTATGCGTACCATACAACCCCTGGAGCTAGGTATAACGAATTGGCATGTATCAAGAGTCCTCATGTACATCGGAGTTCTCAATCAAGACACTCAACTAGGAATATTCGACTGGGAACTACCGAGAGTTGTATCCAGAATCCACCAGCGTTCTCAATCGGAAATGCCCCAAGTTGCCTGAATGCAACTAGGATAGTCACCTAAGAACCTCGATCTATTAGGATGTACGCCTAGTTCTAACCACCGGGAATGTACATCATGGTTAGCCCTTCCGTTCAATCGAGCCACAAGTGGTGCTGGTCTTACACGAGACGGAACAGTCACATATTTGATTCAAACAATCATACACAGCTATACAGAGTATATGAGATTAGAGTTACTACCTTGTTGCTTTTGGTCTGTCGCAAATGTTTGCGACGAACGTATTAATCTGTCGCAAAATGCCGGAATTTGCGACGGATTTATATATTCCGTCACATAACTGCGTATTTTGAGACGGAATTTTAAATCCGTCACAATTAGCGCAAAATTTTCGATTGAAAAAGTTCAGTTGCAAATTCCGTTGCTATTTTGCTAATTTCTAGTAGTGAATCGTTGTTCGGTGAATTTTTGCGGAAACTCTTCCCTTGGCTGTATGAAATTCGACCAGATCCCTAAAACCATTGATCAAAAGAGATTTTCATGATTAGCAAGTAGGAGAAGTGAATGACTAGGGGTTACAAGTCCGTAGCGCGAGATATTACCTCGGTTTTCACGGATTTTGCTTCTTCCTCTTCTTCTCCTCCTTGTAGGTTTCAACTCCTTAGAGAACTTGGGTGTGTATGTTTCGTGGGATATGATCAAATGAGAAGGAAAATCTGATATTAAGAGGTTAATGGCGGTTTAGGAGGGAAGATTACCAAATTGCCCTTCAACCATCGCAAAATTACCAACCGTGCCATTTAGTTCAATTCCAACCATTTGTTTTTCCTTTCTATTTTTCTTTCCTCTTTTTGGCCGAAATTTCGTCTCTCTTAGGATGATTTTGATTCATTTTGTTAGCTCATAGCCCATGTTTATGTGCTCATAAATTTTAAATAATTATAAGACATATGGCACAAATATGTAAAAGTCGCAATTTTAACATTCCTTCAATTTTTCTCGTAATTTCCAATAAATCTCATGCAACTTCCCCTCACCCCTTTTTAGACAAATTCAAGGAACTAAAATGGAACAAAGAAGTGTCATATCCATATTCTCATTGGTGCCAACATCCGTCTCAAAATTTCTAGTTTCGATGAAATCGGGTATTTCTGGTAAAATTGATCTTTCGTCAAAATTTTACTATTCCCTTTCTCCAAATGCAAATACATCATGCAAGAAACTTGTTAGAGAAAATTTAAGATATTACATATGACATCAAACTCAATTTCTCATGAGGAAATAGAGAGCATATACTTTTAAATTTATGGTACTTATTAGTGGTAAAGATGAAAAAAAAAAAAAAATTTTAACAATTTTAATGATGCAACTTTTTTTGTATTCTAAGAAATTAGATATATGTTACTTATACTATTGATAGGAGGGAGAATGTACCCTCTTATTAGAAATTATGAAGAATAACATATTTAGAATAAAACACTCAGTACTACACAAACTCTTACAAAAGTAACTACTTCAATGGTTCTATCTATTTATAAGACTGGAACTAATGTTGTCAAACTCACAAGTTTAAACAAACTACTAACAATGACACAAAATCATATTGTGAAGTCAAAATGTAAACTCGTAATTAAGAGTTTACGTTTATTAATAAATAAGTATTAATAATATATAATTGGATAATTAAAATCTAAAAAGTGATAACAATTTGAATTTAAATATATTTATAATTCAAATAATTGAAATTAAATTCATCAACACTCATAATTTATCATATTAAATAAAGAAATTTTTATAAAATGTATATATAAAGTCACTAAGTATAATCAAATTGAATAAGTAAATGCAAGTTTAAGAGTGAATTAATATGATTTTGTAAATTATAAATGTAAAAACGATAAACTCAATGTGTGAATTTGACCGAGTTTACAACAACCATGAATTTAAGAGTGACTCGGCACAATTTTGTAAGGTATAAACTTAAAAACGGTAAACTCAAAGAGTCAACCCATGAGTTTGACAACAATAACCGATATAGAAGAATTTTTTTATAATATTTATAAGTCATATTTATAAATTTTATTCTTCATTTATTATTGTATTGACTTTGTTCTCATGTGTCATAATTTATATTAAATAGGGATAAATTTAAAAAGTTATTGAATTTTAAGATAAAATTTAAAAAGATTACGGTTTTTTTATTTGGTATGAAACATGATTGAAGTGACCTAAAATAGAAATAGCGAAACACATTTAGAACCACAAAATTCTTCTACCCCAAAATTTATATTATAGACGGGAGGGAGTACATTAAAATAAAAAATAAAAAACAATCAATGACCATGTGAATTTATATTAAAAATGTCGGCTCATTAAATAGATTAATGGTCATCAATTGTTGCAGCGGGTAATTAAGGTCCAGTTCATATGTCGGTAATTTGCATTCCGAATATAACTAGCTTTTAATGATATGTATGTTATTTTATTTTTCTAATTTTAAATATTTTATTTTCCGACATTTTTATTTAGATGTTGTGTCTTTATCCATGCCATGTGTAAAGTAATATGCGGATTGATATTGATAATTTAAAGGGTTAAGGTGCAAATTTGCCAACGAATTATTACTTGAGGAGCGTGTGGAACAAAAAAACAATTTAGGGGACTAAATTGGCCAACAAACTATTAAAAAGTAAAAAAATACCAAATAACTATTAAAAAAAACAACTATCACAATTACGTTAAAATATGAGAACTGGCGTAGGACGGTGGCGGAGACGCTAGAGAAAAGAGCGGTTAAGCCTTCTTGTTGGATAAGGCAAACAACAACAGAGATGGGACCCATGCGAGCAGGCGCTGTGGCAGCGGCGGTTGTTGCTTGTGGCATCAGAGGGATGCAACTAGGATCCAAGGCGCGTGTCAGTCGAAAGATGTGGACTGTTGGATGAGTTCAAGAGGATGAGTGGAACACCCAGTAACAATGGAAACTTTGTAGACGCCGATGTCACCGACACTGTGACAGTCAATGGAAGACGGAGACACCAAGACAGTGACGGGGTAATAATTTGTTGGCGAATCTGCATCAAATTGTGTTTTTCTTCACTTTTTATTAGTTCGTTGGCCAATTTGGTCCCCTCAATTGTTTTTTGTGCCAGATACTCCTCAGGTAATAGTTCGTTGGCAAATCCGCACCTTAACCCTAATTTAAAATATAATAAATTTTGTCAAAATTACTTATTCAAATTTAAAATATTTTGCTTTTATAGAAATATATATTTCTATCACATATAGTTGTTTAAAATAAAATATATTAGAGTAATAAATTGTTAATTTTGTCAAAATTACTTATTCAAATTTAAAATATTTTGCTTTTATAGAAATATATATTTCTATCACATATTGTTGTTTAAAATAAAATATATTAGAGTAATAAATTGTAATAAATTTTGTCAAAATTACTTATTCAAATTTAAAATATTTTGATTTTATAGAAATATATATTTCTATCACATATTTTTGTTTAAAATAAAATATATTAGAGTAATAAATTGTTGGAGAAAAAATGTTAGAACAATAGAATTAAAACCCATAATAAGATTTTTTTAAAAAAAGCCTCTAATTAACTAGCAAAGCTTAGGCCTCTAATAATTACGAACATTTTAAATATAATAATTTCTACAATTCTATAAATTGTTAATACAGTACTAATATAAATAAATACATTATCCATTAAAAAATAATACATTAAATTCTTCAACACAGTGTAAAAATCTGTTCTTGTTTTAGTGTAGAAAATTAAACATTCGCATCAGTATCAGTAGATATATCTTTCTGTGCCACTTTAATTAGTTGAGTGAGAGAACTCAGTCGTAGGTCAGTATTATTCACTTACTTTACTTTACTACCAGTATTTAGTTTTAACAGAAGCCTAATAATAATTACTTCCTCCCGTACTCTATTCATGAGAGTTTAACAATCAAATTGCACACTTTAACAAAATGATTAAAATTAGTTAAACATAATATGTATGTTTGAAACAAACTTTTATTTCTAAATGTGCCATCATTTTTCATTAAAAAAAATGTCCTCATTTTTTATTAAGAAAAACCCTCTAATTAATGCAATATTTATAATTACTGTAGGACAATGTAAGAACTAAGACGGTAAGAAAATGAAAGATTAAATATAAATATTACTAACATTCTAATTAATATAATATTTATAATTAATGTGGGGAAATATATGAAAATGATTATTAAAAATTTAAATAAATTTTATCAATATCTTATAAAAATAATCAAAATAATTTAAATTTTAGGTTTTTATAAAATGGACCGTGTGAGTAATAATTGTTTTTCTTAAAAAAAATACTGAAGATTCCACAGTTAAAGTGACGAAAAAGAAACACGTAACGAAAAAAATAATTAAGAAATAACTGATTATTATTATTATTATTGTTATTAATGTATTATTAATTAACTATCAAAATGAATGTTAAACAAATTGTCGAGATTAACAAGCAGATCCAACCCTCAAAATAAATTAATAAATCCAAACATAAAACCCAGCCTCATCAAAACAATCCATCAAGAATTCACCCTCTCTCTCTTCTTGATGTGTGTTTTTATTTTTCTCCTTCTCTCTCCTCTCATCTCAGTGCTGTAATTGCTGCTTCGTAAGTTAAGCGAAAGACAAAGAAACGCCGCAGAGACAGACACAAAGATATAGATATACTTATAGATACATAGATACAGACAACATAGCTCCTGTCCTATGCTGGGGGATTCATCGTCGGCTGTACTGGGTGGCGGTGGAGGAGGCGGTGGTAACTCTTCTGATGCAGTAGCGCCGACAGTCGTGGCTGCAGGGACGTCTTCGCATGACGGTGGCGAGTGGACAGTGGCGGCTGCTGCAGGGGCTGGATCGAACTCTGGGGAGGAAGATGTGAGGGGAAGAGGGGAAGAAGGTGACCGGAGCTTCGGCGGAAACCGGTGGCCGCGGCAAGAGACTTTGGTGCTCTTGAAAATGCGCTCCGATATGGACGTAGCGTTTCGAGATGCTAGCGTTAAAGGTCCTCTCTGGGATGAAGTTTCTAGGTAAATAAATAAAAATTATTATTATTATTTGGATTTAATCCCCTCTCGATTTGATTCTCTTTCTGGGAGATTGATTATTAATGAACAATACATACGAGATCTGATTCACTTAGAATTCTCAATTCCTCAACTTTTCAAATATCTGGAAATGTATTTCACTTCACTTTCTCTTTCTCTCTCTCTTCAATATCTTCTTCTTGCTCTTCGCACTCGGAATTTGGATTTTGCTTTTCCAGATTTTAATTTCCCAGTTCACTTTTTTTCCTCTTTAGTTTTTCCCCTTTTCCTTTTCAGATTTCAGCAGAAACCGTCAGAAAAAAGAAAAATTAACAATTACATATGCGGGAATAGTTAAGAAGCATCTATCTTCTTCGATTCGGGGTGTGATTTTAATTCTGCTTTCACTGACATTCATTTTGATTCATGTTCTAATTTCCAAAATCAGTTACCCACTTGAATTTCCTTCTCAAAAGTAAATATCCAAGTTCCCCACTCACACAAGGAACTCTGATTATTAATTATTTATGTTTTGATCATCAAAATTTCCTAACTTTGGGCTCATCAGTTTTCCGTGAGAAAACGATTTATGTTCATCATATGGAGAAAGATGTTAATTTGCGACATGTTCGATCTCCAGAATTTCCTCCTCTCTCTCTCTCTCTCTCTCTCTCTCTATCAGCTCCATCTTCAATTATTATCCCCTTCAGTTTCATAATTATTAATTCATTATAATTATTAAATCTTTGGTAATTGAACCGTTCGATATACTTAATTTTATGTTCCTCTAACGCTCCCCATGCTTTCTAGCTATATTATTTTATAGCCATAGCTGGTGATTTTGTTGGCACAAAGTTAAGTGCGTATGTATATGCGTGAGTATGTATATAAACCCAGAATCTATATGTTTTTTTAATGTTTATCAGGAAAATGGCAGAGCTTGGGTATCACAGAAGCGCCAAGAAATGCAAAGAGAAATTCGAGAACCTGTACAAGTACCACAAGAGAACAAAAGATGGCCGAACTGGGAAATCTGAAGGCAAAACGTATCGTTTCTTTGATCAATTAGAAGCTCTTGATAATCAAAACCATCCTCCTCCTCCTACAATTCAATCCTCAAAACAGCCACCGCAAGCACCACCGTCAAAGCCCCCGTCGTCTCAGTTTATGGCAATACCTGCAACACCAGTTTCAGTGGTGGTGACGACGACGAATCCTCCTCCTCCTCATCTCTCTACTGTTCCATCAACGATCACACCTCAACCCAACAATGCTCTAACTCCACCTATGAACCTCACTTCTTCAGCCATTAATAACAATCCTCCACCTTCCTACACTATTTTCCCACCACCACCACCGTCAACATCAGCCGCAAATCCTATTCAATCTTCTTTCGCGGCTGACCTCTTGTCTAATTCACCATCTTCCTCGACTTCCTCAGACGAGTCGATAGAGCGCCGGCAGCGGCGGAAGCGGAAGTGGAAGGACTTCTTTGGGAGGCTGACGAAGGAGGTGATAGAGAAGCAGGAGCAAATGCAGAAGAGGTTATTGGAGGCCATTGAGAAGCGAGAACATGATAGGATGGTTCGTGAAGAAGCTTGGAGAATGCAAGAAATGACGAGGATTAATCGAGAGCGTGAAATATTGGCACAGGAAAGATCTTTAGCGGCTGCCAAAGATGCTGCTGTAATGGCATTATTGCAGAAGATAGCCGAACAGCAAAATCTCGGCCTCCCATTGAATAATATCAACATTTCTCCTCCTCCACCACCGCCACCGATGGCTCAACCAACAACACAACCAGCATCAGCTCCAGTGCCGGCTCCGGCTCTTCCTCCTGCTCAACTACAGCAGAGTTCAGTGACAAACATGGAGATTGTAGCAACTGATAATAATAACAATAATGGGGAGAATTTGATGACACCGAGCTCGTCTAGATGGCCGAAAGTGGAGGTTGAGGCATTGATAAAGCTAAGAACGATCATGGACGAGAAGTACCAAGAGAATGGGCCAAAAGGGCCGTTGTGGGAGGAGATCTCGGCGGAGATGAGGCGGCTCGGGTATAACAGAAACTCCAAGAGGTGTAAGGAGAAGTGGGAGAACATAAACAAGTACTTCAAGAAGGTGAAGGAAAGCAACAAGAAGAGGCCTGAAGATTCCAAGACCTGTCCGTATTTCCACCAGCTAGATGCTCTATACAGGGAGAAGAACAAGCATGAGATGATCAATACTCCTCCGACTTCGGCCGCGGCCACCGCGAACCATAATCTGAATCTGGCGGATAATAATAGCACAATGCCGACATCAGTGCCGCCGCTGATGGTTCAGCCAGAGCAGCAATGGCCTCCGCAGCAAGAAAACAACAACAAAAATGCAGAGTTGGAGGAGGAGGAGGAAGACGACATGGACGAAGAGAAGGATATTGAAGACGAAGATGATGAAGAAGAAGACGAAGAAGCGGAAGGAGGGGGCAATTATGAGATAGTAGCAAGCAAGCCAACTTCAGTGAGTGCTGCTGAGTGAGTAAAATGAGGAAATGAGTGTGTGAGAGAGTGGAAGAGAGAGAGAGAGAGAGAAGTGCCAAAAGAAGGTGCATCAATCAAAGCGTGTGGTCGTGGGTCAGAGAGTGCAGGAGTTGTCGAACGGAGAAGATTCCGGCGGCGGCGGCGGATGGTGGAAATGGGCGGCGGGTGGAGAGAACCAGGTAAACATGAGGGTGTGGGGGTATATAGGATGGGGATAGATCCATCTTGTGTGTAGCAATATAGTCATCAGTCATCACTGATCATTAAGATCGATTATATGTTTTATTTTGCAAAATTTATTTATTTTTTTGATTAAATAAAATAAGTTGAGGGAGAGAAAAAAGTTAAGAGGTTGTCATCAGGATAGATTACAAATAAAAAGAATAAGGATGAAGAGAGACTTTAATTAATCTTAAATGCTGTATGATATTTTCTCTCTCTTTAATTTAGGATCCATTTTAAATGTGGTGTAAATGGCAAAACTGGTCATGAGTTGAGGTTTGTAATCTTCAATTTCTTAATTTTGCTTTTCGTATTTTGGTTTTTGTTTCTTCTTGTTAATTTATTTATTTTTATTCATTTGAAAGTTGATATTAACATAATTAATAACAATTATTCTGAACTCAAGAAATATATTTATCACCTCAAATTAAAAATAACTACTCTTCTGAGCTCTTTTTTTTTTTTTTTTTTTTTGTGTTTGTCTTTTCGAGGTTTTATAGCATATAGGGTATTTCTCACCTATCCTAATAAGTTCATTTTCTAATATTTAAACTTGTAGTCTTTTCCTCACGAGGTGAAGGTTTACCACATTAACTAATACATCATTTAATAGTTAGTTTGTTGCTAAAAAAACCATAAAAATACCATTAGATTTTAAAGTTATAATTTTGTAAATATAGAGATCAACATTCCACCTTAATTCTCATTAAAAAAAATTACTATTCTTCTAGGGCAAGCAAAAATTGATTAAGTTAACAATAAGAATGTAAAATAAAATAAATCTTTTGGGGTAAGAAACCAAGAAACGTTGGTCTAATTGATAAAAAGTTGATTCATAACTCATAAAGACCTGAGGATTTCAAATTGCCAGGCTGGTATGATAACTTTATTGATGAGTAGTACATAAGTACCTGTATGTAAGTTTTATTTGAAAACAATTACAAATTGAGATGCATTGAGACTCATAACAATATGTTTTACTTATGGTAAGCTCTTGAGATACTATTCACCTATACTTTCTTTTGAAGGAAAAAAACTTCTCAATTGAGGTGAGAATTTTAGGAATAAGAAATTTATAAATTTTTTATAAATAAATTTTATGAGAAAATACAATCAATAATCCAAATTCAATTCATCTAAATTGATTAGAAGAAAAATATTATTTCTTAGTGATTTCAAGGATATATGTTTAAAAATTTAGGTGCAAATGTTCCGAAGCAACAAGATGATGAAAAAGGCTAGGGCCTAGGGATGTGGAGCAGAAAAAAATGGTTCATGTAAAAAGCCAAAAAAAAAAAAGCTTTATGAAATGGGAATACAATTGTGAGAAACAATAACAGTAAAAAAAAGTGATGAGGAAGGGAGAGTGAGATAAGTAGGGACAGAGAGGGGGGAAGGCTGACCTGAGGAGCAGGGCATCATCGTCAGAACTGAGAGGGGGGAGAGAGAAGCATCAGAAGGAAGCTAAGAGGGGAGAGAAGAAAACGCCAACATCACACATGTGCACTCATAAACACATGAAGCCCAGTGTGGGACCCACCTATGAGAGGGAGGGAGTTATCTCGTGAGGTCGTCTGTACTGTAGCAGCAGTGAGTTGTGGCCTCAAATATAGTAAAACTCTAACTCCTAAGTTTGCAACAGCAGCAGCAAGCAGGTTACTACTGCTACTGCATTATCATGCAGTCTTGTAGATGTCTCTCTCTCTCTCTCTCTCCTTCTCTCTCTCTCCTCTTTCTTCATGGGTGTCTGTTTCGTCAGTAAGGTCAGTACTATGAATTACCTCAACCTTTCATCATCATCCTCCTCCTCATAATCTAATCCTCATGATCTAATATAATATCCCTTCAACTCTCTCATTATTCGCACCTTTAATTTAGATATTTTTCAAGCACGACAAGAGATGATAATTTATTTAAATTTCAAATTGTGTCCTGAAAATGTTCACATAGAAGCTGTAGGTATCCAATTTTTTTTTTTTTTTGTGGGATCAATATGTATTATTGAAGTGTAAAAATGAAAGCAATATTGTTAATATTCGTTAAAAATGTTTACATTCAATGTTACATTAGTCTTTCTTTTATGATTAAGGTGATTTTGCTCATTTTTTAACACTTCTGTTGCAATTTTAATAAGAAGAGCCTTCTGGATATTTACGGCTCCTATGAGATAATTTCCAAACAAGGGAGGATGCAAGTTATAGAGAAGGGGTAAGTGCCCACCCTTGAATTTTATTTTCCTGTGATACGGAAATATTTTATATTGAAAAAGATGTATTTGATAGCATTGATAATAAGACAATTAAGATGAAATTCTAAAAAATAAGGACTAGAAGAATGACATTGTAATTATTTTTATTGTAATAACTTTTGTTATTAAAATATATGTACTTGAACTTATTGAATATCCACCCTTCATTGTAATTTATGTAGCTACATTTCTAACTGCACTAGCCTTGCTTTTCTAAATGAAAAGTTTGTAAAATAATTGTCTCTCTTATTACATTATCAGTATTCACTTGATTTCATGAATATTTTTTTGATATTCTTTTCTTTTCTTGTTTATATTCTTTTGTTTTTTAATGCATTTAAAACTTTTCGTAAAAAAAATCCTAGCTCCACCACTGATGCTCACCCTTCATTAATTTCCAGGATCTGCCACTGTTTCCAAGTAAAATTAAACCTTAACCCTTTATTTTTTAAGAAAATTATACTTTATATATATGTCTATATATGTGCCTGTACATTTTTGAAGAATGTATGTCCATATTGGAATGCACGGATAAGTGCTAGCTAAAGGTATATACAAAATAATGTGGGTTTTCATTTATTTTAATTTTATATAATATGGATTAAAGTGGCTTTATGCATGTGTATTAACTCCAAAAATATGTCGTATTGTAGGCAGCACACAATGGTGTTTTGAATTTTATATTGATGATGATATTAATATTGACATTGGTATTAAGAAAATGTGATCAAAGAGACAAAAAAAAACTATTTTTGATAAAAAATAATAATTAACAGTGTTAATATTAAGGGACCAAATGTACATTCATCGCTTAAAATTGTTGAGTCAGTATATTCCATTAAGTCAAACTAACAGTGTTAATATTAAGGGACCAAATGTATATTTTACAAACTTAAGGGACTAAAATGATACTAGAGGCAAACGTGAAAGACCAAACGTATACTTTAGCCAACAAATTAATACTACCCTATACCTAATTATAGTGAATACAAATTAAGCATAATTAATTAATTTCAGTTTCATACGTACTATGAGTTTGGAGAAATAAAAAGAGGAACATATTGGTTGGTTAAAAAGAAACGTATGCAACATCTGATCAGGTTAGGTTGTCTTGTGCTTTTGGTATATTACATGAACATGTAAGAAAATGCTATATAATAATGGAGGAATTTTCATAAGGAACAATTATAACAACAATGGTTGGTGGGTATCTGATTCTTCTCTTTATGTTCTGCTGAATTATTTTCCTAAAGCTATTTTATTTTATTTTTTTATTTTTAATTGTTGATGTTGTTGTTATGTATCGATTTAAATATATAGCTGTTCCATTATAATTATGTTAAAATTGTTGGAATTTAATATTGTAACCGTCCATATTAATGTTCCAATTAATTCTATTTATGTCCCACATTATTACCGGTTTTGTAACCGTCCATTAATACCGTAACGGCCTAATTAATACGCAATAAGTGCGTATTGAATTCGTTTCCTTTTTTAGCTCGCGATGGTCGAGGGAAACGAACGTGTGTGAAATTTGTCTCGGTCCCCGAACTCCGCTCGATTTTGAGGAAGCACACCATCTGCAGTTTTGAGAGAAGGATCGGAAGAGTGAGACTCGGAGTGCATTCCTCGCTTGCCGGCTTGGATTTGTTCTGTTTGGAGACTCGAGTTCGTCCTATTTGCTTACGGAGACAAATCAATGGCGGGAGGTATTTGTGATCTCTTATTCAAGTTTTCCGCATTGATCTATATGTTAATCCATGAATAACATGTTTAGATCGTTAAAGTATTCTAACATTTGGTATCGAGCCATGATTCCTCTGCCTTGATTTTTGTTCGATGAAATTGTATGCATATATTAAAATCTGGGTTTTTGCTTTTCTGGATTTTTGATTTGAATATGTGTATGCTTATTTCTTCAAGAAATCAGAATATGGCTTTTCGAATAAACATATGGGTTTTCAGATATATGTATGTTTGTTTCACATATGCTTATAATGTTTATTCATGGATGATTTTCTGAGTTTGCACATATGTGTTTTCAGTCTAAATGATGGGTGCAATTTATTTTAATAATTATTATGAATTGCTCATGTGTGGCTCGAGTTCTTAATTTTCTCGTGGCTTCTGCCTGTGCGAAATTGCTGATTGATTTGCAAATCTGGGTTTTTCAAGCATTAAGATTTTTGATCTGGGTTTAGCAAATCGCTGCTTTTTGCGTTTTCAACGGTGTTCATCGTCTTCATCGGAAAAAATGAACAGGAAACGCGTTTGGTTTTTTTTTTTTTTTTTTTTTTAAAAAAAAAAACAAAACTAAAATTTTTATCTTGATTTTCATATGGATCTTTGAGGGATTGTTAGAAATCACGTTTCAATCGTTTTTCCGTTGAAATCGCCGTTGAAAACGTCGGATTTGGCCCCCAAATCGCCGAAAAAGTCGCCGGAAATCGGTAATAAAAGCGCGGTCGCGCACCGAGCAAACCGGGTTGCGTCGGGTCGCTGGTCGGGTAGGTTTAGCAATCCGGGTAAGGGAGAAGACTCAAACGACGCCGTTTGATGCGTGTGAAACGCACCGCTGTGCTACACGTCCCTTGTGTTTTATTTTCCAACATTTATTTATTTAAATGTTTTCTTTTTCCCAGCGAAATTTTTAAAATTAAACGCTGAAAGGGTCCTGAGTGGATTCGAACCCACACTCTTTTGGTCCAGAGTCTTAAGAGCAACCTCTGGACCATCCGGCTAATGTGACACTTGTGTCAGTTGGATGGATTTTATATTTACATATAATTATTTTTATATTTAAATATAATAATCTAAAATTTAATTAAAATTGGAATTTCATGTGATTGTTAATATGCATTATATATTCTGTTTTTTGCATGAATTAATTATTATTTAGTTATACATGCAATATTAAGTTGAATAATATGCATAACATGAATATCCAATTTTATTTTAGTATTGCTTATAGTTTATTGCAATATTAAATTTTAATGTTGAGTGATCTATATATTTTAATTAATTAGAGAATAGCCACAACATCTTTAATTAGTTAAAATTATATATTAAATTGCATGATCACATAATGACATTAGTTGTAATTAATCATATGTAATATAATAAATCTTATCCCACAGGAATTTTTATTATATGTTTTATATGATTAATTAGGGTGGAATATCAAATTAAATTCTTAACTTACCCACAGGAATTAAGAATAAAGAAATATTTTGGTAGTTCTATCATAGAGTTGTGAATCCAATTGAATTAGAACTTTAGCCCACAGGCAAGTTTTATGTCAGTAGATTCACTATTTTCAACATGATTTACATTGGTAAAACATGATATGGTATTATTAGTCTCAAATCTTAATTTTTAAGCATGTATTTTTCTTAATTATGCAGGTCTCTCGGTAATGTTCATAAAGACTCATATCTCTCTTGGTATTCGTGGTTCGTCGAACAAAGATGACAAAACAAGGCCACTTCAAGGCGATTGATGATCAATTTCGGACTTCGGGTAAGGCACTTGCTAGCACCCTAATTATGAAGTTTTCATCCCAAAGAATTACTACGGTGAAAGGTGTGCGTGAGCACATCATGCAAATGAGGGACATTGCGGCTCAACTAAAGCAACTTGAGGTTGACATGTCCGACTCTTTTCTCGTACACTACATTACGAACACCCTTCCACAAAGCAATATGGACCTTTCAAGATATCCTACAACACACATAAGGATAAATGGTCAATTAATGACCTGTTGACCATGTGTGTTCAGGAGGAGGGTAGGCTGAAAATGGAAATGGGAGAGAGTTCATTTATGACCACTGTGTTTCAAGACTTGTACGTTTGGATTATTCCTTTATGTTTTATAAGACATCTTTGGATTTGTTTTATAAATCAAATTTGATTGGGAATGGTACATTGTCTAATGGTCTTTATCCAATTTGCTTGAAAAATGATACTACTTATGATGCCATGCATGTTTCTGTTGGTTCGAAACGTAGTGTTATGAATGAGGATTCCTCTATGTTGTGGCACCGGAGTTTCTTCAAGAACATGGGATTGTTGCCCAATACACCATGCACAGTTCTCCAGGACTGAATGGCGTAGCGTAAAGAAGAAACCGAACATTCTTGGACATGGTGAGAAGTATGCTTAGTAGCTCTAAGCTACCTAAGTCCTTGTGGATTGATGCACTTAAGACTACTGTACATATTAAACCGAGTTCCAACCAAGGCCGTCTCCAAGACGCCATTTGAGTCATTCAAGGGTTGGAAACCGAGTTTGCAACATGTACGCGTTTGGGGATGCCCGTCTGAAGTCAGAATATATAACCCACAAGAAAAGAAGCTGGACCCAAGGACCATTAGCGGATATTTCGTTGGATATGCCGAAAGGTCTAAGGGGTACAGGTACCACTAGGTTTGTGGAATCAAGGAATGCCAAATTTCTTGAGAATGACTTGATTAGTGGGAGCGATCGATTCGAGACCTAGTTTCGAAAAGATCATTTAGATAGCCAACCTTCTACTTGTGTCTTAGATTACAAGATCCACAACCTAACGATGTTGATCCAAGAGATCAAGTTGTTAATGAGGAACAACCCGAAATTGAGGAACAACCGAAATTGTTGAACAACAAGTTCCTCAAGAAGATGTTGAAACAACATTGAGAAGATCTACTAGACCAAGAAGATCGCGATACCTAGTGAATATGTAGTGTATCCGCAAGAATCGACTATAATGTAGGAGCTGAAAATGATCCTCGAACGTTTTCACAAGCCATGAACAAGAGAGATGTTTGTATCATGGCATGATGCTATGGAAGATGAGATGAATTCTATGGCATCCAATAGAGTCTGGGATCTTGTTGAGTTGCCTAATGGGGCGAAGGCCATTGGTTGTAAATGGGTCTTCAAAACCAAAAGAGATTCATTAGGCAACCTTGACAGACATAAGGCAAGACTCGTAGCCAAAGGATTCACTCAGAGAAGGAATCGATTACAAGGAGACATTTTCTCCCGTATCTAAGAAAGATTCTCTTCGCATCGTTCTAGCATTGGTTGCACATTTTGATTTCGAGTTGCAACAAATGGATGTGAAAACGGCCTTTCTCAATGGAGAACTAGAGGAAGAGGTTTACATGAAACAACCATAAGGATTTTCCTCTAGTGATGGTGAGCATTTGGTATGCAAGCTCAGAAAATCCATATATGGATTGAAACAAGCTTCCGGCAATGGTATTTAAAATTTCATGATGTTATCTCTTCTTTCGGTTTTATGGAGAACGCCATGGATGAATGTATATACCGAAGGTCAAGTGGGAGCAAGATTTGTTTTCGATTCTCGTATGTGGATGATATTACGCTTGCAACCAATGACAAAGGCTTATTGCATGAAGTGAAACAATTCCTCTCCAAAAGCTTTGAAATGAAGGATATGGGAGTTGCATCTTATGTCATTGGCATTAAGATACAAAGAGACGACATAGAGGTGTTCGGGTCCTGTCTCAAGAGACCTATATCAATAAAGTTTTGGAAAGATTTCGGATGAGGCATTGTGCACAAAGCGTAGCTCCCATTGTGAAAGGTGACAGTTCAATTTGAACCAAGTGCCCAAAGAATGATTTGGAAAGGGAACAAATGAAAAACATCCCTTATGCTTCAGCTGTAGGAAGCCTTATGTATGCTCAGGTCTGCACCAGACCTGATATTGCATTTGCTGTTGGAATGTTAGGAAGATATCAGAATAATCCAGGTATGGACCACTGGAAAGCTGTGAAGAAGGTGTTGAGATACCTTCAAGGAACTAAGGATTACGTGCTTAAATACGAACGGACAGACAATCTAGGAGTGATCGGTTACTCGATTCGACTTTGCCGGCCGCATTGACTCAAGAAAATCCACTACGGATACATTTTTATGCTAGCTGGTGGAGTGTGTCTTGAGTAGCAAGAAGCAATCTTTGATTGCTACTTCTACGATGGAAGCCGAGTTCGTGTCATGTTTTGAGGCTACTTCACATGGTGTATGGATGAAGGGGTTCATCCGTGGGCTTAGAATCATGGATTCAATTGCTAGGCCAATGAAGATATATTGCGACAATTTGGTCTTGCTGTGTTTATGGCTAAGAACAACAAAAGTGGTAGTCGAAGCAAACATATCGACATTAAGTATTTAGCCATAAGAGAACGTGTTAAACATCAAGTAGTGGTTGTTGAACACATTAGCACCGAGTTGATGATAGCAGATCCTTTAACAAAAGGCATGCCACCTATGAGGTTTATGGATCATGTAGAAAGAATGGGAATTAGTGCCCATCTTTGAATTTCATTTTGTGTGATTTTCTTTCGTTGTAAGAACGTTGTTATTTTATGGAACCCCATTTGTGATGTTTTTCTCATTTCAGTTACGCGTACATTTATTTGTTTAAATTTGAGGAACATCATTAAGTTTGGACCAAGAATAAACGTAGGGTTTATTCATTAAGTTACTTGGGCATGGGAAACATAATGCACTGTGATACATGGAAGATAATACTTGCTTTAAGAGGACCTATCGCTATGATCCATGCATTTTGTTTCTCACAGGTATATACTGAAGTACGTGGACCAAGTGGGAGAATGTTGGAATTTAATATTGTAACCGTCCATATTAATGTTCCAATTAATTCTATTTATGTCCCACATTATTACTGGTTTTGTAACCGTCCATTAATACCGTAACGGCCTAATTAATACGCAATAAGTGCGTATTGAATTCGTTTCCTTTTTAGCTCGCGATGGTCGAGGGAAACGAACGTGTGTGAAATTTGTCGGTCCCCGAACTCTGCTTCGATTTTGAGGAAGCACACCATCTGCAGCCAGAGAGAAGGATCGGAAGGGCCGAGACTCTGAGTCTGTTCGCTTTGCCGGCTTGGATTTGTTCCGTTTGGAGACTCAGAGTTCGTCCTATTTGCTTCTGGAGACAAATCAATGGCGGGAGGTATTTGTGATCTCTTATTCAGTTTTCCGCATTGATCTATATGTTAATCCATGAATAACATGTTTAGATCGTTAAAGTATTCTAACAAAAATATCTAGCTATGAGAAATTGATTTCGTTAGAAAGTACTCATATAAATCTCAATTCTTTTTGGGACTTTATTTTGGCTATCCAATTCTCCTCTTTTGTATTGTTTATTCTAACATTTCAATTTTCTGTTGACCATTATTTTTCATTGAATTAGTAGATGACGTTAGGTTAATATATATTACATTTGTTTGCATATATTTTGATGTGCTTTAGATGAACTAATTTCAATAATAAATTTTAAAAAATTTCAAACCTCAAGAAAATTAACAATGAGAAAAGCAAAGAGAAAGATTATTTTTTGAAAAAAAATAAAATCAGTAATAATTATAATTTTAAATAGGTTTCATCTTTATATGTTTATTCAAAACTAAATTTTTCATAAGCCAAGTGGTTTTAATGTTTTGTTTTCGATATTCTAAATGCATCCATACAAATCTAATAGGATATTGAATTATCATACAGGATCGTCATATATAAAAATCTCAGCAGCTAATAAGCACTAATTATTCGACACTTTGAACAAGAAGAATCAATATTTTAATGCCCTTTATTTTAAATTTTTTACATGGCATGTAAGAAAATAAATGGGAGAGAATCAACATCAAATAACCAAAAAAGTAACTAAGAATTTATTCATCCTTCATTATGTTGATTAAACCTGTATAATAGGCATAAGCTACCTTCAATTGGACCCCAACAGTATTTGAATCCGCAGTCAAATAGCTAAGTAAAAAAATAAAAATTTCAAAATTACTGGTTCTAACACTCCTAACGCTGCACTCCAAACAGGCACATAGGCATAGAGCAATTAGTCCTGAATATATAATTATAATTATGTGAAAGGGAAAAATTCTCAATAATATATTCTGCAAAGTAATTTAAGAAATAAGTCTTTAAACTGGGAAAAAGAATTGGCGATGGTACATCTTAACTATGTGGAGAGCATGTGCGTATTATATTAAAAGTCTAAATTAATCAGTTCCATATATAACTATCCAGAAGTCTGAAAGAAAAAAAAAAGTCTGTTCTGTCGTAGAACATAAGTGTCTAACCCTAAGGGGCTAGTATGTAGATATAGGATCAAATAGCTCTCCCCCAAATATCCATAGATGAGATACCCGAGAAGATCGGAGATCACAAAGCACATGGACTTGACCTAGGTGCGATACCTGAAGAGGGATCAAAGTCCACGTAGTTCGATGATACTGGAAGCGTTTAGCCAAGGGGGGTGGTGTGTGTGCTCTGTGTGCAGTATATGCAATTGAGAGAGAGCTTAGAAGATGTGTACCTCTTTAGGTTAACCAACTATATATAGAGGCTACCTTAAGGTTAGGGTTTGGACTTGTTGGGCCTCTTGTGCCTCCAAGCCCAAGTGTATGAGATGTCTCCTGTTGGGCCACACCTTGGATGAGCCTAGTATTTTATTCCATAACAATTGCCCCCAAGCTCGGTAGTTCAGGTCTCTGAGCTGCCGAGATTCATTGAGTGCTTTCCGAGATCCCCTGAATCCGACTTTGCTTTCGTAGCAATTTTCCGGGCTAATTGTCTGGTTTATATTCCTGCATTTAATAACATGTAAGCAAATCACAATAAACGGAAAATACTTACTGTTTGTGCAAATCGTTCAACGTGCTCATTTCGGATGCTTGTCCGAGCTTGCATTAAACTTTCTGGTTTGTATCAATGCCAGTTATTGATAACACGCTTTTCCATTTAACAAATCGTTGTCCACTCTGTTGCCCCCCAGCCTGGTAGTTCAGGTTCCTGAGCTGCCAAGATGTGTTATTTTCCAACCCGGGCCAGGTGTTCGTCATTGTTGGGATTCCGTGCGTGTTGACCCGAGATTCCGTGTTTATATACTTTGAATCGAGACTCCAGGTTTATAAACTGTAACCCCGAGATTCCGGGTTAACATGCTCTAAACCGAGACTTCTGGTTTGGATACTTTGACTCCGAGATCACGGATTTATATATTCTAACACCGAGATTCTGGTTTCGATACTTTAACTCCGAGATTCCGGGTTATTTATTCTAACACCGAGATTCCGGGTTATTCTTCCTAACACCGAGATTTCGAGTATATTTACTTTAACACCGAGATTCTGGGTTATAAAACTTTAACACAGAGATTTCAGTTTTACATAGACTGTAACACCGAGATTCTGGATGCTTGTCAAATTTGCACTAACATCGGTTGTTGTTACCATACTTTTCCACTAACAACTCGTAATCCACTCTGTTGCCCCCCAGCCTGGTAGTTCAGGCCTCTGAGCTGCCAGGATGTACGTTTTAACCGTTATTTCTGCGGAGCCCGGATTTCAACCAGATTCAGTGAAGCCGGGGTCCGCCTTCATCCCTTTCGTAAGGACGGACTCCACCATTTATCCGGGATCCAATTAAGGAGTGTGGATTTAATTGTATCAAATAGACTTAACATGATTCATGAAAGCGGGTTCGTGCACCTCGGATTCACGCATGTTTAAATTGGGCATGATTTTCGAAGACAGGTTTGTTTACCCTGAATTCATACATGCTTTCCTTCGACATGATTTTCGGAACCGGGTTTATGTACCTCAGATTCCTACATGTTTAGCTTGGACACGATTTTCGAAAATGAGTTTGTTTACTCAGAATTCATACATGTTTAGATTGCACATGATTTTCGAAAACGGGTTTCATTACCCTGAATTCATACATGTTTAAACTGGACATGATTTTCGAAAACGAGTTTATTTACTCAGGATTCATACATGTTTAAACTGGACATGATTTTCGAAGACGAGTTTATTTACTCAGAATTCATACATGGTTACACTGGACATGATTTTCGAAAACGAGTTTGTTTACTCTGAATTCTACATGTTTTCCTTGTACATGATTTTGGAAGACGGGTTTGATTACCCTGCCCTCTACATGTTTAACTTGTACACGATTTTGGAAGACAGGTTTGATTACCCTGCCCTCTACATGTTTAAATTGGACATCATTTTCGAAGACGAGTTTCTTTACCCTGAATTCGTACATGTTTTCCTTGGACATGATTTTCGGAAATGGGTTCATGTACCTCAGATTCCTACATGTTTAGCTTGGACACGATTTTCGAAAACGAGTTTGTTTACTCAGAATTCATACATGTTTAGATTGCACATGATTTTCGAAAATGGGTTTCATTACCCTGAATTCATACATGTTTAAACTGGACATGATTTTCGAAAACGAGTTTATTTACTCAGGATTCATACATGTTTAAACTGGACATGATTTTTGAAGACGAGTTTATTTACTCAGAATTCATACATGTTTACACTGGACATGATTTTCGAAAACGAGTTTGTTTACTCTGAATTCTACATGTTTAATTTGAACATGATTTTCAGAACCGGGTTTATTTCAACCAGATTCAGTGAAGCCGGGGTCCGCCTTCATCCCTTTCGTAAGGACGGACTCCACCATTTATCCGGGATCCAATTAAGGAGTGTGGATTTAATTGTATCAAATAGACTTAACATGATTCATGAAAGCGGGTTCGTGCACCTTGGATTCACGCATGTTTAAATTGGACATGATTTTCGGAACCGGGTTTATGTACCTCGGATTCCTACATGTTTATAGACTTGAAGGCTGTAGCCGTCGTTACACGAAGCCCGGATTTTAACCAGATCTGGTTAAACCGGGGTCCGCCTTTGAAAAAAGATTCCAATAAAGGAATTTGAAATAGATTTGCGACATTGTCGCATCCACACGGATCCCTGATTTAAACTAGATTCAGTTAAACCGGGGTCCGTTTTCAAAACTTTTGGGAGTATTCTTTAGATATTTCCTCTTCACAGTTGCAATGCAAATTCAAATTTTCTTTCCTTAAACCGCGCACTAAAAGCAGGTTGAATGCATACAGCGGCCACAATGTAGCGCTCTGACTGGAGCAGTACTAGATGTGAATAAGGAATCACAACAAATTGGATATTTAATTTCCAAACCTCTCTCCAAGCATTTGTGAGATTCTGATTTAATCCCCAGATAGCAATTTCATTTTCTACCATGAGAATAATAAATTCCAAGCCTTCTCCCAACATGGCATACCTTGTTGATATGTGGCTCAGAGACACATGCTTGAGATGATTTTACAACAACTAACAAGCTGGTATAATTCCAACTTTACAAGATACTTCCTTCACC
Organism: Acacia pycnantha; assembly: GCA_025563575.1. NCBI lineage: Eukaryota > Viridiplantae > Streptophyta > Magnoliopsida > Fabales > Fabaceae > Acacia > Acacia pycnantha. The sequence continues at coordinate 782,975 of JAMWYP010000248.1, forward strand.
GAATCTAATGATTGTGATTGAAGCTACTTTCTATTTTAAAAGATTGAATCTTTGAGGCATTTACATAATGACTATCCACAATCTTGAGAAATACATCATGCTACTTGCAATAACAGAAAATTTCAGGATCATAGAAAGAAAGATAGAACCTGGTGGAATTTAAAATGCTTGGGCCATTGCACGAGATCCACCATGTTGCTTGAGTCACCGCATCAGGGGTATCACGGCATCTTGAAGCGGCATCAATTCTCCATCTCGGCATCTTGGTTCAGGTATCCCTGCCAAAACATAAGCTTCCAAATTCTGAGATCACCATCAGCGCATCCACGTGTTGCATGCCGACAATTCAGCTATCACAGCTCATCATCTTGACACCGCATCATCCCGGCTCATCCCCACCTCGGCACATAACCCCGGTTTGCATTAAACTCTGGGCATCATGCGTATCTCCCATCTCGGCGTTAGATCGGTGTATTGGAGGTTATTGAGATACAAGCGAACGTGGCCCATCTCAGCATCTCATCTCAGTATTCAACCTCCTTCGAATCTCTATCTCAGCTGCCAGCTTCACCCTTGCAAAAGTCTTTGGTTTGCTCAGCTGATATCTCGGCATGCACCTCGACACCTCGGCACCTCCAACTAGGATCACCTCGACTTATGATCTCGGACCTCGGCATTGTATCTCGGGCACAGAAATGCTCCAACATAACAACAGAGTAGCATTAAGGCCGAAGCTTTCTTCCAGGAAAGGTTCCCGTGTTTGCTTAACCCATGCAAAGAATCTTGAAGTTACTCACCTTGCCCCACTTACTAGTCAATTAATTCACTTTGAGATACAAACAACATCGCTCCTTTTCCGTGTAAACGGATATATACCATAGTGCATCCCATGCGATGGACTACTTCCTTCATCTTCCATCCCTTGCAAGACCTCTGTGCACCCCTTCAATTTCCAAGGGATACGAGGTTCTTCAGTAGAAAAGAATGAGAATTAAGGCCAACGCTAGCAGCACCTGCTGTGACCATTTTGCATGATCGGATACAGATCCCCACTTAGGTTCAGGTATCTCCAACCCAAATCAGTGATCGAAACAGCTTAGCTAAAACTCTCCAGGTTGCTCAATCGGATACCTAATCTCGACGTCCAGGATTTGGCCTCTTTTGCTTTACTCATGATTCTGTCTCCCAGTCAAATTGAAAAACAAATTTCTTATTGGGTGGAGAAACTCGAATTCTGCGTTGCTTCTCCAAATGCCAATCAGAACTAAAATTATTCACCATCTTTGGTCATGGGAATCAAAAATTTATTGACTCCCCACGGACGGCGCCAATGTTCTGTCGTAGAACATAAGTGTCTAACCCTAAGGGGCTAGTATGTAGATATAGGATCAAATAGCTCTCCCCCAAATATCCATAGATGAGATACCCGAGAAGATCGAAGATCACAAAGCACAGGGACTTGACCTAGGTGCGATACCTAAGGCCTACGTACCCTGAAGAGGGATCAAAGTCCACGTAGTTCGATGATACTGGAAGCGTTTAGCCAAGGGGGTGGTGTGTGTGCTCTGTGTGCAGTATATGCAATTGAGAGAGAGCTTAGAAGATGTGTACCTCTTTAGGTTAACTAACTATATATAGAGGCTACCTTAGGGTTAGAGTTTGGACTTGTTGGGCCTCTTGTGCCTCCAAGCCCAAGTGTATGAGATGTCTCCTGTTGGGCCACACCTTGGATGAGCCTAGTATTTTATTCCATAACAAAGCCTAAAAACTATATGTTATGGACTCGTCAGAGACTCATTCATCATGAGGCCCAGTAAGACCAATTTGTACTAGAATCTCTCCATAATCAGGGAAGATCATAATTAGCCTATGATCAAGGCGATAATTAAGGAATTACCTAACCTATTGCAGGTGAGGCAGCTGCATATAGGCCAGGAGGCACACAAGCCCAAGGTCCAAACCCTAAAGGTAATCTATATAAATAATAGGTTAACCTAAAAAGTACACATTCTCTATTGATCCTATTTATTATTCAGCCTCACTATACACACATCCCACCCCTTTTTGGCTAAACGTCATTCTAGTGCACAGTGATCCATTGCTCTTTTTGGTATCTGTCTTATAGATATTTTGGAGAGTCATTTGACATTCTCTTTGGTGTATTCCTTATAGATACCTTGGAGAATCCTTTTGATCCTATATAGACATTCACTAGTCCGTTGAAGTTAGACATCTGTGTTCTACACAAGAACACTATGTAATATGTTTAATTCTATTGATAAATTTGAGAGGCAAAACGAAAAAAATTTATCCTTTTACTTTATACAAGGTTTTAGCTTGGTATCTTAATTTTATAAAGTGTTTTTTTAGTCTTATAACTCTAATGCCGTTATATTCAAAATGATTTATTTGCCAATTTTTTTTTTAAAATTACACTTAATATGTCGGCATTTAACAATATTTTGTCAATAACTAAAATTTATTTTAGCTTTTATTTACCAAAATGAAAACTTATATAAAATTAAAGGATTAAAGATGCAATTTACTCATTTGAGATGGAATACGAGAACAAAAAATGTAATTTAAGAAAGAAACGATGTATTAAATTGAGCAAAACAATATTGTGAAGGGATAATTAAATTTAAAATGAACCCATCTATACTTTCTTTCTTCTTCTTTTTTTTTTTTTTCGAAAAACCCATATATAATTATCCTCAATTAAACCCATATATATATATAAGGGTGAAGGAGCAATTTTGCCAACTGACTATTAGGCTAGGAGCGCTGGGTACAAATAACTTTTAAAGGGACCAAAAAGGCCAACAAACAATTAAATGGGTGAAAAACGAACAATTCCGTCCATGAACATCTAACACCGTTTAAAGGCAATCGGGTGAAGGAGCAATTTTGCCAACCGACTATTAGGCCAGAGCGCTGGCACAAATAACTTTTAAAGGGACCAAAAAGGCCAACAAACAATTAAATGGGTGAAAACGCACAATTTCGTCCATGAACATCTAACACCGTTTAAAGGCAATCCCATGTGGCATTTGACTGTCCAACTGGTCCCTTATTTTTTGGTCAAAAGCAAGGTGGCTTTTTTGTTTTTTTTTGGGTGGAGAATCCCCAATCTACATCAGGCACAAATGTCGGCAACTTCACCGTCGCCTCCGCCTTCAAATCCTTCGTGTTCACAATCTGGAGCTCTGACTTCCATGTCCTCTCGTCGTGCACGAATGCCACAATGTAACCCTCATCTTCTTCTCCGTCTATGCCTTTGGTCGTGCATGAATATTACATTGTTCTGGCCAAAATCTATGAATTCATCCATTCCCAAAGTACAGAAAACAAAAAAAAAAACAATGTTAGACGTACATCATTGTCGGAGCCGGTAAGGGGATTTCGACGTCGGCTTGGAAGTAAATACTTTGGAAGCTTTGGTTTGGTTATTTCTTCGTTTGCCCGCAGATTGGGATTCTCCACCCAAAAAAAAAAGCCCACGGCTTTTGACAAAAAAGAAGGGACCAGCTGGACAGTCAAATGCCACATAAGATTGCCTTTAAACGGTGTTAGATGTTCATGGATGGAATTGTGCGTTTTTCACCCATTTAATTGTTTGTTGGCCTTTTTGGTCCATTTAAAAGTTATTTGTGCCCAGCGCTCCTGGCCTAATAGTCGGTTGGCAAAATCTCTCCTTCACCCGATTGCCTTTAAAGGTGTTAAATGTTCATGGACGGAATTGTGCGTTTTTCACCCATTTAATTGTTTGTTGGCATTTTTGGTCCCTTTAAAAGTTATTTGTGCCCAACTCTCCTAGCCTAATAGTCGGTTGGCAAAATTGCTCCTTCACCCTATATATAATAACAACCCTTGAAGTGAAGATAATATTTCATAATATTTTTCTTAAAGTGAAGATGATATGGAAGAAAGAAGGTGGTTTAACTGGTGAGAGTGGATAGTGTGTGTGTGTATAATGATGATGCATCTACTTTGGGTTTAAGGTATACCCTACAAATTTGTCCATATTGCAATTTTGTTGGTTAAAAGGAAGGGTACCCCACAATCCCATGTTCCATGGCCTCTCATAATAGGCATTTATTTTTCTGCTCATATGATTAATTATTCCATTACGTACCCACAGTTTCTGTTTCACATTTAACAAACGCTCCACCGTACCACCATTTCATTCATACATTTAAATAAATACTCCCATGAAGAATACAAATAACCAAATTGGGTAGATAAAAAAGTTTGTCAAAATTAGTGAATTAAAAATAATGAATGTGTAAAAATATAATTTATTTTCTAAACACCCTAATTTATAAGGAGAGAATAGGAAAATATACTAATATGACAGTTATTATCTACCATATATTACAATTTTGAACCATCATATATGCAGGCATTATATATGCTCGGCGCATATACATAATGGTTATGAACCTTGATTTATTCAGTATATATTATAATAGTTATAATATAACACTCGTTATTACACACATACATGTAGACAAACACACATATAAATATATAGTTGACAAGTATATAAAAAATAACCAGGACCTTTACTCCAAGCTTGTTTTTACCAATACTTGAATGCTTGCTAACACTAAATAAAATAACTTCAATCTATATATTTTCTTCCAACTTTGACCTTCTTTCTCTCTCCCTCTCTTTATTTTCTCGCTCTCACTCTCTGCAGCCATGTGCCATGTGTGTCTGGGGTGTGGGTATTTATATTTGCCCATCCCACCCCTTTATTTTTAATGGGGGGCAAGCCCACCTAATTTCTTGATACTTATATCTATATATATATATATATATATATATATATAATATATATATATATATATATATATATATATATAATATATATATATATATATTATAATATAATTTATTTTAAAAATTGGGATGTTATGGGAGGCAAAGGAGGAGTGGTGGGTTTTTATTTTTATTTTTTATTTTTTTTTTCTGGAGGGGTGGGTTTTGTTTTTTGTTTTTCATAAAAAAGATTCATTGAAAGTGAGTGAGGTGGGGTTCGAACCCTCCACACCTTTATGGGGCCACCACTGGGCCACTTGGTTCCTTTGATATATATATATATATGCATTAACAAATGTATATATTCTTCTTAACATTTTTTCCATCAACAAACACTCTTGTAAATCCCATTACTGAACTTATAAATGCCATTGAAGAATCGGTAATTGTCATTGAAAGATTTTTTATAATTGCACCTTTTTTTTTTATTTCATCAAAGTGAATTATCACAAATTTTTCAATGGCATTTACAAATCTTTCAATGGCATTTACGAGTTTGTTGTTCAGGTTTGCCATTTTTGTCTCAAAGGGAACAACAAATAAAAGTGGATTATCACAAATCTTTCAATGACATTTACAAATTCTTCAATGACATTTACAAATTTTTCAATGGCATTTACGAGTTGTTTTTTGAGGTTTACCATTTTTGTCTTCGAGGGAACAATAAATGAAAGTGGATTATTATACATCTTTCAATGACGTACATTTACAAATCTTTCAATGACATTTACAAATTTTTCAATGCCAGTTACGAGTTGTTTTTTGAGGTTTTCTATTTTTGTCTCTGGGGGAACAACAAATGAAATTGGATTATTACAAATCTTTCAATGGCATTTACACTTTTTTCAATGGCAGTGACGAGTTGTTTTTTAAGGTTTTCCATTTTTGTCTTTGAGGGAACAATAAATAAAAGTGGATTATTACAAATCTTTCAATGACATTTACAAATCTTTCAATTGCATTTACAAATTTTTCAATGGCAGTTACGAGTTATTTTTTGAGGTTTTCCATTTTTTTCTCTGAGAGAACAACAAATAAAAGTGGATTATTACAAATCTTTTAAGGAATTTACAAATTTTTCAATGGCATTTACAAGTTCAATAATGAGATTTACAAGAGTGTTTGTTAATGGAAAAAATGTTAAGAAATATATATATATATTTGTTAATGCATATATATATCAAAGGGACCAAGTGGCCTAGTGAGGTGGCCACTTGGCCCCATGAAGGTGTGGGAGGTGGGGGGTTGGAACCCCACCTCCCTCACTTTCAATGATTTATTTTTTATTTTTTAAAAAAACCCCACCCCTCCCAAAAAAAAACCATTGCCGAAATTCCAAGCATATTTTCTTTTTTTGTTGTCCATCTGGTATCTAGAGCTTCGCTCGGACTAAATTGGATCTGACCTGGGTCGCACACCTGACTATGATAGGTGAGTTTCCCAGCGGGACTTTTTTGTATTCACAACACTCGAACTCGAGACCTTGCTTATACGACACAAGCCGTTTACCACTTGTGTCAACCGCCGTTGATATAAACAAGCATACTTTAATTTATTAAGATGCAATAATTAATCATATATTCAACTGTGGGCGATGAAATAGAGAAAGCCCAAAAGTTATATGCACTTCTTAATAATCTTTATTTTCAAGCTATTTACTTAATTAAAATAGAGCTTGTGGCGTGGATTTATTTTTATGATTCGATATTATCCATTGGTATATATATTTCTAGTAAGAGTTAATTAAACAAGTAATTGCTTAATTAAAGGTTCTTTGGATCCTCATGAAAGCTTATTACATTAAAGTACTATATTTAGTGATATCAATTAATTGGTCTAAAGGTTCATCAACAAATCATACATTTAATTATTCATCTATCAAATCATGATTGCTACGCTACAACAAAATAAAGCGTAAAATTCATATCTGTATGGTAGCAATCATAAGTTATTAAGGGGACAAAAAGTTACAACATCTCGAATGTCAATAATTCCAAATACAACCAAAACATAAACAGTATTGTTAACCCTAAAACAGAAGCACAAGTTTATCAGGTATTATCAAAACCCAAACGGAAGAAGAAAGTTTCAATGCCGGCCGTCTCTGTATTTGGTAGATTCCTTGTCTGAAAGATATATACACAATCTTCATTGCCACCGGAGCCCACCGTGATCTTTGACGGTAATCACCAGAAAAACTAACAGCAATCAGTTATTAATCTGATCATCATGACACATTTTGATAGAGTCCTAATTTATACACCAACAAGAAGTATAGCAAGCCTTATCTCACTTGGTGGAGAACGTTCTATGAATTGTATGGCGACATTGTATTTTATCAATGACCAAAGCCTTAAATAAATTGTTAGCAAAGAGGTCCTACTTGATAACTTGATTAAGAGTTCTCTTCGGTCTTCCTCTACCCCTTTCAAATGACTTCATACTGTTGGAAAATAGTATGGTCCATGCTTGATGGATTAGGCTCAAGGTCAATAGCATTGGAGTCAAAATACAAATAATGTTAAAAAAATTGGGTGGGGAACTGTGATAGACGCTTGTTATAGAAGGGGTATATTGGTTGAAGAAGGGATATGTGGAATACAACATTATAACTTCCTATTGTGAGCGCGTACAACACATTCATAGAAACTGATGATTACTTTTTTCCTACATTATAACTTCCTCTTTTCCCTCTAGATTCTCTTCCTCTATATGGTGAATTTGCTGTGTACTATGATTATATTGGAGTCCACATTCATGTTCCAGTTTTGTGTGGGTACTTTAGTGAATCAGTAAGATTTTAGGTAAGTCTTAAATCCTTCACATACTATATGTACGTACCCTTTTCATACTGGTGTATTCAATATCTCTCTTTAGTACACGTTAAAAAACCTCAAATAATTTCCTACCATTTTCTCTTCAACAGATGCCACCCCAATATCATTTAAAAATATATAAGTAAATCAATGAAAGAAGTTTATATTTTGTTTTCCTAGTATAGAACTGGATGTAGGCGAAAAGAGAGAAAGAGAAAGCCAGTTTATATCCACACATATGTATATATATTTGATTATTATCTTATAGATATTTAGATTAACAAATCCTTGTAATGTCTATTTTTATATAGAAATGCATGCCTGGTCGGTCCAAATGAAAGTGGTGCTATCTGAAAAAGGCGTGTTAGATAAGAGCAGAAAAAAAAGATATATATTGATCTTGTCGATTCTCCATAGGGATGCTAAAAATTAGTGACGCTCCTTTTTCTTTTATTATTTAATGTCAGATCTAAGATATATTTTTTTTTTTGAGTGTGATCTAAGAATTATATTGCTCACAAAACGATAAATAAATAAATATGTGTGTTTATGTGCGCCAATGCCGGCATCTGCTTTTTCTGCCTGAATAATATTTTGTTGCAGAAAATGTTTAATTAAATTGAGTACATGAATGTACTGATCACTTCTGTAACTTCAAATAATTTATACACAAAGTTATGAGTTCATTATCAATTCAGAGGTAAATTTATATTTCTTATTTGTGATCTTGTGGATATGCTTTGTTAATTATTGATAATACCAATATTTTTCAAAGGGAAAAAATTGCAAAGGCCATGACAAATTGATTGCTCCCTCCAGTCTTTAATATAAGAGATATATTTAGGGAGTTGATCTTAATCCCAAATATAAGACTTATCTTTTATATTTATCAATCTTTTCCTAATTTATTCTTATTGATGCTTTCTCAATGACAATTAAGGAAGATTTGTTAGACATAACTTTGTTAGATTTCATGTTTTGATGATAACAAAGCTAAAAAAGATTTTGCAAAGGATTTGAAAGATCAACAAAGTATTTTGAACAAGCAAAATATCACAGTTTTGCAAAACTTGCTAGACCACTCGAGTGATATGATTTCATCACTACACGTGATCATTAGAAGTAGAAAAACAGATCACTCGAGTGATGTGATAAATCATAGATAAATCATCATGCTGATCTTTTTGGTGAAATATTTTTACAAAAGAAGATCACTCGAGTAACCACCGAGTGATGTGTTAAAAAATTCTTCACCATCAAATCACTTTAGTGAATCATCCGGTGATCAATGTTGTAAAAACTTTTCAAAGGGAAAATCACTCAAGTGACCACTTGAGTGATGTTCCAAGTTCACTTGAGTGATATGTTAAATCTCATCACTAGGACACTACTCAAATGACCTGCTCCAGTGATGCCACTCTAAACTGTTTTGAAGAAAAGGTTACTCGAGTGATGACTTGAGATCACTCCAGTGATGAGATAAAGAGCATCACTAGCACAACATTGTAGTGATATTGGAAGTGTTTTGAAGTCTAAAAATTTTCTAAGTGTAAGATCACTTGAGTGACTACTCGAGTGATGTGTTAAAACAACATCACTACCTGAATACTCCAGTGATGTAATCAAGTGATATTTTTTCTCAAAATCAAAGGAAACAAGATCACTTGAGTGAACAATCGAGTGACCTTGTAATTCTTCATCACTAGCTGATCACTCAAGTGATATATCAAGTGATTTGGAAAAAGATCACTCTAGTGACCACTCTATTAGTTCTCTATTGGTTTTGATGATAACTGACAATTGTAAACTCAGATTGAAGTTTGTCTTTGTTAAGTTGAAAAACTTACTGTCAAAGGCAAACTCGAGGTTTGGTTTGGAAACTCGAGTTTGGACTTGACAGAGAATAGCTCAAGTTTTTGTAAAGAAAGACAAACTCGAGTTTTGACCATACAGAGAGCATTTAAGTTTTTCACAGACAAAGCAAACTCGAGTTTGGTTTTAACAAACTTGAGTTTTGGCAACATAGAGAGCTACCAATTTTTCAAAGATAGCAAAACTCCAGTTTCCATTTGGAAACTCGAGTTTAGGCTACACAGAGAGTTCTCTAAGTTTCTTTGTTGGAAACTCGAGTTTTGTTGGAAACTCGAGTTTATAGCATACAGAGAACAATGCTCAATTCTGAACTTGTGAAAACTCCAGTTTTGATTGAAAACTCTAGTTTTGACTTAACAAGGTTTTTCAATATTTTCTCATAAATAAGGAAACTCGAGTTTTGTTTTGGAAACTCGAGTTTCGGTCTTACAGAGAAGAACTCAAAGTTTCTAATGTTTTGAAAACTCCAGCTTTGAACAAGCAGAGAAGTTTCCATTTTTCAAAGAATCATGGAAACTCGAGTTTCAGTTTGGAAACTCGAGTTTAGACCAAGTAGAGAGTTCTACTAAAATTGAATATTTTGAAAACTCCAATTTTGGAATGAAAACTCCAGTTTTGAGATTTTGGACTAAAACATGATTTCTCATCAAAGGTCCAAAACTCGAGTTAGTCACTTAATGACTCAAGTTTTGCACTATTCACAAAACCTGCTTCAAAGACCAAATCGCGACATTCTTCTCTGGAATGAGAAAACTCAAGTTAAGTTTTGAAAACTCGAGTTTAGGCTTTTAATGAAATATGAAAACTCCAGTTTTGAAGAACAAATTCGAGTTTCGGTCGTTGTGTTTGAATTTCGAACTGAACAAATTTGCGAAAGCTTTGTGTTTGATTCCAATACTTCATATCATCACTCATTACTATTCCTAACTATGTTTAATCAGTTTGTTAGTGAGTTTCAAATGATTTAGAAACGATTAAATGGAGAATTAGCATAAAGCATAAAGTGATGTCAGAACATTAAATGCAAAGTCCAGAAAACTTGCATCTTTTTGGACAATCATTCTCCACACGTATTGAAGGAATTCATGTTTCCTTTCCACATCTAGTAGCTGCTCTTCCAACGGATTAAAAGTCAAGAAGTCAAGCCTGAACTTCTGTGCAGCTGGATTAACCAAAGAGTAGAGAGAGAAGAAGACCAAACCTTCAACTAATCAACCTTTAATGTTTCCAACGGTTACATTAGGAATTACAAGGGTCATTTAATGATCTCTAGCTATAAATAGAGATGCATTCAATTCTTCTCAATAACCAATCTGTGAGAAAACGAAAATCATTAAAGTTTCAACTACTCTTTGGGTTTTCTTGTAAGAAGTATCTTTTGATACATTGTACTTCAGTGTTTATTCTTATCCACTCTTAGAGAGAGTTTATTGATTGTAAATCATTCATTGTAAAGAATCTCAAGTCTGGGGACTTGGAGATTGGGTTATTGATTACAACTTGTAAGGGGGAGTAAGTTCTAGTGAGAGAATTACTCTTGAGTTTAGAGTGTGTAATCAATTGTGATAGTGAGAAATCCCAGAGAGTCTGGAGACTGGACGTAGGTCAAGAGGTTAGACTGAACCAGTATAAATCCTTTGTGTCTTTCTTCTCTTCTCCATACTCTGTTTATCCCTGTTTTATTATTTGAAAAATAGAGCACATCGAAAAGAATTTCAGAATCCCCAATTCACCCCCTCTTGGTGATTCAGCTCCACTTTCACACTCGACTGATTCCATTTTGTGCATCACTAGTACATCACTCTAGTGACCTATTCAGTGCTCTGTAAGATTTTCAAACTGCCATGAAAAGATTGCTTGACTGATGCTTTCCCAAAAAAACAAAGTATAGCTTGGAAACTTTTTAAATCATTGGAATGATTGTGTAATTTATTTTTCTTTCTTCTAATCACTCTAACTCTTCATTATACTAGTACTCTTATGTTTTCCAGGTGATCAAACAAGGATTAACACACAAATTGGAAAAATCACTTTTGTGTCAAAAGCATTAAATGCGAAGGACATTCAAATGACGAACATTCTCTTTGCTCTAACTGCTAACTCCTTAGACACAGAATATTTAGAGACTTCAACGACTATAACAAGGATCAAGGATACTCCAACAAATACATTCAATAAGACAACTGTCATTAATTCACTCTACCTATAAATTCCAAGAGCAGTTTGCGAAAAAATTAATGTTATATTCATTCCAAAGTAATAAGCTCTTAAATTTGAGTTTGTACTTTAGTGATCATATATCTACTCTTATAAGAGACATTTATTGATTCATTTATTATTTGAAAGACTCAAGATTGTGGATTCTTGAGTGGGCATTAAATTGCAAAGTATAAGGGGGATTAGTTGTTCTTTGAAAAAGAACTAGCCTGTATTGAGGCGTCAAGAGTCTGACTAATCTTAAAGAATAGTGGAAATCTTAAAAGGCTTCTGAGGATTGGATGTAGGTCAAGTGGTTTGGATCAAACTTGTATAAATCTTGTGTGTTTATCTTTAGTGACATCTCTTCAACTCTATTTTATTCCTTTAAAGTTTGCATTAAATTTGAGTTTTTAATTATCACCCAATCATTCACCTTGTCTTGGGTGAAAGTTTTGTTCTAACAAACTCACCATAAATCCTTAGCTATGAGCCTTCTTTGAATTTTATGAACGAGTCGTAGACTTTCATTGCTTGTCAGAAGGCATAATTCATCTCATTTGAGCATATGAGCCTTCTTTGAATTTTCTGAACATTGAAAGAGATTTGCCGTGATCTCCCAAAATAACCAGGATCAATATAATTTTGCAGTATAATGGAAACCTGGATCGTTTTCCCAACGAATTCGCAGTGGGTTTAAATCAGTAACAGCGGAACAAAACAGTAAAAATGGGGGGTTTTTTGTTAAAACAGATTAAAAACGAAATAATAGAAACAAAACGAAATGAAACACAGGTTAAAGAGATAAACAGAAGATCAACCCAGGATTTCGAATTCCACCACTTTCCTTCCTCGGACGAAAACAGATTTTGAAACGAACTCGCGATTGATTCTGGACGAACCGAAATCTCTGCGTTCATCCAGAAAATCCCTCAACTAGACGATCGCCTAGCATTTATCCGAACAGTGGCGTGTCACTGTGCGATCGCACAACAAAAACTTGAACGTAGTTCGAACTGAATCCTTGGGATTTCTCAATCTGGGCGTTAAATCTAACACCCAATTCGAAAGTAAATCGAATATGAAATTACAAAAAAGAAACGAATTTGTTACTATTAAGAACGAGTCCTCTGGATAGTGGAATCCTCAATCCGTGGGCTGATCACCGAAACTTAGCCTATCATAGCTATGCAGAACGTAAATCGAACAGAAATGAAGAAGTTCATCATGAACACGAAGAACACGATGAACAGTTGAGAGAATTTCAAAACTTCTATTTCAATCCAAAAATAATAAAAACATGAATGACATAAGTGTTTCTGGCTGCTGCCTAACTTAACCTAAATTGGAAAAACGAAATGGGGCTCCAACCCACAATTCAAGCCCAAACAGAAATAACATAAAAATGGGCTTTAATTACAAAATTCGAGCCCAAATAAAAATCCAGAAAGATACATCTGACTTCGGCTCCAAACTAGACCGCCCTCTTGTCCGAATTTTCCCTTCATGGCTTTATTACAATTGTAGCTCTTTGAATCATCTAAAATATAAAACAAGAATGAGGCAAATCTGATGTCTGGTTCAAGAGTTATGGTAAAAATAGTGAAGCAATGTAAAACTGAAAATTTATCATTAAATATGGCTAAAAGCTAATCAAAGGCCCAAAGCCCAAATAAGTATAAAAACCATTATTTATTAACTAAAGAGTCCTAAATTATTAATCAAGAGAGAAAAAGAAGTGTATAAAATATTCAATTATCAAATTCCCTCACACTTATCTTTTTGCACTCTTGAGCAAAATTCAAAGAAAAAGACTAAAAGGAAAAACTCTTCTTTTCTAACAATTGCTAACAATGCAAAAATTGACCAATAGACACAAAGCTTCAAAATACCAATCAATCAAGACCAAAATCCTTTCATCTCAAATTACAATTCATGGTAATCTCAATCAATGATGCTAATCACAAAAGATGGTCTCTCAAAGGATGCCCTCAATCAATCAATCTCTCAAGTGTTTAGGGTAAATAAGTGTATCGCTCAAATTCTACTCAAGAAAATTGTTCTATCATAAGCTTGCTCAATTTCTATGTCTCCACTACTCATAACACATGCATGCACAAATTGGTCATCTTCATTGCTATGGTATGACATAATTGGCTAGGAAACCTCATGCATGAAAAAGGATACACTTACAAGCCTTCCTGCTTGAGATAGTAGAATGCTTTTCTACCCAGTGAGCCTCTTGTCAAGTTTTTCATGTACCTCATTATATTTCATTTTCTCTGATTTTGGATCATCCATATACATACCAAAATACATTCCCAATCGTGAATGATATTTTATTTCAAGTATTTCAGACAATTTCCACTTTAAATGATGGGATACTGAGGGGTTGTACACTAGGGATGATTTCTGAAAATTAATATGTTGCCCTAAGATTAGAGAGTATCTTCAGAGCAATGCCTTGACTATTTGACAGTCTTCTTTTGTTGCACGACAAAAAAGAAGGGTATCATCATCATACATTAGATGTGTTAATGACTATTTGACAGTCTTCTTTTGTTGCACGACAGAAAAGAAGGGTATCATCATCATACATTAGATGTGTTAATGGTAGTACCTCACGGTAAACACGTGTACCCCTCCCTCCACTAGTTGTAATTCTCATCCTGGTGAATCATACTAGACAATACATTTTGACAGAACATAAAAGGATATGGAGAGAGAGGATCACCTTGTTTGAGGCCTTGAGATGGACTAAAAGGCTTTCCTAGAGATCCATGAAGTATCACTTGATAAGAGATCGTTGATATGCATTGCATGACTTGTTGGATCATCCAATGAGGAAATCCCATTTTTTGTATTATTTTTTTTTTAAAAAAAATGCCAAGACACCTTATCATAAGCTTTAGCGATATGTAGCTTAATTCACTACTACAAAAAAGCCAATTAACGTCCTAAATTAGAGGCAATTAACATCATTTTTTAAAAGGACGTCTCGACGGGGGAAGTAAAAAACAAATCATATAAGGCGTCCTGAACTTTATTCAGGACGCCTTAGTTAAGGCGCCCTGATTTTATTTCAGGACGCCTTATAAGGCGTCCTGATTTTACGCCTTATAAGGCGTCCTGATTTTATTTCGGGCGTCTTATATGATTTTTTTATATATACGCTTCATATTTTTACTGAGCATTTGAAGATTATCAGATGAGAATAATTGTTGTATATTCAGATGAGAGCATGATTACATTTATAGACAAAATAGTGATCTAGATTTGAAATTTGAAAAACTAACATCCTAACAATAATCTCCTATAATCTTTCTCTAGGTTTAGTTAATCCCTATAATTATGGGACTAATAAAATATTCTAATAATAACAGATAATATTCTAACAATAATCTCCTATAATCTCTAGGTTTTGTTAATCCCTATAATTATGGGACTTATAAAATATTCTAATAATCACCGGACTAATAAAATATTTGTTAATATTTAGAGAGCGATGGAGAATAAAATATTATGGAAGTGAGGAATCAGAAAAAAAAAAATTTAAGGGAAAGGGAAGAACAGATCAGACCTGAAATTGAAAATGGCACCAATAGTGAAGCTGAGATCATCATCCTTTCAAACTCCGGTGCCGTCATCTCCTCGCCGCTGTCTCCTTGGCCAGCAAGATCGAAGAGTGTTGAAGGAGTAGGAATAGATCGAAAGAGAAGATGTGGGGTGCAGAGGAGAGAAGGGGAAGGCGTATGTGCAGATCAAATGAGAAGAGAAAGGGATAAATGAAATTAAATGAGGGATGGTGTGTAGAGGAAAGAAGGGATAAATGAAATTAAATAAGGGATGAGAAGAAGTCAAGGGCGAGGGAGAGCGATGGTGATGATGCGTGCGAGAGAGAGAGAGGGACGATTAACTAATGAGAAAGGTGAGAGGATATTAATAAAGGAGCAGGGAAACAAAAAATACTTATTTTGGCGACCTGAAATACTTTTAGGTTGCCAAAAATACTGCTTTTGGCGACCTGATACACTTTTAGGTCGCCACAAAAAAAAATTCTGGTGCCAAAAAATTTCCCAAATTTTCTAAATTGCGCCAAAAATAATGATTTTGGCGACCTGAAATACTTTTAGGTCGCCAAAAATACTGCTTTTGGCGACCTGATATACTTTTAGGTCGCCAAAAAAAAATTTCTGGCGCCAAAATATTTTCCAAATTTTCAAAATGACGCCAAAAATGTTGATTTTGGCGTCCTGAAATACTTTTAGGTCACCAAAAATACTGATTTTGGCATCCTGATATACTTTAAGGTCGCCAAAAATTTTCCACGCGCCAAAAAATATCCTAAATTGCGCCAAATATTACATTTTAGACGTCCTAAAATAAATTTAGGTAGTCAAAAAAAACTTTAGGAGTCCTAAATTAATATTTGGGTTGTCTAAAGTCTCCAAAAAAATCCTAAATGGCGCCAAATATTACATTTTAGGCGTCCTAAATTAATATTTAGGTTGTCTAAAGTCTCAAAATCAAGTAAATAATTACGACAATGCCACCGCCTTCACTTTTTACTTCCTTTTTTTAAAATAAGGACGTCTTTTAGGGTAGTAATATCCATATTTTGTAGTAGTGATTTCACACCATCCGTCCATTCTTTTCTGGGTACCCTGAATCTTCGCTATACATTTTGAGGTTAGAATCATATTGTTAGTAATAAGTCTGCCCTTAATAAAGACATTTTGGTTAGGGCTAATCAAATCACCCAACATCTCCTTTAAGAGCTTGCAAAAAATCTTGGAGATCAATTTATATAGAACATTGCAAAGTCTGATAAGTCGAAAATCCTCAAACACACACGGATTATTGCACTTTGGTAGAAATATAATGAAAGACTGATTTAACTCCTTGAGAAGATATCCTCATTGAAAGACTTGATTTACCATTGCAAAGATTTCCTGCTTAAGAAATAACCATAACTTATGATAGAACCTTGCATGAAAATCATCAGGCCTGGGGCACTATCTGCCTTCATTTCAAAAACTGCCTTTTCAATTTCTTCAACAGTTACTTGACAACTAATTTTTTCAACATGAGAAGGAGACAATCTTGGTAAGTTGGTGTTGTTCAGAGTTTTATAAGCACATTCGTCACCAAAGGACCCAGGATCTTCATATATTTGTTTGAAATAATTCGTGGCCACATTGTGAATTTCCTAATGATCTTCAATCCATTAACCGGATTCATTCTTAATATGAACTATTAGTTTCTGCATTCAAGTTGAGGTGGAAAATCTGTGAAAGTATTTTGTATTTCTGTCACCTTGCAGCACACTACTACAGAAAAACCTTACAACGTCCGTTTTTTACCCATTTTACGTCCTTTTTTGCGGAGATGTTTATGTAGGAGGAGTAATAGGTTCAGACTTACGATGTCCTAAAAATTTTAGGACGTCGTATTTCTTTTTGTCTAGACTTACAGCGTCTGAAATTTTTTAGGACGCCGTAAGGTATTTTTTTTTAAAAAAATCAAAAGCAACACTCGCTCACTTCTGGCGAAGCGTTACATTGGGTTCTCTGTGATTCTGGTGGTTCACCTGATCATGTTTCTTTATGCGTTTGCTCGAGTAGACTATGTGATGGCAGCTGTCGATGGCCATGAGATGCGTGGGTTTGATCAGCATGTTGCAAAGTTCCAACGCTCCATCAGGGATGGTGGTGCCTCAGCCCTCAGTGACTCCGATTCTTCCTACTCGAGCAAATTGATAGTACCAGGCATCAAAACAAAGGAAGGATGTTAGTTCTCTATGTGTTTTGATGATAACTGACAATTGTAAACCCAAGTTGAAGTTTGTCTTTGTTAAGTTGAAAAACTTACTATCAAAGACAAACTCGAGCTTTGGTTTGAAAACTCGAATTTGGACTTGACAGAGAGTAGCTCAAGTTTTTGCAAACTTAGACAAACTCAAGTTTAGATTTTGAAACTCGAGTTTCGACTATACAGAGAGCTCCTAAGTTTTTCAAAGACAAAACAAACTCGAGTTTAGTTTTAATGAACTGGAGTTTTGACAAGACAGAGAGCTATCAACATTTTGAACTTGGCAAAACTCCAGTTTCCATTTGGAAACTCCAGTTTGGGCTAGACAGAGAGTACTCCAACATGATTCTCGAAATATATATATCATATTTAACCTTAAAACATGATATCTAAACTAACTTGGAAGATTAAAGATCAAAACAACATTTCTACTATAACCACCGAATCGAAAACTAGAACTTAAGACTCGGTACCGAAAAAATTACCTAGAGCTTCGCTACTTCTTCCTCCGGACTCCTCCTCCTCTCCAAGCTCTCCAAGATTTCGAAATTGCTAAGCAATTTGGTGTGAGAAATGAAGTGAGGATGGTGGCCTATTTATAGAAGAAAAGGTGAGGGCATTTTAGTAATCTTCCAACAACTTCTCCAACAAATTGATGACATCATCTACAACTTCTCCAACAAGTTGATGATGTCATCCAAGTGATGCAACCATTCACTTTATGAGTTTCTACCGATAAAGTCCCCGTTCGGTGTTCTAATCGCGTAATCTTACAGAATCTTAGAAATCTGGCAACATAGCCCTGAAGGTCAATTCTTCCTCTTTGGAAATATCTTGGTTAACTAAATTTTTGATTCCATTCAGGGCATTCAGTTGCCTGCCGAAGATTTTCAGATAAACGCTTCGGTTACGGAAATCGTTTCGGGTAACGTCAACTTCTGGACAAAATTACACTGAATCATAATATGTCTAGTTGTTAGCAACCTAAACCAAGGATTTTGAGTTAGGATTTATTTTCTATCGGTTCTCATTTATCCTATATGCTTTTTCACAAAATATCACATTTTTCCTTCTAGAATATCTTCAATCCACTTGCACATACTTCTCTCATAAGTTTAATCAACATTTTCTCTCTCTTTGCTCTTCATAATTTCGAAATACTTGGCATCTTTTTGACAAAAAGATGTTGCTCCCCACTTGCCTCAATATCCCATGTGCATGTGTTCTTATTGGTTTGTGTTTTTGTTTGACTTTTCCATCAACTTCTTAGCTAAGTTTTCTACAAAACTTTACACCTCATTAGTTCAACATTTTTCCTTCTCTTCCTTCTATTATTTTCGAAATTGAAGAGCACTTCTTGGCCAAGGAAATTGTTCTCCCACTTACCAAAATATCACATGACAAAGTGTTCCTATTGGCTCTTGGTTTATGTTGACTTTTCAACAACTTCTACACTAAGTTTCTACATTTTTCTTCTTTTATTTTCCCTTAATAATTTCGTTTTTCCCCTCCACAAATCTTGACTTTTTCAACTCTTTTTAATTACTTAGATTATGCCTTAATTAATAATTAATCCATTGGCTAATTAAACCCTTAGGTTTTTACCTTATTCATTTTCTAAACAATTAGCCAATAATTATTTAACTAATCACTTACTAATTGTTGACAATTTCCTTATTTAGGATTAACTATTATCTCACAAAATTTTACTGACATTGGTATTTTACGCTCCATGTAAAATATTAAAAATCATGGGGTCAATTATGGCCCCACAATAATTTTTGATTTTTCTCCTTTAATTTTTTCAAGGTAATAATTTAATAAATTACCTAAATTAGGGACAATATTCTTCCCTATTTCAAATAAATATTTATTTGCCTCTTTATAATATTTTCAGGGTATTTTATAACCCATAAATATTTTAGGGACCTATTTGCAAACTTTCAAACGTTTTAGGGACCTAACTGCACATTATCTAGTTTCAAGAGAAATTACCCTAATAACAAGATAAATTCAATACAAGGTGTTTGAGACCTCATATTCACCTATTTTTACTAGGCATTATTTACTGAGATTTTTAGGGTTTTACATCAAGCTTCTTATTATTCTCCTCTGTTTTAGTTCCATAAAACAGAACATCCAAAAAAGTTTTAAAATCCCCAATTCACCCCTCTTGGTTATTTGCTCCATTTACAAAGGAGAGTGGAAAAATTAGAGAAAGATAGAACATGAATGAAGCACAAACCTTTCAGATCTACAAATTCTAGAAATACAAAATCTACAAATTCCAGATCTACAAAATCTACAAATTCCAGATCGACAAACCTTTCGACGGCAAGACGAGTTCACAGTGCAACGACAAGACAAGCTCATGACGCGACGACAAGACAACTCTCGATGCGATGACAGGATGAGTTCACGATGCAAGGGCTGGACAAGCTCGCGATGCGACGACAAGACGAGCTCATGGCGTGACAATAGGACGAGCTTGCGGCAGCATCGAGTGAGCGAAAAGGATCAAGCACTAGGTGAGGAAAGGGTCTGAGGAAGTGGCTAAGGAAAGGGTCTGAGGAAGTGAGGGAAAATCTGAAGAAGTGAGGAGGGAGGTGCCGCGTGCAAGTCTAGAATTGGAATCGTGATGCGGGGGTTTGAAATAACTTTGGCATCTTAAAATCTATTTAGGACGCCAAAAATACTGACTTTGGCATCCTAAAAACAATTTAGGATGCCAAAAGGCTGCTAGAGTTCACTTTTGGAGTCCTAAATTTAAATTAGGACGCCAAAAGTCCCTTGTTTAGGCGTTCCAATTTTAAATTAGGACGCCAAAAGTTACTTTTGGTGTTTTATTTCAAAATTAGGACGCTAAAATCTACCAATAATTATAAAAATGCCACCGCCTTTTTTTTTTTTTTTTTTACTTTTCTTTTTAAAAAAGAGAGGCCTTTTAGGGGAGTAAAAACCATTTTTTGTAGTAGTGTACATCTAGTTTTGCCTTGCCTTCAGTGACCAAAGTATTTTTCCGCAGTACAATCATACCAAAATTCAAGAGATGATTTTAGAAAAGAAACTTGTTCTTCTTTAGTAGACAATATTTCCTTGTTAAGCCACGTCTGAATTGAAGCTCATTTTCTAATTCCTTTATGTTAGAAGAAATTCGGCCAATTGACAGTTTGTTCTAGTTAATAAGAGCCATCAGAATACATTTAAGTCTGACTAAGTTCTTGTATGCCCAAGAACCATGTACAAACTACACCACTCCCGACGAACAATGTCATGACGCTGTGAGAAAGCAAACAAAAAAATTTCAATTTTAAATAGATTTAAATTTATTCCCTGCCTCTCCCAATGAGTGAAATAACATTGGTGAATGATCCAATGCAGCTATTGGTACAATTTTCAACATGGATGCAGGAAAGGATTGTAACCAAAGCGAGAGTTGCAAAGCCCTCCATCAAGTTTCTCTTTAACTCGATCGACACCCTGTCGATTATTGCACCATGTAAACCATCCACCATGAGATGGGATGTCAATAATGTTACATTCATCCATAAGATTTTGGAAAGAAGCTGCACTCACATCAGAAGTAGAGCCACAAAGTTTATCACATAAACCTGAAATTTTATTAAGATCACCAATAATCAGACGAGATTTATTGATAGAGCTAACCAAAGATCAAAGCCAAGACCACAAAATATAACGATCTTTAACAGTAGGAAAGCCATAGACAAATGTAATATATATATATATATATATATATATATATATATCATCATCATCATCTAAAGTTTTACAAGCAGTATGGATCGTACAAGACACATAAGAAGATACGCCCAAAAAAAGCCCTCCTTTTCTACCAACATGATCAACAACAAAAACATAAAAAATAAAAAAAACGGGTATCTATTGAACTTCTTCGATATATCACACTGCTTCATAAATGTTTCACTAAGAAACAAAAAGTCAGGGGAGTAATTGCAAAAAAAGATTTCTAAGTTGTTGATCTACCGTGGTTTTACCAAGACTAGGACAATTCCATGACAATACCTTCATATCCCTAGTTGTAAATATGTAGGGTTAATTAAGAGGTATTTTTGTCCTGGAAGTTTTCATTGAGGGGAAGGTTTGCCTCAAAAGTTTTTCTGGGGGCAATTTTGCCTTGGCCGTTATGCCAGTTAGTTTTGACCAAATATGCTGAATTGATAGTCCACATGTCATCTACTTCATCTTTATTGTAGGTTAGATTTAAAACTTTTGGAACAAATTTGCATCTTAACAATAATGAGGTGGATGAGATGTGGACTACCAGTTCAACATATTTAATCAACTAACGACCAAAATTAATTGGGATAACAACTAAGGAAAAATTATGCCATTTGAAACTTTGGGCATAATTGCTCATTGGCGAAAACTTCTGGGGCAAAAGTACCCTGTAACCCATATATTTAATATTAGTGCTTCGTTAACATAATGATTGGCTCTGGACTCTACCACTTTATAACATTTTCTTTCTCAAATTGATTTTATAATAATAATAAAAGGATATATTGACTTAAAAAGAGAAAATGACAGAAAAATACTACTTGAACTTCAAGTTGTAATGCAATTGATAATTCATTTTAGTGGCTAATCACCTATTTAGAATTTTGAAGTTCAAGTGGTATTTATTATTATTATTTTTTTTGGATTTTTCCCAAAATAATCTATAAACTTACCTTTTGTGTACGGCAATTTGCAATTGATAGTTTTTGTGCAGTTGTGACCGACAAAAAGGTCAGTCCCACTCCCACAACCACAACTTGGACGCCAGAAAAGGAAAACAACTATATATGTGTGGATGTTATATTTTCTCCAATCAAATCATTAAAGCATTTGTATTAATTTTCAAAATGAAAGGTCTTCCAAATTCTGCGTGAGCCTCTCAAATTTGAAAACGATTCCTTTCTGTTTTTGCATAATGAAATTTTTTTTTGGTCAAAACATAATGAGATTCAAGTCACAAGATATGAAGAGCCCTTTTTACACACACACACACACGCGGTCTATCGTTAATGCACTCTTTACTCTGGCTCTCGCCTTTTCAGTGCTCCAAGCTGATTTTAAGAACATTTATTCCAAATAAGTTTTTATATTTTTTTGATTTTCAAATACAATTTTTAGAACAATTATCTAAACAAGTTTTCCCCCCTTTTCAAAACTTGTTTTAGAAAAATGATTTTGTAAGGCTATTCTAAAAATGAAAAAAAAAAGAAGCAAACAAGACCTAAATTACTGACATTTAGGTTTTCAGTTTTTGTTGTTGGAAAAATGTACGTTGTAAATATCAATTCAAACAATGGTAAACATGAATTTCAGATACAAATTGAAAAATTACATTTCAAAATTAAAATGTCTAATTTACAATTAAGATCCTAAATTAATGGTTATTTGAATGGATATTTACAACTCTTTTTTTTTTTTCAACATTTATGGAGAATCTAACTATAAATAATTTTTTTTTTTCTTTTAGAACGTAATTGTTATTCTTAATTTCTTCGTTTTTCTTTCTTTCTCTTTCTCTTTCATTTTCTTTTCCTGTTTTATTTCTTTTTTTTTTTAAAAGGTTTGGGATACATTAATTTTGTTTGGTCAAAGGGGATACATTAATTTATTACTGGAGTTCATAATGCTTACTCTACCTTTTTATAAATGTATTCAGATAGAATTTTTATTATATACCTAAAACAAATTTAACAGTGATTGATATAATTTTGAGATAAGAAGTTGAATAATGTCCATTTTGACTAGACTTTTTGCCAGGCATGCATTTATATGAGCAACAAAAGTTGGAATTAAGTAACACGAGCTGAAAGCCCATTTAGGTCATGAAGTTTTGTTCACAAGTTGTGACATTCAAACAACTTGCAGCTTCAGTGGTTGGAGGTCTTATTGTTAGGGATATAGGTAGTTGAGCAGGTGGATTTAATTCAGACTTTCTCCCTCATGCAATAAAATTTTTAGCAAGTTGGATCCACATTGTATTCCTTAGGACTTGTTTGGTGTGAGGGATGGAGGGAAGGGAAGGGTAAGGGAGGAAAAACTCTTTTAGGTTGAATTTCAGACAGTTAGAGAAGCTGGTGGGTTAAAATTTTTAATTAAGTTTTCATACTCTTTTATAATACATTTTCTCTTTATTGAAATTTTATATTCCCACATCTTCAATCTCTTTAAATTCAACTCGTAAATTTTTTTATTTTCCCTCTCTTTCCCTTCCCTCCCCTTATACCAAACAGCGTTGTTTGGGTTGGCGGTAGGAGCGGTGGGTTAAAAGCTATTTGACTTTAGAAAAAACTCAGTAAGAATTGAAATAAGTCAGGTTGTAAATAATGATTTGTGTTTGAATTGATAGTGATAAAAGTGGCGGGGCCTATGTCAAAAAGATGAGACCTTTTTGAAAAAAGCTTTATTGTGGAGATTTTTCCTTAACTGGCTTTTTGAGCTTTTTTGACTTAAAGTTCAGTGAACTTAAAGCTCAACCCAAACATCTTCCATTAGGTTTTTTTCACTGAAGCTTTTTTTCTAACGCCCAGCAGTGTTTCTTGCCATCAACGCTCTCATACCACAGATACCAAACAGCCTGCATTATTTTATTTATAGACCTTCAACTACAACGGATAATAAACTTAATTAGTGAACCTGGTAGAACTAAGACCCTCTTGACTACATTTGTTCGGGGCGGGTTGTGTTAGTTTGAACATGTCAAATGTGTAAATTTTCATGATAACAAAATTTTGAAAATTATGATTTAACAGGAAATTATAATTCAAGTGTTAAAGATGCCCCTAAATGTGAACCCTAAGTTTAATAGTTTTACCTTCAGTTTCTTTGATTGTAACGGTAATATTTGGGAAGTAACTTAAGTTGTTTTCTTGCTCAGTTCGTATGCGCTTCAAGACAAAATGTTTTAAGGAAAGTTTTTTCATTACAAAAGGCGACATGTTTTAGGAAAAAGTTTAGAAACTAGTACAGAATCCACGTGATGCGCCGGGCAATATAGGTAAAGTTGCAACCTAAGGCTAACATTATGTCAAATAATTGGCAAGTTATTATTTATGCTATTAGAAACTTGGAAATATATCATGTGTGAAATGAGAACTAAAATAAAAAAGTAGGGCCTTTTTTTTTTTTCTACAATAATCAAGTAATTAGATTGCAAAAGACTTCTTTATACACAATGTTACATGTTTTGTTTGTTGCTTTTCCATCCTGATCTAAAATCATCATTTTCAATCTTTCCCACGAACACGGGAGAGTGCCATTAAGTATGTATTTTATAATTAAATATGTGTATATTTTATGATATAATTGGTTAGATTTATTAATATTTTATACCTATTTAATAATTTTTTATATATTTTCTATACTTTAATTAATTATAGAATAAAAGAATATTTTGATATAAAATCTACTCATATCCTATTTTTATTTTGTAAGAGATATCATGTGATTTAGAAGAAAAGAAAACATCAAATAAAAGAAAATAATTCATTATATATATATATATATATATATATATATATATATATATTTTGTTCTGGTGTAGAACACAGATGTCTAGCCCTAAAGAGCTAGTATGTTGATATTGATTGGGACTTGACCTAGGAGCAAAGCCTAGGGCCTACGTACCCTGTAGAGTACAGGGATCAAAGTCCACGTAGTTCGAAGATACTGGAGGCATTTAGCCAAGGGGGTAGTGTGTGTGCTTTGTGACGACTGAATTGTAAATAGTCACAGAGAGTAGAGAATGTGTGTACCTTTAGGGTTTAAGTGCTATTTATAGAGTGTACCTGTTGGTCTTGGGCTCATGGGCCCTCTACTTGCGATAGAGATCTCCCTTGATTATCTCCTTGATTGTAGGTTGGTTATGATCTTATCTGATCCATTGGTGATTATGATAGATCTGCCTGTTATTGGGCCGCATCACTAATGAGACTTATATAAATCCGTAACAGTTGCCCCCAGCCCGGTAGTCCAGGTCTTTGGGCTGCCGGGGTGCACTTATTGTTTGACCTTGTTGGGGTGCGTTTATCGTTTAACCCGGATTTTGTATCCGAGTTGTTCCAGCTTGATTTGATTTTGTCCAAGTCTTGACAAATTCGGCTTCGTCCATATTCTGCTACCAATTGTAATACCCGGAAAAATAAAATGGCTATTTCTGATAGGTAAAATTATGGTCTCAATTTCTATGTTATATTTATCGTATTTATGAGGGAAAAATCTCTTGGAAATTAGGAAAAAAATAATAAAGGGCCAAAATGACCAAAATGCCCTTATGCAGCATATAGTGGCTTAAGGAAATTATGAAAAATCTTAAAATGCAGTAAAATAATTATAAAAATTTAGAGAGTATATTGTCTCTAATTTTGGTAATTTAATAAATTATCACCTTGGAAAAAATTAGAGGAGGATAAGCAAAAAGTATTGAAATGACCAGAATACCCCCGTAAATTTTAATATAATGCATGATGTTAGTTCTCTATGTATTTTGATGATTAATAACAATTGTAAACAAGTATGAATGTTTTAAAATGACAAAAGAGTCAAAATCATTCTGTCACCGCAAAACTCAAGCCTAACTAAGGAAGCTCGAGTTTGCTGCAAACAGAGAGCTCATCGAGCTATTTCAAAGATAACGAACTCGAGCTCGAGTAAATACACTCGAGCCTAAACTCTCATGGTATAATAATAAAGAGTTTACAATGAGTAAACTCGAGCTGTATAGACAAGCTCGAGTTTGCCCATGGCGGGAAGATTTTCTATTTAAAATGTATCTCTTTAAACTTCAGAGTTTATCCTTTTTGAGTAGAGTTCACTTGTTTCTATGGCTATAAATTGATGAACACTGAGCCCAAGTATATGGACTCGAGCCTAATACTTTTGTGTAGAGTTTACTCTATGGTTTGACAAACGAAGAAGAGTTTACAAAATAGGTAAACTCGAGCTCGTTATTGCAAGCTCGAGTTTTCCCTTGCAGAGCTCCCAAGTTTTCCTTCTTTACAAACTCCGAGTTTAAGTTCAAACCTCCAGTTCACTTCAATAAGCCATGGAATAAACTAAGCTGAACTCGAGCCTAAGAATATGAACTCGAGCCCTTCATCTGAAGAAAGAAAAGCAAGTGTACAAACTCCAGAGTTTGTATTCGTGCTCCAGTCCACTCTTTCGAGTAACCAAAATTCTTAGGCATGAATAGTGTTAAACTCGAGCCTAATCACTAATGGACTCGAGCATGCTTAGCTTGTGAGATATTACTTCAGGTGCTCATACGACAAAAAGTTTAGAGATCATTCGAACTCGAGCCTACCTTCGTGAACTCGAGTTCACATGGTGAAACAAAATACAAACTCCAGAGTTTACATCAAACTCCGAGTTTGCTCGCGTAAGATAAACCACATACTCTAAAATGCCTTACGAACTCGAGCCTGACTTGGAGAACTCGAGTTTAAGACGAAAGCAAATATGATCGTTACTGGTTTCATCCTGATTGTTTTGAACTACAAACTTACCATGTTTATACGAATTGATTGCATTCATTTAGTATATTCAAATATATATTTAACCACTCTATATTGAGAATGTTTCAGGTATTAAGTTGGATCAAACGAACCATTGAATTAGCGCGAAGAATCAGAAAGCAGAATGATTTCACGCGTCCAGGAATTTAATCACCAAATTCAGAACCCAACGGCTATAATCCTCATCAAACTGAATTTCAAATGAAGAACATGCAAAGTTGAGAAGTAACGGTCACATAGCAACTCACCACTATATAAGGAGCTGATTACAAACTTGAAAAATACGAAAGAAAAAGCGAAACGAAAAGCAAGCTCAAGAGTTACTTATACATTGGTTTTCTTTAGATCGTATTTTGATATACAAAGAGCCTCAGTGTTTATCAATATCTTCTCTGTGAGAGAGCTTTTATATAAATTATTCATTAATTGTAAAAATCTCAAGTCAAGGGGACTTGGAGATTGGGATTTCAGATTACAACTTGTAGGGGGAGTGTATCCTAGAGAGAGGACAATCCTTGAGTACAGAGTGTGTATCCGAGTTAAGTGATAGTAGAAAACCCGGAGAGTCCGGGGACTGGACGTAGGTCAAGAGTTTAGACCGAACCAGGATAAACTTTCGTGTCAAGCTCTTCTTCCCTATCTCTTTACGTTTAGCTTCAGCTTGGGTGCAAAGTTATTTTAAAAGTTTTTAAAATCCCCAATTCACCCCCCTCTTGGTGATTTCCTTTCGTTTTCACATGAGACATAAAATACTAATGTCAATGCAAAAGTAGTGAGGTAATGAGTTATTCTAGTTAAGAAAATTATCAACAATTAGTAAGGAATTAATTAAGTAAATATTGGCTAATTACTTAAGCATAAACAAAGCAAAATCCAAAGATAATTATGTAAAACCCTATAATTAGTGGTTTATGGAAAAAAATAGCATAAAATATATTTGCTAATTAATGGGAAAATATGAAGAAACATTGGTAAGATTAGGTAATTTCAAGCCTAAAAATATGTATGGACCAATAGGAAAATTTTGTAAAAAATTATATAAAATAATTATTTTATATAATAATAATTAATTAAAAAATAATAATTATAAAAAAAGGGGAAGGGCAGCCGACACAATTGAATGAAAATTGTGGTTGTGAATGGTTAGATAAAAATTTGGAACTCTTATGTAAAGAGTATTTAAGTTATAAAAGCAATTAGGATAAATGACCACTGATAGAAATTAAATCCTATCTAGAAAACCATGGACAAGATTTCTAAAGTCAGAGTGTATTAGAAACAAGTGAATTTTTATCTCGGAGTAGGCTATCTCCGAAATCCGATCCGTAACCGAAAAGGGTGATTTTAGACCGGCTAAGAATCTATCTGATGTTCAAAAAGCAAATCAGATAAATGAAAATCTATAGAAAGCCAGCCGTAACTCAATATCTGGAAATGAGTTGGTAAACATCTGGGTATTTTATGAATCAGTGGATTTTTGTCTCGAAGTTGATGATTCCGGAAGTTCGTTCCGTAACCGACGCGTTTTTCCGTAAAACTTCGACAGGACCGGGGAAGGCCTGTAAGGGGTCAAAATTTTATTTAGCCCAGACATTTTTAGTAAGTAAGAAAGGATCTTCAAAGTTGTGATTCCAGATTTTTGAGATTTTACGCGATTACGCGATTCGAACACCGATCGAGGAATCTATCGGACCGAGGCAAAAAGCAAAAGTAGAAATGGTGAGTCATTGGCTTGGGGAAGTGGGGAGGCCGGTTTGTGAAGGGTTGAGTGGCCAAGAGTGATTCATCTAGAAACCCTAGAATGCATGGTTGTTATGGAAGGGAAAATTACAAGTTTGGAAAGTGAAAATTACCAAATTGGCACAATTTTTGCCTATAAATAGGCATGAACTTCTCTTCAAATTCACACTCAAAAATAACTAAGCCTAGGCCGAAATAGAGAGAAGGAAGAGAGAAGGAGGAGTCCAGGGAAGTTTGCAGCGAAGCTCTGGGTAATTTCTTCGGTCTTTAGTCTTTAGTTCTTTCAGTAGTTAGAGTAGTAATGTTAGTATAGTCTTTAACCTTCCGAGTATGATTAGATATCATATGCTAGGGGTATTTTAAGTGAGAATTTCGAAAATCATGATTGGGTCGAAGTTCTGGCAAAATTTTGGAAGAAATTAAAGTCAAAGTAGCGAAGCGCTGGCGAAATTCCGCCGATTAGGCAACTAGGGGCAAAATGGTAATTAGTACCTAAAATGCCTGTTATGATGCCAAATATTGATAAACATGATATTCTCTCTATAGGATATATGTGAACAAGTACTGCCATTGTGCCGCCGACTTTCCGCTGTCAACCCGCTGTTTTCGTCAAAAGTACGATTTTCCGTAAAACGTGCCGTTTTCCGCCGGAAGTACCGACGACCGTCAACGAAGGTACGGACGCGTACTGTAACACTAATCCTGTGCTGCTTAAGTACATATATGTGATAGATACGTTCAGAGATTGATATACAGACAGTTTTACACGGGTTATAGTCATAATAATGCCGTTATGTTTTCCTAGCGCTGAGGACACAAGTGGTTATCGTGGCACTGGTTTTTGTGCAAGCTATTGTTATTGTTTACCTTATGGGGCTTTACATACTGCTCTGTGCTTATGTTCGTCGTCATATTGATCATGCATCTCGCGTATGCTTATGTATTGATATCTTGTTGTGTTGTCTTGAATATCTCGTTGTCGTATCTTTGTATTGTTTGAGCATAAGGTTAGTTATACTTTTTGAGATCCAATGTGGTAAATTGGATCTCAGTTGTAGCTCAGTGGTCGTGGAGGACCGAGAGGTGGAGATCGGGAAACAACACGATTAGACCGCTAGCTGGAGAATTTCTTCCGTTTCTTTTGTACTTACTTTTGGAACAGTAGGATGACTGTATTATCAATACTATGTTACACTATGGTTACTGTTTGAATGCAAATCAGTTACTCTTTCGCTCCAATGCTCTACTCTGATTGAAAAAAAAAATTCCGCTTTAAAATTGGGATGTTACACCAATTTGCTTGTTTAGGCGATAGGTTTTTCCCAAGGCGGGATCTATATGTCTTTCCCTCGATCTCGGTTGATGGCGAACATGCTTCTTCACTAGCGATGTTCAAGCAACCGAGATAGCATTTGAATTTGTTATTGAACCTGGATATCATGTCCGAGGTGCTACAACTTGTTTGATTTTGATAAAGTGTCTATCCGAGTTCCAAAGAACTCCGGAGTTACTTGTATTCTAATTGAATTTCCCCTAGACATGTAGTGCGGGTTAATTTTGCTTTGAAACTTCATCTATTTCTTTTTATGATTGTCAGGATCTCTTCTTCTTCAATCATCTGGATCTCCGGGTTTGTTTGTTGCAACACCAAATTCCCAAAATCCGAATTGTCCTGAAGAGGAACGGGCAGGGTTTTTGCTTATGTCGCTGACAGCTTTACTGTTCCACACTTGTTACCCCCATCCTGACAGTTAAGGGCTCTGGGCTGCTGGGGTGTATTGACTTTGTAACCCGGATCTCATGTCCGAGTTTAGTCTTTATTTCAACAATAAGTTGATTATATGAACTCAAACATGTGTTCGGAGTTCTATTGATTGACTGGGACAAGGTTGAAAATGTATTATGCAGAGTCTGCTAAAGTGTTCTTCCGGGCTTAGAGTCCGGGTTCTTCCGATGTTAGAGACCAGGTGTATGGGTAGGGGTTTTCGACTTAACCACACTACGGGGTTCCGGTTCCGTTGTTCGGTATCTTAACCAGGATAACGGAAAATTATCACATGTTCTAGCCTTGGTGTGGAAACGCAATACACAAACATTTTGACCTGATGATCAGGGTCTGGATGACCATTCACCTTCTTATCTAGGAGCGAGTTTTGATGCATCAAAATTGCAAAGGCTTATAATAGCGGGCTAAGTCTTGGAAGCGACCGAGTTGCAAAAGCTTACGGTGACGGCTTCGCTTGACTGAAAGGCCGAGTTCAGTTTTGGAAGTGACCGAGTTGCGAAAGCTTATGGTGACGACTTTGCTTGACTGAAAAGCCGGGTTCGATGGCCCTCTGCGTACTCTTTCATGCTAAGTCTTGGAAGCGATTGAGTTGCGAAAGCTTACGGTGACGGCTTCGCTTGACTGAAAAGCCGGGTTAAGTTTTGGAAGCGACCGAGTTGCGAAAGCTTACGGTGACGGCTTCGCTTGACTGAAAAGCCGTGTTAGATGGCCCTCGGCATACTCTTTCATGCTAAGTATTTGAAGCGACCGAGTTGCGAAAGCTTACGGTGATGGCTTCGCTTGACTGAAAAGCCGGGTTTGATGGCCCTCGGCGTACTCTTTCATGCTAAGTCTTGGAAGCGACCAAGTTGCGAAAGCTTACGGTGACGGCTTCGCTTGACTGAAAAGCCGGGTTAAGTTTTGGAAGCGATCGAGTTGCGAAAGCTTACGGTGACGGCTTCGCTTTGTCACATGCCGGGTTTAACTAACCTGACTTCCTTTGTTTAATGTATCCGGGTTCCAACTAGGGAACACGGTCGGTTTATCCGAGTTCTGAACTGACCATGGAAAAGAGGATTTAACTGTTCTTTCAGTGTTACCGGGTTCTGAATTGATCATGGAAACACGGATATAAGTGTTCTTTCAGTGTTACCGAGTTCCAAACTGATTATGGAAACACGGATTTAACCCAAGGCAATTCCAATCTTGAAAGTCTCATTCTAAAAGGCAAGATCAAGTGGTTTTGGGATCAATGGTGGCTGGTTACTATGAACAAAAATCCCAATGCACTAACCCAAGAAAAATATATTAGGGGAAGAGAGCAACGAGATTCCAGAGGCTGGATGACAAGAGGACCGATCCGAATAGCGACGAGGAAAAGCAGGGGAGTGAAAAACCAAAGCAAGGCAGAGTGAGTGAGAGCCAGAGGAAAAGAGAGAGGTGTTCGGTTCTGTTAATCAACTCCACGGGAGGACGAGAGGACTGTGGAAGCGATTTAACCGAGGACCAGAGGCACCGTTGCTGCTGTTTTGTTCTTTGAGGAGGGAGATTTAGACGGCAACAGAAAAAAAACTGGTTGGTCTAGGTTGCTCATTTGATTATTGTGGTAGTTTGTTTATTTTAATTTTAATTTTTTTTCTCTTAATTAAATTCAATTTGGGTTTTTCAATTTAAACGAATGTGTAAAATTAATACTAAACTGAAGTTTGGGTACTAAGTCCTCGTGGGAACGATACTTTATTCACTCTTTGTTACATGATACGGAGAACATTGCTTATAAAATTCCTAAACAGAGAGCAATACACCACCACACTTAGATCATGTTATCAAATTTTATTGAAGTTAATGTCTTATAATCTTAAACAATTTTAATAATCTCTTAACATCCCATGATCAAAGGATCAACAAGTAATAAATGCAACAATAAGATTAGTATAAGAATATTATGCTACTCAACTTCCTTAGAAAAATTCAAATGTCTCCACTAAACCAAGCTTTTCATTTAATTTAATAAGGATCCTCATGTAGGAATAGCTTAATTCTTTTTTTTTTTTTTGCTTTTTTGTGTGTGTGTGTTAGTTTTGTTGAATATGATTAGTTTTGTTGATGTCTTATATAGATGCAATTATTAAGAGCAAAAAGTTTACATAATCTATTTATCTCATACATTGACTATCTACTTTGTTTAATGTAGATTAGTCCACGTTGAATTATGGAGAATGATCAAGAGAGGAGATTGAAGAAAGAAGAACTTGGCATGTATAATGAGAATATCAATAGTCAAGTTTCTATGATCAAATGGAAGCTGGAATGGCTCAATTCAGAGTTACAATAAGCAAGTTTAAGCTTCACGATGAATAGTCACTAGTGCAAAAAAGGGATTTAAGATCGCCTCATTTAGAGCGGATCATCGACGCCCTGCTCTTAAAGGTGTGACCGGTGGTAGTTTTGTAAATAAAAAGAACTTCTTAAACGCTATAGTGCTTTAAGACTGCCTCATTTAAAATAGGACTAACGAACAGACTTATATTTTCTACACTTTTGAATTAATACGGAAAAATTAAAATATAAAGGTATTAAAGTTTTAAGACCGAACATATATAATAGACGGTCTTAAAAGTTAGACCTTTAAGACCAGGACATAAATCACTACGGTACTAAAGTTTAAATAAAAAATTAATTAATGTTAAGACCCGAGTTAAAGAATGAATAGGTCTTAAAAGTTAGACTTTAAGACCTAGGACTTAAAATCGAAATGGTACTAAAGTTTAAATAAAATTAATTAATTTTAAGACGGGAGTTATATAAAGACCGGTCTTAAAGGTTAGCTTTAAGACCGCATATACTCATTTGTCCGGTCTTAAAAATGAGGTGCCAAATATACGTTTCTTTGCGCGGAAGCTTTTGTCATACTCACTGAAGAACCCCTGTTCACGTTGCGAAACCCTTCCTGTTGCATTACCTCTCTTCCTCGCCCCACGTACCGTTAGCCTCTGTTACTCCCTCATTTGCTCAGGCATTCCTTTCTACTTTCTTGAAAATGAATGGTGAAAACGATTCCACTCGTGTTCCCGGAACTCCGATCTCGCTTTTGATTGGTGTGGGTGGACAGAACGAACCTCTTCATTTCCCTTAGTCGGAATTCGGGACGAATCGGGAGATTCAGTTTGATGAAAATTTGCAACACATCGGTCCTAATAAAACCACATATACTAGTTTTGTCGGCGCTCTAGTACGCAGCAAGGTTAGCATCTTGACAGATGAGTGGAAAGATGTGGACAAAAGCACGATAAAGGATCCTATTTGGGACATTATCCGGCTTACATACACCGTCCCTGACTTTGAGAAGTTGAAAGACTCAACATTGTCTTATTGTGCTGAGGGGTTCAGGAAGTTTAAGACTTTTCTGGCTAACACGTATATTTTTACCGAGGTGAAGCCTGACCATAAACCCTGGGACAAGTACAAATTTCTTGATGAACAAACTTGGCAACAATTTTTTCAGCTGTGGACCACTCCTGAAGCTCTGGTGAGTTTATATTTAGTTTTGTTTGCACTTTTGTTTGCTTATTAAGCTGTGCGGATATGTGAATGTTATTGTGTACATCTAATCCTGTTAGTTAAATGGTTTGGTGAATAGAAGTATGCATTTCCTGCCTTTGTCCTACATGAGAGGAGCATGTCCTAGTTCCATGCAAGTCTGATATGTAAACTGTGTAATATGGTTAGACGTTGTTGTTAGTTAGTTAGTATGTTAACTGTGTAATGGTTTCGGTGCAAGTAGTTAGTTAGTTATTCCAATATGTGTAGGAACCATTTATGATGAATGAATGAATTGACTGAGTTGGCGGAATTACCCGCAACTCCTTTCCTTTGGTTCTCCCAATTTCTTCTACAATGCCACATCTTCCTTAAGTAAAATGTTGAAACTTGATGAAGTGAATTTGACTAATGTTTGACGTTCATATCAAGAAGAAGTTCTCTAATTTATGTTAGTGACATGGTGGAATTCATAATTGATAGTTCTTTTCAATCCCGATTCACGAAAGAAGGGAAAAATACCAAGAGATCGGGAGAAAGAATGATTGCCCACACAGGGATTCTCGCGGCGGATATGAAAAGGCCGAAAAATTTGATGGTAGCCAGCGGAAGAGATTGGAAGATGAAGCTGAATCCAATCCTTCGCGGTAGTTGACCAACCGCCATCTCCAATACGCGCGAGGACTTGTGGTTGTATATTCGGCAAAAGCCAAGCGGTGCCTACACGAGTGAAAAACTCGTGTAGTTCTTTGAAACAATTGTAAGTATCGATATTGTTATTTTTTACTTACTAAACAAGTTTCATCACTAAGCTTCGTTATTTGTATCTTACGGGAAGATCTTAAAAAAGAAAGAGGCAGAGGGATCTTTGCGTCTTGGACGGGAGGAATGATGTTCGACCGTTTGCGACCAGGAAAACCGGATCACTCGGGGCGTGTAAGGGGGAATGGAGGATGGGTAGGCCTAAAGCAATACTTTGGTAAATCCAAACACCACAGACAAAGTATGATTACCCTGGGAGGAGATGGATCGACGGTTGCCAAATTAAATGAGGAATCGTGAGGCCGAGAAGCTACATTGAGAGCAATGTTTCAAGCTCAGTTAAAACAGATGAAGGAGGAGATGGATCAGAAAATGCAGTGTCTCCTGAGCTCTCGGCCAGAGACCATTGTGGATCCCTTGACACCTTCAGCTGCACCTATGCAGCAGCAGAGCACTAAAGGGAGCTGCATTCACTACAAAAAAATCATCTTTTGTCGCGGTTTATTTGTCGCGGTCAATAATCACCGTTACTAAATTCATTTTGTAGCGGTTTTGTCCCTCAACCGCCACTAAATAGTAACGGAAGCCTTGACGAGATGATTTCGGCTATATTTGTAGCGGTTGAACAAAAAAAACCGCAACAAATTTGGCGCCACCTTGGTGCGCAATGGCGGGAATGTTTGTGGCGGTCAATTTGTAGCGGTTACTTGAGTCTAACCGCTACAAAGTTGGCGCCAAGGTTCGCGCCAACTTTGTTGCGGTGGTTTTGTAGCGGTTTCGTCACCAATACCGCTACAAATAAACGAAACGACACAATTTTGTCGCGGTCACCAGGAAGAGCGACGTAGTTAACCACTACAAATATTCACACTATAAATAGAATTTAGGGTCCGTACATCAGTTATAAAAATTAAAGAAATTACTAAATCTCAGCTTGTAACTGAATGAACTATCTCGCTTGGTCGTCGAAGACATGCACATATCAGCAGCTCTGATCTCCTATCTCGGGTGATAAGAGCTGCAGATATTTGCCTCTCTCATCCTTGCGAGGAAATTCCTTCAGTGACAAGCGAAGGTTTACTCATTTCTTTGGCGTTTAGACTTCTACTCTTCCGAGAAGTCCAACATGCGATCGGAGATTGGTTTCCATTATAGCCACCTTTGTCTCACGAAAATATCTCGATGAAAATGACTCGGCAAGTTTTTATGGGAGATCGGCGGCTATATCGAATCGAATCCCCACGGACATGTTGGACTATTTTCCATTACGTCATTATGTATAATTTATTAGTGTGGACACTTTTAGAAAAATTAAAGAAAAAAATAAATGAATTGAAGGTTTGGTTTTAAATATTTGTACCAAACTAATTAGTTTGATTCATAAAGTTTATGAATCAAACTAATTAGTTTGGAATTTTGGAAAAAATTCATTTTGTAGCGGTTAATAAGAATAACCGCGATAATATGTGGACATATTGTAGCGGTTACTGTAACGGCTACAGAATTTCAAGGGTCAGCTTTTTTGTAGCGGTTGTTGTAGCGGTTCCTGTATAACTGCTACAGAATATCAACGGTCAGCTATTTTGTAGCGGTTTATGTGGCGGTGAGATGGAAACCGTTACAAAAATTAAAATTTTGTAACGGTTTCTTTGGTTAACCGCTACAAAATGTACGGTTTTTTAAACAGTAATTCCTCATTTTCAAAGTCACACTTCCAACGGTTTGAGTTTTCACTGTTTTTACCTTTCAACCCATCCTTAAACTTTTACTTTTAAACTTCTACCTTTCAACATCATGGTTTCTGGAGAAGATAGGGGAAAGGGAAAAGCAGATGTCCTAGAGAAAGGGGATTAAGGGGGAGTAGTAGTAGAGGGGGCCAGACGAGAGGGCGTGGGGCCCGACATATACCCCCGCCATCTCAGGGGCTGGACGAGTTTGCCGATCTCTTCGCCGATGAAGAAATTCGAAACGTGGGGACCGTAGGGGGAGATCAAGAAGCAAGTTTGTCATTGAACAACTTAGACGACGAGAATGCGGAGATCCATATCAACATTCCCCTAAGGTATATCTAATTAGTTTTTTGGGAGAAATTAATTTAAATTCGGTAGGTTTAATTCAATTTTTGTAATATTGCGAGATAAACATGGGAACATCGCGGTAGGGCCATTGGATGTTTCCACTCTCCTTCGATACGACTGGGAGATGGCCGAGTATCGGGTCGTAGTCCCGTGGAACGAGCTCACAGACCAGGCGATTGGCACCGGTGGTAACCTGATGAACCAATTTTTGTCTGAATTTGGCGGCAATTGGGCATGGTTCCCGATTTTTTTCAAGGATTGGAAGAGTGTGACGAAGGAAATAAAGAACAAGGCGTTTAGCGGAGTTACGCGAGTAGTCAATATTGTTTAATTAAATTTTACATATTAATAGTTATAAGTTTTAGTTTATTTCTTTCCTTATTTATTTCTTAATTTATTAATTCTTAATAATGAATTTATGATACGAGAAAAAGTTTAAACTTCGCGAACAACACAAAAGGTACGTTATGATGAAGGTGGGGAAGGGTGGAAGAGTCGGAGGAATCGTCTCTACAATCTAATGAATGGAGATGGCACGATTCCTCTGCGGAGCTGATCGAGAACGTCCCAGACGGCGTGGAACCAACTCACTGGGCGAGTTTCGTCCAATATAGGAGGAGTGCTGACGGGCAGGTACCTTTTTTAATTAATTATAATTTAATTACATATGGTTTAAATTAATTAATAGTTTCACTTAATTGATAATTTAAATTGAGTTTAAATTAAAATTTTGTTTCCTCCTCCTTGCGAGGCTTTGTCGCGAGAGGAACACAAGAAGCGGGGGCACGGCGAGAGGGTCCATCACACGGCGGGGACCAAGGCGTTTCTTTGTGACCTACGGTGAGATGGTATGTTATTATTTAACATGATGATTGTTTTGTTTTGAAATAACAAAGTTTATATTGTTTTAATTCTTTCAAAGAAAAGAAGGCTCGGGAGGAGAACACACGAGACGAACTATGGGAAGTTGTGGACACGCACCCATAGACACCGTGATGGGACGCCGACCTCTCGGGCGGCGAGAGGAGATAATAGTAAGTTACAAAAACATTGAAAAATATAATGAATGTTGTATATTTAAATTGATCGTCCATTATTTTATTAATGATTGTTCATGAACCCCGTGGGTCGAGGCCCGGATTGAGAAGACCGAGGCGAGCTACAAGCGTCGCGGACCAGGAGTCACGGGGTGCAGTGAATCCTCTGCCCCATTGAAAGCTGTGTGGGCCCGGTCGAGCATCTGGCCGTGTTAGGGGCATGGGCCTTGGCGCCGGTGCCTAGCATGGTGTACCCGAAGCATGGCTCCTCCTCTGCGTCCGTACCCTCCCGGCTCGAGAAGGCCACCACCGGAGGCTTTTGATGAGATCATTCTTTGAGAAGGTTGCTGCGGAGGTTGCCGCACATGAGGCACACGAGAGGCCGACGAGGAGGCGGAGAGGCTGCACGAGGGCCCGAGAGGCCGAGATATGCGCAGGAGGGCCGACGAGGAGGCCAGGAATAGGCGCAGGCAGGAGAGCATGGTACGTTGGTACGATTGTCATATGGAGAACTGGAATGTTGTTACTGGGGCCCTGACGCGGCTGTTACCCAACCAGCGGTTTCCATCTCCCGAGCCTCCCGCTCCGTTCATCTTTGAGGAATCCCCATGTGCTACTGATGACGACGACGTTGTCAACTCGATCGTGCACCAACCCCACGAGACAGACCCCCTCGGACGGGACTTGATGATCATGTTCACGATAGTTAGTTTTTATCTTGAACACTTAAGTCATTGCATGCCGTTGGATATTTGTTTACTTTGGTTTAATTATTTGGTTTGTTTAACTTTGTGCTTTAGTTATATATTTGTTATCGTTAAATTTGGTACGTTATTTCAAAACCTATAACTCATTTAACTACCAAAACCCTAAAAATTTTAATCCAAAATTTTAATCCTTGTTTAAAGTGTGCTTTAGTTATATATTTTAATTTTAATCCAAAATAATTTCCTAAAATTTTAGTCCAAAAACACTAAAAATTTAAGTAAATTTTGTAGCGGTTCATATGGATAAACCGCAACAAATTTGAAATTTAAAATGGAAGGGCGCCATATTTTGTCGCGGTTAAATGACCGCTACAAGTTTCAACGGTCATCATTTTGTAGCGGTTATATGAAGCTAACCGCGACAAAATTGAATTTTGAATGGCCAAGATTTGTCGCGGTTTCAATCGAACCGCGACAAATTGTACTTAGTAGCAGTTCTTGTCGCGGTGGTTTAACCGATTCTGAAGCTGTTACGATATTTGCAACGGTTGTTGTAGCGGTTTTCTAACCGCTACAAACCATTCGATGCATTTTTAAAGATCCCAAGTTCTGTAGAATGTAATTAAACATTGTATCCACATTTATGTTCTATCCTAGATTTGTTTGTTACATATGGATAAGTCATGGATCAAGCAGCCGCGTAGTTCTCCTGTATATTTAGCGGGATTGAACACTTTCTTAGATTTCGCCTTCTCTCACGCTTGCATTAATGGCAAGATCGTATGTCCTTGTTTGCGATGTAAGTTTAAGAAGTGGCAAACACGAGATTCTGCTTTGGAACATCTTCTTGTAAAGCCTTTCCCAGAAGCATATACATTCTGGGAGGTTCATGGGGAGCAACGTGGTATGGGATATGGGCTCTATCTTCCTCGAACCTCACTAGGAGGAAATCAAGTACATCAAGATGATCCGGTTAATGAAGCTGTTCGTGATGCTTTTGGTGTTCAAGACGACAACTTCACAGCTAAGGTGCAGGGTCCGAACTCGTTTTCTTCGAGAACGATGCGGCTCGGGAATTTTCAGCCTCATGGATGAGAGCGATCGTCCTTTGTATCAAGGTTGTCGAAATACTCAAAGTTATCTTTTCTTATCAAATTGTACCATATCAAGTGCATGTGTGGGATCACTGATAAGGCAATGTCGATGTTCCTGGAATTACTTCGAGATGCTTTCCCTAACACGGACATTCGCTCATCCTTCTACGAGGCGAAGAAGATAATCAACAGATTAGGCTTGAACTACAAAAAAATAGATGCCTGCCCAAGCGACTGTATGCTTTATTGGGGAGAGGACGATCGGAGGGAGACTTGTAAGAAGTGTCACACTTCGAGGTTCAGGACAGATTCGGAAGGGAAGAAGCGAAGAAGAAAACTGCAAAGATTCTAAGGTACTTTCCTTTAAAACCTCGCTTGCAAAGATTGTTTATGTCGTCTAAGACAGCTTTCGGCATATGAGGTGGCATGAAGATGATAAGAATCAAGATGGTAAACTCGGGCATCCACGTGATCTTTGAAGCGTGGAAAGCGTTCGACTCGGTCTTTCCAGATTTCACGGCGGACCTTAGAAATGTTCGTCTTGCTTTGGCGGCCAAGCGGTTTTAATCGATTATGTTGATACCTACAACTTGCCCCGTGGATGTGCA
Source organism: Acacia pycnantha (assembly GCA_025563575.1). Lineage (NCBI taxonomy): Eukaryota > Viridiplantae > Streptophyta > Magnoliopsida > Fabales > Fabaceae > Acacia > Acacia pycnantha. The sequence continues at coordinate 823,373 of JAMWYP010000248.1, forward strand.
TGAAACAAAGCTCCTTCATTATGTCCATGATCATTCCAGGGAAAAAGGCACCGGGAAATGACATCGATGTGTATCTCCAGCCGCTGATCAAGGAGTTGGTGGAGTTGTGGAATGTAGGTGTGGAGACGTATGACGCGCACGAGAAGACACTTTTCAACTTGCGTGCGGCCTTGATTTGGACGATAAGCGACTTTCCTGGCCTCGGGACATTATCCGGGTGGAATGTGCATACCGGCCTTGCGTGCCTAGCTTGCAATTTTGACTCTGACTCAGTGCGCCTTCCCCACAGTCGTAAGTGGTGCTTCATGGGTCATCGGAGGTTTCTCGATGGTACGCACAGGTTTAGGTTGCAACGCAATCGTTTTAATGGGCAACAGGAAAAAGAGGACCCCTCGAATTTATCAGTGAAGAAATCATAGAGCGACTTCGGGATGTTGATGTTGAGTTTGGGAAAAGAACGATCCGGCAAGGGCGGGACAAAGACTGCCGGGGCTTACGGTTCTACGCCCCAACAATGGCGAAAGGTAAGCGTCTTCTTCACTCTTCCGTATTGGAAAGATAATTTTCTCAGACATGATCTGGATGTCATGCACATTGAAAAGAATGTGTGCGACAATGTGTTGTACACGATTCTCAACGAACCAGGCAAGTCCAAAGATCATCTGCAGGCTAGGAAAGATCTACGGGAGATGGGCGTTCGTGGAGACGCGTGGCCGTATGAGCATGACAGATTTCAACCGGCAAGGTTCATCCTGACAAAACCGAATAAGGAAATCTTTCTCGCTACCTTGAAGAAAATAAAAGTTCCTGACGGGTATTCTAGTAACATATCACGATGTATTGACTTGCAGGCTCGAAAGGTTACAGGGCTGAAGAGTCATGACTCACATGTGCTTATGCAACAGTTACTTCCGCTGGCCATGAAAAATACGCTGCCTCTCGATGTGTCTCTCGTTTTGGTCGAGCTTTGTACTTTCTTTCGGAAGTTGTGTTCCAAGGTTTTGATAGTGGAGGAGCTCGACCAGCTGCAGCAGAAAATCATTGTTACGCTGTGTCATTTGGAGATGATCTTTCCTCCGTCATTTTCACGGTCATGGTTCACTGACGGTACACCTTGTTCACGAAACAAAGCTTGCCGCCCGGTTCGCACCGATGGATGTATCCTATTGAGAGGTACTTGTTTAAAAATAATTACTTTAACATTACTCCCTAGTCGCACGTTTAACCATTGATCCAGTTATTATTTTTATGGTTATACTTTATAGGTTTCTTGGGAAACTTAAATCTTACGTGAGGAATAAGGCGTGGCCTGAAGGTTCAATAGCAGAAGGTTATATCGAGGATGATGTCTTGTATTTTTGTTCCAGGTACTTCGATGACATTGAGACGTCATTCAACCGACCGCCTCGTGTAGACGATTGTCTGAGCTGAGCCGGAGCCGGAGGCAACGAGTTGTTAATCCCTCGTGTTGGTAAACCAGTTGGCGGGAGTGAGAAATTCAAACTCACGGCACTTGAGAAGTTCCAAGCACATCGACATGTCTTGATTAACTTCACCAAAGTTGAACCGTACCTTCAGTAAGGATTTCATACAAATATATATATATATATATATATATATATATATATATATATATATATATATATATATATATCCTATCCTATATATTTCCTTACATTTTATACATACTCACATTTCATTGCATGTTTAATTGCGGGGAATTCGGGAGTTATGTGAAGCGTGAGCGAGGATTCGTACACGGACATCCTCCAAAATTGATAGAAAGGTCCACGAGAGAATTCCGGGGTTGGTTTAGGAGGAGAATAATGAACGACCACAACCGCGCTCACCAGAATTCGAGCTCTCGCAGAGGCCCGCTTGACCACGCCCTAAGATTTACGGCATACAATGCCAATGGTTTTAAGTTTTGCACCGTCGCACGAGATCGAGGATTGTTGACCCAAAACTACGGTGTATATGGCACGTTTGGGACGAGGAGTTATGCGAGCAGCAGTGACGGAAACATGCGGTTCGGTGACGTCCCGTATTATGGAAAGCTGCTTGATGTGGTCAGGATAAGTTACACAGGCCTTTTTACGTGACGTTGTTCAAGTGTTTGTGGGTGAATACCACAACGTTCAGGGGACTCACGACAGACGACTTAGGCATCACATCAGTGAATTTCTCCCGGCCTATTCACAGTGGTCAGTCTGAAGATGACGAGCCGTATATTCTTGCCTCAGAGGCCCATCAGGTTTATTATGTCGTCGATGAGAGGCACAAGGATTGGAATATGGTGGTTCACTTAAAGCCTCGGGACCTTTACGATATGGGCGATGGTGATAACGTCGCCTACGATTGTGAGCCGTTGTAGCCCGCCAGCTTCGAAGACTTCATCCCAGACGGCGATGACAATTTACCTATAGTTCGGTACGTTTTTTAATTGTGGCTTTATGAAATTGAAATATTTAACTAAAGTTTTAATTGTGTTCAAACGTATTCACCTCACGCGTAACATTTTATGCAAACTTTCTTTGTAGGGATGTCGAAGAAGATTGAGAGGAAAACTTAATGCCTATGCTGTAATATGCAATCTTTAAAAAAAAAAAAAACAAGAACATAATTTGTAGCGGTTAATTAACCGCTACAAATCCTTAAAAACCGCGACAAAAAGAAACCGTTACAAGAACTGCTACAAACACGCAAACAAACCGATACTAATAATAATAACCGCTACAAAAAGTGTGACCCCAACTCCTACAAAATGCTGCGCAGAAACCACCATAAATACCCCACCCAACCTCATTTAATATACATCAATTTCTTTTCTACCCACGTTTTCTCTTCGTTTTCTCAAATATTTTTACGTTTTGGAAAATAGGGTTTAAGCTTGTCGAAGGGGTAAGTGCGGGTGTAACCGGATCAATTTTAATGTTTCTCATATTATAATAATTAATGTTTGTTATTTTGCGGTTGAGCGGGATATTTTAATCAACTTTCCTTGTTCTTCCAAATACATTATTCAATAACTTGTACACATATTTTTAAACATTCGGTATTATTTTAATTACCTCATTATTAGCTCTTATTATATCTTCCATATTTTTATTATTTTGCATCTATACAACAAGCACCTTATATATTTAAATTTCATATTTTAATACTTTTTATTTTATTAAAAAGATAAACTATTAATAATTACTTAATTACATTGATAAATAATAGTTTTATTTTTTTTTAAAGTCATGAAATTTGTAGCGGTTGGCTGAACCGCTACTACGTTTCAAATATTTTTGCGGAGGAAATGGCGGGATTATTTTGTAAAGGTCAGAGTAGCGGTTTCAAACCGCTACAAATTTTTGAAAAAAATTGCGGGAACATTTGTAACGGTTCAAAACTGCTACAAATATTCACATGGCGCCAATTTTTTTTCCTTGCGAAAATATGGCGGGAAAATTTGTAGCGGTTAAGAACCGCGACAAATATTCAAAACATTAATTTGTAGCGGTTAGTAACCGCTACAAGTAAAATATTGTAGCGGTTAGTAACCGTGACTAAGCTCTCAGAAGAGACGTCAGCCAAGCTCATTTAGTAGCGGTTATTATTAACCGCAACAGATATAGTAGTAGTTCATATGCGTGTAGTATCAGTTTTTCTTAACCGCGACAAATTAGCTTGCCACGGGCGATTTTGTAGCGGTTTTTGGAACCGCAACAAATGTCATTAGTCGTGCCAAAAACCGCTAGAAATAGGTGATTTTAACCGCTACAAAATGTCGTTTTTTTGTAGTGATTATTGGACAGTCAGAGCAACCTTGTCATCTATATGTGGAGGATCGTGATAGTCTTAGACAATTGGTTGCTAAAGGGACTGTCCACAACTTGGGATCAACTGTACACCACCAACAAATGGATGATGAAGAAGTTAGAGTGTCAGTTGAAGAGGTGATCTTTGATGCACCTGTCCCTCTCCCAACTGATGAGCTGAAGCTTGTGAGTGATGTCAAGGGAACCTTCATCTCTTGGCCAGTGAAGCTTGTAGAGCTCTCTACTCCTCCTCAAGCTCCATCCCCTCGTCAAGCTCCATCCCCTCGTCAAGCTCCTCCCCCTCCTCAAGTTCCACCCCCTTCTCAAGTTCCATCCCCTACTGCTAACTTGACGGCCAAGGAAAAAATATCCGATTTGGTAGCCAACAGATGGTTTAAAGATAAATCGTGGCTTTGTCCATGAAGTAGTAGGCCTCGATCATCCTCAAGCTACTTTTAGTTGATAATGAAGATGTAGAGTCCATCTTTCTTCTGGACAACGGAGTTACTAGTGCATGTGTTCAAGTATTTATGAAGTAAGTATCTTCTTCCTTGATTACATAATTTAAATGCACTTAGTTTAGGCACACATACATATATACTAATTCCATTTGATCGATGTCATTCTTGTAGGTGCATGCATGAGAAATTTGTTCAACGACTGATAAATTTTTGATTTTGATGATAGTGGCATGACGACCTTCCAAAGAACGGTAAAAAAAAGGCGTGGGTTTGATCTCAAAGACTCTAAATGGTACCAACCAATGGTTAGTATATATTTGGACATTGCATAACTGTCTTGTGAACTTGGTCGATAAGCTATATATGCTCTTATATATTTCTTGTTCTTTTTAGACCCGTCGGCAACCGCTTGGAATAGAACTTATGTGGCCCTTACGTCATGAAACACATATATGATATTGTGACGGAGGAAAGACTAAATTCGGTGTAAAAGGTAAAATGTTATGGCTGAATTCGAGTCAGCGATGGCTTAATGTTACATATGAATTATGCACGTAATATGTTATTTTGTTTGCATCTTTGATATTCGACAGGTTTGCACGTGAAAAACCATTTGATGATGATGAAGTGGAGCACATACGCCATGTGTTTGTGAATATCGTATAAACTGGTCTTAGAAAATCAAAGTCAGGACAATAATTAATGTCCTAAATTAATTCATTTGTAAATAATATATGCTGTAGCAACAATAGCCTTCTGTACATACATTTGTTTATTTTTTTCGACTAGCTAATTCATTCATTTGTAAATATAACGCAATGCAATTCAATAATAAATTTGTTTATTTTTTCGAACAATTTGTGTGTGTCCATTTTGGGTTTCTGAATGAATGGATTGGTGGATAAAGCTATTTAATTAGTGCTTGAAATTTGAGACACAGGCGGATGTTGTAAATGAGCCATAAGAGACTCTGAAAAGTATTCGCGACTTTTAGGACCGTAAATTTGTTAAAAGTCCGGTCCTAAAGGTCTTCGTCCATTTTAAGACCATTATATTTAACAAATATCCGGTCCTAAAAGTCTTTGTCTAATTCTAAAAAAGTATGGGTAGACTTTTAGGACCGTATATAAGTCAAATACCCGGTCCTAAAGTCTTCGTCTTCTAAAAAATATGGGTAGACTTTTAGGACTGTATATATCACATATCCAGGTCCTAAATGTCTCTAAAATATACGGCTAGAATTTTAGGACCGTATATTTAATTAATATCAGTCCTAAAAGTCTTCGTAAAATTCTAAATTTGTTAGGAGACAGGTCTTAAAAGTCTTCGTTTATTTTTAATATTGCCGAAAATTTTAGGACCGTATATTTATTAAGTTTCCTCTCCTAACTTCAAATTTTCGTTTATTTTTAAAATATGGCTTAACTTTTACGATTGGTTTGTTATATGTCCGGTCTAATAGTCTTCCTTTAAATAGAGTTGGTGCCTTGGTTTTCGACAAATCATTAGGGTTCAAGACAATCGAGTTTCTGGCGTTCTTCTCAAGCTTTGTGCTTCGTTGTCCTCGTTTTTACTTAACCTGGATGTGGAAATCATCATCGGTGTCCCTTTTCTTTTTTTCGGAGAAAGAAATAAGATAATGAAAAGGACACTGAAAAATTTTCACAATAGGGTAAGTAAGATCGGCATTCAACGATGGTCCAAACTTGAGAAGAATCGTCATCTCTGTTTGTTTTTATTCGAATAAGGTAAACAATGTTTTTGTTTTGTTTTGTATGGTATTAAGCATTAAGCTTGATTCTGCAAACTTTTAATGTTGATCACCACGAAGAGGACAATGTTTTGTTTGTTTCCTTTTTGTCGGAAAAAAGAAAAGAACATCATAAAGACAAGTACAAGGAAAGCGATTGGGATCTAAACATTTTATTTCATTTCTATTTTTTTTCTGCCTTGAGAAATGGCGTAATCTAAAAAAACATAAATATTTCTAATCCTCCCCATCGTTGTCGGGAGGAGGGAAGGGTCGAGACGTGGGTCATCAGAGGTATGGTACTCAACGTCATTGGCGTCGAGTACCGCGTTCCTGCTGTTGTTGACGGCGTGATAGACCTGAAATAATGTTGGCCCAAGCGTCGGTCTATATGATCGGCGCGGGCTATCAGTGCTCCGGCTGACTACCAAAAGTTCGGGTTCGGAGGCACGGCGGAGGATGCGGAGGTGCCTCGGGATTTCGCCCGCGGGGAGGACCTCGTCGTGGTGGAGGAGCCATCGGACAAAAGATAAAAACTCGGTCTTAAAAGTAATTGAATTGAAAGAAATGAGTTTTAGGACTGGATAAAAGATAAAAACTCGGTCTTAAAAGTAATTGAATTAAAAAAATGACTTTTAGGACCAGATATTTATATAAATACGCTCTTAAAGTAGAAACACTAAATTCATTTGTGCCAATTAACTTTATCATCACATGAGGCGTATCTCTCCTGCTCTCTGTCCTTATTAACTCCTCACACGAACTCTCTGTCCTTATGAACTCCTCACTACCTCGTAACTCCTCACTACCTAGCTCTCTGCCCCAACTGCTCAAAGCCTCAAACAATGGTTAGATACAAGGAAACTCTGACCCCTCTCCGCTTTCCTTTAATGAGAGATTCATATTGAGGCTGGAGCAACTAAGACAGGAACTTGCTGATATCCGGTGGGAAATTAATGCTCTTCACGTCGATATCGCCAAGCATGTTCAGTCAGATTCTTGTGGATGATAATTTTCAGCTTTTTTTTCTTTTGTTTTTTTTTCTTGTGTACGTGCATTCTCCAGTAATGTAAGAACATTAAGAACATAAACCGTTGATATTTTTTTTTGGTTGTATCTTGTGGATGATAATTTTCCTTTATTTTTTGTCCAAAAAAAAATCCTTTATTTTATTCATTCACCAAGGCTGTTAAGACCGGACATTTTATAAGTAACGGGTCTAAAAAGAATTTGAATTTTAGGACCGGATTTTTATAAACCTCCGGTCTTAAACTTAAATGACTAATAAAACTTTAGGACCGGATACTCTTAGAACTCCGGTCTTAAAAGTTAGTTATAACTTTAGGACCGGATATTTAATAATTAAGCGGTTTTAATAAAATCCAAAAGCTAAATAAGGTGTCGATGTCGCGCGAAAAATTAAATTTCACCACTCGAATATCTCTTGTCGCGCCGAAAGTGATTACTCGGGTTCCGACTCCGGTGTTTGTGGGTTGCTTCGTCTTCGCGCGTACCTCTCTCGACAATCACTCTATGGTTCCTTAGCTAAACGTGTATAGACGAAGTTTGAAGAGGTGTTTCGGTTATATAACTTTATAATTTTCCAGCTTATCGTTCTGGGTTTTTCATGGGTTTAACGAAATCGATGAAATGTTCTTGTGGGTCTTATCTTCTGAGTTTTTCGTAGATTATATTTTCACTTAGACCTACCAAACTGACGAACAAGTGTTTTTAGGTTACTCTTCCTGTCTTGTCTGCAACAATCAACGTCGCGGCCGGAGAAGTAAGACTCAAACAAAGCATTTGAATTTATATGCTGGTGAGTCCACAAGACCTTCATCCCGTGTGCATTTAACTTCCTCGTCGATCATGCATTTATTTTGGTTCTTGGATTCAACTGTGATGCATTTATGTCCAAAAGTGATTCTTTGTTATGCATTTAATGGGCAAGTTCCTCCGTAAAGTGATTCTTTTAGTTTATATGCCATTTCAATTTTTTGGATTATGTATGATCAATGATTTTCGTCTATATATAGGAATTCTACTATGGATCACAAGTTGGATAAGTGCTTCGAACAGTGTTGAATATCGGAATGGGGTGAGGAATTTATAGAATTTGCTAAACAAAATGCCCATGATGAAAGGGGGAAGTTTTATTGCCCTTGTGTAGAATGTTTGAATGAGAGTCGACTAAGTCCTGAAGTTATACACACACATTTAATTTGTCACGGATTTTGTAAAACATATACAGTATGGGTATGGCATGGTGAAAAAGTGCCAAGTGTGTCTCAACATGGGGAAGTGGCCTTTGATGATAATGACACGGATATGGATGATCGCATAGAGGACATTATCCGTGATGTAGGAGAAGAGGCTTTGAGCGATCACGCATACATATGGTAATATGTGATGATGCGAAGACACCATATACACTTGGTGTAAAAAATACCAATTGTTGAACGCTTGTATTGAAATGGTAAGCTTGAAGGGGCACGTCATGGATGGAGCGACAAGAGTTTTTCTAGAATTGCTTGAGGCTTTGAAGGACATGCTTCCATGATGGTAATGTGTTGCCGCATCGCTACTATAATGCTAAGAAAATACTTTGTCCACTGAGGATGGAGTACAAAAAGATCCATGCATGCCCAAATGATTGCGTACTGTATAGAAAAGAGTTTGAAGAGAAGCAAAGTTGTCCGATATGTGAAACCCCACGGTACAAGAATATGAAGAAGCTCTGGTGGCATTGACTGGGGAGCAAGTGTATGAAAAGGTTAAAAATATCAGTGTCATCTTCGGTAAGACTGGAAAGAGTAGAAAAGAAACAAATATATGGAAGAAGAGATCCACGTATTCTTCGATCTTTCATATTGGCGCAATCTTGATGTGAGACACTGTATCGATGTCATGCATGTGGAGAAGAACGTATGTGATAGTATTGTTGGCACGCTTCTCAACATACAAGGTAGTTCGAAGGATGATGTGAAGGCAAGATTGGATTTGCAAGCAATGGGAATACGCGAAGACTTGCATCCAAGGCCATATGGGAAGAGAACTTATTGTCCCCCGACTTGTCATACTTTGTCTAAGGATGAGAAACGAAACTTTTGTGAGTGTTTACATGGCACAAAAGTTCCCTCGGGGTATTCTTCAAATTTTAAGAGGCTTGTCTCGATGAAGGATTTGAAATTAGTAGCCAAAAGTCTCATGATTGTCATGTCTTGATGCAACAGCTACTCCCAAAGTAGCTATTCGAGGCATCGCCGAATATGATCTTGAATTCGTTTGACTAGACTTTGTTTCTTCTTCAATGCGGTTTGTAGTAAAGTCTTCGAGATTGAAAAGTTGGATGAATTGGAGAATGAAGGATATCTTATCTTGTGCCACGCTTGAGAAGCTATTTGTTCCTACATTTTTGACATCATGGTTTATCGATTGTTCATCTAGTGAGGAGATAAGGTTGTGCGGCCTATCCATTTACGGTGGATGTACCTATTGAAAGATCTATGAAATTCTTAAAAGTACGTGAAGAACGCGTATTGCAGGCCTAAGCATCAATTGTTCGAATATGTTTTACAGAAGAGGCCATGGAATTTGTCAAAATTATTTGGCCAAAGTAAGACATATTGGGCTTCCAAAACGTCAGTGGCAATGAGAAGGGGATAGACGAGGGCTTTGGTAAGAGTGTGGATCGTGATGAATTGTCAAGTCCACTTATACATCTTGAATAATGTTGATGAAGTTCAAGCCAACATATCTGCACATAAAAAGGCAGGTAAGGAAAGAGAACCATCGAATGACCGAATAAAGGTTGATTAGGAACATAACGAGAACTTTTGCAAACTGGTTCAAACAAAAGGTTGAGGGATCTGAATGTGTTTCTGATACAATGAAATGGTTAACACGTGGTCCTGAGGTTGATGTCATAAGTTGGAATTGTATGTGATCAATGGTTATACATTTTACACGAAGTCCCTAGATGATATGAGCACAAATTCGAACGGTGGTGTTATGTTAGAGAGGCTGAATCTATGCACTTCTCCGAGTTCGAAAGACAAGAGGACTAAATTGGCGATCATGCCATATTATGGGGTTATTGAATAGATTTGGGAGGTGGACTATGTCAAAGTTAGATTTCCATCTTCAAATGCAAGTGGGTTAATGTCAATAATGGTGTTGAGATCGATCGGCTAGGATTCACTTTAGTCGATGTCAATAGTAAGAAGTTTTGGAGATGAACCTTTTTATTATGGTAGACCATGCAAAACAAGTGTTCTATATCACCGATCAAGAAAATAAAATGTGGCCTTGATCCGTAGCTCTCCAAGGAAAGAGGTCATTGATATTGATGAGGAAAGTCATTCAACAGAATTCTTAGAAAACTTTAAGGTTTTAACTATATTATACTCCTTCTATGTTCTTAATTAAACAATGTCATCATTGACTATGAATTTGTTCTTGTTTTGTTTTTGTGGCTGGATCCGATTCAAAGGGGCATGTTATAAAAGATGATGCATGTTACGTTGTTGGGTGGGAATCAGATGAAGGCATGGTGAATAATATATTATATTGGACTACATGTATGTTGATTTACGTGCTGCATGTATTGTAACTCATTTTGATTGTAATTAGTTATATCTTAGCTTATTGTATAAATTACTTTAGTTGTTGTAGACTTAAGAGGCCACATAACTCATGGTGGATAATATTTGTATTCTTTTCCCAATTCAATTTATTCATGTTCATAGCTTGTAGCTTAAAGTATATCGACTTTTATGTGTTTTGGATGGTGGATTTGTGTATATATGATCAGGAAGAATAGAACAGGGAAAAAATTCGGGAAAATTTAGACCGCAAATAAAAAAGACGGTCTTAAATGTTCAAATATTAAAATAGGATGTATTTCTAGACCATTTCTTAAAGGTATTAAGCCAGGTCTTAAAAAGTTGGTCTTTAAGACCAGGTCCATTTATAAGTCCGGTCTAAAAGTTCAATTTTAAGACCGGATGTATATAACATCCGGTCTTGAAAGTCATTCTTTTAAAACAAAGTGCAGTCTTACAATCTACTATTTTTTGGACCGGGTTTATATTTTTCCGGTCTTAATATTCAGATATTTTAAGAGCGGTCGAGATTTTGTCTGGTCTTGAAGTTTGAGTTTTAGGACCGAACAAAAAATATTTCAGATATATTTAGTACGAATTTCGGTCTTAATAGGGAGACTTTTAATACCGCCTGGAACAAGACCTGTCGCGGGTCCGGTCCTAATATACCTGTTTTGTCCAGTCTTAAAAGACTTTTTTCCACCCATGAGTAGTTAACTACACTGATTTTGCTACATTTTTCCATCATACTCGAGTATCCAACGTTTTCTAGCCACTCTGTTCTACGTTCAACATGAGCAAGATTTAGTAATTCGACCATATCTTTCAAACCAATAATCCGATTGAAATGAAACCAGTTTCGTATAAAACTAGACTCCCTATGAGTCACATAGAAACAAAAACCACGCTGAAAGGAGTTAATATGAAAGATATATGATATTTCAAAATAGCCACTATAATTCACTCCACACACCAGACAAAGCTTTGGTAATTTGTGTGTATCTCACAAACTACACATCCAAATAAGTTGAAACCAGTGGCATATGAAACTAGACTCAAATAAATTTTCAAAAGCATCAAGATCACAGAAAAAATATCAACTGGGAGAGATATGATTTTTTGAAGTTCATAGTTAGATCAGGACATTGCAAAAATGCTGGTCAAGAACAACCTTTATTAATATGATCATAACGGTCATAATACAATGAGTTTGAAGCTGATTCTTTTTGCATTGGAAATAAAACCTAAAGAGCTTTTTGGGCATAAGTCATTTGCCAAATTTGGAGCTATATCGAAGACATTATGCTTACTAGAATTTGACTTTCGCGTTGCCAATGTTCTTGCATTTTGGAAGTCACTGCATTATGGAGATTAATCTTTGCACAAGATCAATCGAGTGTGAGGAAAGGCTTGACTCTATGATGATAGGATGGTCATGAAGGACACTAAAAGTATACTTCTATGGTACTGGAGTATAGAAGTAAGTTACTTGAGTATGACTGCTTGAACACGATGCATTGTGTTGGCGTGCTGAGTGATACTTGAGTATAAGATTGTCTTACTCGAGTACAATACTCGAGTACGAGATCCTATTACTCGTGTACAAATGTTTGTTCACGATGCAGTTGCTGTTTGTTTGAAGAATACTCGAGTACACAATTATAGCACTCGAGTAGAGAATCATATTACTCTAGTACGTTCGATTAAACACAAGGCACTGAGTTTGTTTGAGGTTATTACTCGAGTACATAGAAGCTATACTTGAGTACACTACTCAAGTATGAGAATATGGTACTCGATTAAGCTCATTTACTGCAAAATTCTGTGTAACTCTTACTAATATATTTGGGAAATATTTGAAGAGTACTCGAGTATCCAAGTCAGTACTCGAGCATCATCGAGCACAGACAGACTTTGCCAGAATCTAATGTGTGAGAGTTTGAAGGCTACTCGAGTATAAATTAAGGTACACTGAAGAATACTTGAGTATTGTTTCACCTGTTCTTGCAACATTCGTCTTCATAATTTAAAATTGGGTTTAAATTGAAAGACTTGGCTATCACCCAAGAGGGGGTGAATTGGGTGTTTGATTAAAAACTTAGAACTTTAAAAAATCTTTTCGCAACTTATTGAAAGTAGTTTGAATGACAATAATAAGTTATAAAGTGATAAGCAATCATTCAAACATATATGCTGGAATGTAAGAGATAAGGGAAGAGAATATGCAAACTGTGATTTATATTGGTTCGGCCCAATCCTTGACCTACGTCCAGTCCCCAGCTCCACTTGAGATTTTCAATCCACTATCTTCTTTCAACTTGATTACACGTTACGTACTTGAAGTAATCCTCACACTAGGACTTACTCCCCTTACAAACTATAATCAATACACCCGTTTGATTACACACTCTGCACTCGAAGTAATCCTCTCACTAGGATTCACTCCCTTACAAGTCGTAATCAACACAATGTGTTTCCCACTCAAGATCACCCAATCTTGAGTAACTCTAAGGTAGAATGATAGGATGTTTACAATGATTCTTCTCTCTCAGAAGTGTATGGATAAACACTGAAGTACAATACAAAACATTTCACTCTCTATGATTTATAGACATTGAAAATCAGAGAGTAAATGATATAAAGATCGAGTAATAGCATGTTGAAGATGTAGGCTTGTTTCTCTGCCCTGTGTTGTCGTTGTCTTTGAAGGTTTGTATGCAGCTCTATATATAGCGGCAAATCTTCATATGACCGTTGCTTCTCAATTCTGAATTCTCTCCATTCAAAATTCTAGCTGTTGTGGAATATAGCCGTTGGGTCATTATGTTTCTTGATATTCGGATGATTGCTGCATTGATGATCATTTAGTGCTTTTTATTTGATTTGTGCAACAAATCATTCGAAGTAAAAGTTGTAGCAATTGTTTCCAAATGAGGAATTCATCATTTTGAATTGATCCTCTGTTTGACGCGTGAGATTAATGCTTTTGATTCTTTCCAAGGTTTGTCATCGACTTGCTTTAATTGACTTTAAAGCAAATTCAAATCTGTCATAATAGAAACTTTGAATGATGATTCCGTTGTGGCTTCTATTTCATCGTCTGAATGTTTGAATGTATTGGAGAACATCACAGACGAGCATTTGTTCAAGTTCCTCGTTGAAATCTGTCATCTTTCCCATTTTCGAAAATGTGCGCAAAGTTCATCTTCTAGATTTTGATTTCTGTCAGGATTGATGTTCTCTCAAGCTTTAATAATCTAAAACATGTACACAAATGATATAAATAATGTTAAGAAGAAGTATAAGTCATTTGGGTAATCATGTGGATGTTCTTTGATGAGAAACGAGACTTTTGAACTGCTGTTTTTCTGAATCAGGGTCATGAACTCGAGCTTGGATAAGTAGGCTCGAGTTTTCAAGGGTCAGGTTCAGCTTCTGCAAGGTGCAAACCGGAGTTTGCTTTCTGTCTTGTCTAGGCTCGAGTTTGTCACTTATAGGCTCGAGTTTGGATGATTTTCGTGACCTGGTAGCTCTCTGTAACCCGCGAACTCGAGCCTGCCAACTAATAGGCTCGAGTTTGCTTCTCCTGCTAGCAAACCTCCAACATCCTGGAATACTGTCTACTTTCGAGGGCCATATCTCCCTGGTCTGAACTCGTTTTGGTTGTTTCAACTATCTATTGGAAAGCCCTTTGAGTCTACTTTCCAATGCCACCGATTTCAGCTCAATTGGATTCTCCGTTTGTGAGATACACTCAAAACATTGAAGGTTGGTCATTTGTGTGACGTGGATTTCACTGTCAACTTCATAAATTCATAGCTCCTTCATCTTAACTCCTTTTGGCTTGAATTATATATCAAAATTACTCTTTGGGAGTCTAGTTTCATATGCCACTGGTTTTACCTCAATCTGATCTCTATTTTAGGAGATATCATCGAATTACCATACGTTGCCCAAGTGAAACACGGAACAGAGTAGCTGAAATGTTGAACACCGCTGTAAGCTCGAGTTTGCCAATGATGGGCTCGAGTTTGGAGTTCCAAACCTGAGGTTTGAGTTCTAAGCTCGAGTTTGACTTGTCCAGAGGCGCCAGAGTTGCTGAAGACATTACATGCTCGAGTTTGCTAATGATGGGCTCGAGTTTGCTCATCTTGGAACTGATTTTTGCTGGTTTTAACTCTGAATTGATCCGTTCCAATTCCCATATGATCTTGGAGACTTCTAGCATCAATATAAGAACTTGAGTAAAGATATTCCATTGCATTGCAAGTTCTTCCTTCTTCAATTTCTTCTCTTCTTCTAGATTATCCCCCAAAATCATTTGATAACTTCTTGCTTCCTTGATATTATAATATTCTCATTATATTGAGCAAGAACTTCTTTCTTCAATCAACATTCTCCATCATAAAACTTTGCATCTACATTAAATATAATAATTAGTCAAAATAAAAGATAAATGTAGTATGCAACCTTTTTGCTATTAAGAATGACATCTATATAAGACATCATCAAAACTAATCAAAACTAACATTCTCCCCCTTTTTGATGATGGCAAATACTTTAAGGAAAATATTTAAGGAAAATATGTATGAATATGAAAAAGTATTAAACCCAACATATTTTTCTTGCCATTCTCTCCCCCTTATTTGTCATTAGCAAAAAGTTGAGTTTAAAGAAGAGATGCTTGTAGCAAGACAAGTATATAACTAAATTATACGAGAATCAAAGAATTGATTTTCTCTCCCCAATTTGAAATTGTTTTCATTCTTAATATGATGCAATAATGTTTTTATGAAAACAAGTTTGAAAGAGTTTGGAGAGGTTTTTGAAAACATCTTTCACAATTAAAGCATATAAATACCAAACATGTGCAAGGTTTCTAATGAATATAAAAGATAGAGATTAGAAATGCTCATGTTGATTTTGCAAATTGATGAATGATCAATGAAGTCCATTTGCTTGCTTTCTTCTTGTATGAGATCATTTACATCCTTCTCTTTTCCTTCATACGGCTCTTACGAGAACATGTCTTAGTGGCTTCAAGAAGTTTTCTTGTACTTCATATCACAGCTTCAACATCAAAATATCTTTCCTCAATGTAATGGTTTCTCCTTTTAGTATGTTGAGGAATGTCCTAGTACATAACAGAATCTCCTGCTACAAATTGAACACTTTCTTTGCTAAAGAGATTTGTTAGTGCAGCATGATATCAAGATATCCCTTTCTATATGATATTTTCAAATTAGGATAATGAAAGGAAAATATGATATTAATTCATCATCAAAACTAATACAACATAGTAGATGTTGATGAGAATGCTTAAAAGGTTTTCTTCCAATAAAGGAGATGAGCTTTTAAAGATATAAAACACATGAGAATGTGAAGCTCCCCCTTAATGAATGCATGACTAAGGGTAACAACTCTTATGCTCTTATGCAATTAAATCATATGAAACTTGAGCAAAGAGTATGCGAGAATCGAATTTGAATCGAAACGAGAATTGCATCGAATCGAGTTTGCGGCGAAATAGAATGAAGTAATAAGCATCTTGCAAAACTTAGATATGAAGCATAAATCACACTGCCATCTTGCATAACTTAGAGTATTCAAAATATTACGAATTGCGGTAGAGTTTCAAAAGCAAATATAAGAGAGGTAACAAAAAGTTATAGAACAAATGATCAATGAGCAAAAAAAATCTTATCCATAATGATAAGCATTTATCAAATCATAGTTCATGAATGAAATCAGATTTTTCAAGAATGATAATGAACTATGCAAATTGTTTCAAATCTTGAATGTTCTTTCAAATCATGATCAAAATTTTGATGAATGAAAGAGTCATATTTGAAACATGCTTGAAAACAATGCTCACTTTAAAACATGGTGGAAGTCAACATGTTTAATGAATAAATCAGAATGCTTCAAGGTTAAGAGAACATGTTGAACATTTTCCTCAACAGCAAAAGTCATGAAGGTAAAGCATTAACGAAACATGCTTGACACAATAGAGATATATAAGCACAATGACTTTGCTATGACAAGAGATAAACTTGCTTTTAGAAAAGAGTCTTGAAAGTGTATGAACATTCAAAGCAATAATTTGAATGTAGTTACTCAAAGATGGATGAAGACAAAGTTTATGTAATTGAGTAACATGACTACTAGGCCAAACTCATTAATCCAAATGATTAGAGTTCCAGAATTTTATCCTAGTAAGTTATTCCTTTAATGGTTAATGCATTATCATTCAATGCACTAATGAACATTTATAAATCTTGGAATAACTTGGCCAATAACATTTCACGAATTGAGTTCTTTTCTTGAAAATAGGCTTGAAACTCATATATGGATAACTCATTAGACATGAAGTCCAACTAGTTAGAAGATAAAACAAAGGAGTTCAAGCAACACATTAAAGATCAATATGTAAATGATAGGAAAACTCAACTAGACAAGTTTGAAGCATATCCAACATTCGAATACAATATTAACTTCCAATTTTGAAACATTATTTGAATGCAATCAAAATATGGATATGTTTTCAAAACATCATTGTAAGTTGAAATCCAAGAAAATTTAAGACTTGTGCATTTTCAAAAATATAAACTCATAAAGTTATGCAAAAAATTACTTGTTTGATCAATAGAAACTCACTAACAGTTTGATTAAATGTAATTAGGAATATTAGTGATTGATGATATGGAATATAAAGATCAAACAATAAGATTTCACAAGTTCGAGCAAGATAATTTCAACAACGTGGTTGACTCAAACTGGAGTTTGGAAAGGCAAAATGGAGTTTAGAAATTCAAACCGGAGTTTGTAAAGATAAGCTGGAGTTTGAAAATCAATTTTACTCATTTTCAAAGGTCAGGCTCGAGTTTAGATATTCAGGCTCGAGTTTACATGTTTTGTAAATTCTTTTTATTTCTCAAACCACAGAGTAAACTCTACACAAAAATTTAGGCTAGAGTTTAAAAATGTAGGCTCGAGTTTGACACTATTCATGTCAAAACAAAATTAAGCATTTTAGCGAGAACTTGAGGTTTAAATATAAACTCTAGAGTAAACTCTGGAGTTTGGTGCAAACTCTGGAGTTTAGCGTAAACTCTAGAGTTTGGTGTAAACTCTGGAGTTTAGCGTAAAATAACTTTACTCAATTTAAAGTTCAGGCTCGAGTTTGAGTTTTGGAACAATGGAAAACCGGAGGTTTAAAAGAAAACTCTAGAGTTTGCGAAAATATAAAAAACTTGGAAGCTCTCTGCCAAGGGCAAACTCTACACAAAACTCTGGAGTTTAACAAACTCTACACAAAACTCTGGAGTTTAAAGAAATGGTTTTCAATTGGGAAACTTTCCCGCTAGAGGCAAACACGAGCTTGCATCTGCAGGCTCGAGTTTACATACTTGTAAACTCTTTAAACTCATTTTCTTGGAAGATTCAAACTGGAGTTTGCATTTCGAAACTGAAGTTTGGCTTTGACAGAAAAATTCTGATTGAAATTGAATAAATTCCAAATCCTTTTAACTTAACCAAAGACAAACCAAAAATGAATTTAGATATAATCATAGTAAGAGGCAAGAATTAGATATCACCGTAATTCCTCTTGTCCTCATAGAAGCTTGCTTGGTTGAGATGGATTGATGTAGATAACTCCTTTTCCAATGTTCACCATCAACATCCAGCATAGCTTGTTTAGCTTTCTCAAGACTTGGATCATTTCTCTATGTTGCATCTTTGAGAAGCTTTCCTTGATCCCATTTGTTCTTCATATGTCTTTCCATGGGTATCTGCAAAGTTCTCTTAGAAAATGTAGACTTCAAGAGTCTTCTATTTGATACTTGAGAGGTTCTCCTCTTCTTGTTCTCCTCAAGATAGTTGAATGGTACTCTATGGTAGTTTGTTCTTGAGGTGGAAGATACTCTTCTTGCTTGTATCCATTGCTTCTTATTATTTGACCTTGTAGTTCCAAGCAATGGCTTTTCCACAAGTTCTCCTAAGCGATATGAGTTTTCTTGTAGGTTCTTGAGAAACTATTGGATTCTTCTTCATCTTCTCGGTACCCTTATGTCCATTGGTTTTCAAATCAATCTGCACACATAAAGCACTAGATGGACGTTTTGGTACCCATTTATACTTGGGTCCTTGATTTGTTAGTATTGGACCTTACTTGTCCTTTAGGAACCCAAACAGATTTATTTCTCACATTATAATTTCTCCTAATATAGCATGTATGAGAAATATGTCCAGATTTACCACAATAATTGCAAACAATAGAATGATGCGTATTATGAGCGGTTTTGCAAGAATTGTATTGGTCAAGTGGATGCAATGTCAAATGACCCATATTTGTATATTCTTTCTTCCCACATGATTTTCCAGCATGATTTTCGAAAACATGTTTGTTTTTCAAAATAGAATCGGTAAATGGATGCAGAACAATTTTATGCAGATGTTCAGAATCATTTTTAACTACACAAGAAGAATTGGAATTGTTTACCACTTGTGCATCTTGAGCTCCAGATAATGATTGATCACAATTGTGCACAATGAGCTCTTCTTGGGAATCCTCATTCTCTTGTTCTTCATTCTCCAGATTGTTCATCGAGTCATAGATGTACAACATATAGTCTTAGATGGATGACAACACTTTCAACTTCAACACAAATGTTAGAAGTATAAATAGAATCAAGAGTATCCCAAATTTCTTTAGCACAAGAGCACAATTTGATTTTCTCAAAATCATTTTCATGTCAATGCCCTGTAAAGAAATTTCATTGCTCTAATATTCAATGAAAACATTTTCTTTTCTTTTTCTGTCCAATCCTTTCTTGGAGTAAAGTCAAAAATGTTTGTAAAGACTTTCCACATATCAAAATCAGTTGCTTTGATAAAACTAGTCATTCTAGCTTTCCAAAACCAAAAATCAATATCTTTGAAAAGTGGTGGAATGGTAAAGTCAAAACCTTTCAAAAACGAGCAGCACCCAAAATTAGCCATTTGATAACTCTTGAGACTGTTAAGTCCTTTAAACAAGAGCCTAGCTCTGATACCAAATGAAAGACTTGGCTATCACCCAAGAGGGGGGGTGAATTGGGTGTTTGATTAAAAACTTAGAACTTTAAAAACTTTTCTGCAACTTATTGAAAGTAGTTTGAATGACAATAATAATTTATAAAGTGATAAGCAATCATTCAAACATATATCTTTGGAATGTAAGAGATAAGGGAAGAGAATATGCAAACTATGATTTATCTTGGTTCGGCCCAATCCTTGACCTACGTCCCAGTCCCCAAGCTCACTTGAGATTTTCAATCCACTATCTTCTTTCAACTTGATTACACGTTACGTACTTGAAGTAATCCTCACACTAGGACTTACTCCCCTTACAAACTATAATCAATACACCGTTTGATTACACACTCTGCACTCGAAGTAATCCTCTCACTAGGATTCACTCCCTTACAAGTCGTAATCAACACAATGTATTTCCCACTCAAGATCACCCAATCTTGAGTAACTCTAAGGTAGAATGATAGGATGTTTACAATGATTCTTCTCTCTCAGAAGTGTATGGATAAACACTGAAGTACAATACAAAACATTTCACTCTCTATGATTTATAGACATTGAAAATCAGAGAGTAAATGATATAAAGATCAGAGTAATAGCATGTTGAAGATGTAGGCTTGTTTCTCTGCCCTGTGTTGTCGTTGTCTTTGAAGGTTTGTATGCAGCTCTATATATAGCGGCAAATCTTCATATGACCGTTGCTTCTCAATTCTGAATTCTCTCCATTCAAAATTCTAGCTGTTGTGGAATATAGCCGTTGGGTCATTATGTTTCCGAGATATTCGGATGATTGCTCGCATTGATGATCATTTAGTGCTTTTTATTTGATTTGTGCAACAAATCATTCGAGTAAAAGTTGTAGCAATTGTTTCCAAATGAGGGAATTCATCATTTTGGTGATCCTCTGTTTGACGCTTGAGATTAATGCTTTCGATTCTTTCCAATTTTGTCATCGACTTGCTTTAATTGACTTTAAAGCAAATTCAAATCTGTCATAATAGAAACTTTGAATGATGATTCCGTTGTGGCTTCTATTTCATCATCGAATGTTTGAATGTATTGGAGAACATCATTGAGACGAGCATTTGTTCAAGTTCCTCGTTGAAATCTGTCATCTTTCCCATTTCTGAAAAATGTGCAGCAAAGTTCATCTTCTAGATCTTGATTTCATCAAGATTGATGTTCTCTCAAGCTTTAATAATCTAAAACATGTACACAAATGATATAAATAATGTTAAGAAGAAGTATAAGTCATTTGGGTAATCATGTGGATGTTCTTTGATGAGAAACGAGACTTTCGAACTGTTGTTTTTTGAATCGGGGTCATGAACTCGAGCTTGGATAAGTAGGCTCGAGTTTTCAAGGGTCGGAGTTCAGCTTACGCAAGGTGCAAACCGGAGGTTGAGCAAACTCTAGAGTTTGTAACATTTTTCAGCATCTAGGCTCGAGTCTATAATTATAGGCTCGAGTTTGGGTCTCTTCAAAATCATCTTTTGCTTTCTGTCTTGTCTAGGCTCGAGTTTGTCACTTATAGGCTCGAGTTTGGATGATTTTCGCGACCTGGTAGCTCTCTGTAACCCGCGAACTCGAGCCTGCCAACTAATAGGCTCGAGTTTGCTTCTCCTGCTAGCAAACCTCCAACATCCTGGAAATACAGTCCACTTTCAAGGGCCATATCTCCCTGGTCTAAACTCCGTTTTGGTTGGTTCAACTATCTATTTGAAAGCCCTCTGAGTCTACTTTCCAATGCCACCGATTTCAGCTCAATTAGATTCTTCGTTTGTGAGATTTGTGTGACGTGGATTTCACTGTCAACTTCATAAATTCATAGCTCCTTCATATTAACTCCTTTTGGCTTGAATTATATATCCAAATGTCGCCTTGGGAGTCTAGTTTCATATGCCGCTGGTTTCACCTCAATCCGATCTCTATTTTAGGAGATATCATCGAATTACCATACGTTGCCCAAGTGAAACACGGAACAGAGTAGCTGAAATGTTGAACACCGTACGTAAGCTCGAGTTTGCCAATGATGGGCTCGAGTTTGGCGTTCCAAACCTGAGGTTTGAGTTCTAAGCTCGAGTTTGACTTGTCCAGGCGCCGGAGTTCTTGAAGACATTACATGCTCGAGTTTGCTAATGATGGGCTCGAGTTTGCTCATCTTGGAACTGATTTTTGCTGGTTTTAACTCTGAATTGATCCGTTCCAATTCCCATATGATCTTGGAGACTTCTAGCATCAATATAAGAACTTGAGTAAAGATATTCCACTGCATTGCAAGTTCTTCCTTCTTCAATTTTTTTCTCTTCTTCTAGATTATCCCCCAAAATCATTTGATAACTTCTTGCTTCCTTGATATTATAATATTCTCATTATATTGAGCAATAACTTATTTCTTCAAACAACATTCTCCATCATAAAACTTTGCATCTACATTAAATATAATAATTAGTCAAAATAAAAGATAAATGTAGTATGCAACCTTTTTGCTATTAAGAATGACATCTATATAAGACATCATCAAAACTAATCAAAACTAACAATTATTGTTTGGAAAAATTGGTTTGAACTGCTTGCAATGTACTTGTTTGATCTTCTGTTTGGACAAATTTGTTTTTATTTTTTTGTTTGATTTGTTTGAAACATTTTTTCTGCACAAATTCCGCAGGCGAGTGATTATTATTTGATTGGGGAATGCCTGTGATGGAAGACGCTATGGGAGAAGAATGAGTAGGCTATGTTTATTTTCTTTAAAAAAAATTAATTGCCACTCGTACTCCCTCCTCTAATGATTATAATTATAAGACTGTGTTAACTTTTTTTTTTTGTGTGAAGAAATTAAGAAAACTAAATTATTTACTTATTCATACTATCTCCGGTCGTAGTTATAAGACCGGATTAACGTTTTTTTTTTTTTGAGAGATTAAGGAATCTAAATAAGTTATTTAATCATAGCATATGTTTTTAGCCTTCCAAGGCAACATTGAGACAAAAAAAAACTTTCAGGGAAAAATTGCTATTTGAAAAAGTGACAAAGATGACACGTGGACAATCCATGTTAGCATAATGCGGTCAACTAATGTTTGACCGTTAGGGCCATTAATGGAGGGGCAACATTGCTACGTTTTTATACTTCCGGGGCAACATTGCTCAAAAAAAAAAAAAACTTCCAAGGCAAAATTGGTCCTAGGCGTGTACTTTCAGGGCAAAATTGGTACTTAACCCTTTTATATTCATTTGTTATTATTCTATAACTTCTGATTTTTACTCATTATTGTTCTCAATGCTTCTAAACATGTTTATTAGTGAGTTTCAGATGATCAGTTGAAAGATAACATGCAAATCCTCAAAAAGCAAGATTTGTGTTTGATATTAATTGTTGTAGCAAAAAACAAAGAACATGCACGGAAACTCAGTCAAAGTAGGTCAAATGATCATACTCTCAGACACCCATTCTGACGAAAGCAAAAGCGACTCATCATTAGTCAATTACTGACCAAAGGGATGTTGGTGGAGATACGTAGTAGTGAAGCGAAAATGACCAAACCTTGAATTTTGCCAACAACTCCAATATGTCTCTAACGGAATGCTTGAACCTTCACAACAGTTATATTGTAAACGGGAAGAATTGATCAACGGTCGAATGCTCTTCATCAACTATAAAAGGAGTATCATTCAAGATAGACTATGATATATGAGCTTGCACCTTCACTGTTAAAATTCCAACACTTTGATGTTTATATCACTTACTCTCTATTATCTCAATGATCATATAGTTTACTGTAGAGAGTGAGATTATTCGTAATGTACATCAGTGTTCATCTTATGAAGTCCTCTAATATTGATTCACACGGCTTCCTTCTAATTGCAATAAGAACTCCTTCTCCTTGTATCCTCCTTCTTCTTAGATGCTTGCTAGGCGATGGCAAGGTCTCAAGTCTTTGGGGTTTTTTTTTTCCTTTTCTAAAGACGATGATGGTGTTTTGAGGTTAGGTGAGGCGTAAGATTAGAGGATAGGATGAACAAGATTAGGTACTTACCTTTCTTGAATTGGTACCACACAAGTGCAAAAGTGGCGCCTTTTGAACCCTTCAAAATTGGCACCTTCTTGCCTTCTTGAACCCTTCAAGAATGATGCCTTCTTGCCTTCTTGAATTTTTCAAGAACGACGCCTTCTTGCCTTGAGAAAGCCATACGCACCAAGGCGCCTTGTGCCACCAAAAACAAACACAACAATCTTTCGCAATGTGTAACCACTAAAATTAGGGTTTAAACCTAATTCTAGTGCTTACAAGAAAGGCCCAATCTAACTAGAAAGACCCAGTTCAATTAGAAAGGTCCAATCTAATAATGGCGCCTTCCAAGAAAACCAATCCTTATCTAATCTTTATTGGATCTTGCTTTGGATAATTTAAAATTATCCTTTTTAACCTAACCTCTTGAATTTAAAATTCGAATTTAAATTTCAAACTTAAATTCATAGTTCAAAATTCAAAATAGTACAAGACCCCGTTGGACCTTCTAACACATTTGGGCCTATTAGTGGAGAAACTAATTACTCAATAATTAACCAAATGTGGGTCCATATATATTATTGGGCTTGGAGTCCCACTCCAACCCAATTACACCTATAGTCTTGATAAAGCCCAATAACAATTATTGGTCCAAACTTGCTTAAGTAAAGAATTAAGGACAACCTTAGTATGTGACCCTTTAGGCCCAATTAGTCATTGACATAGATAAACTTGGACCAATTAAACTTCTTTAACGAGCCTAATTTATCTAATGACCACATAAGACACTAGCAATGCTCTGTGGCCCCATAACTACTTGAGTTGATCTAGTGATCTACCTTTCTAATTTGGATACCGTGCCGGCATCATCCCTCACATCGTCGTTCACATTTAGTCGATAGAAAGGATAGAGTATCTTCTCTATTGATTAACTAAATGTAGTTATTTCATAGAACTAGGAATCTTTTTCTATTAAATCTAAGACAAATCATGACTCTTCATGATCACTTACTGTTCACAGATTCCAAAGTCAACTAGAAGTCATCCAAGCCTTACCGATTTTGTGAATGACCAACCCCTTATAGGGGATTGTGAGTCCTTTCGGCATGTCCATCTATACTCATGTATTCGAGTTACACCTAAGGTTACACTATTCTCCCCATTTTTAGATGGATAGAGTTGTATAGTCAAAGCATAACCATAGGACATAGTGTTCAATGACATTGTCAAGTCTAGGACGATTTACACTACCAAATGATGAGAGACATTACAAATCCGAGGATACTCTCTACAATGAATCCTTATAGAGTATCTTGGCAGGTCAATTTAGTGCTATCTATTCTCTAAAAGATCCACCTATGACATCAGCTAAGGCGTCACCATGGCTGCATTCTATGAGCTCCCTACCTTGTATCTCTATACAAGTAGATAATGACGTACTACTCTTATTGAGATCACCAATGCCCTTTCATGGTGATTCAAGAATAGGAACATGTTTCAGGCAATAGACATGCATGTAGTGTCCTCGAGTCCAGTTGATCATGATTCCTATCATAGATCCTCGAGGGAACACTTTATCTATTCATAGGGCCTTTATATTTAAATACATATAAACCGTAAAATATAGGTGAGACTTAATTATGAAATACAAGGTGTTCATAAGATGAAACAGAGCAGAATAGGGGAGAGTAAGAAGAAGCTTGTATATTAGTTCTGTTTAGTTCCAACTACTCTTTCAGTTTTCTACTATAAAGTATCTTTTGATACATTTGTACCTTAGTGATTATTATTATCCACTCTTAGAGAGAGTTTCATTCATTGAAATCATTTATTGTAAGTATCTCAAGTCGTGAGACTTGGAGATTGGGAATATCATATTACAATTTGTAAGGGGGAGTGTATCCTAGTGAGAGGATAACTTTTGAGTGTAGAGTGTGTAACTGATCTTGTGAGTTAGTGAAAATCCCAGAGTGTCTGGGGACTGGACGTAGGTCAAGGATTAAGACGAAACCAGTATAAATTCTCTTGTGTTAAGCTTCTTCTTACTCTCCCCTATTCTGCTCTGTTTTAGTTCTATAAAATAGAGTATTCAAAAAAGAATTTTAAAATCCACAATTCATCTTTGATAAAGGCTTGGATTGGGATCAGTGGTTTTCATGCAGAGGAATGTGAATGGTCAAGATGGAATTTGTCCCTCACATTTGTAGAGAGATAATATTGGGCCCCTTGATGAGTGAGTCTGAGAAATGTATGACTATACTACGATGGAAAGGAGTTTCCATTTCAATTGTTAGACTACTCAAGAATCGAGAAAGTAATGGTCAAGAACAGGAAGTTGACATTATCCATGCCTCATCCTTGACCAAGTTATTGCGTGACAAAAGGGACGTGACATGATTGTATAATAGGTTGTATCGTATCATTGATCCCCATATGAATTGGGTAGTCACAATGTCTTGCTAGAGGCCGCTTGTGTAATATCCTAAATTTTTGGATTCGAAAATAAGAATTTATTTCCATCACTTATTTAGAATTTGCAACTTAGTATAGAAAAAATACCAAGGTGCAAATAAAAGTCTTGCAGAGGACAAATGAGATTATTTTGGAGTGGGCCCCACAATATAACACTTCTTCTTCCTCTTCAATCACGTTGCATACTCGCTCACATGCACACTACGTACGTTCGGGTGAAAATTTCCCTACTCTTCTCTATGTTTGGCGACATGTTTCTACACCTTCCTACTCTCATTTAACCATTTGGACAACACAATACCAATCCGGATAGCGCTCAGGAAGGAAGGCAGCACACACTACACTTCATCAATTCAACATTCAGCCAAGGTAGGAAACGCTGGGCATAGCAGTACATGCAGAAAATGCTGAAATATACACGGATGGAAGCATATAAACATATTACCTAAGTGTATGATAGCAGCTTTATCTCATTTTCATATTTCTTCACAACCGAATATGAGAGACTGAGAGTGAGAAAGAGAGAGACCGAGAGAAGAAAGAAAAACAAAAATGGAAAATGCAGAGGATGAGAGAGTACGTGGGAGAGAAGCTGAAGGACCACACACGCAAGACTTAAGTGTTAACCAAGGTGAGTCTCTGAATCTCTTCCCATTTAACTAATGCAAGTCTGCACGTTGGGTTTTTTTTTTTGAATTTGAAGCTTAAGATCACATGGTTTAGGTTCTTCATGTTTCCCTGTTTTAAAGAGCTGATGTAGAATCGAATATACAACGGTTGCTACAGTAAAATCGTGAATGAACAGTACTTTTCATGTGTTGACTGAACGTTTCATTTTAAGTAAGTCAAAACTAGAGTAAACGAACTCTTTTGAACTTGAAATTTTGTGGACATATAGTAGACTTCTTAATCTTTACGACGAGAGAAAGAACACCCAAAACGGATGTGTATAATGGGAATGATGATTTTTCAAAGTTGAAAGTTGAAAACTGGAAAATGTCAGTTGTCAGAAATGAACAGTGATTTTCGGACTCTATTTTGGGATGGTAAACCTTTGAGTTTGTATCTTAATTTTTTAAAGGAGAAATTAATCTCCTTAAGGTTTAATATGAGCCTTGGATCACCTAAAACGGAGGTCTATAACTCCAGTTATGAGTTTTGGAAGTTGAGTTATGAATCTGGTAACGTTTTGGGAAGATGCTGGAGACAGTTATATGACGTTGCATTTCGGAATAAGCAAAAAATTTATAAAAATTATGAAACTTTCCAGATGTGTAGTAGACATATAGGGATTTCCATTGATATATAATTTGTAACGTTTTGAGCTCTGGACAAGGAGATCATAATTTTTGAAGTTAAGCCTTATTACTGGGTTACAGTCTGAACAGTGTGGAGAAACGTTAAAATTAGGAATGATACAGAGATTTAGAGTTTGTTCCGTTATTTTTCCTAAAACATACACATGTCAAGGATTGTTTGGAATCTTACGGAATCTCATTTCGATTTTTGTGGAATTAATTATGATTTTTCGTGAAAAATCTGGACTAAATGCTGAAAATAACATTTTTAAACAAATGTAAGGGTAAAATGGTCAAAGGTGGCATAAATAACCCTTAGGACATTATTCTAAGTGATATGGTAATATGTAAGGATATCTGGGATGTTCGGAGTCAGATTCAAAGGACGGGCGTATTTCTATTCACGTGGAAGGAAGGTACGTTCGCGTACAGTAACTTTAACTCTTATTAGCATGTATGTATGTATTCATGTATGATTGATCATGTTTGCTAGATAATTTACATATTTATTTCCTAGCTATGGATTTTGAGGCTGCGTGTCCTAAAGGGCTGCGGTCCTTGACCGTTAACTGCGGTTACGGTGTGACTTGTTTACAGTAAATTATTCTATGCTTGTATATGTGTTATATTGTTATTTATGTTTCATACCTGTATATAAGGTTAACTGTTACTTAAGATTCAATATTTTTTTAATCTTAGACTTTACTAAAGGTTAGGGAAATGAACCTATGTTTGAGAAGATAGCGTGGACAAAGCCATGAAAATGCACCGATGAATGGAGTGCGTGGAGGGACACCAGACAGAACAAAGTTTGGAAGAAGGTGTTGGAAATTATGCCCTAGGGGCAAGTCATTGTACTTATCAACGATCCCCATATGAATTGGGTAGTCGCAATGTCTTGCTAGAGGCCGCTTGCGACTTGTGGGCTGGTAGATTGGCCCACGCCAATCTCATGTGGGCCTACGTGGTCGCACACAAGAATGGCCCAACACGAGCAAGAGTGTCTAGATTCATTGAATCTTAAATGTGTTTAAGATTTAATGAATACTTATTTAATCTAGGATGTGTGTGTGTATATATATATGCATATATAAATATATTAAATTCGAAAATAATAATGATATTATTTATTGACAATAATATATATAGTATTTAATTTATTTGATAAATTAAATAACTATAATAAATTGAGATATTGTATCTCAGATTTATTTTTCGAATAAAGATATTGCATATCAGATTTAATTTGAACTGAGATATCGGATCTCATTTTAAATATAATGATATCATATCTTGATTTAATTTATAAATATAAATTAAATCTAAAGGCTTTTAATTTTGGATTAAATAAATAGATTAGATTAGATCTATCGAGATAGATTTAATTAATATATTTTTTAATCCAAATTCAAAAATTGGTTTTGAATAAAATACGCCTACTAGGTTTAAAAAAAACCTACGGGACATTTTGTCGAGCGTATTAGAAAGCCGCGAGAAACCCTAGATAGAAAATAGAGAGACGCACAGTTCAGAGGCGCTAGCACGCCTCCGTTCGTGTTCTGAAGGCTATTCATGTGGATACGGTAGAGGAAGGCGATTCTAAAGAGTCGGCCTGGCGATCGAAGGTAGCCTACCAGTTCAAATTGTTCTGCAAAGGTACGATTCGGAAACCCTAAACCTTGATTTAAACGCCGTTGAGCGATCCGCCTAAGGGATCCATAATTTTTTTTTACTCCGCTGCGTGTACGGATCCCAACAGTGGTATCAGAGCCAGATCAACCGTGCGTTTAAATTAGGTTTTACGTGTGTTTATATATGTGATATATATGCAATAACTGAATCTTATATGTGTTTAAATCGATATATGTTTACCGAAACATGTATGATTTAAAACATATTCTCCTACGGATTGCTAGTCGATTTAGGCGTCGTTTCTGAATTGTTTAGATCGGATTGTAAGGCTAGTACGCGTGGTTCTGAATCGTTCAAGATCACGCTGAGGTGGCAGAATAACGTTCGGAACGTTAGGGTTTCAATTTTCGAAAATCACATTTTTTTGGGAAATTATTTTTGAAAAAAATTAGTTCAAGATCTGGAGTGATGCTATTTGAGTCAAAACTCGTTGGTGGGTTGTTACCTTAATCCAAAAGCTACTCTTCAGTCTTAGAATAGCAGGAAGAGCGATTGATCACATTGGAGAAAGGGATATGATGAACAATTTAATGAGAGAATCTTATAAATAAAGAGGATATTAAAAATTGCACATTACGGCAGTAGGGACCCCGACCGATTGTCAGTAGCGCAAGAATTTAAATCATGATATTATATTATATTCATTATATAATATAATATAAATTAGAGAATTTAAATCATGATATTATATTATATATAGGATATAATATAATTTAAATTAGAGAATTTAAATCATGATATTATATTATATATAGGATATAATATAATATAAATTAGAGAATTTAAATCATGATATTATATTATATATAGGATATAATATAATGTAAATTAGAGAATTTAATTAAATCATGATATTATATTATATATAGGATATAATATAATTTAAATCATGATATTATATTATATATAGTATATAATATAATTTAAATTAGAGAATTTAAATCATGATAAGTTTAATCATAATATTTTATTTCATAAATGTATGAATTAATGTATATTGTGATTTACCTTTCAAATGTTGTTTGGGTATGGTGAACAACATGGCTCTAGAGTTTTACAATTGTTGTAAATTTTAAATATGGCCTGCGAGCCATGCCTTTCTCTCTAAATGCTCTTGATGTACATTCTTTTCTCATCCCACTCCCTCGTATGTTGAAACGAGGTTTCTCCGATGTATTTCTTTTTGTTTTTAGAGAAGTCCTCTCATTGGCTTGAGAGGATTTTAGGTTAAGGTTGAGCCATGTTGTGTCACAATTTTAATTATGTCTTGATTTGATCATTGCATGATTAATTTAGAGTTTTAATTATGATTTGATTAGATCACTCATAATAAATTTAGAGTTTTAATTATGTTTTGATTAGATCACTCATAATTAATTTAGATATTATATGAGATACAATAGTGATTGCATTCATATAAGTAGAATTAATAGGATTAATTAAATTATACCCTCTAAATAAAATCTTAAGTCATAATGCCACCAATAAATGAATACTTGTCAAAACCTAGATCGCCCATTTGTATGTTCCACCAAAGTGGATGCATCGAGTTATCTTGGTGAGACAAGAGTGAGTAATGGTGATACTCAATATTCATTATTGTCGACTTAATTGAGATTATCAAAACGGTTTTGGATCTCAAGGCATTAGATGGGATTAAACATGACACGTCATATGATGATTGAATCCCATAAAGATCTAAGAGTTACATATGATGTAATTGGCAAGGGGTTTGCCTACCTAAATAACTTAATTTAAGCGTCCTGCCAAAGCGGACTTAAATTTAAGCCAAATATGGATCTTAGCCCACTAATTATAATGAAGGTTCTTAATTCTGTGAGATATTATTAATTAAACTTTGCATATCTTTAGTTGTAGAATCATGTAGTCTAGTAATACTTCAACACCATCAATGCGATCAGTCCTTAAGAAGGACGAACTCGATGAGACAAACTTTCTTGACATGTTTGGGAACTTAAGCGTTGATCCTAAACACGAAAGAAAAGAGTATCTCATCAATCAACTCATTCTGACGAGCCTACGGCTGCGATCCAAGAGCTCGGACTAATGCTTATACGAAGCATAAGGATGACTCGTGGATCTGAGATGCTCGATGCTTGCCACTATGCTTCTAGACCTCAATAGAGATCTAGAACATGTGGAGGCCTCGAGATGATTGTTCATCCTACGGAAATGTTCCATAGACAGGCAAGGCAAGAGAGGTATGAGACCACAAAGGCCTTTCATTCTGAAAGATGACGAAGGTGAATCGGTTAGTCCTCATTTATTGGAAATGAAAGGCTACATTGATCACCTTGAGAGGCTTGAATCCCCATGTCCCAGGAGTTAGCTACAGATGTGATCTTCAACTCACTCCCAGGAAGTTATGATAACTTTGTCATGGATTACAACATGAACAACATGGAGGAATCAATTTCTGAACTGCATCAAATGCTCAAAATTGCTGAGCTAAGCCTTACGAAGAGGCCCAATACTGTTTTGACCGTTCGAAAGGAGAGGGAATGAAACGGAAAGCCAAGAAGGCAAAACCTCCGAAGGATAGAGTCTGTTTCTTTTACAATGAACTTGGTCATTTGAAAAGGAATTGCAAACTCTACCTCGAAGATCTGGAGAAGAACAAGGATAGCGGGGCTATCGCTTCAAGTATCTATGTCATAGATATTCGCTTTTCTACTTCCTCAACATGGGTAATGGATACTACATGTGGATCTCACATTTGAATAAATGTAGGGTCTCAAGGACAGTAGAAAATTGAATGGACGAATCTATGACATAACTACTAAAAGGTTCAAGTCAAATGATTTGAATCCGACCTATCTATGGCATTGTCGTCTAGGCCATATAAATGAGAAACGCATTTCGAAACTCCATAAAGATGGATTTCTTAACTCATTTGATTTTGAATCAATTGATACATGCGAGTCTTGTTTATTGGGAAAGATGACAAAGACACCTTTTAATGAATACATCTGCCGAGGAGGTCATTTGTACTTCATTACATTTATAGACGATTTCAGTAGATATAGATATATCTATTTAATGAAACATAAGTCGGAATCTTTTGAAATGTTCAAAATATTCCAAAATGAAGTGCAAAATCAACTTGGCAAAACAATTAAGACACTTCGATCTAATCGGGGTGGTGAATATTTGAGCCAAGAGTTCATTGACCATCTTAGGAGTTGTGGGATTGGGAAGAAACCCAGTTTGTCATTTCTTAAAATTTGGGGATGTGAGGTTTATGTCAAGCATCAAGCCTCTGATAAATTATCATCCAGATCCTCAAAATGCCTCTTTGTGGGGTATCCTAAGGAAACTAAAGGATACTATGTCTACAATCCCACCGATCACAAAGTGTTTGTTATTCGGAATGATGTCTTTTTGGAAAAGAGTTTATCTCTAAAAGAACCATTGGGAGTAAGGTAAAACCTCGAAGAAGTTCGAGAGTCACCGGACAATGTAGAACCACAGATGAAAATCGGAGAAGACTCACAACAAGTTGTTGAGCCTACTCACGTAACACAAGACCCACGAAGGTCCGATAGAACACGGCTACAGCCTCAGAGATATGGATTTCTGATTACTGGAAGCCGTGATGTTTTGCTCATTGAGCACAATGAGCCAACTACCTATCGCGAGGCCATGGTGGGACCCAACTCGAAAGATGGCTTAGTGCCATGAAGTCGAAATGCAATCCATGTACGACAATGAGGTATGGGCCTTAGTCGAACCACCTGAAGGTGTAAAAACCGTTGGGTGCAAGTGGGTTTTCAAAGAGAAAACTGACATGGATGGCAAAGTAAATATCTTCAAGGCACGACTGGTTGCAAAAGGATTCACTCAAACTCATGGTGTGGACTATGATGAAACCTTTTCCCCAGTTGCAATGGCCAAATCAATCAGAATCCTTCTTGCCATTGCATCATATTATGACTATGAAATATGGCAGATGGACGTCAAAACAACCTTCCTTAATGGAAAGCTCCTTGAGGATGTGTACATGACACAACCTGAGGGTTTTGTGCGTCCAAAGGACTCGGTAAATTTTGTAAGCTTCAAAGGTCCATTTATGGATTGAAGCAAGCATCTCGGAGTTTGGAATCATCGTTTTGATGAAGTAGTCAAAGAGTTTGGATTCATTCAAAACATAGATGAACCTTGTGTTTACAAGAAGGTTAGTGGGAGCACAGTTGTATTTCTAGTGCTTTATGTTGATGACATCCTACTCATTGGGAATGACATTCCTACCTTGCAGAGTGTCAAGTCTTGGTTAGGAAAGTCTTTCTCAATGAAAGATTTAGGCGAAGCCACTTACATCCTTGGGATTAGGATCTATAGAGATAGATCTAAGAGGATGATAGGCCTAAGTCAGAGCACATACATAGACAAGATACTGCATAGATTCAGTATGCAAAATTCAAAAGGGGTAATATGCCCATGTCTCATGGCATCCATCTCGGTGAGAATCGTGTCCTAGTACACAAGATCACAGATGCGAGTTTCCAAACTGACCAAGATGATTCAAGATCGCAATCAGGGTATGTATTCCTGTTGAATGGTGGTGCGGTGAGCTGGAAGAGCTCTAAGCAGAGTACTGTAGTTGATTCTGCAATAGACGCTGAGTATATAGCAGCATCAGATGCAGCTGAGGAGGCCTTTTGGATTAGTAAGTTCATTAATGAACTAGGGGTGGTTCCTACCATCTCAAATCCAATAGACTTTTTCTGTGACAATAGCGGTGCTATTCCGCAGACCAAGGAGCCTAGGTCACATCAAAGGACCAACCATATACTCAAGCGATTTCATCTTATCAGAGAAATCAATGATAGAGGTGATACAAAAAAAAATATTATGCAAAGTACCAGGAGAAAGCAAGTCATTATACTTTAAACGTTAATGTTATTTAAAGTATTCTCCTTTAGTTATCATTTCATTTGCATGTTTATAGTGATAACTGTATCCCTGGATATATCTAATAGATTATCCTAAATGTCCACAGTCGGTCATCTGCGGGAGCGAAGATGAAATAAGACCAGTATGACTTTGATGAGTATGGAGATACGAGTCAAAGTCATAGGCACTTGTAAGAGTACAAGGTGTTGGACCGACCCACTATGAGAAAGCTGCATGGAATAAGTCATAAGCTTTTCTCATGTATAACCGCGTCACAACGCCCTTTGACCTGAGATCATCATGGATTCCTACATGATGAGTCGCTGGTCTTTGACCTAGTCAAAAGTCACCTTTGACCGGGTGATGATAAAGGCTAGGATCGGGATCAGTGGTTCTCATGCGGAGGAATGTGAGTGGTCAAGATGGGATTTGTCCCTCACATTTGTAGAGAGATAATCTTGGGCCCTCGATGAGTGAGTCTGAGAAATGTATGGCCATACTACGATGGAAAGGAGTTTCCATCTCAATTGTTAGACTACTCAAGAATCGAGAAAGTAATGGTCAAGAACAGGAAGTTGACATTTTCCATGCCTCATCCTTGACCAAATTATCGCGTGACAAAAGGGACGTGACATGGTTGTACGATAGGTTATATCGCATAAACAATGACGTTGATCCTCTTACTAAGCCGCTTGCACAAGTAAAACATGAGCGTCATGTTAGGGCAATGGGAATTAAGGTAATTAATGATTGCACCTAGTGCAAGTGGGAGTCTGTTGGAAATTATGCCCTAGGGGCAAGTCATTGTACTTATCAACGATCCCCATATGAATTGGGTAGTCGCAATGTCTTGCTAGAGGCCGCTTGCGACTTGTGGGTCGGTACAGTGATTGGCCCGCTGCCAATCTCATGTGGGCCTACAGGGTCGCACACAAGAATGGCCTAACACGAGCAAGAGTGTCTAGATTCATTGAATCTTAAATGTGTTTAAGATTTAATGAATACTTATTTAATCTAGGATGTGTGTGTATATATATATGCATATATAAATATATTAAATTCGAAAATAATAATGATATTATTTATAGAAAATAATATATATAGTATTTAATTTATTTGATGAATTAAATAACTATAATAAATTGAGATATTGTATCTCAGATTTATTTTCGAATAAAGATATTGCATATCGATTTAATTTGAAGCGAGATATCGGATCTCATTTTAAATATAATGATATCATATCTTGATTTAATTTATAAATATAAATTAAATCTAAAGGCTTTTAATTTTGGATTAAATAAATAGATTAGATTAGATCTATCGATAGATTTAATTAATATATTTTTTAATCCAAATTCAAAAATTGGTTTTGAATAAAATACGCCTACTAGGTTTAAAAAAAACCTACGGGACATTTTGTCGAGCGTATTAGAAAGCCGCGAGAAACCCTAGATAGAAAAAAGAGAGACGCACAGTTCAGAGGCGCTAGCACGCCTCCGTTCGTGTTTCTGAAGGCTATTCGTGTGGATACCGGTAGAGGAAGGCGATTCTAAAGAGTCGGCTTCTGCTGATCGAGAAGGTAGCCCACCAGTTCAAATTGTTCTGCAAAGGTACGATTTGGAAACCCTAAACCTTGATTTAAACGCCGTTGAGCGATCCGCCTAAAGGATCCATAATTTTTTTTTACTCCGCTGCGTGTACGGATCCCAACAGAAGGACCAATTCTGGCTTGAAGATTCCTTTAGGATTTTTTATTTACCCGCTTATGCCTGGACATTTTTTCCGATTCTCATCATCCAAACGATAATGCATACTCTCTGTTTCGCATTACTTCCATTTTATCATACTTGTATTCTACGGTACTACATGTCCAATTAGACACATTTAAGTGGTATGGAATTTGGGGTGTCACGGCTTGCGACTTGTGGGTAACGTCTGTGTTGTTATTTATTGCTTGATCTCATGGGCCCTCAAGTGGTCGCACACAAGAATAGCCCAACACGAGTAAAAGTGTCTAGATTCATTGAATCTTATATATGTCTAAGATTTAATGAATACTGCATTTAATCTAGGATGGATATATATATATTGAAATTGAAAAATAATAATGATATTATTTATAGATAATAATATTATTATATAGTATTTAATTTATTTGATAAATTAAATAACTATAATAAGTTGAGATATTGTATCTCAGATTTAATTTATAGAAATAAATTAAATTCCAGCGGGCTTTAATTCTAGATTGAATAAATAGATTAGATTAGATACGTTGGACATTATTTAATTATTGCTATTTATATCTAAAATTGAATAAAGATTAATTTGGAATTAATCTTGAATATTTTAATACGGCCCAATTAGGGTTTTAGAAACTCTATAAGTGATAATGATCTAGTCGTATTAAAATAAGGAGTTGTTGCGAAAAACCCTAGAGAGAAAAGACGCGAGATGCAAAGTAAGAAGGCGCTAGTACGCTGCCTACGTGTTGGAGAGCTGTTCGGTGTGGATACCGGTAGAGGGAGTGGATTCGTAGAGTCGGCTCCTAGAGATTGATCGAGCAAGAAGGTTTTAGCCCACGTGTTCGAGAAAGGACGCATATAATCTTGTATAGGTACGGTTTCTCTAACGAACCTTGATTTAAACACCGTTGATAGATCCTCTCTATGGGATTTGTAAAATTTTAATGGGTTAGAATTCTTCCGCTGCGTGTACGGATCCCAACAACGTGCAGAGAATGATTATCTAAAAGAATGCAAGTCTTCTAGTCTTTGCATTTAATGTGCTGACATCACTTTTTGCTTTAAGCTAAATCTTCATTTAATATTCTTTAAATCATTTGAAACTCACTAACAAACTGATTAAACATAGTTAAGAATAGTAATAAGTGATGATAAGAAGTATCTAGATCAAACATAAAGATTTCACAAAATCACACAATTTGATTTTCAAATTTAGCGAAGCAAACTCGAGTTTGTTTATACAAACTGGAGTTTGCAACTCTTCTTCAGGAACCAAACTCGAGTTTAGAAACTCAAACTCGAGTTTCCTCCATCCAGAGAAGAATGTCATGATTTGAACTTTGAAAAGTATTTTGTGTAAGAGGGCAAACTCGAGTTAATAAGTGATAAACTCGAGTTTGGAACTTTTGAGATACAAATAACTTTAAGTTCTCAAAGCTCTAAACTTGAGTTTCAAAAGTAAACTAGAGTTTTCAAAATCACGAAATAGTTGGGAGCTCTCTGCTTGGCACAAACTCGAGTTTGCTCACTCAAACTCAAGTTTCCTTGAAAGATAAAAAATCTTGAGACCAAGAGCAAACTTGAGTTTGTAAATTCAAACTCGAGTTTGCCAAAGTTAGGAAACTTTGAAAACCCTCTATCAAGACTAAACTTGAGTTTACTATGCTAAACTCGAGTTTTCCCAAAACATGGAAAACTTTGAAATCTCTTGGCCAAGTGTAAACTTGAGTTTGGCATATCAAACTCGAGTTTGCTTTAATTAGTTGAAAAACCATTAAGACTCTCGGCCAAGCACAAACTCGAGTTTGCAAAAACTCAACTCGAGTTTGGTTAAATTCACAAATCCTTGGAAGCTCTCTGAGAAATACAAGCTCGAGTTTATATATACAAACTCGAGTTTGTCTTACCTTGAAAAACTTTGATTGCTCTCTGTATGACTCAAACTTGAATTTACCACTAAACAACTCGAGTTTGTCTAAGTTAACAAAAGTTTGAGCAATTCTCTGTCCTGACCAATAATAACAAAGAGAGAGATTGAAGGGGTTTAACTAGATGATTTAGGCATTCATTTTTATTAATTACTCTAGTGTGTGATAAGTGAAAGAAAGAGAGATTGAAGGGGTTTAAAAAGAAAAAAAAGCAAAGAAGGAATAAGAAAAATAATAACAACTCTATTGACATCTCTAAACTTGACTTAGTAACCGGGGGCATTTTATCACTGATGTTGGCACTCGCTCAAACGGTTAAGTTAAAGAGGGTTATGAGTTGGGCTTAAAAGCCTCTTGAGGTGCCTGTTGGTGTAACTAAGTAACCAGTGCTGCATTACCTATGTGCAGGGTCGCGTGAAAAGGGGACCAACAACGGCTCAAGATAAAGAAAACGATATAAATATCCCTTCATTCTTCATATTATTCATTGAATTACTTGCACTAACTAAAGTATTTATCTACTGTATCAAAGTCCTTTTGATTTGAGTATGTAATGGAATAGTATAGTAGAGAATGAGATGAGGAATAAGCATATGGTAGATAAATTTCAATAGGTGGAATTGAGTGAAACACAAGCACTTGAATATCTTGAGGAATGGATGTAAACACTTGACTTGTAAGGGACATTCTATTGTGATTTATCTTTTCCAAATTAATTACCTTGCTAATTGCATTTTTGGAAGGTGGAAAAGATTTCTGAGAAGGTTTGATTCTTGAAAGTTTTAATCCGCTTCAATTTTGTAGTGCTTGCTTTAAAAATCTTGCTTCCATGGTTTTCTTGAATTTAGTTGTTTCAGAATTTAAAATCTTGAGGACAAGATTTGATGTAAGTGTGGGGGTGTGATAACTCCCCATTTTTATTATATGAGGTATATTTTAATATAATTGGGGAGTTATCAATGCTTGCAAAGGAATTTTATTGAGATTTTATAAGATATTAATTGGGTGCATTATTTAGGGGATTCTATTGAAAGTATCTTAGAATTAAATCAAAATAAAATATTATCAAGATAAAGTTTTATTTAAAAAAAATAGAGAGAGGTTTTTGTTTATTGTTATGTGTTTGAAGTTTTAATTTTAATGTTTTTTTATTCCATTTGCTGTGCAGAAAAGGCAATGTTTTGGCGGTGAACCAAGGGGAGACCTAAATAAAGAAAGCTACGAGTTAGACATGTGAATGGGCTAAGGTCCCCATTTTTACAAAAAAAGAAAAAAGAAAAAACAAAGAAAGCTACGAGTTCCAGCAAGAGGAGGCGGCCTCGAAGCACTATTCATCATCTTCAAGCAGGAGAGCAACAAGCGAGCTGAATCCAAGGGAAAGCGAGAGCTTGGAGCGTCTTCTTGAGCTGGAGAGCCGGCTGTTCTGGGCGAGGGTTTGATTTGGAGATCCAGCTTTACCGCAACGAAGTGTGATATGGGATTGAAGGGAGCAAAGGCGGCAGTTCGTTTGGAAATTCATCATCATCTTGTTCACTTCCTGTTGAGCGAACTAGAGGCAGCCGGTTGGAAAAAAATTCATTACTGTCTTCTTTGTTTTTGTTGAGCAAGAATCATAGTCACGAAGAGAGAAGCAAGGGGAGGCAGCTATTTCAGTTCAATCTTCATCTACTTCTCCAAGAACTCATAGCACTGTAGCACTTGGAAGCAACATGATTTTTGATGAGCTTGGTTTTATTTTCCTCTTTTCTCGATATGAATTTTGCAATACCCTAAAAATCTCACTTATGATAAGTATCATAATTTAGTAAATAATACCTATTGGAAATAGGTGAATATGTGGTCTCAAATTTTATAGTGTATTTTATGTTATTTTCTATGGTAATTTCTCTTGAAATTAAAAGGAATAAAGTGCCAAAAAAGCATCTAAATGCAATTTACGTCATAAAATACCCTGAGAATATTATGATAAATCCTAAGAGGCAATTAAATATTTATTAAAAATAAGAAAGTAAGTTGTCTCTAATTTAGATAATTTATGGGATTATTTTTGCTTGAAAAATAATAAGGCAAAATTTAATATTATTTTGGGGACCATAAGTTACCCCATGATTTTTAATATAATACATGATGCATAAATGACTAATGTCAGTGAAATAGTTGTGAGAAAATGATTAATCCTAATTAAGAAAATTGTCAACAATTAGTAAGTTATTAAATAAGTAATTAATTGATAATTGTTTAAGCATGAATAAAGGTGATATTCAAAGTTAGTTATATACAACCCCTAAGTGGAGATTAATGATCAATAAAGGATTAAAATTAGCATAATAATAGTTGCTAATTAATTAAGCATGGTTAAGTAATGCATAAGATGAATTACATAAAATCCCTAAAGCCTAATTAACCAACAAAGGATGGGATTAGGACACTAATCGAACTTATTGATTAACTTTGACAAGACAACATTAATCAAGGGCTAGGATTGAACTTCATAAAGCTAATCTAATGGTTCAAACAAATTAAGCCTTAATCCATGTGAACTTGAGTTAGCCAATAGAAACACTTTGTTCATAGGATATTTTGGCAAGTGGGAGAGCAAAATCCTTGGCCAAAAAGGGGCCATCAAATTCGAAAATGAGAAAGGGAAAGAAGAGAAAAAGATGTGTGTGTAGTGTGAAAGCATATGAAAGTGGAAGAAAAAAATTGAAAAAGTAGAAGATATTTTGATAAAAAGCAAATAGGATAAATGAGAACGATAAAAAATAAATCATATATTGAAATATGTGAACTAAGTATTTAACATCAGAACATATTATAAACAAGTGAATTTTTGTCCCGAAGTGGGTCACCTCCGAAGTCATTTCCGAAACCGACGGGGTTTATCCTAAAATGACTAAAAGACTGGTAAAGACCCCTAATTGGACCATAATCCTTGATATTCAAAGTACTTCTCAAGTGATTACGTAAGTTTCAAAGTGAACCACTAAAAGTATTTGAAGATTATTAAGTATACGCGATTAGAACACTGAGCAGGGGAATTTATCGGTAGGAGAAAATCTCCACAAGATAGGATGACATAGGATGACATCATATTGAAGAAAGAGAGAGGGGGAGAGGTCGGTTGGGAGCATTGGAGGGTGAGGATGAAGCCTTGAACAAAACCCTAGATCTAATGGTGTAAAATGAAGAAGAGAAAGTATGGAAAAAATCACAAGTTTGCCACAACCTTTTGCTATAAATAGGCCTTCAATCCTTTGGAAAATTCACACCAAAATCCTCTCAAGCATTTAAAAAATCTAGAGAGAAGAGAGAAGGAGGAGCTTTTGAGGAAAAGTAGCAAAGTTCTGGGTAAATTCTTCGGTCCCTAGTTTTAAGTTCTAGTCTTTCGTTCGGTAGTTATAGTATAAATGTTAGTTTGATCTTTAATCTTCCAAGTATATTGTTGATATCATGTTTTAGGATTAAATATGGTATTTATTTCGAAAATATGATGGAGATAGAGATATGGCAAAATTTTGGAAGATTAGAGTCAAAGTAGCGAAGCTCTGGCGAAATTTCACCTAAATTAGCAAAGTGGGGGTAAAATGGTCATTTATGACTAAAATATCTGTTAGGATATTGTTTGATTAGTAAATACGATATTATCCTTATAGGATATCTGTGATCACTTACCGACCGTCAGACGTATCGTATTCGTCAACGAAGGTACGTACGTTCTCGTACTGTAACACTAACTCTGATGGTTATTGTATGTGTATATGAATTATGTGTATTGTATGGTATGTTTATTGAGTGCATATGGGTGTTAGAAGATAAATGTATGCTAGCTGGGAGTGATACATCTGCAATGCTGGGAGCGATACATATGCATGCTGGGTGCGATACATCTGCATGCTGGGAGCGATACATTTGCATTGGTTGCGTGCTCTTATACTGTTAATGTTGTGAATATATGTAATCCATATATTGTATATATAAGCATGAGGTTAACCGTTACCTGAGGTCCGGTGCGCGTTGGACCTCAGCTCTTAACATAGCTTCAGGGTTAGGAGGACAGAGGACCGAGGATAAAGGCAAGCAGCCCGCATGGAGACCCAGCTGAAGACTTCTTCTGTTTATGTAATTAGACGTTCGGAATAATGTATCGTTACTGTAATTAGCCAGACTTACGATATTTTAATATAAGTATCAGTTACTCTCTTGCTCCAATACTCTACTCTGATGAAAAAATTTATTCGGCTTTTGAAAATGGGATGTTACAAATTTGAACTCTGAATCTGTATTTACTGAGATGGATTGGATTAAAGCCATCTGTGGCTAAATTTTTCTTTGCAATCTAGAGTACTATGAACTTGTTTGAGATTTAGAAATTGTTCCTACTAATTAGTTTTGCTTAGTGTTATTTCAGTTTATTTCATCTTGTTTTTGTTAGTTCTCTATGTGTTTTGATGATAACTGACAATTGTAAACAAGTATAAATGTTTTTGATAAGTTAAATGAATTAATCTTTCTTCAAAAACATTATGTTAGCGCCATGCTTCGAGCCTAGATAGGCGAACTCGAGTTTCTGCTACTAACCAGAGCATTTCTGAACTATTTTGATTTCAAACTCGAGCCCGAAGATATGAACTCGAGCCTATGGTTTTTAAAGTAGAGTTTACTCTATGGTTTGAAAGACAAAGTTGAGTTTACAAAACATGTAAACTCGAGCCTGTTGTTGCAAGCCCGAGTTTGCCCTTGGCAGAGAGCATCCAAACTTTCATACTCCTTCAAACTCGAGCCTAGCTTTCTTGAGTTCGAGCCTGAACTTTAAAAATGAGTAAAGTAAATTTACAAACTCCAGAGTTCATATTTAAGTTCCAGTTCACGTTTTGAAAAACTAATTTATTTTGACATGAATAGTGTCAAACTCGAGAATGCTCACTAATGGACTCGAGTTTGCCCATCGTGTAAAGTTTTGATTTCAGATGGCTCTCACGACAAATGCCTTACAATGCTCTGAACTCGAGCCTGCTTCTATGAACTCGAGTTCACTCCTTGAGAAATGTTACAAACTCTAGAGTTTGCCTTGAACCTCCAGTTTGCACTTTATGCGAATTTGAACCGACATTCAAAATGCCTTGCAAACTCGAGCCTAGACT
The DNA here is from genome assembly GCA_025563575.1 of Acacia pycnantha. Lineage (NCBI taxonomy): Eukaryota > Viridiplantae > Streptophyta > Magnoliopsida > Fabales > Fabaceae > Acacia > Acacia pycnantha. Next base: position 866,275 of record JAMWYP010000248.1, read on the forward strand.
TGCAAACTCGAGTTTGAGTCGTATCCAGCGATTGATTGTGACGACTTGATCTCACACGTCAAACAGAGGATTAGTCAAAAGGATGAATTCCCTTATTTGGAAACAATTGCTACAACTTTTACTCAGAATGATTTGTTGCACAAATTAGTAAAAACACCAAATGATGCAACGGTCATAATCTTCAATGCAGAGCAATCATCGGAAATCCAAGAATCAGTATGACCGTGACTATATTCTCCATCCATGCCCACAACAGCTAGAATTTCGAATGGAGACAATGCAGAATGGAGAAGCAACGATCATATGAAGATTTGCTGCTATATATAGAGCTGCATACAATTCTTCAAATACATACAACAAGCAGAAACGAAAAACAGCTCAATAGTTTTCTACTCTTTCAGTTTTCTTTCAGTATAGTATCTTTGATACTTAGAACTTCAGTGTTTATCAATATCTACTATGTGAAAGAGCTTCTATTCTTGTATTTCATTCATTGTAAGAATCTCAAGTCAAGCGGACTTGGAGATTAGGATTTCAGATTACAACATGTAAGGGGGAGTGTATCCTAGAGAGAGGATAATCCTCGAGTACAGAGTGTGTATCTGAATTGAGTGATAGTAGAAAACCCAGGGAGCCTGGGGACTGGACGTAGGTCAAGAGTTAGGACCGAACCAGTATAAATTTTGTGTCAAGCTCTTCTTCCCTATCTCTACTTTATATCCAGCTTCATCTAGTGTGGGGGTGATTGAAAAAGAATTTTTGAAATCCCCAATTCACCCCCCTCTTGGTGATTTCCTTTCACTTTCACTTTTTATTATTTATTGCTTAGTGATTGGCCACCATTGAGCATATTTTGAGGATTTGGGATTGAACTTGATGAAGGGAATCTTAAATTGACCTTGAGATTAAATAATGTGGAATTATATTTTAATCTAATTTGCATTTAGGATAGACATATATTTAGAAGCTCTGCATAATCAAATTTGAGTGAGACCAATCTAAATTGCATCTTAATTAATTGTTTGAGACATTGCATAATTAATTGAGGTAAGTATATAAATGGACCGATAAGCATTTATAAACATTAATACTACTCAAGATTAGATCATTAAGTTAAGTTAAAATAAATTTAGTGAGGATAAAATCTAACGACAAAACTAGAGATCAGTGACTCTAGGTTAGATTAGTGACTCTAGGTGGTACTTCTTAATATTGGAATTTTCTCTATATGAAAAGTCTTTGCCACCATTACTACAATAAATGGATTCTACTTCTCTAAAAAACGTCTGTTTTTTAAAAAGCGAAGTAAAAAATTAATGCGATAGCATTTTTATAATTTTTTGACATATTAGGCATCTTTATTTAGAATTGGGATGCCGAAAGTGGACCTTAGACGTCCCAAATTTAAATTGAGATGCCTAAAGTCAACTATAAGCGTCCCAAAGTGAATTTGGGATTCCTATTTATACACTTTAGGCGTCCAAATTGTAAGTTGGGAGGCCCCAACTTACAATTGGGATGCCTAAGGGGACTAAAGTCCAAATGAATAGGCACATCTCACCTATTCTCTGCACACAAACTCTTTATCGTTAAATGCCTCTCTCTCACAAATGCCTCCTCTGATTTTGACTTTCCTTCCCTTATGACTTCAGATTTTATTTTTCTCTGCAACTCCCTTCATAGGTAGCTCTCGAAATGTCCTAGTAGCTTTCATCCAAGTACCAAATTATTTCTCGTTGCAGCGTTCGAACATGAGGTGCCAGAAGCGACATTGCAACATTCGCTAGGAGGAAGAGGCTTTTGCCCATTGCCTGCCAGATCGAGACCGTCGCCTGTTGCTCGCTTGATCTAGGCTTTTTCCTTTCGCCTACAAGATCGAGGCTTTCACTCGTCGCCCGTCACCTGCTTTAGATTTGCTCTAGATTGAGGCTTAGCTTTAGATCACGATAGGAGAAGAGAAGGCAATGTGTTGAGGAGTGAGAAGAAGAAATTTAGAGAGGTAGAAGCAATGTGAGTCGTCTCTGATTTTGAATCTTACTTCATGTTCTACTGTGTGTTCCTCTGTATTTCTGCGACCTTGCCTCCTCTCCAGCTAAGGGAAGTGATTCCGTCGGGTGAGGTCTATTCCCTCCGTTCTAAAACGGCGCGTGAATTTTTTTTTTTTATAAAAAAAACCATATGGGTGCCAAATAAAAATGAGATGCCTTAAGTCTCTTACAACGTCCCATTTTTTACGGACGTGTAACATCCAAAATTTTGGGCCCATAGAACTGAGAATAAGCCTAAATTAGGCGGACGGCTAAATCCGATTCGGGAAGAGTTCCAAGAATGTTGAGAAATAGGAAGTCTCTCTGGGACTAAGTAACTCGACTATATGGGTCAGTGGACCTAGTATGTATAGGCTGTGAAATTAAAGTGCTAGTGAAAAAGGTGCACATAAGACCTATACGGTGCAAATCTGGTTGGAAAAGATGCCACCCAACTATGTCCTGAGATATAGGACACACTACAAAAAAAACGAGCTTTTGTCGCGGTTAATTTGTCGCTGTTAAAAACAACCGTTTCAAAATATCATTTTGTCACGGTTTTCACCCTAAACCGCCACTAAATTGTAGCGGAAGCCATATTTGTAGCGGTTATTCAAAAACACCGCAACAAAATTGGTGCCACGTTGGCGCGCTAGCGCGGGAAATTTTGTGACAGTGTTTTGTAGCGGTTTATTTATAAAAACCGCAACAAAATTGGCGCCAAGTTGGCGCGCTAGCGTGGGTAACTTTGTGACAGTGTCTTTGTAGCGGTTTATTTATTATAACCGCGACAAAATTTGAAGGGTCAGTTATTTTGTAGCGGTGAGAAGATAACCGCTACAGAATTTGAAGGGTCAGCTATTTTGTAGCGGTTTTGGTAACCGCTAAAAATAGCACGAAGAGCGAGGCATTTTGTAGCGGTTCTTGTGGCGGTAATTTTACAACCGTTACAAAGATGTAAACTTTGTAGCGGTTTATTTCGATAACCGCTACAAAATCGTACGACTTTATAAACAGTGACTCACCATTTTTCAAAGTCACTTCTAACGGTTTGAGTTTTCACCATTTCTACCTTAACGGTTTGAGTTTTCACCGTTTCTACCTTTTAACCCAACGGTTTGAGTTTTCAGCGTTTTTACTGTTAAACTTACACCTTTCAACATTATGGATTCTAGATGAGGTAAGGGAAAGGGAAAAGTAATCGGCCCACCAAGAAGGGGTTTAAGGGCGGTAGTAGTAGAGGGGACCGGACGAGAGGCGTGTGACCCGACATATACCTCCGCCCTCTCCAGGGCCGGGCGAGTTTGCCTCGCTCTTCGCCGATGAAGAAATTCCAAACACGGGGACCGTAGGGGAAGATCGAGAAGCAAGTTTGTCATTCGACGATTTAGACAACGAGAATGAGGACATCCCTCTTAATATTCCCATAGCAGATGTAGAGCAGTTCATCGACGGGAAAACCGGCGGGACCACGGGAACCCCGGCCAGGCGTCTTCGCGTTCCACCTGAGTTTGGTGGCCATTGGGGGTGGTTCCCTATTTATTTCAAGGATTGGAAGAAAGTGACGAAGGAGACAAAGAACAAGGCGTTTATAGATGTTCTGCAGGTAATCAATATTGTTTAATTAAATTGTACATGTTAATAGTTATAAGTTTTAGTTTATTTCTTTCCTTATTTGTTTCTTAATTCATTAATAATTAATAATGAAATTATGATATAGAACAAGTTTAAAGCTGCTTGCGAACGACACAAGAGGTACGTTATGATGAAAGTGGGGAAGGGTGGAAGAGCCGGAGGAACCGTCTCTACAATATTATGAATGGAGACGGCACTATTCCTCTGCGGCGCTGATCGAGAGAGTCCCAGGACGGCGTGGAACCGGATCGGTGGGCGGCTTTCGTCCAATATAGGAGGGTCTGCGACGGGCGGTACATTTTATTAAATTAATTAATTGTTTCACTTAATTGATAATTTAAATTGAGTTTAGGGTTTAAATTTAAATTTTGTTTCCTCCTCCTTGCGAGGCTTTGTCGCAAAGGAACACAAGAAGCCACGCACGGAGAGAGTCCATCACCTGCGGGGACCAAGGCGTTTGCGGTGACATACGAGGAGATGGTATGTTATTATTTAACATGATCATTGTTTTGTTTTTGAAATAACAAAGTTTATATTGTTTTAATTCTTTCGGCGACGAAGGCTCGGGAGGAGAACACACGAGACGGACTATGGGAAGTTGTGGACACGCACCCATAGACACGCGAGATGGGGCGCCGACCTCGAGGCGCGAGAGGAGATAATAGTAAGTTAAAAAACATTATTTATATAATGAATGTTGTATATTTAAATTGATCGTCCATTATTTTATTAATGGTTCATGAACTCTGTTGGTCAGGCCGGATTGAGAATACGAGGCGAGCTACGAGCGTCGCGGACCACAGAGTCACGAGTGCAGTGAATCCTACGGCCCCATTGAAAGGCTGCTCTGGGCCCGGTCGAGCATCTGGCCGCGTTAGGGGTTTTGGCCTTGGCGCCGGGCCTAGCATGGTGTACCCGAGACAGGGCTCCTCCTCCGCTCCGGACCCTCCCGGCTCGAGAAGGCCACCGGCGGGAGATTTCGAGGCGATCATTCTTGAGAAGGTTCTTGAGCGAGGTTGCCGCAGTGAGGCTGCACGGAGGGCCGACGAGGAGGCCGGGAATAGCGCGAGCGAGGAGAGCATCGGCCGTTGGTGGGACCGTCATAGCTCGAGCTGGACTTGTTTGTGGCGTCTTGAACAAGGCGTGTCTGGCCGCACGCCTTCCATCTCCCGAGCCTCCCCCTCCGTTCCTCTTTGATGATTCCAGCCCACGTGCTGCTGATGACGACGAGGGTGTCAACGCTCGTCGTGGACCACCCCCTCCTGAGACAGACCCCCCTGAGACAAACCCCCCTCAGAGAGGACTTGATGATCATGCTCCTGAAATGTAGACCTTCTTTTTTTTTTCTCTTTTCATGTCCAAACAGAGTTGATTGAGATAACTATATTTGATTATATTGTTTTCTTGTTGATCACGTTTCTTTTCTTGTTGATGAGCTTTTTTTTCCATTGCTTTTTAAAAAAGTGCTTTAATTATAAGTTAAGCACTTCTAATGTTTGGATATACCATTTAACTCATGATTGACTAATCAGTAATATATTAACTCAATTAATCAAATGATTAGTTGAGACACATATGATTAATTAAGCAAAAGCAAATTTTGGCGTCAAAGCTTTGTGTTTTTTACTAATTTTGTGCGCAAAAGCAAATTATTCAATGACTAATCGGTATTATATTAACTTCTAATTTTGTGCTTTTTACTAATTTTGTTTTTTCCCAAAGCTTTGTCGCGGTTCCATGGAATATAACCGCAACAAATATGAATTTTGGCGCCACATTTTGTCACGGTTTCTTCCTTCAACCGCTACAAATTTTGTGTTTGTAGCGGTTATTGTCGCGGTTAAAAAACGCTACTGAGTCAGCGGGATTTTGGATTCATTTTGTCACGGTTTTTAACCGTGACAAAGGTGTCTAGGATATGTGCAACGGTTGTTGTAGCGGTTTTGTAACCGCTACAAACCAATCGATGCATTTAAAGATCCCAATTTTTGCTTCGAATGTAATTAAAGTGAGTCGTCCACATTTATGTTCTATCCTAAATTTGTTTGTTACATATGGATAAGTCATGGATCAAGCGCCGCGTAGTTCTCTGTATATTTAGCGGGAATGAACACTTTCTTAGATTTCGCCTTCTCTCACGCTTGCATTAATGGTAAGATCGTGTGTCCTTGTTTGCGATGTAAGTTTAAGAAGTGGCAAACACGAGATTACGCTTTGGAACATCTTCTTGTAAAGCCTTTCCCGAAGCATATACATTCAGGAGGTTCATGGGAGCAACGTGGTATGGGATATGGGCTCCATCTTCCTCGAACCTCACAAGTAGGAAATCAAGTACATCAAGATGATCCGGTTAATGAAGCTGTTCGTGATGCTTTTGGTGTTCGGGACGACAACTTCACGGCGAGTGCTGGGTCGAACTGTTTTCTTCGAGAACGATGCAGCTCGGGAATTTTCAGCCTCATGGATGAGAGCGATCGTCCTTTGTATCAAGGTTGTCGAAATACTCAAAGTTATCTTTTCTTATCAAATTGTACCATATCAAGTGCATGTGTGGGATCAGCGATAAGGCAATGTCGATGTTCTGGAATTACTTCGAGATGCTTTCCACGACGCGGACATTCCCCGTCCTTCTACGAGGCGAAGAAGATAATCAACGATTAGGCTTGAACTACCAAAAAATAGATGCGCCCAAAAGGCGTATGCTTTATTGGGGAGAGGACGATCGGAGGGAGACTTGTAAGAAGTGTCACACTTCGAGGTTCGGGACGATTCGGAAAGGGAAGAAGCGAAGAAGAAACCCGCAAAGATTCTAAGGTACTTTCCTTTAAAACCTCGTTTGCAAAGATTGTTTATGTCGTCTAAGGCAGTGAGCATATGAGGTGGCATCAAGATGATAAGAATCAAGATGGTAAACTCGGACATCCACGTGATCTTTGAAGCGTGGAAAGCGTTCGACACGGGCTTTCCAGTTTCGTGGCGGACCCTAGGAATGTTCGTCTTGCTTTGGCGGCCAGACGGTTTTAATCCGTTTGGGAATCTTAGCACAAGCTATAGTATATGGCCGATTATGTTGATACCCTACAATTTGCCCCGTGGATGTGTATGAAACAAAGCTCCTTCATTATGTCCATGATCATTCCGGGGAAGAAGGCAGGAAATGACATCGATGTGTATCTCCAACCGCTGATCAAGGAGTTGGTGGAGTTGTGGAATGTAGGTGTGGAGGCGTACGACGCGCACGAGAAGACACTTTTCAACTTGCGTGCGGCCTTGATACGGACGATAAGCGACTTTCTGCCCTCGGGACATTATCCGGGTGGAATGTGCATACAGGCCTTGCGTGCCCAGCTTGCAATTTTGACTCTGACTCAGTGCGCCTTCCCTACAGCCGTAAGTGGTGCTTCATGGGTCATCGGAGGTTTCTCGATGGTACGCACAGGTTTAGGTTGCAACGCAACCGCTTTAATGGGCAACAGGAAAAAAGAGGACCTCCTCGGAATTTATCTGGCGAAGACATCGTAGAGCAACTTCAGGATGTTGATGCTGAGTATGGGAAAAAAGACGACCCGGCAAGGCCGGGACAAAGACTGGCTGGGCTTCTGGTTCTACGCCCCAGCAATGGCGAAAGATTAGTGTCTTCTTCTCTCTTCCGTATTTGAAAGATAATTTGCTCCGACACAGTCTGGACGTCATGCACATTGAAAAGAATGTGTGCGACAATGTGTTGTACACGATTCTCAACGAACCAGGCAAGTCCAAAGATCATCTGCAGGCCAGGAAAGATCTACGGGAGATGGGCGTTCGTGGAGACGCGTGGCCGGATGAGCATGACAGAAGAGTCATGACTCACATGTACTTATGCAACAGTTACTTCCGCTGGCCATGAAAAATACGCTGCCTCTCGATGTGTCTCTCGTTTTGGTCGAGCTTTGTACTTTCTTACGAAAGCTGTGTTCCAAGGTTTTGATAGTGGAGGAGCTCGACCAGCTGCACGCGAGAAAATCATTCTTCTGTTGTGTCATTTGGAGATGCTCTTTCCTCCGTCATTCTTCACGGTCATGGTTCACTGACAATACACCTTGTTCACGAGACAAAGCTTGCTTGGCCCGATTCGATACCGATGGATGTATCCTATTGAGAGGTAATTGTTTAAAAATAATTACTTTAGCATTACTCCCTATTCGCATGTTTAACCATTGATGCATCGAAATTTTTCCTTGTCTACTTTATATGTTTCTTGGGAAACTTAAATCTTACGTGAGGAATAAGGCGTGGCCTGAAGGTTCAATAGCAGAAGGTTATATCGGGGATGAGGTCTTGTATTTTTGTTCAGTACTTGATGACATTGAGGCGTCATTCAACCAACCGCCTCGTGTAGACGATTGTCACGAGCTTTGAGCCGGAGGCTGGAGGCAACGAGTTGTTAATCCCTCGTGTTGGTAAAGCGGTTGGCGGGAGTGAGAAATTCAAACTCACGGCACTTGAGAAGTTTCAAGCACACCGACATGTCTTGATTAAGCTGCACCAAAGTTGAACCGTACCTTGATAAGCATTTCATCTGTTATATATATACATTTCCTTACATTTTATACGTACTCACATGTCATTGCATGTTTAATTGCAGGAATTCGGGAGTCATGTGAAGCGTGAGCGAGGATCCGTACACGGACATCCTTTGAAATTGATAGAAAGGTCCACGAGAGAATTCGAGTTGGTTTAGGAGGAGAATAATGAACGACCACAACCGCGCTCAGCGGAATTGAGCTCTCGCGATAGGCCCTCTTGACCACGCCCTAAGATATACGGCATACAATGTCAATGGTTTTAAGTTTTGCACCGTCGCACGAGATCAGGGGCTGCGACCCAAAACTACGGTGTATATGGCACGTTTGGGACGAGGAGTTATGCGGCAGCGATGGCGGGAACATGCGGTTCGGTGACATCCGTATTATGGAAAGGCTGCTTGATGTGGTCGGGATAAGTTACGAGCCTTTTCACCGTGACGTTGTTCAAGTGTTTGTGGGCGAATACCACAACGTCCGGGGACTCACGGCGACGACTTAGGTATCACATCGGTGAATTTCTCGGCCTATTCACGGTGGTCGGTCACGAAGATGACGAGTCGTATATTCTTGCATCGAGAGGCCCATCGGGTTTATTATGTGGCGATGAGAGGCACAAGGATTGGAATATGGTGGTTCACTTAAAGCCTCGGGACCTTTACGACATGGGCGATGGTGATAACGTCGCATACGATTGTGAGCCATTCCAGCCCGCCAGCTTCGAAGACTTCTTCCCAGACGGCGATGACAAATTACCTATAGTTCGGTACGTTTTTAAATTTACGCTTTATAAAATAGTAACATTTAATTAAAGTTTTAATTGTGTTCAAACCTGTAATATGAAATATTTTTAATATTAAGTTTTTAAAAAAAAAACTCAGAAATTACTTTTTAGCGGTTATATAACCGCTACAAAAACTTAAAAAAACTCAGAAATTATCGCAGAAAAAAAAACCCTTTAAGTTTTTTTTAAAAAAAAACTTCGAAATTACTTTGTAGCGGTTGTATAACCGCTACAAATAATAAACCGCGACAAACTAAACCGCTACAATAACCGCTACAAACACCCTCCAGACCCCACCATAAATACCCCACCCAACCTCATTTAATATGCCTCAACTTCTTTTCTACCCATGTTTTCTCTCGGTCATCTCAAATATTTTACGTTTCAGAACATCGTGAGTTTGAAGGGGGTAAGTACCGTGTAACTGGATCAATTCTAATGTTTCTCATACTAATTTATAGTTCTTATACTAATTAAAGTTTGTTATTTTGCAGAAAGGGATATATATTTCAACTTTCCCTATTCTTTCATATACATTATTCAATTGATTTGTACATATAATTTTTAAATATTGAGAATTGCTTTAACCACCTCATTTCTTAGCACTTATTCTACTTACATAATCTTATTATTTTGTTTCTATACATGCACCTTATATATTTAAATTTCATAATTTACTAGCTTTTATTTTTATTAAAAAGATATATTACTAATAATTACTGAATTACGCTGATAAATAATAATTTTTTTTAAAACCGTAATGAATTTGTAGCGGTTACAATAACCGCTACAAAATTTCAAATAAACTGGCGGGTTATTTGTAGCGATTATAGTAGCGGTTTTAAACCACTACAAATATTCAAAAGCACATGATGGCAGGAATATTTGTAGCGGTTGCAAACCGCTGTTACGAACCGTGACTAATGTCTCGAAACACACGTCAGCCCCGCTCATTTAGTGACGGTTTTTGTGAACCGCAACAGTTGTTGTAGCGGTTTATGTGTATGTAGTATCGGTTTTGTTTAACCGTTACAAATCGTCTTGCCACAGGCGTTTTTGTCGCGGTTCCTATAACCGCTACAAATGTCGTTTGTCACGTCAAAAACCGTTACAAATAGGTCATTTTAACCGCTACTAATTGTGGTTTTTTTTGTAGTGACAATTAGTTGAGAGAAAATATGCCGGTATAAGTAAGTATACGACATTTTTAGGGTAGTCGGGTATGCCCTGCGTTTTTTAGAAAACATCGGCATGTGGCATCGTTTGTCGGGTCTCGGTATTCGTGTCGCAATCTTGAGTAAAACCTAAGCAAGAATTCTGAGTACGACGTGTAAACCAAGGCAACAATAATGTAACCCAAACACACAAATCAAAGCAACCACAATAAAGCACAAACACGAAAACCAAGAACACGAACTCCAAAAAATAACGTATGCAATATTTTCCCAAAAACCGTGCCCTCTTGCTCACATGCCACCAACACACACACACACCCACAACCACACACATAACACTTGTCACACACACACACACACAACACACACATGTCATCTTACATGTAAGCCACTTGGCTCACATGCAGATGACAACACACGCACATGTCACTTAAACACAATCACACACATAGTTAGAAATCTAATTTCACTCCCTCCTCCCCCATTTTCACGTGATCAAATCCCCCTTCCCCATAATCTAATTCACTCTTCCCTTACCCTCTTAATTCACACACTCTCATCCTCTCCAACTTCAATATCATCTCCTTCCTCTCAATCCAACCATTCTCCTCCTCCTCTTAAGCTCATGGTCAACACTTCTTCACCATTCAACTTGATGAACCAATAGAAAGATCAAGGAAAAGATAAGGGAAAGTGACCACAAGCACAAGATCAAGCACTTGTGGTAAGAATTATAAACCTTCCCTTATGATTTTTAGAGTTTTGTTGGAAACCCATATTTTGGGACTGAGGACAGCTTAATGAAATAAGATGATTTTAAAAAATGTGAGTTCACCATCGTGTTCACCACTGTAAAAGGAGTGGGAATATGTTGCTGAATGAATTTTTAAAGGTATTTTGGAATATAAAATCACAAGCTTCATAAAAACGATGAAACTGCCAATTTTGGAAGTCTGGAGTCAGTCCACTTGCATGCATGTTTGACTGAGCAAATGGACTTAGAAAATTATAAAAAATTCCATAAAGGTAGAGGACACACGTATCTTTAAAATGGTGACTATTTTGTATTTTTCTAAGCTCTGGTCAGAGAGCAATAAATTGTACAAAATGAGACAGATTCAGTTTTCTTCCCTTATACATCTCATAAGGAGTCTTGTTCATCTTTTTTCGGAGATATGCTCAATTGGAGATGTAGTAAGCCGTACTCATTGCATCAGCCCAAAACACTTGAGAAGTGTTATTCTTATTCAGCATTGCTCTTGCCATCTCGGTGAGGACTCGATTCTTTCTCTCCACAACACCATTTTGTTGAGGACTCCTTGGGGCTGAGAAATTGTGATCAATTCCCATATTGTCACAAAACTCAGCAAAGGCATGATTTTCGAACTCACCTCCATGATCAGTCTGAATTCTTGAAATAACAAAACCTTTCTCATTTTGGACCTTTTTGGCAAAAACAACAAACTGATCAAATGTTTCATCCTTAGATGATAAAAATATAGTCCATGCAAATCTAGAAAAATCATCAACTATGACCAAAGTATAAAGATTGCCACCAAGGCTTCTTACTCTATTTGGTCCAACTAGATCCATATGAAGTAATTGAAGAGGTCTAGAAGTTGAAATCTCATTTTTAGATTTGAAAGATGATTTAGTTTGTTTTCCTTTTTGACAAGCATCACAAATCATATCATTTTTTAAACGAAGTTTTGGAACACCAATTACCAAATCCTTTTTGAGTAATCTGTCAAGTTGAATCATATTGACATGAGCTAAATGCTTGTGCCATAGCCAACTATCTTCCAAATTACTAACAAAACATTTTTCAAAAGTAGAACCATCTCTAGAAAGGTTAAGTGTGTAACAATTGCCTTCTCTAGGAGCTCTAAATATAGCTTTTGATTTTACATTTTCTAAAGAGAGAATATCCTTACTTACTATCAAGCACTCCTCAGAATCAAATATAACTAGGTTACCTTTATCAGTACTTTGGCTTACACTGAGGAGATTGTGACAAAGTCCTTCCACAAGGTAGACATCTTTGATTTGTGGTCCTTCATTGTTTCCAACTTCACAAATCCCAGCAATCTTTCCAGATTGATTTCCACCAAATGTCACTTTGCCACCATCCTTGGGCTTGATTGAAGCAAATTTGGAATGATCTCCCATCATGTGTCTAGAGCATCCACTATCAATGTACTATTTATTGGAGTTTGATGCTCTTAGACAGACCTACAAAATACAAATAATCAGGTCTTAGGTACCCATCTTTTCCTGGGTCCTTTGAGGTTAGTTTGTGTCTTAGGAACCTTGTAAGATCCCTTAGGCGCCCATTGATAGTTGCTAATTGGTTTACTCTTTCTTTCCTTTTCATGAAAACATGAATAAGTAGTATGACCTTTTCGATTGCAATAATTGCAATGAGCAAAAGGGTTTGAAGAATGAACCGAGTTTCTAAAGTAGTTCATGTAAGACATTTCTCCAAATTTATTTTTGCCTTTTCTTTTATCAAAATCTAGTTTGTAACCAATTGCTGATTTGTCATTTGTAAATCTTTGCTGCTTCAAAATGACATTGAGCATCACATTACCTCTAGCGAACTTCTCAAGTGCCTTTGTAAGATGTAAATTCTTTTTCTCCAAATCAGGACAATTTTCACAAGCCATATTTTCACAAGAAATATTTTTAACTTGCATTTCAAGAATCACATTTTTCCTTTTCAAATATATGTATTTTTTAGCAAGCTTTTCAAATTCATATTGCACAACAATGTATTCAGCAAATAACTCATCATAAGATGGTTTTGAATCATATACCTCATTGTTGTCATGTTACTCTTCTTCTTCAGCAACTAAGAAAATATTTGCTTTTTCTTCCTCATCAGCTTCATCTTCATCAGATGAGCTATCTTCCCATATAGCTGAGACATAGGCTTTCTTTTTGAATTTGTTGAACTTCTTCTTTTCTTTATCCTTGTTCTTCAGCTGGGGGCGTTCCGACTTGATGTGGCTAGGCTTGTCACATTCGTAGCAGATGATTGGCTTCTTCGCCTCGGTGCTAGAGCTACCCTTGTGAAATTTCTTATACCCTTGGTCCTTCTTATAGAATTTCTTGAATCTTCGGACCATCAAGCCCAGCTCTTCATCTTCGTCTTCTTCTTCATCGTCATCTGATTCCTTAGCTTCTTTAACAGTCTTGAGAGAAATTCTTTTGCTCTTGCCACTCATTTCATCAAGTCCTTTTTCTGAACTTGATCTTTCCCTCATATTCAGATAGACTACCAAACAGGGTTGCTACAGAGCTCATTGATTCCCCACGGGCTTCTTCAATGGCTGAGACTTTAGCTTCCCATTCTTTGCTGAGAATATTGAGAATTTTCCTAACTTGAACAGGTTGTTTCTACGTTTTGCCCAATGCAACAAGTTGGTTGATGAGATGAGTGAATCTTAACTGGAAATCGATGATGGATTCTCCATACTTCATGTGAAGAAGATCATACTTAGTCATGAGAGTATTGACCCTATTCTCTTTCACTCCGGTAGTTCCTTCATGAGCTATTTCCAAAGCATCCCACATGGCTTTAGCTGATGGTAGTATGCAAATACGGAAGTACTCTTGTTGACTTAGAGCACTTTGCAGCATGAGGATAGCTTTGCTGTTGAGAGTGACATTTCTTTTATCATTCTCATCATAGTTTTCTTCTGGCTTTCGTACCCGGAGTCCATTTTCAAGGATTGTTGGAGAATAGTTACCAACCTCGAACACCCTCCACAGGCCATATTCGCTAGCCATGACAAAGATCTTGAACTTGGCTTTCCAGAAGGAGTAATGCTCTCCACTGAAGCCAGGTGGTCTGTTGATCGAAGCTCCATCAGGTAGAATACCTTCCATGGTGATCCTTCTCAAGATGTTAAGCTCTTTAGAGAAGACCGAGCTCTGATACCAAATGAAAGTGGAGCTGAATCACCAAGAGGGGGTGAATTGATGATTCTTAAAACCTTTTTCAAAATGATCTGTTTTTGGATAATGAAAATAGGGATAAATAGAGGATAAGGAAGAGACAAAGGATTTATACTGCTTCGGTCCAATCTCTTGACCTACGTCCAGTCCCCAGACTCTCTGGTATTTTCACTATCACAATTGATTACACACTCTATAACTCTAGAGTAATTCTCTCACTAGAACTTACTCCCCCTTACATGTTGCAATCAATATCCCAATCTCCAAGTCCCCTGACTTGAGATCCTTACAATGAATGATTTACAATAAATGAACTCTCTCTAAGAGTGGATAAGAATAAACACTGAAGTACAATGTATCAAAAGATACTTCTCACAAGAAAACTCAAAGAGTAGTTGGAAACTTGAATGATTTTCGTTTTCTGCAGATTGGTTGTTGAGAGGAATTGAATGCATTTCTATTTATACCAAGAGAACATTAAATGACCGTTGACAACATTGAGAGTGGTTTAGTTGAAAGTTTGGTCTTCTTCTCTCTCTACTCTTTGTTTAATCCTGTTAGATCCCAAGTTTTTTGATGATAACAAAAGATTCAAAGGTTTCAAAACAGAAAGTAATAATAACTAAACGAGAGATTAATCAATTCAGAATCACAAGTAATCACTCTCGAGAATGAGCTTATGATTCTCGAGAATGATCTTATGATTCTCGAGAATATCCTCATAATTCTCGAGAATAGCATGACAAAAACAAATGACTTCATGTTATTCTGATTCTCGAGAATAAGAGTTAATTCTCGAGAATTGGACCAATTCTTGAGTACCCACATTTGATTCTCGAGTATGCATAGTCTGTCATATCATCACTTCTGGATATAACATTCATTCTAGAGAATGAGTAAGCCATTCTCGAGAATGGGTAAGCAATTCTCGAGAATGAGTTAAGGATTCTCGAGAATGTTAAGTGATTGTATAAAGATTAAAATTGCTTTCTGTCATGTGATTCTCGAGAATGAGAATTTTATTCTCGAGAATGGAAGTGATTCTCGAGAATACCATATTGATTCTCGAGAATGCTCAATGAATGATTAATTTCTTCCAAACGAGTGATCCTCGAGAATGTCAACTTAACTCTCGAGAATAGAAGCAATTCTCGAGAACTTACTCATGATTCTCGAGAATGCTAAGTGAATGAATATGATAATCAATTATCTCTTATTACATGATTCTAGAGAATGAAAGCAATTCTCGAGAATACAAAATCAATTCTCGAGAATGCCTTCCATCTACGAAAACTCATTAACGCCTGATTCTCGAGAATGACATTTCAATTCTCGAGAATATCATCAAAGTTCTTTACAATAAGCTTCTGAACATAGAAATTCTCGAGAATGAGGTAATCAATTCTTGAGAACTCTTACAGGTTTGCCTTCTCAACTCTTGGTCTTTAACTTGATTCTCGAGAATGCTTAGAACAATTCTCGAGAATGTTTTTCCTAAAAGTTTACGATGAATTTACGCAACTTAAATCTCTTCTAGAAATTCATGGGTTATTCTCCAATGTTTATTAATCATCTTAACACTCATTCTTATCATATCTAATCAATCTTTGTTTGAGTTTTAAAGTGATTAACCAGGCAAATTTTGAATTCGAGCGAAAGGCGATCTAACATGGCAGTACATTAAATGCAAGTCAGAGAAACAGAGCAACATTAGGAATAAACGATTGCAGCAGACGAAAACATTCTTTCGAGGAACACTTATTCCAGCTTGCACTCTGATTATCTCTCTGCACAAGGTCGTCACCGCCGAGACCATTTAATGAAGCAACGTTCGAATATTTCCAGTCATTCTGCTTCTGTGTCTAACGGAAATACAGAGAGTCACAATGGCTATTTCTTGAATCTTCACGACGACATTAATGGCGTTCACTATAGAAGACCATCACATTCAATTTTGCCAACCACCGAAACATCTTGCGCATTCAATTTGAGTCTACTGTATTTATTGTTCCAACTGTTTCTTTAATATCTTCGGATATCTAGCACTTCAGTGATTATCATTTATCTACTTAGCGAGGAGTTTTGTTTCTTAAACATTTATTTGATTATAGTTTAGTTGGTATAGCTTAAGGTTGTGGAACCAGTAAGGGGGAGTGAGGTGTATGTTTGAAACCAGTAAGGGGGAGTGAGTCCAAGTGAGAAAGGATCATCCTTGAGTTGTAATCGTATTTGAAAAGATTAGTGGAAATCTCAAGGTGTACTTGGGGATTGGATGTAGGTCGAAGTATTAGGCCAAACCAGTATAAATCGCTCAATGTTCATTTACTCCTTCTGTCTCAGTTTGAATTCTGTCTCCATGTATATCTTCGAAAAAGAATTTGAGATCACCTATTCACCCCTAGGTGATATTCCACTTTCAAATCCAGCTGCACAGAAGTTTAGGCTTGACTTCTTGACTTTTAATCCGTTGGAAGAGTAGCTACTGGATGTGGAAAGGAAACATTAATCCCTTTCAACGTGTGTAAAATGTTTGTCCAAAAGGATGCAAGTTTTATGGACTTTGCATTTAATGTGCTAACATCACTTTTTGCTTTTGTCTAAATCTTCATTTAACATCCTCTAATCCATCTGTAACTTATTAACAAACTCATTAAACATAGTTAGGAATAGTAATGAGTGATGAGAAGAAGTATTAAAATCAAACGGGAAGATTTCACAAATTCGAGTAACTTGATTTTCAAAATCAGCGACACAAACTCGAGTTTGTTTATCCAAACTGGAGTTTGTCACTGTGCTCAAAGGGGAAACTCGAGTTTCCATTTACAAACTCGAGTTTTCTTCTTCCAGAGAACGAAGTCGTTATTTGAGTTTAAAAAGATACTTTGAGCATTGGGGCAAAACTCGAGTTGATTAATGACAAACTCGAGTTTTGGACTTTTATAGTGAAAACATGTTTAAGTGCAAAAGCTCAAAACTGGAGTCTCAAAAAGTAAACTGGAGTTTTCAAATTACTGAAATAGAACAAAGTTTTCTGCTTGGCGCAAACTCGAGTTTTCTATACAAAACTCGAGTTTTCTCTTAAGTATGAAAACACTTGAAAATTCAAGCCAAGTGAAAACTGGAGTTTTCAAAAACCAACTGGAGTTTTTTCAAAGTGAGTAAAACATGAAAACTCTCTGCCTAGTGGAAACTCGAGTTTCCAAATCCAAACTCGAGGTTCCTCATAGGAGAAAACTTTGAAAGATATTCTGTCAAACAAAAACTGGAGTTTTAAAACGGAAACTGGAGTTTTCATAAACTCAGAAATGAACATAGCTCTCTGTGACTTACAAACTCGAGTTTCCAAATGGAAACTGGAGTTTAGCTTAGTTCAAAGGCATTGATGGTTTTATGTATGACCAAAACTCGAGTTTGCCAATTGCAAACTGGAGTTTTGTTCCCTTTAGAAAATATTGAAAAGTCTCTGTAAGGTGCAAACTCGAGTTTCCAAAACCAAACTCGAGTTTGCCTTGAAGTGAAAACTTGGAGTGCTCTCTGTATGTTACAAACTCGAGTTTGCCTATGCAAACTATAGTTTTCTTAACTTGTGAAAAATTGAGCTACTCTCTGTCAAGCCAAAACTCGATTTTGCAAATCAAAACTCGAGTTTTTCCTGAGACAGTAAGTTTTCAACTTACCAAAGACAAAACTTCATCTTGAGTTTACAATTGTCAGTTATCATCAAAACCCATAGAGAACTAACACATATTTCCTGGGGAGCGGACTCACACTTGGAGGAACAAAACCCTAGGTAATCTCTATAAATAGAAGATTAACCTACAGGTGCACGCTCTCGATTCATTATCTTTTAATATACTGTTACACTGAGCACACACTCTACCTCCCTTGTAGCTAGAAGCTAAACTTGTGTAGCTTAGTGATCCCATCGATTGTTCTTGGGAGTTTTCCCTATAGACTTCTCAAGAGCAGTCATTCTCTCTTTGGTATCTGCTAATAGATATCTTGGGGAGAGTCACCAATCCAATATAAACTTCTTAGTCCTTTGAGGCTAGACATCTGTGTTCTACAACAAAACATTGGCATCGTCCGTGGGGAGAGATAAACTTCGATTCCCAACCACTGAAAATGGCTGCAAATACCAGAAGCTGTAGCCAGATAGATACCTTGGCAGGACCAATAGCCATAGGGACAACCACAACAACGTCCAGAACAAACGATTCAGTGCAAGGACTCGGTTCCTCCAAATCCTAATCAAGTTATATTGGGGAAAGAAGCGGAGACTGCAGATACTAGAACTTCTCCAATGTTTATGATGGTCCCTCAGAATGGAGTGGTCGGGATAACCCAGACACCAGTTCAACTGCAAGATCATACCTCTGAGTTTTAGATCGAGAACCCGGATGTTCATCTTCTGCGTAATGCGTTGACTTCAGTATTGAGACGGATGGATGAGATGGAACATCGTAACCGCCTCCAGAGACAGGAAGATATACGATTGATACGGGAGAAGGAAAACCTTCAGAATGCTCTTTGGCAGCAGGAAGAAAGGTGAAAGATGCAGTTATTTTAAGAGCATCTCGGACGAGTGGAGGAACCAGCGCAGGACAGGAATCGGATGAGAGCGAGCCTAGCCAAGTTGACACCGCATCTTCTACTCGAACTGGTACAGAAGACACTCGGCAGCTGATAGCCAAAGAATGAGGTTGTTCGAGGAGCACCTCAAACGAATTGAGAGAATTGAGAACTCAAGTCGAAACAAAAACCGGGATGATGACAGCTATGATACCCCTTCAGTTTCTGTTAAAGTCAATGCCGAAATACCTCAGAATGATAATGAGGGAAAGGATTTAATTAACCGAGATCATGCTCATAACCAGTAAGAGCACTTTATGGTAGAATCCTTCCATAATCAGGTAAAATGCTAATCACTCTATAACCATGCCTATAATCCTGGATAGTACAGGTAGTGGAGCAGGCATTGGCAGAAGGTGGTGGCGCATATTGCCTAAGGAGCGGACTCACACCTGGAGGAACAAAACTCTAGGTAATCTCTATAAATAGAAGATTAACCTACAGGTGCATGCCCTCGATTCATTATCTTTTAATATACTGTTACACTGAGCACACACCCCACCTCCTTTGTAGCTAGAAACCATACCTGTGTAGCTCAATGATCCCGTCAATTATTCTTGGGAGTTTTCCTTATGGACTTCTCAATAGCAGTCATCCTCTCTTTGGTATCTGCTAATAGATATCTTGGGGAGAGTCACCGATCTAATATAAACTTCCTAATCCATTGAGGCTAGACATCTTTGTTCTACAACAGAACAACTAACATCATCAAAAACTGTTGGTGTAGAACCGAGAATGTTGGAAATATTTCTTATCATTTAAATGATGTAGAAATTAGGATATGTGGCTTCCACAATACATTTTAGTGGTGTTGTACTAGGCTTTAATAGGTATTCATTTGGGATGGTAATCAAGTTTTTTGAACAATCTTTTGTAGGGATAGAACCTATCGCTTATGCATATAACCCAATTACAAAATCATAAACCTCTTTATTGCTTGATGTTGTCTCAGAACTCATGAGCCTCATATTCTTGGTTAACGTGAATACCTTGCAATCCCTCCACAAAGTATGGCACCTTTTACATGACGATTTCGAGCAACTTTGACCAATAAAATCCCGCATTGTTCTGTTTAGTGACTCAAAAAAATATTTGTGTGCCATAGGGCTTCATCTCAAATGATATACATGGATCAAAAGTTCCACTAGCGCTAGCTGTGATACTTGTTTTATATTATACACAGAGTCTTCATTAACTGTTATAGGGATCCCAAACTAAGAAAGTTTCATCTTCCCATTTGGCAAAAGAGGTGATGCTAGCTATTCCACTTCAAGCTACATTAAGGATAACTTTTCCATCAGCTCACAATGACGTAGAGAGTGTTTACCACAGCTAGGTTTTTCCTATTCCTCTATGGCCATAAACAAAATAATGACCTCCATGTGAGTAGTTCTTAGCTTCAATAACAGAGTCATGTATTTCTTTTTGCTCATGTGTCAATTTGGCAAATAATGGCGCTAATGAATTTTGAAGGACTTCCCTATCAAAATTAAATTCATTCAGTAAATACCTATTCACCTTAAAGAATTGGTTGTCAATTGTAATACCCCAGATTATTATAAATAGTAATAACTCTCTTTTATGAATTTTCAGCTTATGCACTAAGAAAAAAAAGGTTTTAGGTAACAAGTCCACTACTTGTCAACCGGGTCACATTAAATTCACATCTCAATTGATTGATTGAATTTAATATGATGAATCATATTTATATCTTGATTGATTGATTGATTGATTGAATTTAATATGATGAATCACATTCATATCTTGACTGTATGATTGATTGATTGATTGAATTTAAAATGATGGATCACATTTATTTCATTTTTCTTCAAAAACGTCCATAAAAATGTCACCAGAAAAATCAGCACTTTATAAGAGTCTAACCCTAATTTAAGTGCCCCAGATTATTATTAATAGTAATAATAATAATTAGAAGGTATTGTTATATAACCTATTAATGAGTTGGCAATAGTTAAAGAGCCCAGCCCATAGCTAAACCCTAGTTTTTAATTATAAATAGAGGCATGGCCTAGCCTTAGCTAACGCTCAATACTCTTCTTCTCTTCTACTACTCCCTCTATTCTTACTCTGTCAGATTATTCTTCTAAGAGGTTAGCAAAACGGAGACCAGGTAATCCTTATGTTCTCTAAATTTCGGTCTTTACCAAGGGTTTAGAGAGGAAAAGGCGCCAATCATAAAAGGATAAAGTTCCAACCTTGTTCATCCTATCTTTAACCTAATTTCAAGAAACCACAATCTTCTTGAAAAGAATAAAACCCAAGGAAACCACCTCAACCTTGTCTTCTCTTAGCAAGCATCCAAGGAGCAGGAGGTTTCAAGAGAAGGAGTTCGGGTGGCAATCGGAGGATAGCCGTGTGGATCAACGTTAGAGGACATCAACAGCATTGAGGTCTTAAAGTGATCTAAAGTAATCCTAATTCTCATATAGATTAGGTTAAATCATACTATATGAAACCATTTTCCCATGAGTCTTAGGGTAATAGGAATCTTGATAAGTAATCCTAATTCCCATATAGTTTAGGTAATATAAATTATATGTAATCCTAGTTCCCATATAGTTTAGGTAATATAAATTATATGTAATCCTAATTCCCATATAGATTAGGTTAAATCATACTATATGAAACCATTTTCCCATGAGTCTTAGGGTAATAGGAATCTTGATAAGTAATCCTAATTCCCATATAGTTTAGGTAATATAAATTATATGTAATCCTAGTTCCCATATAGTTTAGGTAATATAAATTATATGTAATCCTAATTCCCATATAGCTTAGGTTAATTTTATATGAATTCTGATAGAGTAATTATGATCTTAAATATATCATAATGTTGTTTTATATGTAATCATAATTCCCATATAGCTTAGGTTAATTCTATATGAATTTTGATAGGGTAATTATGATCCTATATATATCATAGGGTTGTTTTATATGAAATATATATTATATGTAATCCTAATCCCTAGAACAATAAGAATTAATATTGAATACTTGTACAAATACTTTTTTTTCTTCTTCTCGATTTGCGTGAGTAACCTTCTGCAAAGTGGTTTAATATTGGATATAAGATGCCTTGCATTGCGTTGCTTTGGGTTTTCGATTTAGGTGATACAATGTATATAGATTTCTTCTTCTCGGTTTTCGTGATTGAATTAGATATTTATAATCTTCCATTGACATAACCGATTTCCTGGTGCTTGAATTCAATATACCTATACATTATTATTAGTATTTTGATGCCTCGGTCTTCGTGCTTGAATAACATATATACATGGACGTCCCTTGCCTTTTTCCTGATTGAAACTTATATACGTCACCTTTCATGTGTTTCTGTATGTTTTCTTTTGTGCTCGGGATGCGTCGTTTCCTTTTTGTGTAAATGAAATATATGTGCCTTTCATTAAAATAAATATAAATATATCTATAAAATAATTTAATCGTGGGAGGATAGCTTTAGGATGGTACCTCCTAAAGTGATGAACACAACCTTTAGGCTTTATGCCTCCGATATGTTATTTGATGTGAATCGATTATATCCGTTCTTCCCAAAGTGGTATTGGCCGGTTTAGGTCACTAGTAGCAACTTTGGGAAGAGGTGTGCACATTAGGACGAAATGTTTTATGGCCAATTTGATGATTTGTAGTGGCCGGTTTCGGGTCACGGGGTGATGGTAGCTTTAGGGTTACAAGGTAGACTGACTGGTTTCCGGGTCTACCATGGTTCTCTTTCCACTAAACAAACTGGCAGGGTTTCCTGGGTCTAAATAAATTTAAAAAGATAATGAGTGATATTTGATGCAATTACTATATGATTATTTATATATATTTGATTTGATCAATATATTTGAGCTATGTAAATTGTGTTTTATTAGGATTACCAGCTTTGCTGATGTTTGTGTTATGGGCTGTGATGATCCTTCGGGGGAGCAGATTTTCTGTGAAACAGGTTCTAAAGGTTGGGGCTAGCAGGGAGAAGTGAGGAAGAACGCTCAATTAATTCTAGCTAGTATCTATATTTCTTTTATGCTCCGAATAAAACATTTTTATTTAAGTTTTGGATTTATGTTATTGTAATAAGTTAGCCTTGCACTTGTCCCAATACAAGTGCGGCGGTAACACTTCCCAAGGTTGTTTATTTGGAATTTCAGTAATTATTTATAAAAAGTATTGAAATTTTATGTTATTATAATTGTTAGAAATTGGGGGTGTTACATCAATTCTAGGTAAGGCATTATAAGTCAAAGTCCTCCAGGTAATGATTATCTCTTTACATGTACTGGAAATAAGACTCCTATTCTTGGTATTGGCTCTACTTCTCTTTCATGTCTAGACTCCAAACTTGCTCTCCAGGATGTTCTTGTTGTCCCGTCGGCTACCAAAAATCTTCTTAGTGTTCATAAGCTTGTTGACGATAATCCCATCTCTGTTACCTTTACTAACAGTGGTTGTGTTGTGAAGGAAAAGACAACAGGGCGAATTCTAATGCAGGGAACCGTCAGACAGGGTCTTTATCCAATGAGTAGGATGTTTCCTTCAGCTCAAATCCATTTGGCAGATGCTGCTCTCAAGAATGACGATGATCGCTTTTTACACTGGCATTACAAATTGGGGCATCCAAACAACAAAGTTGTCAAACAAGTGTTGCAATATTGTAGTATCAATTTTAAATTTAATGATAAATTTGTTTGTCCTTCCTGTCAATTTGGCAAATCAAAGAAACTCATGTTTCCCAAATCTCTGTCTCGAGCTTCTTTCCCTCTTGCTTTAATACATACTGATCTATGGGGTCCATCCCCTGTGCAATCTGTTCATGGACACAAGTACTACATTCATTTTGTTGATGATTACAGTAGGTATACTTGGCTCTATCTCCTCAAGCATAAGGGAGAAGCTATCACTGCATTTAAGCACTTTCACAATTATGCTGAGAACCAATTCAATATAACTATTAAATCTATCCAATGTGATAATGGTTCGGAATATAAGCCTTTTATTCCTTTAGCTAATTCGGCTGGAATTGAGATACGATACACATGTCCTTATACGTCTTCACAGAATGGCAGAGCTGAACGAAAACACCGTCACATTGTTGAGACTGGTTTGACTTTCCTTGCTCAAGCTCACATGCCATTAACATACTGGACAGAAGCTTTTCAAATGGCCGTCTATCTGATTAATCGATTACCCACTTCTGCCATTGGTGGTATCTCTCCTCTCTATGATAACTAGGGCTAAAGCAGGAATCTCAAAGCCTAGGTACCCATTTGTTGGCTCGCTTCACACTGAGACCCCTGAGGCTCTGTCTCTAGCTCGTACACCTCGGAATGTGTCTGCGGCTCTCTCATCTCCGTCGTGGCTCTCTGTTATGAAAGAAGAATATGGTGCTCTCAAACGCAACCGTACCTGGAATCTTGTTCCACCTAGTCCATCTCACAAGATTGTAGACTGTTGGTGGGTTTTAAGCACAAAGCGCGTCTCGTCGCCAAAGGGTTTCAGCAATCAGCCGGTGTAGACTACTTTGAAACGTTCAGTCCTGTGGTTAAGCCAACAACGGTCAGGTTAATCCTCACTATTGCTGTTACTTTTCGTTGGGAAGTCTGACAAGTAGATGTTAATAATGCTTTCCTTAACGGTTTATTGCACGAATATGTTTATATGCGCCAACCAGCTGGTTTTTCTGACCCTAAACGTCCTACTCATGTCTGCAAATTGGTCAAGGCCATTTATGGTCTCAAACAAGCACCTCGTGCTTGGTTTGAACGACTTCGGTCTATTCTGCTTCACCGGGGTTTTCAAGGTTCTAAGAGTGATAGCTCGTTGTTCTTCTTACGCTCTCGCTCGTTGCTCATTTTTATACTTGTCTATGTAGACGATATTCTGATTACAGGGAACAACTCTTGTTTTATCAAGAATTTTATTTCTCAACTGCACAAAACCTTTTCTCTTAAAGACATGGGCTCTATTCACTATTTTATGGGGTTAGAGGTTTTTCGTGACTCTACTGGCTTTTATCTTAATCAAGGTAAATATATTATGGATATCCTCCAACGGTTCAATATGTCTCAGTTTGCCCCTGCCCCCTACTCCCATGGTCACTGGTAGGCAATTTTTGATTTCTGATGGTCAACCTATGTCCGACCCTTCCTTATATAGACAAGCTAT
This sequence comes from Acacia pycnantha, assembly GCA_025563575.1. NCBI lineage: Eukaryota > Viridiplantae > Streptophyta > Magnoliopsida > Fabales > Fabaceae > Acacia > Acacia pycnantha. Next base: position 891,236 of record JAMWYP010000248.1, read on the forward strand.
TAGGTCATTGCAATATGTTACCACTACACGACCTGATATTTCCTATTCTGTTAATAAATTGAGTCAATTCTTGTCTTGTCCTACCGATGTGCACTTTCAGGGTGTGAAACGAATTTTTCAGTATCTTAAGGGTACATGTCATTATGCTCTGCACATTAAACCATTCAGATCTCTTCGGTTCTTGGCTTTCACTGATGCAGATTGGGCCACGGATCTGGATGATCGCCGGTCTACGGGAGGATTCTATGTTTATTTGGGTGGTACTCTTGTTTCTTGGTCCTCCAGGAAACAAAAAGTAGTTTCTAGAGCCAGTTCTGAGTCTGAGTATCGAGCTCTTGCTGATGGAGCTGCTGAAATTAAATGGTTATGTAATTTGGTTACTGAACTTGGTCTGTTTCTCAAACAACCTTCCATTATTTGGTGTGACAACCTTAGTGCACAAGCTCTAGCATCTAATCCCGTTCATCATGCCAGAAGTAAACACATAGACATTGATGTGCATTTTATTCGAGATCTAGTTCATGCTGGTGAAGTTGTTGTTGCTTATGTTCCATCACATCATCAAATTGCAGATTGCTTAACAAAGCCTCTTACTCATACACAATTCTCTTATCTACGGAACAAACTTAGTTTGTGTACCACACCCTCTCGTTTGAGGGGGAGTGTTAGAGATAATGTATAATTAGTGTTTACTTCATCTGTAATTAGTATTTCTCCTGTAGATATGAATTTGAGATTGTACAGCTGGTAGATTCTTCTCTCTCATCAGTAGTGTCTGTTGTAACTAACTCTGTACGGTTGCCCCTCTCTGTATTTCACTATAAATAGAAATCTCTAGGTCTGAGCAAATTACTCAGCCTTTCACAATTTTCATCTCTCGATTCTGTTTTCCTTCTCAAACTTCTGCCATTTTCTTCTAACAATTTTTCTATTTCAACTAAAACACTGGTGTGTAGCTTATCTTTAGACTGAGGTCTCACTACAAAAAAAATCAAATTACCAACAAAATTTCAATTGTCCAACTAAAATTGTAACGGACTACTCACTAGTGGAAAAAAGGCTTTTAAGACCGGACAAAAAAGGTACATTAGGACCGGACCCGCGAGCAGTCTTGCTCCAGGCAGTATTAAAAGTCGACCTTTAAGACCGGACTTTTACACGGTCTTAAAGATTTTCTTTAAGACCGGACATTTTAAACCTTCGGTCTTAAAAGTCGTACTAAATAAATATCGACCGCTCTTAAAAGATCCAAATATTAAGACCGGACAAATATCAATCCGGTCCTAAAGATAGAGGACTCTAAGACCGGAGGACTAATTACCGGTCTTAAAAGACTGACTTTCAAGACCGAATTTTTCAATGGACCGGTCTTAAAAGACCAACTTTTAAGACCGGCTTAACACCTTTAAGAGCGGTGTTATATATACATCCGGTCTTAATATTTGAACATTTAAGAGCGTATTTTTATTTGCGGTCTAAATTTTCCCGTATTTTTTCCCTGTTATGTTCTTTCTTGATCAATATATATACACAAATCCACCATCCAAAACAGCACATAAAAATCGATATACTTTAAGCTACAAGCTATGAACATGAATAAATTGAATTGGGAAAAAGAATACAAATATTATCCACCATGAGTTATGTGGCCTCTTAATTAAGTCTAAAACAACTAAAGTAATTTATACAATAAGCTAACATATAACTAATTACAAAGGCAATGAGTTACAATACATGCAAAGCACGTAATTCAACATACAAATGTAGTCCAATATATTATTCACCATGCCTTCATTTGATTCCCACCCAACAACGTAACATGCATCCTCTTTTATAACATGCCCCTTTGAAACGGATCACCGCCAAAAACAAAACAAGAACAAATTCATATTCAATGATGACATTGTTTAATTAAGAACATAGAAGGAATATAATAATAGTTAAAACCTTAAAGTTTTCTAAGAATTCTGCATATGAATATTAATTACCTTATGAATTGACACTTTTATAAAGTGATATCCTCCCATATCCCTTCTTGATGATCATTTCTTATGCCGGGTTCATTATCCGCTTCATCTTCTTCGCTCATGTCCTAGACCCCTTGTAAAGGAGTACTCTCGGGAAGATCACCATAATTTGAATGACTTTCCTCATCAATATCAATGACCCTCTTTCCTTGGAGAGCTACTGCACCACATTTTATTTTCTTGATCGGTGATATAGAACACTTGTTTTGCATGCTCTGCCATAATAAAAGGTTCATCTCCAAAACTTCTACTATTGACATCGACTAAAGTGAATCCTAGTCGATCGATCTGAACACCATTATTGACATTAACCCACTTGCATTTGAAGATGGGAAATCTAACTTTGACATAGTCCACCTCCCAAATCTCTTCAATAACCCCATAATATGGCATGACCGCCAATTTAGGCCTCTTGTCTTTCGAATCGAGAAGTGCATAGATTCGGCCTCTAACATAACACCACCTGTTCGATTTGTGCTCCTATCATCTAGGGACTTCGTGTAAAATGTATAACCATTGATCACATACGAATTCCAACTTATGACATCAACCTCAGGACCACGTGCTAACCATTTCATTGTCTTAGAAACACATTCAGATCCCTCGACCTTTTGTTTGAACCGGTTTGCAAAAGTTCGTTATGCTCCCTAATCAACCTTTGTTCGGTCATTCGATGGTTCTCTTTCCTTATGCCTCTTTATGTGCAGATATGCGGCTTGAACTTCATCAACATTATTCAAGATGTATAAGTGGACTTGTGACAATTCATCAGATCCACACTCTTTACCGAAGCCCCACGTCTACCCCCTTCAAGATGCCGACGTTTTGGAAGCCCAATATGTCTTACTTTGGCCAAATAATTTTGACAAAATTCCATGGCCTCTTCGAAACATATTTCGAACAATTGATGCTTCAGCCGACGCGTTCTTCACATACCCTTTTAGGAATTTCATAGATCTTTCAATAGGGTACATCCACCGTAAATGGATAGGGCCGCACAACTTTATCTCCTCACTAGATGAATAATGAGATGAACCATGATGTCAAAAATGTAGGAACAAAAAGCTTCTCAAGGTGGCACAAGATAAGATATCCTTCATTCTCCAATTCATCCAACTTTTCAATCTTGAAAACTTTACTACAAACCGCATTGAAGAAGAAACAAAGTCTAGTCAAACGACCAGAAGATCATATTCGGCAATCCCTCGAATAGCTACCGGGAGTAGGCTGTTGCATCAAGACATGACAGTCATGAGACTTTTGGCCTACTAATTTCAAGTCCTTCATCGAGACAAGCCTCTTAAAATTTGAAGAATACCCGAGGGAACTTTTGTGCCATGTAAACACTCACAAAAGCTTCGTTTCTCATCCTTAGACAAAGTATGAGAAGCCGGGGGACAATAAGTTCTCTTCCCATATGGCCTTGGATGCAAGTCTTCGCGTATTCCCATTGCTTGCAAATCCAATCTTGCCTTCACACCATCCTTCGAACTACCTTGTATGTTGAGAAGCGTGCCCACAATACTATCACATACGTTCTTCTCCACATGCATGACATCAATACGGTGTCTCACATCAAGAGTGCGCCAATAGGGAAGATCAAAGAATACAGATCTCTTCTTCCATATATTTGTTTCTTTTCTACTCTTTCCAAGCTTACCAAGATGACACCGATATTTTTAACCTTTTCATACACTTGCTCCCTACCAATGCCACCGGAGCTTCTTCATACTCTTGGCCACCAAAAAAGGCCTTCTTTAATCGACGATATGGGTGGCCCCGTCTAAGAAATCTCCTATGTCCAAGATACACCGTCTTTCTTCCATGTTGAAGTTGATGGTAGCATGTGCCTTCTTCACAAACCGGACATGCTTTATGGCCTTTTACACTATACTCGACAAGTTCCCATATCTTTGGGAAGTCGTTTATAGTACAAAATATCATGGCTCTCATTCTAAAGACCTCCTTCTTGAAAGAGTCAAAAACATCGACACCTTCTTCCCACAACTCCTTCAAGTCTTCGATCAAGGGCTCTAGGTAAACATCTATGTCATTTCCGGTTGTTTTGGTCCCGAAATCAACATAGACTGCATGATGTACTTTCGTTTCATGCATAACATAGGAGATAAGTTGTAAACAATCGGGACTACGGGCCATGAGCTATGTATCTTGCTAAGGCTTCCATAGGGATTCATTCCATCCGTGCTAAGGGCAAGCCCGAGGTTCCTAGGTTCTTCGCCGAAGTTCGGAAATAATTGATCGATCTTCTTCCATTGAGAAGAATCGGCCGGATGTCGAAGCCGTCCATCCGAAATCCTCTCATCTCGCATGCCACCTCAGATTTTTGCATCATTTTCATTCGCAAACAACCGCTTGAACCTTGGTATGATTGGAAGATACCACAACACTTTGCAGGCCCCTTATCCGACTTGTACCGTGGGGTTTCACATATCGGACAACTCGCTTCTCTTCAAACTCTTTTCTATATAATACACAATCATTCGGGCATGCATGGATCTTTTTGTACTCCATCCCAAAGTGGACAAAGTATCTTCTTAGCATCATAGTAGCGATGCGGCAACACGTTATCATCCGGAAGCATGTCCTTCAAAGCCTCAAGCAATTCTCAAAACTCTTGTCGCTCCATCCATGACGTGCCTTCAAGCTTACCAATTTCAATACACCGCTCAACAATTGGTATTTTTACACCCACGGTATAGCGGTGTCTCGCATCACCGCACATATTACCATATGCATGTGATCGCTCAAAAGTCTCTTCTCCTACATCACGGATAATGTCCTCTATGCGATCATCCATATCCGTGTCATTATCATCAAAGGCCACTTCCCATGTTGTTTCCCACTTGATGGCACTTGTTCACCATGCCATACCCATACCGTATAAGTCTTACAAAATCCGTGACAAATTAAATGTGTGCGTATAACTTCGGGACATAGTCGACACTCATTCAAACATTTTACACAAGGGCAATAATACTTCCCCATCATCATGGGCATTTTGTTTAGCAAATTCTATAAATTCCCTAACCCCATTCTCGATATTCAATACTCGCTCGTAAAGCATCTATCCAATCGTGATCCATAGTAGAATTCCTATATATTATTTAGACGAATTAAGAATTACTTTTGGTCATAAATGCATCACAGTTGAATCCAAGAACCAAAATAAATGCAAGACGAGGAAATTAAATGCGGGGATGAAGGTCTTGTGGACTAACCCGTAGCATATGCGTTTCCGAGTCGTCTTACTTCTCCGCTCACGAACGTTGATGTTGCGGCATAAGACAGCAAGAGTAACCTAAAAACACTTGTTGGTCAGTTGGGTAGGTCTAAAGTGCAAATATAATCTTCAAAAACAATATTCGTTAACAACGAGAGAATACCCATAACAACATTACACCGATTTCGTTAAACCCATGAAAACCAAGAACGATAAGTCGGAAAGTAATAAAGTTTTAACCGAAACATCCCTTACAGCTTCGTCTATAGACGTTTAGCTAAGGAACCAGAGAGTGATTGTCGAGAAAGGTACGCGAAGCAGCGACGAAGCTGAGAGGGAAATTTCGAGTCGGAACATGAGTATTCACTTTCGGCGCGACAAGAGTTCAGAGAGGGAAATTTAATTTTTCCGCGCGACAAAGATACCTTATTTAGCTTTTTGGATTTTATTAATACCGGTTATTAATTAAATGTCCGGTCCTAAAGATACAACTAACATTTTAAGACCGGAGTTTTAAAATTATCCGGTCCTAAAATTTTATTAGACTTTTAAGTTTTAAGACAGAGGTTTATAAAACATCCGGTCCTAAAATTCAAATTATCTTTAGATCCGTTACTTATAAAATAAAATGTCCGGTCTTAATGGCCTTCGTGATTGCAATATTAAATCAATAAAATAAATGATATTTTTGGACAAAAATAAAGCAAAATTGGAGAATAAGTTTCTTTAATGAATTCTGGAGAAGAGCCAAAATATTCATACAGTGTTCTTAATGTTTCTTACATTACTTGAAAAAATATACACAACAAAAAAAATAAAAGAAAAACAAGCTGAATATTATCATCCACAAGAATCGATGAACAACCTCGGCGATTTCGGCGTGAAGAGCATTAATTTCCATGGGAGATCGCAAGTTGTTGTCTTATTCTCTCCACCCGCAATATGAATGGATCATTACGGGAGAGCGGAGAGGGGTCGAGGTAGGCGCGCTGGGCCAACAGGTTGGAGAGGGGATTACGAACATCTGCATGGCCGGCTTCAAGATGACGGTTGAACTCGGCAAGGAAAGGATCGGCGAGAAGGATCGAGGGGGTGCGGCATGAGCAATCTCTTCATCATCCGAAGAAATAACAATGGGTCCAACGACCCGAGAGTCTTCGAAACAATACGACGCACCGTCGCCGGAGGAGGCGCACCATATAATGATCTAACCATGGCACGAGAGTGAGGCGTGTATGCATCCCTACGAGCAGTTTGCTTGTATCTAACCATGGTTTATGGATTTGAGAAGTTGGGCAGAGAGCTAGGAAGTGAGGAGTTAACAATGACAAAGAGGTAGTGTGTGGAGTATATAAAGACAGATGGCAGGAGAGATAAACATCGATGATGAATTCGTCATTTTACTTTTATACAAACTTTTAAGACCGGACTTTTATCTTATATCCGGTCCTACTTTTAATTCAATTACTTTTAAGACCGTCCTTTTATCACATATCCGGTCCTAAAACTCATTTAAGACCAATATATTACTTTGTATCCGGTCCTAAAACTAATTTTTAATTCAATTACTTTTAAGACCGTCCTTTTATCAAATATCCGGTCCTAAAACTCATTTAAGACCGATATATTACTTTGTATCCGGTCCTAAAACTCATTTATTTTTATATTTCAATTTATTTTTTTCAAGTAAAAATCTTTGGTTAAAAAATATTACTTTTAAGAACGGATCTCACACAATATCCGGTATAAAAGTTCATTCTTTTCAAGAGTCCCTTCCCCATTGTTGAAATGAATTCGAGTCTCTTCGGCTTCCACATAAACTTCCCAACTAGGCGTCTCCTCGTATTCGAGCAAATATGCGTCTCCTCGTTAATGTTTCCTGCGTTTCACATTCTTCGGGATGGGTTCTCTATTTAAACCCGTTGTTAATTTCTTCACATTCATCTCCATCTCCTCCTAGAACCTCCACCGTAATGGCTTCTCCACCACGACGAGGTCCTCCTTCGGCGAAATCCCGAGGCACCTCCATATCCTCCTCCGTTGCCTCCGAAACCGAACTTCCGGCGATGCCGGAGCACTGATAGCCCGCGCCGATCATATAGACCGAAGCTTGGGCAAACTGTTTCAGTCTATCACGCCGTCAACAACAAGCTGAAGCGGTACTCGACGCCAATGACGTTGAGTACCATACCTCGATGACGACGTCTCCGACCCTTCTCCCCTCCGACAACGATGGGGAGGATTAGAATTTTTAAGTTTTTTTTTGTACTGCTGCCTTACGAGGCAGCAGAAAAAAAAAATTATTAAATAAAATTTTTATTTCCCAATCGCCTTCCTTGTTTGTCTTTAACTTTATGTTCTTTTTTCTCCGACAACAAGAACAAACAAAACATTGTCCTATTCGTGGTGATCAATCTTAAAAATTTGCAGAATAAAGTTAACAGTTGCGACCATACAAAACAAAACAAAAAACATTATTTACCTTTTTTCGAATAAAAACAAACAGAGTGACGACTATTCTCAAGTTTGGACCATCGTTGTCTTCCCTCTACTTTTCCGGATGTGATGAAAATTTTCGGTGTCGTTTTCGTTATCTTCTTTCTTTTTCCGACAAAAAGAAAAGGGACACCGATGACGTTCTTCACATCCGAAAAGTAGAAACGAGAACAACGAAGCACAAAACTTGAGAAGAACGCCGAAACATGGTTGCCTTGAACCCTAACGATATGTCCGAAAATCGAGTCACCAACTCTATTTAAATGAAGAATATTAGGACCGGACGTATAATAAATCCTCGGTCCTAAAAATTAAGCCTTATTTTAAAATTTAAAGTTAGGAGCGGACAACTAACAAATATACGGTCCTAAAGGTTTCGGCAATCTATTAAATAAAATGAAGACTTTTAAGACCTGACTACTAACAAATATACGGTCCTAATATTTTAGCCGTATATTTTCTATACTTTTAGGACCGGATATTTGACATACATACGGTCCTAAAAGTCTCTACCCATATTTTTAGAATTAGACGAAGACTTTTAGGACCGGATATTTGTTAAATATACGGTCTTAAAATGGACGAAGACCTTTAGGACCGTACTTTTAACAAATATACGGTCCTAAAAGTCGCGAATACTTTTCAGAGCCTCTTCTGGCTCATTTTCAACATCCGCCTGTACCTCAAATTTCAAGCACTAAATAGCTTTATCAACCATCCCATTCATTCAGAAACCAAAATGGACACACACAAATTGTTCGAAAAAATAAACAAATTTATTATTGAATTACATTGCTATATTTACAAATGAATGAATTAGCTAGTCGAAAAAATAAACAAATGTACGCATAAGGCTATTGTTGCTACAAAGATCATATATTATTTACAAATGAATTAATTAGGACATTAATTATTGTCCCGACTTAGATTTTCTAAGACTAGTTTATACAGATATTTACAAAACAATTCGCGTATGTGCTCCACTTCATCATCAGAAAATGGCGTTGGACAGAAAACCTCGTAACATCAAAGACAAACAAAAATAACATATTATTACGTGCATATTTCATATGTAACATTAAGCCATCAATGATCGAATTCAGCCATAACATTATTTTACCTTTAAAGTGAATGTAGTCTTTCCCTCCGTCACAATATCATATATGTGTTTCATGACGTACGGGCCACATAAGTTCGATCCTTCCGGTTGCCGACGGGTCTAAAAATAACAATAAATATATATAAGAGCATATATAGCTTACTGACCAACTTCATAAGGCAATTATGCCATGTCCAATTATGTACTAACCTTAATTTTGTGCCATTTAGGATCTGTGAGCCGAGCACCACGCTTTTTTTTACCTCAACAAGGAAGGTCTTCATGGCACTATCATCAAAATCACAAATTTATCAAGAATGTTCACCGAAAATTCACAACAGAGATTTCGACAAGACAATCAAAATGACATTCTTACTTGGTGATCATCTCGCTTCAACGTAGTCGATGGATCGCGTGTGAGTGGAGCATAAGAAGATAACATAATGCAACTCCATGTTCATGACGAACAACTGCCATGTGGTTGCTGAAAATTCACAAAAATAAAGTACTCGGTGATATATATATATGTAGCATAATTATATTAAGTGAATTGCAAACAAGTATATATGTACCCGAGCCATTGTGGAAACAAGTACACCTTTCTTTGCACTTTACACAACCTATTTGATATGTACTCTGTCTCAATTCCGAGGTAGTGTTGTACTTGCATACACCGGGCACAAGAATCCAAAATCGAAATTCCGCCCCGTTGAACCAGTTTCTCGTGCATGCACCTACAAGAATGACATCGATGAGGGAATTAGTATATATGTATATATGTGTGTCTAAACGGTGCATTTCAATTATGTAATCAAGGAAGAAGATACTTACTTCATAAATATTTGAACACATGGACTAGTAACCTCCTTTCCAGAAGCAAGCATGGACTCTACATCTTCATTATCAATGTAAATCGGTCCAGGATGAGGGAGGCCTATTACTTCATCGATGTGCCACGATTTATCTTTAAACCATTTTTGGCTACCAAATCTTGTATTTTTTCCTTGGCCGTCAAGTTAGCAGAGGGGTGGAGCTTGAGGAGGGGGTGGAGCTTGAGGAGGGGTGGAGCATGAGGAGGAGTAGAGACATCTACAAGCTTCACCGGCCAAGAGATGAAGGTTCCTTGACATCACTCACAACCTTCACTCATCACTGGGAGAGGGACAGTGCATCAAAGATCACCTCTTCAACCGACACTCGACTTCATCATCGCCATTTGTTCGTGGTGTACAGTTGATCCCAATTTGTGGACAGTCCCTTTAGTAACCAATTGTCTATGACCATCACAATCCTCCACATACGATGACAAGGTTGCTCGACTGATCGTCCAACAATGCAGCTTCCTCTAGTGCTCACGCCGCATAGGTTCACCAAGGTGTCAAGGGATCCACACCGGGGGTCTCGCCGAGAGCTCGGGAGGAACTTCATTTTCTCCATCTCCTCCTTCATCTTGCTCATCTCAGATTGAAACATCCTCAATGTAGCATCTTTCGCCGCCGATTCTCACTTAATTTGGCCGGCCTCGATCCATCTCCTCCCTGTAACCATACTTTGTCTCGTGGCGTTTGGATTTACCAAAGTATTGCTTTAGGCCTACCCGTCCTCCAATCCCCTTACACGCCCGAGTGATCTGGTTTTCGGCCGCAATGGCCGAACATCATTCCTCCCGTCCGACGCAAAAGATCCCTCTCGCCTCTTTCTTTTTAAGATCTTCCCGTAAGATACGATAACGAGAAGCTTAGTGATGAAACATGTTTAGTAAGTAAAAATAACAATATCGATACTTACAATTGTTCAAAGAACTACACGAGTTTTTCACTCGTGTAGGCGCCGCTTGGCTTTTGCCGAATATACAACCACAACTCCTCGCGACGTATTGGAGATGGCGGCCGGTCAACTACCGTAGAAGGATTGGATTCAGCTTCATCTTCCAATCTCTTCCGTTTGGTCGCCATCAAATCTTTTTCGGCCTTTTCATATCCGCGCGAGAAGCCCTGTGTGGGCAATCATTCTTTCTCCCAATCTCCCGATATTTTTCCCTTATTTTCGTGAATCAGATTGAAAACAACTATATATCAATTATGAATTCCACCATGTCACTAATGTAAATTAGAGAACTTCGCTTGATATGAACGTCAAACATTAGTCAAATTCACTTCATCAAGTTTCAACATTTTACTTAAGGAAGATGTAGCATTGTAGAAGAAATTGGGAAAACCAAAGGAAAGGGAGTTGCGTAAATGCCGCCAACTCACTCAATTCATTCATTCATCATAAATGGTTCCTACACATATTAGAATAACTAACTAACTAACAAAGAACGTCTAACCATGGCCATTACACGCTTTACATATCAAACTTGCATGGAACTAGGACATGCTCCTCTCATGCAGACAAAGGCAAGAAATGTATACTTCTATTCACACACCAAACCATTTAACTAACAGATTAGATGTACACAATAACATTCACATATCCTCACAAAGTTAATAAGCAAACAAAAGTGCAAACAAAACTAAATATAACTCACCGAGCTTCAGAGTGGTCCGCTCGAACAAATTGTTGCCAAGTTTGTTCATCAATAAATTTGTACTTGTCCTGTGGTTTATGGTCGCTCAACTCGGCAAAAATATAAGTGTTAGCCGTAAAGGTCTTAAACTTCCCGAACCGCTCAAAGACAATAAGACAATGTTGAGTCTTTCAACTTCTCGACTCGTGGGACGGTGAATGTAAAGCCGGATAGTGTCCCACATAGGATCCTTTATTGTTTTTTGGTCCACATTTTTCCACTCATCACCAAAATGCTAACCTTGCTGCGTACTAGAGCGCCGACAAAACTAGTATATGTGCTTTTATTAGGACCGAAAGGTTGCAAATTTTCATCAAAAAGAATCTCGAGCTTCGTCCCATAATTGGACAAATACACATATACGGTCTTAAAAGATAACCTTTAAGACCGATGTCTATATATGTCCGGTCTTAAAATTAATTAATTTTTTATTCAAACTTTAGTACCGGCCAAATTTTTTGTCCATTCTTAAAAGTCTAACTTTTAAGACCGGTCATTCTCAGAACTATGGTCTTAACATTTATTACTTTTTTATTTAAACTTTAGTACGGACAAATTTTAAGTTCGGTCTTAAAAATCAAAGTTTTAAGACCGGCTTTTATATATGTTCGGTCTTAAAACTTTAATACCTTTATATTTATATTTTTCCGTATTATTTTGGAGTGTAGAAAATATAAGTCTGCCTTGATGAGATTTCTCCATAAAAGTAAATGCTATTTCAATTTTTTTATTAACATTTTTAAGACCGGTTGTTATTTTAACAGGTCTGGATAAGATCTATGAAAAAATGATCTGAATAAGAAGTTCTTTATATTTACAAATATGCCATCGGTTACATATTTAGGACCGGTCGATACTTAGACGGTCTTATTGAGGCGTCTTTCATTGTATAAGAAGTTCTTTTTATTTACAAAACTGCCACCGTCACACCATTAAGACCGGTGCTTCGATTATCCGCTCTAAATGAGGCGGTCTTATAGCCCTTCATTGTATAAGAAGTTTTTTTTTTTATTTACAAAACTGTCACCGGTCACACCTTTAAGACCGGTGCGTCAATGATCCGCTCCGAATGAGGCGGTCTTAAAGCCCTTTTTTGCACTAGTGACCGATGAAAACAGAATTATCGATGAATTACCAACGAAATCCATTATGTCGCTAAATTTTACGTGGTAAATTGTTTTATCAATATAATTTCAATTCTGTCAGGAAGTACCAACATAATTACGGATGGAATTTTTCGTTGGTAATTTTCTGATGGAATTAATTACAAAATTTTGCATTAGAAAATTATTGTCAGAAAGTATTCAAAATATTATGTTATTAATTACTGAAAGAAAATTCCATCGGTAATCTGTATTAATTTGTTTTTTAATAATTAAAATAAAAGCCATGCGGCACCCCTAGAAGTACCCACGTGGTAAATCCACATGGCGCCACATCTCACCATTGGTCACCCTTTCCGGCCAAGCGGCTACTGCCGTTGGCCTTGTGTTACCATGTCCCTCTACATGTTATTACCACCTCATCTCTACAGAGCCATTTGTCCCTTCGCCATGCGTCTACGTGTGTGTGTCAACATCACAAACTGGTTGCATTTTGAGACCAAGGGAGGAATTGAATCAACAATCTCATCCGCGCGGGTTCAAGCCTTAACCAATTGAGCTGAAATGATTTGCAAAATTAGATATATGTAATAATTTGTAAGGTATTTGCAAAATTATTATAAATACAAATATATATATATATATATATATATATATATATATATATATATATATATTCTGATTTATGATTCTTCACTCTCGACTCCTTTTTAGGTTTAGTCGTCTTTTCCTTTTATAATTAGGTCCTTTGTGCGTGCATTCAGTAAGTTGGGCTTTCTAATTCTGTTAGGCCTAACTCCAAAGATTCGGTTGATAGATTCTTTCTTTAATTTTGTGGCATTCTATAGATCTTTCATTTGATTCTCCGTGTTTTCTATTTCCGTCTCTGTCAAGTCCACCACCGTCTTAACATCCTGATCAATTACCTGTATTTAATTCCTGAAATAGTCCAAGAAAATATCAGTGTAACACAGTATATAACAATTCATCACTTATGATGCAATAACATCGTGGTGCAAGTGCAAAGCAAAGATCCGCAATGTTGTAGCATTATATCAGCTTTGTTATGCGATTTCAAAATGCATTAAAATGCAACCTTAGTTTCTCTTTTGCCTATATGCGAGATAGTGTTTAAAATGAAACAACTTCATCTATCTCTTATTTCAATCTGTGCATAATTTCAAACCTATTTCATCATATCAAACGCATTACATTCAAGCTCAATTATACCATACAAAACAGTTATAACACATGAAATATATGGTAGAAATACGACTTATCAACTACTCAACCTTTCATAGCATCTTTTGACCTTTTATCGCTCTGTAATCACAATCAACCAACTATCAAGAATATCATATTCTCTCTTTTTTTTCTTTTTCTTTTTCCTTACTACCTTTTGTGAAATCACATGTTGTTGGTGACCCAATAATTAAAATCTCTCATTACCAAATTTTGGTTAAACAAGACTTATGATTCATTCCTTCTCCCGCGCTATAGGAAAATAGACAGAGTTTGGTGAACCAAAAATATTAGTGCCCTGTCATTGTTAAACTTACTGGTGGAATTTACATATATAGTAATCCGTCATTAATAGGCTAACCAAATCCATAACCCAAGATATGGTTTTTTTAAATTAATTAATTATGAATGCTTGAGAGGGAGGTGTTATTTTTATTTTGTGTACATATACGCACACAGCTTTCAAAAGATTGTAGGCTAAAATATAAAAACAAGTAAATAAACGTCCAAGAGTATATATTTTGGGTTTCCACATAAACAAATGAAGCATCTGGAATAAATGGTGTTGAGGAAAATTATTTTGGCTATTAAGTGGCGAGCACTCTTCCAGCTTACTTACTGATCCGATATCAATTATATGAAATAAAATTGAATAAAGTTCAGAATTATCTTTTAGCTTTTCTATGGACAAATCTTGGGAGAAAACAAAATTCATTTTAAGATATTCTCAGTGATTAATTTTATTGTTCATCTTGAAGACATAACATATAAGTATAATATTTATTTAAAAATGAAATTGTTTTATCCCAATATTTTAGAAATTTTATCTACAATAAAATCAAAGTATTCATATTATAGCTATACTTTGTGAAGATGCTTAATTGTTTACCTTTAGAGACTAATTGGACCCACTTGTTAAATAATTTTTTCCCATTTTCACGCAAACGTCGTCAAATGGGGATTCCTCCAGATTTTCTGGGCTTATATTATATTTACTTTTGGATGAAAATTCAAATGAACACATCCTATGTTGCCGCCACTTGGGACGCTTCAAAAGAAGTGGGAAAAAAATATTTTAAAAGAAACAGATTGGCTTTAAGGCATTACTTCGAACCTTCAACTACGTACCCTTTCTTTTGTGTGATGAATGATGCAATATATAAATATAACACTACTCAGGAAAAAAAAAAAAAGACCGAAAGAAGAAGATGGATAACCATGCGCATCCCAGTGATTTTGACATAAATACATTATATATATATATATATATATATAGTTTAACAAGTTTAGAGAAGCAGCATCAAAAGTGTAATAAGATGCTTTCTTGAGAGCATTAGGGTGTATAATCTATACAAATATTTGTGGTCCTAACTATGTGCGATTGGCAACACCAAGGGACCAAATTAGAATGAGGCTTATTGTCTAGAATCTATTTGGAGTAATGAAACAATCACTTTACATTATATATGAGGGAAAATTGAGCAAAAAAATATATGAGGGAAAAGGCACACTGCGTGTCCTTGTCATTAACTTTAATGATTATCATTACTCATTAAGTAATCTTTTATTTAACCTCACAAGCAGATTATGGTTATATCAGAGTAATGGGCGCTTATAATCATAATGGAAAATGTGATGACTTTTGGGAGTCTGGGAATCAAAACTTTTGATTTAAGATCTCTTTATGGATAAGCAGTGATTATGTTTAATAAAGTAGGTCCTAACTTAGAATTGACATGTCTCTTATTTTTCTGATTTTGCAATTAAGGAAATTAATTATATGTTTTTTTTTGGTAAACTATTATATGTTGTTGTTCACTAATTCCTAAGTCAGTTACTTCCACATGTGCTGCAAAAAAGATACAAATGAGTTAACTATGTAGATAAAAAAATTGGTTAAAGGAAATAAATGTATAAAAAAGAAAAAATGACAGAAGAATACTGTAAAAATAAATGAAAGACAAATAAGGGTTTCAATAATTCAAAAACTAATGATTTTAAATTTTGAAATGTTGACAGATGTGTGAAATTACAAAAGTTCCCTTACTTTTTTTTTTTTGAAATCCCTAAAACTCTTTGCTAGCCGCCGGAGCTCCAACGTTAGCAACTGCTAGCAGCGGCCCATAGTGGACCTCTGGTGTTCTTTCCAGTAGCTTAGCTAATATATATATATATATATATATATATTAATTTCTCAAGTAAAAGTTGTCAATATAGATACTTGAGTTATTCTTAGAGATACTAAAGTTGTAAACAGTGACCTAATATATATTTTTTGAATTTCTCTGGTAAAAGTTGTCAATATGGATACCTAAGTTGTTAATAATGATACCAAAGTTGTAAATGGGCCTAATATCAATTTTTTCTTGAGAAATTAACAAGAGCTCTGATGCCCGGTTGTCGGCGAGGCTAATGAAGCTCTGGTGATGGGCCACTGTTGATAATTGTTGTAAATGGCAGAATATCACCAGGGGCAAATTGGGGATTTTAAAAATTCTTTTCGAAGCACCCAGCAAACAGATGAAGAACAGGGTAAAACAAAGATAGAGAGAGAGAGAGAGCTTGACACAGAAGATTTATACTGGTTCCGTCTCAACTCTTGATCTACGTCTAGTTCCCAGACTCTCTGGGATTTTCACTATTACTTCAATCAGATACACACTTTGTACTCGAAAGCTATCCTCTCACTAGGATACACTCCCCCTTACAAGTTGTAAACTAATAATTCAATCTCAAAGTCCCACGACTTAAAATTCTTACAATGATTTAATAATCAGAAATGAAACTCTCTAAAATAGCATATTGATAAACACTAAAGAATATTTATATCAAAAGAAATTACACTTGAAAGTGGAACATTAAATGCAAGTTGAGTGTTTTTGTGTTTTTCTCTCTCTTGGTTGTTCTAGGTTATTGAGAATTGAATGCTTCAGCTTATATACGAAGGAAGAAATTAATGACCGTTGGAAATCTTGATACAACCGTTGTAAGCATTAAAAGAGTTGTTAGGTTGAACCAGGTGTATTTACTTAGTCATTCTGGTTTGATCCAGATGCCCAGACTTTCTTTGTTGACTTTCCTTGAAATAAATCCGTTGGATGATCTGGCATCTAGATGAGGAAAGAAAACATTAAAGCTTTTGGAATGTGCAGACAATGAGTTGCCAAATGCGTGCTTAGTTTTCTAGACTAGCATTTAATGCTCTAACATCATCTTTTGCTTTTTGCTTAATCTTCAGTTTTAACACTTGTTTGATCATTTGAAACTCACTAACAAATCGATTAAACAAAGTTAGGAATAGTAATGAGAGATGATATGAAATATACAAATCATACATGAAGATTTCTCAAATTCGGATATGATGATTTCAAAACAGAGACACTTTAAGCTCGAGTTTATTTAAGCAAACTGAAGTTCATGACTCGAGTTTAACATTCTCGGCTCGAGTCTTATGATCATCTTCTTTGAAAATAGATTTGAAGTTTAAATGAAGATGTCTCTGTAAGATTGAAATTGGAAAGAGGTTTTAGGGGTTTATCAAAAAAAAAAAAAGTAAGCACACTTCTGTAATTTCACGAGTAAATACCCTTTTTGGTCCTTTACAAAAAACGCGATTCCCATTTTCGTCTCTTACAAAAAAACCGACCCTTATTCGTCCTTTTTATGGGACTAAAAAGGACCTTTTGGAAATTTGTGAGGGATGAAAATGTCAACCAATTGAGTGTATTTTGAATTTGTGAGGGACTACGAGACTATTTTTTTTTCAGGGACCGAAATGTGGATCGCTTTTTTTTTTTGTAAAGGACCAAAAAGAGTATTTACTCTAATTTCACACATTTGCCAACATTTCAAAATTACAAATTAGTTAATTTGGAATCATTGAAATTCATCATCCCTATTTGCCTTTTACATATTTTAACAGGATCTTTCTGTCATTTTGCCAAAAAAGCATTTCCCCCCTAAAATACTCTTATTTATAGTGAGAAAGATAGTGAATGAGAGAGGGAATGAATAGAAAAAAGAAGTGTGTGAAATATAATTAATGTAGTGATATAACATGTAATTAATGTGGGCAAGATGGAAATAGGTAGTTAAAATTTCATAAATTCTTCAAATGTATCTTATTATTAAGACCATGCCTACCCAAAAATTATATCTTATATAAAGAACTCGTGAGAGTAATTTAGAAGCCATGATTTAATAGGAAATTTGAAATATGGATTGTTAATTGATTTGTAAAACTTAAAACCAGAAAACATTAATTCGAGCCTAAATTATTCATAAATGCTAACAACTTTAAGTTGTCTAATATAACTTGTATATGGTTTTAAATCTTGAATTAATGGATCAAATCTTAAATTTGTGCGGATGAACTTTCTAACTAAACTATAATTTTAGGGTTTATATAATACAAATGACAACAAATTTAAGGTAATTAATAATCTATGTATGCTGCAAATATTATTATATAGGCTACTGATACCAAAAGGAAATATATATATATATATATATATATATATATATATATGGGGTTTAAACTTCTCATGTTACATGAGAAGAAGAAGATTCCTACACACACATGAAATAATGGGACCCACATATATATATAATACTAATTATATATATTTATGTGGGTCCCACTATTTCATGTGTGTGTGATATGAGAAAACATTTTTCCTACAACATGAGAAGTGTTTTACCCTATATATATATATATATATATATATATACACACACAAAGGTAGGTTCTCTATCTTCAGCATTACTTTTTTAGCACTCCTATATATAACTCTTTTTTTATATAGCCACATATACCCTTTTGTTGGAGGCAATCATATTCGAAAAATTGTCAGGCACTAAATATAGACACCTCTTTAATAAGAGCCTTAGTTTGCAGGTTGTAAGTGATTAGCTCATTCTTCTTGTCCCAAGCCCGTTGGTACTATAAATAGTTATTGATTTAGTGTAATGAATATAAGTCTAAAAAAATATGCTCACGGGAGTATATTATTAATTTTCCATTAATATATAAATCGCATTCTCCAAACGAAGTTTTTAAGTCTACAAATGAAGTTCCTAATTTGTTCATTATAAATAAACTATTTGTATCTATGGTCAAATTTCACCGTGGAAAAGCTGCCTCTCTCTTGTTTGATATTGCGGGCATTATATCTGAAAAATAAAAAAATAAAAAACAACAACAAAAATATTGCTGCTTCCATCATTGTCATTGCTAGCTGTTTTTCATCATCACTCAAAAGCGCATGTAATTATGATAAACATCTGTCATTGAAGGTGGCTTAGATTTACAATTAGCGTCAACACTTATCGTTAGTTTAACACAAAACATCAACTAATTGCCTCTATTTGTGTTAATCATTAGTGAAAAATCAATGTAAAATTAGCTACATTTAGTCAATCAAGAGAGATGATGATACCCTATTTTTGCTCTCGACTAAATGTGAATGACGATGGGAGGGATGATGTTGGCACGGTATCCAGATTAGAAAGGTAAATCACTTTATTAACTCATTTAATTCTGGGACCTAGAGCATTGCTAGTGTCTAATGTGGTTATTAGATAAAGTTGGGCCCATAAAAAGAGTTTAATTAGTCCAAGTTTATTTATATCATGACTAATTGGGTCTAATGAGTCACACACAAAAATTATTTTTGATTGCTTAATATTAGCAACCTTTGGCCAATAATTGTTATTGGGTTATTTCAAGACGATAGGTGTATTTGGATTGGAGTAAGATTCTAAACCCAATAGGGTGAAATGGCGCAACATATAGTCTACTAGTGGAAATTAGTTTCTCCACTAATGTGCCCAAATATGTTAGAATACCAAACGGGGTCTTGGGCCAATTTGAATTTGGAATTCGCACAACTACAAAAAAACGAAAAAATGACCTAAATAAGACCCAATTAACGTCCTTATTCATAGGGACGTCTCGGGCAGGGTAGTTGTTTTTCTATGGTTTGGCGTCCTGAATACAATTCAGGACGCCTCATATGAGGCGTCTTGAAGAAACATAAGGACGCCTCATATGTTTCTTCAAGACGCCTCGCTTCCTCAGGATCGTCATGAGGCATCCTTAATAAATTTTAGGACTCCTAATGACATTTTTTGGCGTTATTTTTTTTTAAATGTCATATGAGGCGTCCTTAATTTCTTTAAGGACTCCTTAAATGATTTTTTGGCATCCTGAATTTAATTTCAGGACGCCTTATTTTAGTTTTTTTTTAAAAAAAAAAAATGACTACAATATATGAACACTATTCCAAAATTGCTTGCAAAACAGGAAAACAATATTTACAAGCCAAGCCACAGTGCTCAAATAATTCCCAACAAATCAGGTTGATTAGCCACAGGGAGACAAATATAAACTAACTATAGTGAACGTACATTTGAAATACATGAGCATCAACAACAATTATGTCAAAATGAAATACATACATGAGCATGAAAAACTAAAATTCAATTGAACTAATGCACTACCAACAACAACAATGTCAAATTCTCATACATTTGATCTAGTGCACTACCAACAACAACAATGTCAAATTCATATATATACCTATACGTATTGCAGAAGATGTCTAGCCATAACGTCTCGAATCGTATCGACTTCTTCATCCGAGAACGGAGCAACACTATCAAAAAACTGTAAATTGGAAAACAAGCCATAAGATAAACCAATGAAGTACTTCACTAGTGAATGAAATAATTAAAAACTCATCAAGTGTGCAATCACATTCTAATCATAATTTGAGAATCATGGAGCGATCATGTACATGTTGAAAACCTGTAAGATGTCCGGTGGAAATGATGGACTGCGTGTGGTGGATAACGTAGTATCCGCACTCGGTGTCCCCTGGTTGTCGAGGGCACTATAAATCAAAAGCAACTTGTTAAAACGAATAAAGGCATATCGAAAGTTACTGTGTCAATGAAAGAACTTGAATTGAAACTACTTACCTTCGGATAATACCACTTCGGTCCACCCTGCTCTTTTGCTCCAGAAGCTGTCTATACGTCTTCAGACCACTATCATTAAAATGGAAATTAACAGACATGAAAACAATTCATTTAAAAGAAGAATCGATGATTTAGACAAAAATTTACTTATTCGGCAAACATGGTTTTGATGTCTTTGTTTGGCTTGCCACCTAAAGAATCCAACCAATAACATGCGTTCTTGGCGGGACAGGCAACAACCAGGGTCCAATGACCACTAAAAAATATACATATTAATATTAAATTAAGACAAGAAAGCAATTTATTCTAAAAAATGTAATATAGACAAAACTAAAATACGTACCCTTCAATTATTGGCGCTAGATAACAAGGCAATTCTCCGTCGCCCATTGTTAAACCGACATAAAGCGACCTTCTGGCTAACTTATTCCTCTCACTCGTGGTGTTTGCAGGACGCGTATGTCTTGGCAGACGCTATGATCAAAATAAAATGATAAGTATTGTTAAATATATAAAACAAAAAAAAAAACATTGCAATAATTAATAAGCGGAAAAAACTTACAGGATTGCAACTTGAAGAAACTCTATATCCAAACACTCCAGATTCATAAACTCCCCCAAATCTTTATTGTCAATGGTAATGGGATATGTCTTCTCTGCATCGACAATGCCCGCACGCATCCCCAAGGATATGAAGGGGATGTCCCTGTACAGCTCTCGTAGCTATGCTAAGTACAGAAATCTGGGGGCAACTTCTTCATCCTATGAAAACATACAAAACATATTATGTGAGTGTGTTAGCAATGAAAATCAATCGGGAATCATCACTCAGTAATGTGTGTCCTACCATTGGAGGTGTCGTCACCATCTCAATAAGATGAGATGGCCAAAGGATGAACGATCCTATGGCGGCCTCTCTTAAATCAGGACCCTCCTCATCTTCAATCGGTATGGCTGTCCTATCTTCCCCCTCTCGCACACTTTTCACAGTCACCTGACGTTGGTCTTGTGGAATTGGGTTGTTATGGTGGATGGTTTGCTCTAAGTAAACAAGACCATCGGCAACAATACACCGGTGTGGGACATCCAAATATAGTGTGCAAGGACGTCGTCTCTATGGAGTGTGAGAAGGCTCGCCAATATCAACTTGTGGACGCTCGCCACCGATATCAACTTCTGGAGGTCGAAAACTATCGTTGCTGTTGGGTAAGGCCGGCACTTGCTGGGTGGTACATCTCGTACTTTCCTTCTCATGTATCATGGACCTCATCTCACCCCGTACTTGTGCCATAATCTCATCTACGAGTTTCACCCGAATTTTTGCTACGAGCTGGGGACTAGGATTGTCGTCGTCATATGCACGTGAACGCCGTCCAAAATATTTTGCGACACTAACTCCCCGTGTCTCCCCTCGAACAGCATCAAGATAATCTGCCTTCCCAATCGCCTTGGACAAAATGTCCATCCGTGTAGCTGGCGTGAATGAACCCTGGGAGCTCTGCTGCTCAAGTGCATCCTGCATCCAAAGATTGTTCAGAAATAATGTCTAAACTTGCGTAATGTGAAACAACTGAGGCTAGTAAATACGTCTAATTTAACAACTTACATTCTTTGAGGCGACCTCAGCTACATCTGCATTGATGTATTTGTCACCCTTCATCCTCGCAGCTTTCCATTTTTGGTGACGAGGAGGACGGGCAGGGGGCTGGACAACAATGGACGGATCGGCTTGGGAAGCTTCCTTCATTCGCTCCAACTCTTCTTCCATTCCAGCTTTTTATATCCACCTCTGGACATGCAATGGAGATACTTATTTCTCGCTTGCCTCTCTCTATTGGCTTGAGCTTTTTCCTGTGACACGAAAACAAATAAAAATTAGCATACGATGTCAAGTACATTCAACTAAAAGATAAGATACGAAAGAAATTTTACAAGAAATTTAGGATTTTGCCGAGACGCCACAAACTCCTGCCAGTCCTCTGGAGAAATGAAATCGTAGATCTTACATGGATCCTCGTTCCTCTTTGGCCCTCGAATGTACTTTTTTGTCAGCTTGTTCTTAAAATCCTTCCATCGTAGATGAACTTCGCCCATCCAATGCTTGTTCATCGCCTTATTGTTGGGGACATCGAACATTTGCTGCAAGGTAAAAGAGAAGATCATTAATTACATATAAAGTAATAAGACTAAATCAAAAAATGCATTATGTGGAAAGTGATATACCAAAATTTGTGCCCAGATCAACTCCTTCACTTTAGGAGGAACCAACTTCCAATGAGGGTAGACAATGCGAACTTTGCTTCAAGCCAGATAGCCTAAATAGCTAATGAAATTGTCCTCCTCTTGACCAATTGGATTCATATTGGAATCAAACTCCACATGTAGCCGCTTCTTTTGATTATCACGGCGTGCAATTAGCGCACCCATATGCGTGCTACCTCTACCCTTTCTTTTAACGGGTTGATCAACCCTATCACCTGATGACTCCTCTGAGCTCGACATATTCCTGTTCATCAAGGACAAATCAATGTTAGATAGGTTATTAAGTAATAAAAAAGCAAATAATAAAGGAAAGACAAAAAAAAAATCAAGGATTGGAAGAAATTAAAGCAACATACATCAAGAGTAGAAGAAACTCGAGAAATTCAAGATTTTAACAAATTGTACTCCCTTGGAGCTTTAAAGGTGTGGAGTAGTGGATCACTGTTTGATAATTATAGTCCATTGGTTAAGCACCTAAGAATTGAAGATTATACAAGAATGACATCTCTCTCTCTCTCAACCAAGTATACAAGATCTCTCTCTCAATCTAGTTATGTGGTGATTAAGCACAAGATAAAACGAAGTTTATGAGCTTTCTAATTTCTTTAAAACTATATAAATTTAATTATGATTAGTTTAATCTAACGAGAGATAACCATAAACCAATACCTCAATTCAGTTTTCATAACATGCTTTTATATTAAGGCACGAAATAAACAGACATAAATGCCTTAATAAAGAATTCAAATATGCAAATCACATTCTAACACAGATTTCTACAAATACCTATATTCAGTTGCTAAGCTTTTCCTAATTAAAAGAATAGATGATATATAATAAGAACACAAGAACAAAGAGAGACAAGAAAGAAGAAACAAAAGACAAATAATAAGAACACAAGAACATAAGAACACAAGAACACAAGAAAAAATACTTCATATAATCTAACAAGAAGCAAGAAGCAAAAAGGAACGAATAGAAATCCTAATCACAAATAGAAATCCTAATCAGAAGCAAAAATCCAGTGATTAAGCATCTTTAATACCATTTGGAACCATTACATTAATCCAAAATCAGCTAACTCTCTCAAACAGAAGTAAACATGACAGTTACATTCATTTTTTTAAAAAAAAAAAACCTCCATATTCAATCAAAAATGTTCCAAAAACTTGTGCTAAGGCATTATCTGGCACAAAATCCTTACATTCACCAACTAGAAAGAAGCACATTACCGATTAAATGGGTTTTGGAATCAAAGAACAAGAGGAACGAACAAGCTTACTTGGGTTTGGTGGGTTTCGATCGGGAAGGAGGCGGAGTGAGCGAGAGAGAGAGGCAGGAATCCTAATCAGAAGCAAAAATCCAGTCCATAAGCAATAAGCATTAACGATTAAATGGGTTATTAGGAATCAACTTAAGAACGAACAAGCTTACTTGGTGGGTTTGGTGGGTTTCTTCGATTGGGAAAGGGGTGGAGTGAGCGAGAGAGAACCACGAGTGTGATCAGTGACGACGGCGGAGACGACGGTGGAGACGGCAACGAAAGGGCCGGCCTTGGAGAAGGAGCGAGACGATGTTGGTTTTGATTAGTTTTGATGATGTCTTATATAAATGTCATTATTAAGAGCAAAAAGTTTATATGATATATTTATCTCCTACATTGACTAACTACTATATTTAATGTAGATTAGTCCAAGTTGAATAATAGCTCAAGAAGGAGATAAGAGATTTTAGAAAGAAGAAATTGGAAAGAATGTCAAGCTCAAGAAAGAGGAGATATTGAAGAAGGTAGAACTTGTTGAGAATGATGAGTTCAAGTTCAAGAAGAAGAAAAGAAAGAATTGAATTGTGGAATATGATCAAGAGAAGAAGAGAAGAAAAGAAAGAAAAAATTAAATTATGGAAAATGATGGAGAGAAGAGAAGAAAGAAGGAAGAACTTGTTGAATGGATTGAGAAAATCATTATTCAAGTTCATATATCGATGCTAGAAGTCTCCAAGATCATATGGAAGTTGGAATAGGTCAATTTAGAGTTAAAACCAGCAAAAAATCAGTTCCAGGATGAGAAAACTCGAGTTCAGATATTAAAACTCGAGTTTCCTACTTCATTACAACGATTTGCCTCTCTGGTATGAGAAAACTCGAGTTTGGAAGTCAAAACTCGAGTTTGGAACTCAAAACTCGAGTTAATCACTAACTGACTCGAGTTTGCCATGTCTTCAGCATCTCTGGCATCTCTGGACAAGGAAAACTCAAGTTTCCAAGTGTCAACTCGAGTTTACAGCAGTGATCAACAACTCTGTTCTACTCTGTTTCACGATCAACTTGGGCGACGTCTGGTAATTTGATGATATCTCCCAAACCAGACATCGGATTGAAGTGAAACCAGTGGCATATGAAACTATACTCCCAATGCGTCATTTTGATATAAGATTAAATCCAAAAGGATTTTAGATAAAGGAGCTATAAATTTATGAAGTTGACAGTGAAATTCACGCCACTCAGAAAACCAAACTTCAATGTTTTGAGTGTATCTCACAAATTAAAAATCCGATTGAGCTGAAATTGGTGGCATATGAAAGTAGACTCAAAGGGCTTTCCATAAGTGAGGGTGTACAATTACATCTTGTAAGGGGAGTGAGTGAGGATCATTCCGAGTACATTGTGTAATTATAATTGTTTTTGAAAGATAGTGAAAACTCCAGGTGTTCTGGGGACTGGATGTAGGTCGAAGAGTTAGACCGAACCAAGATAATCTCTTGTGTCTTTCTGTTCTTCCATCTGCTTCTATATTTGGTGTTCTTGATTACTTAGCAAAAAGATTTTTGTAATCACCTATTCACCCCCCCCCCCCGCTCTATGTGATATTCCATCTTCAATACAAATAAAGAAAACTAAAATAAAGGGAATCGTCGGGACGTTTGTCACGTAACGCCTCAGCATCTTCCTCAGATCAGCAATCTTCTGTCACAATTAGTCTTCTCGAGCTCTTCTGCGGACAATGATCTTATTTTTTATATCTTCTATTCTCTTCGATTTTGGCTCTCTTCTTTTACATCTAATCATCTTTCCTTTTATGACCAAGGTCCTCGTGTCGTACGTCCCGTGAGCTAGGCTTTCCAATTTTGTTAGGCCCGACTCCCAATACTAGGTTATTGATTCTCTTTTAATATAGCAAGATTCTGTTAGATATTCCTTCTAATCTCTTACTATCCTGATTTATGCTATAATCCAATCAGCCGCCTTCTAGACGTTCAATCTGATCTTTAGTAATTATTTTCTAAAAATTCTCAAGAAAAGATCAGCGCATAACAACATATTAAGTCTTGGATAATCGTCCTTACAATGTTGTAGCACTGCTAAGGCATTAACATGTCAGCTCATAATTCGCATTAATCTTAAGTCATTTTCTCGGGATAATTCCCAAATTGTATGAAATCAACTTTTCTAATCCCTATTTCGATATATGCATGAATTCACTCATATTTTATCATATCAGACACATTTAAGCTCAGAAATACCATGCTAATCAGTTATCACATAGTGAAAATTTACATAGGAAATATGACTTATCACCTCTCTACGTTAAAATGACAAGAGTTAATCAAGTATGTTAGTTCTCGATGTTTTGATGATCACAAATTTCAAGTTATTAAATTAAGTATTTTTGTGTCTAAGTTATGGTTTGCTCGAGCAGAGGTTAATTTATGCCCGAGCATACATGATCTAATAGAGTGTATAAGTGTTTCAAAGGTCTATGCTTGAGTAGCATGTTAGTGATGCCCGAGCATCATCGTGACAGAAGCAATGATGTGGAAGTTGAGTAGCTATGCTCAAGCAGAGAACGAGGCTTGCTCGAGCAACAGCATGACTAGCAACATGTTTCCAAGGCTAAAGAGTCTTGCTCGAGTAGCGACGAAGGCTTGCTCGAGCACCATGCTCGAGTAGAGGAAAATGTATGCTCGAGCTGCATTTTTCAAATTCCTAATCTTCGTCTCTAGATGACTTGTGCCCGAGCATGAAAATGTCATGCTCGAACACCATGCTCGAGCAGAAGAAAAGTCTAGCTCGAGCAGCATCCGTTAACATCATTATCTTAGTCTCTGGTCGGCCTGTGCCCGAGCATGAAAATGTCATGCTCGAGAGCAGGAGAAGCTTGCTTGAGCAACGTCATCTAGCATCCCACTTCTCCTCTCTGCCTGACCTTTTCCCGAACATGCCTTATGGCTTGCTCAAGCATGAGCGATATGTTGCCCAAGCATGAAGACTTTCATGCCCGAGCAACAGCGTCTTTGAATTCTTATCTTTGCCTTTGTCTAAGGCTTGCCCGAGCATGAAGATGTCATGCTCGAGCACCATGCTCGAGCAAAAGAAATAGCTTGCTCGAGCATCAGCGACTGAAACCAATTTTTTTGTCTATGCAAGAGTAGCTTGCCCGAGCAAGCATAAATTGTTGCTCGAGCAAAGCCCTTGTTTTCAAATCATCGTCTGCGTAAAATTATATATCTCTGTAGTTAATGCCATTACTTCTTAATGCTACTCATTACTATTTCTAATTTCTTTTAATCAGTCTATTAATGAGTTTCAAAAGATTTTATCATGGATTAAACATCAGATTTACACAAAGTAAATTGTGTCAGAGAGGCATTAAATGAAGATGCCAAAACCGGTGATAATCTCTGTAACCAACACTCTGATCAGTTTAAAGTTTTTCTCTTATATTCCATCTGAACATTAAATGCTATGTCTCAATGGGCAAAACAAAAGGAATGAAGAGAATGTTGAAACTGCAATTCCACTTGGATTATTTGAACAGGGAAAATAGTATCCGGACTTCATCTATCTAACAGATACATACAAGAGTCTCAACGGATAATTCTCAAGCTTCAGCAATGGTCATTTATTACAACATCTATAAATAGCCGAAGCATTGAATTCACCAATCCACCAAAAACGTTGTGCATTCAATTCGAATTTATTACAACTACTACTATTTCATTAATATCTTCGGATATCTTTGCATACTTCAGTGTTTAACTTTCATCTACTCGTAAGGAGTTTCTAAACACTTATTTTGATTATTGTTTTGTAAAATCTTAAGGTTGTGGAACCTTAAGTGTGGATGTACAATTACAACTTCTAAGGGAGAGCGAGTCCGAGAGTGAAAGGATCGTCCTATACAATGTATGTAATTGTGTTCATTTGAAGAGTTAGTGGAAATCTCAAGGTGTGCTTGGAGACTGGACGTAGGTCAAAGTATTAGACCGAACCAGTATAAATTGCCTCGTGTCTTTTTCCTGTTTATCTTTGCTTGCTTGTATCTGTGTGGTTCTTGCGAAAAATATTTCTGAGATCACCTATTCACCCCCCCCTCTAGGTGATATTTCATCTTAAAAGTAGCCCATAAAGTCACATTTGTGGCTCAGGACAACACCCACGATTCATCTCTCAGGAGGCCAAGACTCATTTTAAGGCCATCATGATGAAGAAAAACCTCGTAGCTAAGCGAGGGTTTGCCCGAGAGTTAATTAAGCAAAACACCTATGTGGAATTCGTAAAAGTGGTCTTACGATAGCTGAAACGGGAGAAATTCTTTGAGAGATATTTGAGGTTGTCGTCCCCATCATCCAAAAATTCTTTGCGAACTACCTTAGTGACAAGCCTTGATCATTGTTAGCGATATACAAGTTTCCATGGGACCTCCAGCTATTCGAGACACCTATGATCTAGACCTTACCACTAATAAGTATCACGCCCAGCTCGACAAGAGCAATGATCGAGAGTTGCTCAACCATGTCCTCACGAGGCTTTGCATTGCTAGCACAAAATGGGTCATCTCCGAGGAAAAGGCCTACACCTTCAAACGAACCTGCCTTAAGCCTGACACCAAGGTTGGGTATACCTTCATTCAAACTCACATTCTTTCCACACTGCACATCCTAACAGTCTTCAGAGATAAAGCATTTTTGCTCTATTGCATCTTGAAGGGAAAGGCAATAGACATTCCTGCACTCGTCTACCAAGAGCTCTACAACTGTATCAAACCAACCTTTGGCAACCTGTTGATTCCTTGGGTTCATCACTAAGTTATGCCATAGTGCAGGCATTATGTTCAAAAAGATAGAGGAACGGCTTAAGCTCTCGGCTAAAATTACTCTTACCATCATTTAGCATATGGCTAGTCCACCGCCTAGTACTAGTAAACCTGCAGCGGGCCCTCAATCACACCACCTGGCCCCTCCCTAATCCTACTAGAAACAACACCTTAGCGAATATTTCCAAGCAAGTCACTAACCTCTAGCAGCAACTTGCTACTCTGCTTCTCCAACAACACCTAGTCTGATGATATATGGCAAAGCGCAATGTTGCTTTGGCTTCCAATCTCTAGACCAATATTCGAAAGTACACCTTTATACTACCTTCCCCCTACTCTGTTTGAAATGACAGAGCCAGCAATTGAGCCGTCCACCACGCCGCCCTAGGGTCTCACAAGCAGACGAGGGGAAAGAGCCCAATGATGGAGCCTGTTGACAAGTCTAGGACTGAGACAGACCCTGAGGAGAAGGAGGTTGTTATTACCCGTATGGAGGAAGATTCTAACTAGCCCTATTTGGCGATCAAGTTCATAGTTGGTACCTTTATTTTTCATTGTTTTCCTTTGAAAGACTTGGCTATCACCCAAGAGGGGGGTGAATTGGGTGTTTAATTAAAAACTTAGCACTTTAAGAAACTTTCTGCAACTTATTGAAAGTAGTTTGAATGACAATAATAAGTTATAAAGTGATAAGGAATCATTCAAACATATATGCTGGAATGTAAGAGATAAGGGAAGAGAATATGCAAAGCGTGATTTATCTTGATTCGGCCCAATCCTTGACCTACGTCCAGTCCCAAGCTACACTTGAGAATTTCAATCCACTATCTTCTTTCAACTTGATTACACGTTACGTACTTGAAGTAAACCCCTCCCTAGGATTGACTCCCCTTACAAACCGTAATCAATACACTGTTTGATTACACACTCGCACTCAAGTAATCCTCTCACTAGGATTCACTCCCTTACAAGTGTAATCAACACAATGTGTTTCCCACTCAAGATCACCCAATCTTGAGTAACTCACGAATATAAAGATAGGATGTTTACAATGAATCTTCTCTCTCAGAAGTGTATGGATGAACACTGAAGTACAATACAAAACATTTCACTCTCTATGATATATAGACATTGAAAATCGAGAGTAAATGATAAGCGATCGAGTAATAGCATGTTGAAGAGGTAGGCTTGTTTCTCTGCTTGTTGTCTCTGTTTGAAGACTTGTATGCAGCTCTATATATAGCGGCAAATCTTCATATGACCGTTGCTTCTCTATTCTGCATTGTCTCCATTCGAAATTCTAGTTGTTGTGGTCATGGATGGGGAATATAGCCGTTGGGTCATAATGTTTCTTGAATTTCTGATGATTGCTCGCATTGATGATCATTTAATGTTCTTTATTTGATTTGAGTAACAAATCATTCGAGTAAAAGTTGTAGCAATTGTTTCCAAATGAGGGAATTCATCATTTTGACTCGATCCTCTGTTTGACGCGTGAGATTAATGCGTCAAGCTTTAATAATCTGAAACATGTACACAAATGATATAAATAATGTTAAGAAGAAGTATAAGTCATTTGGGTAATCATGTGATTGAGAAATGAGACTTTCAGAATGATGATTTTTATTATCAGGGACGTGAACTCGAGTTTGCATAAGTAGGCTCGAGTTTGGTTCTCTCCAAAACCATATTTTGCTCTCTGTCTTGTCTAAACTAGAGAGTGTAACTTATAGGCTCAAGTTTGGATGATTTTCGCGACCTGGTAGCTCTCTGTAACCCGCGAACTCGAGTCTGCCAATAATAGGCTCGAGTTTGGTTCTCTTTATAGCAAATTGTGCAACACCCAGAACAGACTGTCTACTTTCGGGGGCCATATCTCCCTTGTCTGTACTCTGTTTTGGTTGGTTCAACTATCGAATGGAAAGCTCTTTGAGTCTACTTTCCAATGCCACCAATTTCAGCTCAATTGGATTCTCCGTTTGTGAGATACACTCAAAACATTGAAGGTTGGTCATTTGTGTGACGTGGATTTCACTGTCAACTTTATAAATTCATAGCTCCTTTATATTAACTCATTTTGGCTTGAATTATATATCAACATGACGCCTTGGGAGTCTAGTTTCATATTCCACTGGTTTCACCTCAATCTGATATCTGGTTTAGGAGATATCATCGAATTACCAGATGTCGCCCAAGTGAAACACTGAACAGAGGCTGAAATGCTGAAGACCGCTGCAAGCTCGAGTTTGCCAACTTATAGGCTCGAGTTTGGAGTTCCAAACCTGAGGTTTAAGTTCTAAGCTCGAGTTTGCCTTGTCCAGAGGCACCAGAGTTGCTGAGGACATTACAGGCTCGAGTTTGCTAGTTATGGGCTCGAGTTTGGAGTTCCAAACCCGAGGTTTAAGTTCTAAGCTCGAGTTTCCCTTGTCCAGAGGCGCCAGAGTTGCTGAGGACATTACAGGCTCGAGTTTGCAAGTTATGAACTCGAGTTTGCTGATCCTGGAACTGATTTTTGATGGTTTTAACTCTGAATTGATCCGTTCCAGCTTCCATATGATCTTGGAGACTTCTAGCATCAATATAAGAACTTGAATAAAGATATTCCATTGCATTGCAAGTTCTTCCTTCTTCAATTTCTTTTCTCCTTCTAGATTATCCCCTAAAATCATTTGATGACTTCTTGCTTTATGATATTCCCATTATATTGTGCAAGAGCTTCCTTCTTCAATCTTGATTATTCTCCATCAATAAAGTATACTCCATTGTAGCTCAAATATGATGAAGCTTCATTCCAACTTCTGTTTGATCATAGAGACTTCAAGTTCTTCTTTCTTTAGTCTCCTTTCTTGATCATTCTCCATTATTAAACTTTGCATCTACATTAAATATAAGAATTAGTCAAAGTAGAAGATAAATGTAGTATGCAACCTTTTTGCTCTTTAGAATGGCATCTATATAAGACATTATCAAAACTAATCAAAACCAACATCCTTTTCCCTTTTTCCTTGTTTCTACTTTTGATTATTCTAAACCAATTTAAAAAAAAAACAAGAAAAAAAACAAAGCTTTTTTGTGTTGATTAGCTGTTGTCCTTACCTCACTTGAACATCATTGACTGTTGTAGCATGTTTCTCACGTCCTACTCTATCTTTACTTTCGCATTCTAGCTCTATCATCCTTTGACAGGGCAGCCTTGCATGTTGCTCTTACATTGCTATAGCTTATACTTGCCACTTGGATGCACTTATCTATATGTTGCTTACTGACTGGCACATTGCACAAACGTGGTTTCACTTTGCTTGTTTTCTATCCTGCCCCCTGCACTTGTGTACCCTCTGTTTGCATTGAGTTCACTACAAATTTCCAGTATGGGGGAGGCTATAGCATGAGATTTGTGTTGATGTATGCTAGTATGGATGTATGTTGATTGCAAGTGTTTTAGAAGTATGATTGATTTGGTACCTATACTTAGCAGGTTGAAAACTTAGGTGTTGGTCAAAATCCTCTTGTGGCAAGTGAACCAGTCGAAAAAGTAATAAAAAGTAAGTAGAGTATCGTCCCATAGAGACTATAACACCGAATATGCAGCTAGTAATCGAATGAAAGTTGCGTGATGGTAATGTTTATGATGGTTGTTTTAGCTATTACTACCATCAAGTAAAATAAAACAGTTGATCGAGAGTTTGTTTGAGACAATAAGATTTATAATAAGCAAAGCTCAGATTTCATCTTAAGTCGCATTACTCCCCCAGTTTGCATCTATCACATTGCTACCACAATCTGCTGCACAGCTTCCACAATGCTACGTCAAAATGCCTATCACAACGTTATTCAGTTAACCCACCACTAATTTATACAGAAGCATATGCATCTTGTAAGTACATCCCTTACTTTACTTATCCCATATTCCTATGGAAACTTTCAGGCTTAGGACGTCAATTTAACCTAGTGGTATTGGCTATGTGAGGTAAACCTATTCCTGTAGCTTACAATTTAGATCAAGCCCCACACAAGCTTGCCTAGCACACACTGCTTAACAAGGGTCTAACATTACCTCCCTTCCAGTAAGCTAAGGCCACTGACCTCACCTATTAGCGGCCAACTAACAGACAAGACGATATATCACAGTTAAGCAAACTGAATTTATTAAATTAAAAATAGCAAACTGGGTTTGTACTACAACTTAAGAATTCATCCTCGCTTAGCCAATGGAAGTTAGTTCATGACTGATGACAAAAACACAATCAAGATTACAGAAAAACAATCAACGGAAAATTAAGAAAGAAAAGTAAAACAAAGAAGGTCGCCGGAGTATTCGACGGCATAAAGGGCTTCTTATCACGTGACGTCTCTATGTCTTCTACAACTCCGTCTAACTTCTAATATGAATTAGTCTTTTCCGCAGCTCTCTCAATGGATCCCGATCATTTGTCCTAAGTAGCGTCATAATATTTTTTTTTTTGCCTTGTTGATTCTTGACTCCTTGACTCTCGATCCCTTTTAGGTTTAGCCCTCTTTTCCTTTTATAGCTAAGTCATTCGCGCCGTACATCCAGTAAGTTGTGTTTTCTAATTTTGTTGAGACTGACTCCCAAGATTTGGTTGATTGATCATTTCTTTAATTTTGTGGGATTCTATAGATCTTCTATTTGATTATCCACGTCTTCTATTTTTGTATAATACCCCAAATTTTGAACCCTAAGAATTGAGAATAAGCCTAAAGTAGGCGGACGACTAAGCCCAGTTCGGGAAGAGCCCCAAGAATGTCGAGAGTTAGGAAGCCTCTGTGGGACTAAGTAACTCGGCTATACATCAGTGGACCTAGTATGTTCAAGCCATGGAATTAAAGTGCTAATAGAAAAGGGGCATAGAAGACTTATACCGTGAAACTCTGGTTGGAAAATATGCCACCTAACTATGTTTTAAGGTATAAGACAATTATTTGAGCGAAAATATGTCGGTATAAGGTAGTATACAACATTTTTAGGGCAGTCAAAAATGCCTTGCGTTTTTTAGAAACATCGGTATTCGTGAAGAAAACCAGAGTAAAACCTGGGCAGGATCTTAGGCAAACACCGATAAAGTAGCTCTATTAAAGTAAATTTAATAAAGTAAGGTCATGATGTCATACTTTTGTGTTGGACCAATAAAAGCATGACACATGTCCCTTCATAATTACAGGTGCAAAAGTCAAAAAGCTTGTAGAAGAAGCTTTGTGAAATGAGATATTTTGAGAGCATTTTGGTAAATTTCTATAAGGGACACATGTGCATGCAATTAATATGAAATGATGACTCTAAAACTTCTTAAATAAGCTTCAAATTCGTGCAAAACAATAATGAGAGAGAAAAGTCAACAGAACTTGCAAAATAAGCCAAGTTAAGAGGATATTTTGCGAGGGTACTTTGGTCATTTGATTTGGGGGATTTTTAAGTGCCCTCTTGACATGTTTAAGAAATTTTTCACTCCTGTTTGCATGAGTATTTTGACCAAGAGCTCAAGGACCATAAAATTTAAGGTGACAGTGCAGAAGTAAAAGTCAGTCGTAGTGATGATTCGCAGGACACGTGGCGTGTTAAGGTCAGAAGTTGGATTTTCGATAGCACGAAGTATAAGGTAATTATGAGATATTGAAATATGGATTTCTTTCTCCCCAAGGCACTAGGTTTCGGCCACTCAGGGGAAGGGTGAAGAGACAGTTGATCCGGCCCCACATAAGTCCAATCGGGTGTCCCAAGTAGTAAGGAAAAGTATAACCGGCAAAAAGCAACTGAGCGGAATCGGTTAGGGGATCTGGAAGCGAGCC
Organism: Acacia pycnantha; assembly: GCA_025563575.1. Lineage (NCBI taxonomy): Eukaryota > Viridiplantae > Streptophyta > Magnoliopsida > Fabales > Fabaceae > Acacia > Acacia pycnantha. The sequence goes on from JAMWYP010000248.1 coordinate 926,156, forward strand.
CAGACCCCCAGACACAGAGAAAATGGTGCCACATGGTGGGCCAAGGGAGAGAAAGTAGTGACTTGGAGAGCAAGGCAAAGGTCACATCAAGTAATAATGAAGAGAGAGAAATATTAAAATAATAGAATTTAATCTGGACCACACATTTGAATCTGATGTGACAGGGTAAATGACAAGTAATCATGACCCCACATGGTCATTTAAGGCGCCGTTTTAGGGCTGCCTAGTGGGTCCCACTTTCTTGGAGAAAAAGCAACCAAAAAATAACCATTTTACCCTCAAGGCATTGTTTTAACCACTAGGTAAAAGCTTGCACCTTGAGGAACCAAAAACCACCATTAAAGGCAGCCAGGGAATCTGATTCTTAAGTCCAAGAGGACACCTCACTTCTGCCCAAGAAGACTCTTGAATAGCTTGGGCAACAAGTCGAAGAATTACATAAAATTTTGAAGCATTCTTCTGACCGCTGGATAATAGCAAGTCTTGGATAATAGTCCTAACCAAAGGAGTTTATTTAAGGAAACTCCTTGCCCATTTTCCTTGCTGCTTAGGCGTGTTCAAGATAGGGAAAGGAGAGTGATCAGCTGAAGGTCTTGGTTCAAGAGAAGAGGAAGCCATATGCAACCGAAGTTTCAAGGTAAGCCCTTAACTGACAACTTGGTGGTTATTGTTTTAAGTTTCTGCCCTATGATGATGAACGTGGGTATGCAGTGGGAATTTGATATTTTTAAGGTTTCCAATGAGTCCAAAACGTGATTTTGTGTGGGGATAAGTCGAGGTTACCTTTTTCACACACGAAAAACACTAAGACTTTGAACTAGGAAAATCTGACAACATTTGCAGTTTCTGGGCAGCGAAAATAAATCGGTAGATTTAAAATAGTAAATTATTTCAAATTTCTATGAACTTTTACAGGGTGAAATTATACATCCTAAGGATGATTTGGATATAATATTTTGTGTCTTTTTGATTCTCCTACCAAGAGATATTTATTTTTGAAAATAGCCCTAAAACTTGGACTCTGTCTCGGACCAACGGCTAGGGTTTTGTTTTAAGGGATAGATACGAACCCAGAAGACCTTTGGAAATTATTTTTTCTATAAAAAATACATAATAAGGGTTCAGTGGCCACTGGAATCACACCGATCGGAGTTTTCTAGAATTTATTAAAAATCATTGAAGTCAGATCACTGTTGCTGGAATTTTGGGAAGGGGTGAATTTCATTTTTTGGAAGAGGAAATTTACACAAGTGTTTATATGGGTTGTGCATGTTGTATCTAGGGCTATAACGTGTGGAATATATTTCTAACATTGGGGAGGAGTTTACTCATTGTAAGGGAGTACCAGGTAGTAACTATTTACTTGCATACTCTATGTTACTCTCGCATATGTGTTGTATCATGATTCAGGAGTTGGGTTGTAGTACCTAATGGAATGTGTGTCCTTGGGTTACTACTGAAGTCCAAGGTATGTCGGGCTATAGTACCTAGTGGACTGTGTGTCCTTAGGTTACTGCTGAAGTCCGAGGGCATGTAGGATCGAACTGTAGTGCTTGAAGGGCTGTATGTCCTTGAGTTACTGCTGAAGTTTGAGGTATATGAGGTAGGTAGGACCTATTGGACTGCGTGTCCTTAGGTGGCTACTGAGGCGTCTTGGGATAGGTAATTAGGGTTGGCTGCCCTGGCTACTGAGGCCCCGTAGCGCTGATGGTTTCGGGGGCTTGTCTTGACCAGGCGATCCTACGGAGGTGTTACATGCCAGGTTCATTGGTATTTTCGTTATTGTGATTTGCATTATATGCTTTACATACATATTGTATATGAGTTTAACAGTTACTCTGGGATTCAACTTTGAACTCCAAATCACTTTGAAGATACAGGTGTGAAGCGGTAGGCCCGTTGGACTTGTAACGAGGAGGTAAGGGCATGGTGTGGAAGACTGAAGAAATAGGGGATGACCTATTGCTTTTTGTACTTTGCATATTTGGGATGACTGTAGAATTATCTTATTGTTCAGTATTTATTTTGAATGATTGTACCCTTAACCCTATGGGGACTTTACTTGATTATTGTACCTTTATCAGTATATTGTAAGTTGTCCAAACCGATCATATGCTCTACTGTGTACACTCTGATGTATATTAAAAGGACTAATTAACAAAGGAAATGTAATAAGTAAAAGGAATCCCTCTAACCCACCACCCAAAAGGGCGAGGTCGGTAGGGGTGTAACAATTTTTGTCTCCGTCAAGTCAACTGCTATCTTAACATTCGGCTCGATTACTTGTATTTAATTCTTGAAATATTCTAGAGAAAAGATCAACATAATGCAGTGCATAACAATTCATCACGTACGATGCTACAACATTGTGGTCGTATTGTGGTGCTAGTCAGAGAAAGGACCTACAGTGTTGTAGCATTATATCAGCTTTGTTATGCAATTTCATAATGTGATAAAATACACCTTTTCTTCTGCCTATGTGCAGGATAGTGTTTAAAATGCAACAACTTACTTCATATGTCCCTTATTTTCATCTGTGTATGATTTCTAACATATTTCATCAGATTAACCATATTCAAGCTCAATTTTACCATTCAAAATAGTCATAATACATAGGAAATATATGGCAGAAATATGACTTATCATTAGGCAAATTTCAAGCGTAAACCCTTTTAACATTCAAGTAGAATTAGGCATATGGTAGGTGATTATTTGAGGGAATGTGTGGAATACAGTTGTCTCAAGGGATACAAGTTGTGTGAACTTGGAAAATTGATAGTATTAAGCTTAAGGATATATATGGCATAATTATTGTAAGAGAAATCAAGAGAGCTAGCCATAGGGAAGGATTTTCGAGCCTTACTAACTAAATTCTTTATGCATCCTCTCTAGCTCCATTACTCTCTGTGATTTGTCTTGGCTCTTATTTGAAGCCATTCTACACATAAGCATATCTGCATATGATTGAGGCATTAATTTTTCACCCTTTTACTCGTACACAAGCCATCTTTACACTTAAACCGTTACAAACCCATTTGAGCCTTGCAATTTTTCAATTATTATTGTTATGTAGTTCGAATATAGTATGAAGGAAACTTAACAGTAAAAATGTTGTGCAGTTACATATAACCGACAACAAATGCAGTTGCAATCAAAGGTGATGCTTACAAGTGAAAAATTGAGAATCAAGAGAAGCAGCCCTGTTTAAAAAAAACTGAGAAGGAAGAGAGCAAAAGAGCAGCATGTGTGACTAAGCTTAAGATGCTTTAATACTATTCTGCATACTTTTTTCAACTGCATACCAGTCCATTTCATTTCATTCCATATGTCCCATCTTGGCTACATCAACATTTAATCCCTTAAAGTCCTCTTGATGCATTGAAATTTTGTTGCATGGTAGAGATTGTAGAGCCTTGACAAGCCTATAGTAGAGGATAGACTAGAAGAGGATAGTGAAATAAGATTCCCCAATGTGAGAGAGAAAGAGAAAGAGAAAGACAAACACTTAACCTGAGAGTCTCTTGAAGTCTCTTTGCAAAAGTTAAGCCATATATAGAGTTGAGCTTGTGTTGGATAGTAAGATTGTTTGCATGGTAAATTGAATTTGAGATGATGACAAGAAACACATACCCAAGAGCATAAGCAACACCGTATAGTAAGTTCTACTATATTTTTAACCACTTGATTTTGCCTATGAATGCAAAAAGCTAAGTGTGGGGAGTTGTTAAGTCCAAATTCTACAAAATCTTTCCACTGTATTTTGACTGATTTTGATCCAATCTCCATGATTAAAATGTCTTTGATATGATCAGTTGTGATAGATTCATGAATAGGTGGGAATAAGGATTAGAAGAGCTTAATGTATGCATTTTAGAAGTTATCTTTTAAATAGGAAGAAAAAGGACCTAAAACTAATGAATGTATAAGTTGTGGCAGCATTGCTATAGCATCGCATCGTAACTGATTAATAAGAATCTACGATGTTGTGTTTCTGTTATACACTGATCATTTCTTGAGAAAAATACAGAAGATAATTGCAGGAACTTGAGCTAGACACTGAGTGGGCTTTATAGCTTCAAGATGAATGAAAGAAGGCTGCTTACAAGAAAATCAAGGACAACTAGAACTTAAAGAAAATCATAACGGAATCCAGCTGAATTAAAACGAATCAATCAAGTAGAATCTTCCTACTATGGGACAAAAAAGGGAAGTCTAGCTCACTAAAGGGCGTGTGGCGTAAGGATCCTAAGGATAAAAGGAAAGGCGATCAACCCTAGAAGGATAAGCTTGATGTGCTGGACATTAAAAATGACACGGATAGAATCTCTCATGCTTGGTAACTTAGATTGATAGAACGTTTGGTGGCTGAGAGAGTTGCTTGCAACAGAATTACTGAAACAGAAGGGTCCTGAGATAAGAAGATGTTGCTACGTTAAGTGACAAACGCGCCTGTGTTGTCGAACTCTTTTGACTGCTCTTTCTCTTCTTCTTAGTTTCTCTTTTCAGTATTTTCATGGATAACATAAAGACACTTTTTGTTAGCAATATTCGCCCTACCGAATTGAAGAAGTCATAGAATAGTTGGCTATGACTATTTTTCATCAGTGGGTTGCTTCATAACGGAGTTAGCTAGAATAGCCATTTTTTGTTTAAGTATATGTTAGGTTCTTAGTTTTGCTATTTTAGATTTGCATATGATTACATTCTTTTAATTTGCTTGATATATTAGGTTCTTAGTTTCCTCTATGTGTGTATATAATTTGTTGGGAATATGGATATTCGTTTTGGTTTCGTCTAGGTATTTGTATGTACTATGCATGGGCCCTAATAAAAAATGAGCCCCTATTTTTTAAATTAAAAAAATTGCAATTGGTTCCCAATACTTCACGTTATTCGCTAATAACCAAAATACATTGAGGCATATATCACAGTTCTTTCAAACAGCCGTTTTCAAATAGCCGTGAAGTATTTGCAAGTATTTTACGGTTATAAACCAACAACCATCAAATAAGCTTTTTACATATGACAAAAACTAGTGACAAATACTTTATAATTCAGCATTAGAACTGTAAAGTATTTTGTAATATATTTTATGGTTCTTTGTAAATAACCGTTGAATATTGGTTACTATATTTAAATGTAATGACTAAGAACCTTGAGCAAAAAAAAAAAGTTATGACTAAGAACCGTGAAGTTCACATCAAATAGATAAAAAATAAAAAAATAACGGGTTTATTTAAACAATCGAGAATACATGGCCCTATATTTTACAGTTCACAATTTAAAATATTAATATTTAGAGCTAAGATATTTGACCGTTGAAAATCGTAATATATTACTAAAAAGATCTGTAAAATATAGACAAGTTTGTAGCACGTAGTGATTGAGAGACAATTCCATATTAATTTATCTAAAGGAACAATTATATTGAGCTAATCTAATCACAACCTTAACTCCAAATCATTAATTGATCCATGATAGCCACGGAAGTGCAGAACCATTTTCAAGAGTATCATTAGTATTCATTTCTATATTCATTCGCCCATTTTTGCGAAAATACCAAAAATATAGTAGCTTAGGACTTTTGATTCCATTTTCATTTCATGTAGTTGTAAAAGAAAACAAAAATCATCTCCCTTTTTAAAATTGCATTTTTTGGCATTTAGATCACTTAAGAAAAAATAAAAGGCTCCTTCATTTTCTTGGGGGAAGGAAGTTGGGGACGATCTAATTTTAGTTTGCACTTTACTGAGTCGAGGAGAGGGGAGAATGATCTTGGTTATGCACTTTACTGCGTCCCTTGGTCAATTTTTAATTGTGTCATACGATAATGTTCTTCATCAGAGATTGCCAATTATTCTCGCAGGTTTTAAGAGTTTAATATTTAATTATTTATTAAGCCTTTATCTAAACTTGTATTTGTTAGGATAATTCTGCTTAGATAGTCAGTTGTAATCTTTTCCAAGATTCTAGGGAGATTTGATGGGATAACAAGTTGTAGCTACACCTAATCTCTTCCTATATGTACCCAGACTTTATTCAAGATGTTCTATGCTCTAAATCTCTATGATTAAAACAATTTCAAGTAAATACAAGCTAAATAAAAATAAACAAATATAATTGTCAAAATAGTTAATTAAAACATAAATCTAAATGTCATCCCTCAAGCAAACAGACAGCCAAGACCCTCGACCTTAAAGGACTCGCCCTAACAAGCTTAAGCCTAAAAACCTCCTTACCCTAAAATACTATTTTTGTAGGCCCATCCTCAATTTATATAACTTAAACGGCCAACCCAATGGACTCAACCCATTTTTGTGTCACTCATACTACAAGGAAGATTAGTCTCTATTCTAGATGTGAAATACTCTTTGGTCCCATAAAAATATATTGTTTTGTTCTCCCTATATTTAAGAAGAGAATGATAAAGGTATACATATATAGTGATATGTGAATGTATTCACAATCATATGAGGAATGACTTGGACAATCTGGTCGATAGCTCAAGAGTTCTTATTAGTAATTTTCCTTAGAAGAAAAACTGAAAATGATCTTAACTTGTTGAATGAGAACAATAATCATCAAAACGTCAATTACTTATCTCTATTATTAATTTTCAGGTTAAAAAAAAAAATCTATTATTTATTTGTTCCTTCTATGCTACGGTAATAATAAATACATATATTGTTCAACTTCCACATGAGTGATATAAAATAATAATGATGAACTCTTTGATCAAACCCATATATAATAGATGGTTCATGATGTGTACAAAAGTCAACAAACAAAATTGGTTACACATATAAATAAATAAAAATGTTGTAATTGAATATGGGTTAATAATTTTTTATACGAAAGAAGATTCCTTATAGTGGACCCTGCAAAAGAGAAAGATAAGTCATATATATGTAAAGTTGTCATGTTGTGTGCAACTAGCAGTCAAGAATTAGTGGCCAGCCATATATATTCTCAAGGGGATCATCTGGGTGATCCATCCTTTAATAATTGTAATTCGCTATTCCTCTTTGTGTGAGAGAGAGAGAGTTTGAGAACTCATTATCTTCTCTTAAGATATAGGTTTTTATATCAAATAATCGGTTATACAATGAAAAATCATTGATAAGAATTCAGATCTAACAAAATTTATATTATTAGAAAATTCTAAACGATATTTAATTTGAAGAACGAATGACTATTTATAACAAAAAGAATTTAAACAACAATGTAGTTGATTTTTAATTTAGAATAGGCACATTCTTAAAATTTAAATTAACTTTATGAGTGAATACTCCTCCAATCTTAAATATAGGATATAGTTTATAGTGCATTGTTCTATATTTAGGACAAAAGGTAATATTTAATTTTTTTCATTTTTAATAAATATCATCATCAGTAAAAGTAAGTTGAACATTAATATATCCTTCATTTTTTTCTTTTAAAATATAAAAATATGCTAAACCAAACAAACCTTTCTAAACCAATATATATATATATATATATATATATATATATAATATATATATATATATTTAAAATTATGATGGAAAAAAAAAAATCGACTGAAATTACATTTTGAACGAACAGGCAAAACGGCGATGTACATAAGATCCTTTGAAAAAATTAAAATCTTTTATATATAAAAAAATCCAACAAAAGGAATATATATGACAGCAGCTTTGACAATTGCTCAGTCTCTTGCATATATCGGTGAGCAGTAACATTCGTCCTCAAGCAATCATCTGATTTCTTGAAATTTTAAAAAGTTTCCTATCAATTATAGTCGATCGATTCAGACAGTTCGGCAAATGCCTTTTAAAATTTCGTAGTTGATTCATATAAATAAAGAAACTTCTTTGTTTTTTTGGTGATAAGAAACTTTTGTTTTAGAAGAACTTTATATATACTTCTGGTCTTACCTGACAACGAACTCTTATAGTAGTAGTATGCTCTCTACTGTTCATCATATATTGGAATAATACTCCTTCCAATCTAAAATAAAAGAGTTACAGAACTAAAACTAAATTGTAGAGATTAAAAAATTTAGTTAAATTATTTTTCTTTAAAAAAGCATTGATTTCAATCATTTGCATTACAAACTACTCCTTTGGTTATATATATATATATATATATATATATATATATATATAGTAAAAATATGGCAAATAATTAGAAAAACAAATGGATTGAATTCTTATATTTAGTTTTTTTTTTTTAACACTTCTAGATAACTTTCATTACTGGAAACAAAGAAATTACAAGCAAACTGATGATGCGCAAACAAGAAGCAAAGGCAAAACTAAGGAGATGTAAGCCAACGAGATTAAAACCTACAAGGAAGTAAAACAATAATAAATTAGAGAAAGAAAACAGATCAACCAGGGTCAATATTAGTAGCCAGCATCGAAACTGATTCTTGCTGATGCCGAATGCCCTTCCTATCATTTAAGACAGGAAGAAGTAATAATTATAGTCATTGGGCAAGCACTACAGAATAGATATATTATATCTAGTCTTTAATATAAGATCCGGTTGATTAATTTGAAAATATTAAGTATGTTAAATAAATTACTTTAAATTCTTTATATTTATCATTTTTCTCCGAACTATTTTGTCTAGCTTATAAATTGACATATATATAACTAATTATACACATAAAATTTCAGAACCATCATGTAATATATGCTATAGGTAAGTAATTTATTTAACTTCATTAATATCTTAGGATTTGTCAACCGTATGTTATACTATGTACTAGAGGTAGTACTTGCAAAGTCTTTTATTTTCTTCCCTGGAATCTAATAAGGGTTAAAGTGCAAAATATAGCAACAAATTAAACTATTTTCTTTTAGACACCCAACATAATTAACTATTTTGGGGTGCAAAAGTAGATATAGTCACTTTTTTTTTTTTTTTTTTGCAGTATATATAACAACACTGTTAACCCTGGCTAACTTTTGTTGTTTTTTGCATTGTGGGTCTCATCAATCTTCTCTTTCTCTATTATTTTAACATGTTTTTAGAAATATGTTCCCTTTTTAATGGAAAATTATTACTTAGACCCAATGGAAGCAATTTTATTTCAATCAACCCAAAAAATATTTTGAAATTTCTTTGCACCCCCCTTGGGTCAAAATAAAATTAAGTTTTTTAAGTGAAAAGATAATAATGTCCTTTCTTTTATTTTTATTTTTCATAAGCACATTTACAAGGCAAATAAATGGATTTAAAAGAATTTAGGGAGTTAAAAAAAAAAAAAATTTATGGGCATCTACAAGACAAATATATGAATGATCAATTTTTTTTTAACTTCCTGGAATCTTTTAAATCTCTTCAAAAGATAAATATGGTCATTCACAAGATAAATAATGGCATTTATAAGACAAAAAATGTTTATGTGTACTTTTGGACACAACAAAAGATAATTGTGCTGGCTGTTCATAGCAAAATCATTTGATGATAAATTTGCACCTTTGCCCCTCTAAAAATATATTAAAATAATAGAAAGTGAGAAGACTGGTGAGACCTATAATGCAAAAAGTAACCGAATTTGGCCAGGACTAGCAGTGCAGCTATATATGCTACTAAAAAATTGATTATGTTTACTTCTACACCCTAAAATAGTTAATTGTGTTGAGTGCTTATAAAAAAAAAATCAATTCCAAATTTACACCCTCACCCATCTAATAATCTCGCACACATAATTAACGAAAACTTCCAAGAGAAAAAAAATCAAAGTACAAACAGGCTGATTATTAGAGAGCATTGTTCTAAAGTGTTCCACCCACTAACAAACACATAAGAAACTTGCAAGACTTACATGTGGCTTAAATTTTTTTATATATATCTACCCTATATGGGGACCTCCCCCCTCTCTAAATTTTATACTTCCGCACATGATTTATCTCACTCAAAGCACAAAAAATTAAAATTTGTACTCCCACCATTGCTGCTTTGCTGGCCCATGTGATCGCTGTTTTTTGCGTTATTAAATCTAAGAACCAGAACTCCAATCATCACCTTTTATGGTGGCCCATATGTGTGTGTGATCAGAAAAAAGTTGTTCAGATAGGTATAATGAACCATATGGATCCATCTGCAATCTGCTAGCCACCAGAGATGGCCATGCTTTTCATAATTAAAGAATTGAATCTTCTTCTTCTCACTCCTTCGTGCAGCTGTGTGTGTGTATATGGCTTTAATCACTACCTTACATATTCTATGACAATGTTCAGTGACACATTTGTATATATATTTCCCGGAGAAAATATAAAGCCGAAAAATATTCATCTGTAGTAGTACTTGCATTCAGAAATATACAACTTCCTTATCTTATCTCATTGAACGGTGTCCACAGAAGAAAGTTTATTTTTCGAGTTATTATTCTCATAACCACTGTGACCACCATTACCGCCGCCACGTCCACCACCTTCTTCTTCATCTTCTAAGTCGATACTTCCTCCGTCTTCTTCTTCAACCCCACCTACGTCTTCCTCATAGTCGTGGTCATCGTCTTCTTCACATTCTTGATACTGACGACTTGCGGCTTGTTCTTCTTGAGTTGGAGGCCTCCATTGCTGCTCTGGCTGGACCATTAATGGCTCCACATTGTGACCAAACGAATTACCGAAGAGGTTGTTGTTACGGTTTTTGGCCTTTTCTCTGTACAAAGCATCGAGCTCTTTGTAGTAAGGACAAGTCTTGCTATCCTCACGCATTTGTTTGTTGCTTTCTTTGATCTTCTTGAAGTACTTGTTGATGTTCTCCCACTTCTCCTTGCACCTCTTGGCAATCCTATTGTACCCCAATTTCTGCATCTCACTTGATATTTCCTCCCACAGTGGAGCCTTAGGACTGTTTTCCTGATACTTCGCCTGCAGGCTTGTCCTCAGCCTTATCAGCGCGTGTACCTCTGCGGTTGGCCACCGCGAAGAAGCGCCCCCACCGCCACCACTACTGCCATCGATGTTATGATTGTTGTTATTCATTTTCTGGATTTCAAACTTTTCGTAGCTAATGTTGTTACTCGGCATCATCACTACCAACTGCGGCTGTTGCTGGTTTTGTTGTTGTTGTGGTGGTGGCTGCGGTTGAAACTGTGACACCACCGACACTGGTGGCGTCTTCGGCGTAGGAGGAGGAGGCTGCTGTGATCCCCCCGACAACTTCTGTAAGAATGCAATAATGGCGGCATCCTTGGAGGCGGCTGTGGATCTTTCTTGAATGAGGATTTCGTGCTCGCGGTTGATCCGAGCCATCTCTTGCATCCTCCAAGCTTCCTGCTGAGCCACACGCTGGCGATCTTGCTTGTCAATGGCGTCCAAAAACCTCCTCTGCATCTCCTCCTGTCTAGCCAGCACTCGCCTTGTGAGCCTCCTAAAGTAGTCCTTCCACTTCCTCTTCTTCCTGTACCTCTCCTCCAGGTCCTCGTCGGAGTCCGTGGACGACGAGGTCGAGGTTGAAAGGTTCGCCGCATTCACCACCCCCAGATGATTATTCAAAGATGGAACATTCTTATTAATAGTAGTAGTAGTCGTCACACCGGTGACGTAAGAGAAAGTAGTTGATGAATGGTCACTAAGCCTTGTTGAGAGAAATGGCAATGAGGTAAGTATATTTGGAGACAAATTAGAAGGCTGAGATAATGATTTTGGAGGATGATGAGATTGAGACTGGGATTGAGATTGAGATTGAACTTGAGACTGATGTGAAGGAGTCAATCGAGATTCAAAAGCTTCTAATTCATCAAAAAACCTATAGGTTTTGGTCTTTCCTTCTGGTTTTGCATTTCTGCTATCTTTCGTTCTCTTGTGGTACTTATACACGTTCTCAAATTTCTCCTTGCACTTCTTTGCGCTTCTCTGATAACCAAGCTCTCCCAGCTTCCTGGTATTTCATTATTTCAAATTCAAGAATATAATAAAGATTAACACATTTCATGATATATGTTATTAAGCTTTTCGAAATAAAACAAATAATTAATGCAGGTCAAATATTTAACTCAGCACGAAATTGGATCATCCATAAGGAAAAATAGAAATGAAGACAACGAAATCTGAGTCTTGGAAGAAAATAATTAAAGGTCTGAAATTTTGAGGAAAAGCACATAGAATATCGAATCAAGGAGAAAATTATGAAAGTTGTGTATTTGTTGGAACTTGGAATTCTAAAATTGAATTACATGGATACGCCAAAAACCTTTTGATACGAAAAGTTTTGACGAAGAATATATACATATATAAAAGAGGCATCCGGAAATGGCTAAAAACAAGTAACAGTGAAATGAAGATTGCGAGTTCCCAAAATTGATTGATTGGTTCTGTGAATTGAAAGCGAATTCACTGATCTCCATGCATGATCTTGAAGGAAGCTAGGTAGCTTCTTCTTCTTCTTGATTCTTTTAGTCAAAATCAAATAAAACCCAGGAGAGAGAGATTCAATTAAATTGAACACAAATATATACATATATTTATGTACCTTGAAACTTCTTCCCAGAGTGGACCTTTAAGACTTGAATCTCGAAACACAGAATCCATATCAGACCTTATCTTCAACAGAGCCAAAGTCTCTTGGCGGGGCCACCGGTTCCCTCCACTGTTCATCTTATTGTCACCTTCACAAGATGAAGTTGTTGCTGCTGCTGCTGCTGCTTTATTATCTATCCCAATTATGATCTCACCGCCTCTGTCTGGCTCCTCTGCCGCTTCGGGTGGCGGAGGAGGAGGAGGCGGTGGTTCGGCTGCCGCGGCCTTTGTGACCATCCCCAATACGACAGTGGTCGGCTCTCCGAGTTGCATCATCACCATATAGCTGTTAGAGACAGAGAGGCTCCTCTCCTTCTTCTTCGCTAAAAGCAAATTACAGCAAAGAAAAGAATATCAGAAAAACAAGGTGAATACCATTGAAAGGGTTTTTATTATGCGCATGGAGGTGTTTTAATTAATTAATTGAGGGGGTGAATTATTTTATATATTTGTTTATTTTAGGTGGGATTTCTCTGTCGATATCATCAGGATAGAAAAATGTAAATAATAATCAAAATTAGAAAATTGTAAAGTTCAAGTAGTTGAACTGATGATGAGGAGGCGTATTTTCTTTTTCTTTTTCTTTTCTTTTTCTATCGTTGTTGTTATTTATTTTATTATTATTTTATTATTAGGGCATGGAATCTGGAGTTAATTGTTTTTGGTTTCGTTGGATTGAAAAGGAAGGACGAGTAAGACTCGATCACTTTGGTTTGGTTCTTGGGTTTGTTATAAAGTGCTGGAAAAAAGGAAAAGAAGAATCAATAAAAATGAAAAGCAATTAATTAAGGTCATTATTTCAATACCGTCTACTAATTAATAATAGGGGGAAATAATTAATATAACTACAACTTTGCTTAATTTTTTTTAAAAATATTTAGTTCTTAGGAAAAAACATATTATTTACAATAATAATAATATATTTATTATTATTAAATTATTTATGAGTATTAGTGGGAACAGCCTGCAGATAGCGACGATGGAGATGATAAGCTGGCCCATCGTAGGTCACCTTTGCTATTGGGGATTTTGGATCTAAGTGGCTCTTCCTTCTCATAATTACAAAATTACCCTTGAGATCAAAGTTATTTACTTTCTAAATTCTCATAAAATATACTCCCTTCAGTTTTTATTATAAGACATCTTCAATCGTCATACTAAAACCAAAGAAAAGTGATTAAATCATTAAATTTGTTCACAGATAATATTTTCAAACTTACACATGTTTAAAGCCATGAATTACTCCTTTAAGAATGAAGAAATTGCATTAAACTTTAAATAGGGACAATTTTGAAATATATACAATTAATACCTAACTTATAAAAAAAAAATTACTCATTCCCGTCCTTAATATAACACCAATGTTGTCAAAATCGAGTTTCTACGTAGACACGGAAGGGGGTGGTAGAAACGTAAATCGTAGAAACGACAAGAAAAGTAAAATTTTTACTTTCTACTATTTAAGGTTAGAGCTCAAAATTATATATATATATATATGGAAAAAAAATCATAAATCACTACTCAAAATTCAATGAACAACTTTATATTTAAAAGATATAAGTCATATAACTATATAAAACATTAAAAAAAACTTATATTAAAAAAAACTTACGTTTATAACTATAAAAATACGTTTAAAACTATATATAACTATCCAATCTCCACTCTCCAGAAATTCTGAGTCTAAGATGCACGATGGAAATAGGGTTTTCAACTTTCCATCCTTTTTTTTTTTTTGTTAAAGTAAGTTTTTACAGTTTTTAATTGTTTAAGCGGAGTTTCTACCAGTTTCTACTCAGGACCATTTTTACTTGTGTTTCAGCACGTATGACACACGTAAAAACGTAAGTTTTTACGCTTTTACACTAGTTTTTGACAACACTGTATAACACATGTTTAGGGAATCAATCTTGATTCTAAATATAGACATATTTTATCATATTTATCAATGTTTTCCTAATTTGCCCCTATTGACACTCTCCCTCAACAATAATCAAGGATGAGAGAGAATGAAAAAAATAAAGAAAGAAGACTAGGATGTTATAAAAAACATATTATATTAATTAGTTTAACTAACTTTCTTTTTCTAATCATATTATATTAAGAACTAGAGGGAGTACATTATAATAGAGCCAGAGTAGTAAATTACTATCTTAAACCAAAAACCAAAGACCAAAAACCACACCATTCACAGTTCTATAAACATTACGGCTTCCAATATTATGATTTCATTTTATAATAAGAGATTGGTCTAGAATTTCGATTATCTATGATAGTATAAAGAGAAATGGAATATGTGTAGATTTTATCACATTTTTTAATTTAAAAATCTCTCTCCAATTAGATCGTGCAAATATTGAAAATAGTTCTTAATCAAGAGAAAATTGGTAATCATCATTTTAGGCTTTTTTTCTAACATTGAAAATGCTTGAAAAATAAAATTACTAATATTACTAATGAATACCTAATTAATTGAAGAGGGAAAATTAAATTCAAATTTAAATTGGTATTATAATTGAATATGTAACATATAAATTAGTTAGATGGAGAGAGTTTGGAGAGGAAAAGATCATTTATGGATGGATAGGAGTAGTACTGGTGATGAATACAGTTAGGTTGAACCTAACATAATAAATATAAAATAAATTTTTTGATACCAAAAATTAGTTAGTTAATTAAATTAATTAATTAATTAATTAATTAATTAATCTTCTAACGCTCCATAATTCGGTAGTCATTTGAAACTTGTCATGGGCCATATTGTAATTTTGCCAACGAATTAATGGTAATAATTCCGGTTTGAACCAATATATGCATATTTATAGTTAGAGGTTCTTTTATATAATTTTTTATTCTCTTTCTCTATTGAATTCATCGAATATGTATGTGTGTGTATGTGTAAACATGATAGAGGATAAAGTGATAAAGTGGTTATTTTATTAATTACATATTTATTTCTATTTGAATTGAATAGTTCCATTAACTCGCAATGACCCCACAACGTGCTTCAACGTGGTGGACTTTATGAGAATTTTCTATATCAAATGGCTTTATAGCCAGGGGAATTTTGAACCTGTACCGAAAAGATCATATAAGTATAATTTTTCACTATATAATTTAAAATAAAATAATTAAACATAAATAATGTTCATAAAAATATTGATTCTGTTTTCAAAAGGGTATATTAATTATTAACCACTTAATCATTAACATTGATTTTAAACCTAACAATAATTGAGCCTGATTATTACTAAAATCTAATATCATAATATCATATATTAAATAAGATAAAAATAATATCTACAAATAAATTTGAAATCATCTCAAGTCGTTGTTGAGGTAGCTTTATGAATAAATTAGTGATTTTTCAATTTCAGTTTTTTGTTATTAAATTTTATACATAAATTCTATTTGTTTATTTATTTATGAATACGAGTATCTTTCACTTACCGTAGTAGAGAGACTAGCTATATATCATTCTTCAAAATATGCAGGGCAAAGGACAAAAGCCCAAAGATAAAATCTCTTTTAACATAGCCAATGTCTTTGAATCTGAAAGCTAGAAAAAGCTTTCATAGGAATTTTTTATGAAAAAATAAATTTAGAGGTTAAATTGAGATACTTTGTCTTTAAATTAAAGAATTAGAGACCAACGGAGGTTGACACATGGGCGGATGGAGGTAGTAGACAAGGGGGGCAAGTTCCCCCCTTAAATTTAGGAAACTTAAAAAAAAAAAAAATACGTGTTTGAATAATTGCATGATTGTTTAGTGTCAACCTTTAATACATTAAGATTGCACTTCGTAATCGGATGTGAGATGAATGGTTGAATGATTGTTTAATGCCTTATATTGAAAAAGATGTATTTGATAGTATTGATAATAAGACAATTATGATGGAATTCCAAAAAATAAAGCCTAGAAGAATGACATCATAATTATTTTTATTGTAATATACTTTTGTTATTAAAATATATGTACTTGAACTTATTGAGTGCACACCCTTCATTGTAATTTATATAGCTGCATTTCTAACCGCACGTAGCCTTACTTCTCTAAATGACAGGTTTCAAAATAATTATCTCTCTTATTACATCTTCAATATTTACTTGATTTCATGAATATTTTTTTGATATTTTTTTATTGTTTATATTCTTTTATTTTTTAATGCATTTAAAAATTCCCTTTTAAAAAAAATTTCGGGGGCAGCCCCCGCATCCCCCGCCAATGGTGCCCCAAGTAAGAATATTTTTCTGAATCCGCCCTTGGGTTGACACAAGTGATAAGCGATTTGTGTCACTTAAGTAAGATCTCGAGTTCAAATATTGTGAATGCAGAAAAGCCCCGCTGGGAGACTCACCTACCATAGTCAGGTGCGCGACTTGTATCGAATCTGAATTAGTTCTAAAACCATTTAATCATGAATTTACTTTATAGTGCATAGAGTCGAATATGAGCTAAAACAAAATAGTTATTTAATGAAATATTTATTTGTTAAAAAATTAAATATATTACCAAAAAAAACATAGCTCATTTAATATTGAGTTAATTAGGTAGTCTATCTGTCTTTGGTTTGAAAAATGTGTATTATATATATTCATGGTTTTTATAAATATTTCGTGCTAGCCCAGTATTTTATTTTTAATTAGAAGGTCAGGCACTTACGTACGGCGTATTATTACAAGTATATGATTTAACTCGTGAGATTCCATTTACATGGGGACTTTCATATTATTGGGTTATAAGGTACTCCCTCTGATTCTTATTATAAGATCACTTTTGTAGTGTAAATTACACTACAAAAGTGGTCTTCTAATTAGGACCAGAGGTAGTAATTGACACCTTGATGGTTTTCATTTGTCTTTTAGGAATAGATAATCAAAACAAGAATTTTTAGTTATCTATTATTTGATAGAGAATTTTCTTACAACAATATAAAAATTATAAAAGAAATTATAAAGAAAGAGAAAGAAGAAAAATAGAATGGTGGTCCACTATAGGGTGATACAGGTCATTGATGAATCTCAATAATGTGAAGGCGTGAGTATATGTGTGTATTCATTAGCCAAGCTAGAAAGACTATATATATATATATATATATATATATATATATATATATATATATATATATATATATATATATATATATATCCTCTTTCCAGTCTGCCTTACCTCTTTTATTCACATAACCAAAAGTTGACAAATTTATTTTGATTTTAAATATAAGAACTCAATATATTTTGTCTCCTAAATTTATAAGCATTGATTGCATATATCAAAGAGATTTTTATCGATGAGAATAATAATTAAACAGGTATTTTAGGAAAATCAACGCATATTTGTTAAAACTAACTAACTTAATTAACTAATTTTTTAATATATGTAAACTAGTTATGTAAACTATTTAACATCTAAAGAATAACATTCAACGAATTCTATCCCAACCTTTATTAAACCGTCTCTCTCTCTCTCTCTCATAATCAGTATATATGTAACAACCTGGCATGTTACTTGGTACAACTCAAGGTGTCTAATAAAAATGCGAACATATGTATCTGTAACCACCAGACTAGCTAATATTAACAATCAAATAAATTATTATGCAGAAGCATGTTAATTATAGAGGTGGATTCCACTACTTTAATTAGCATTGCTTGATTTGGTAAGAATAAATTAAATATAACTGTACGATATTTGATTAGTGGTATAAAATATAAATTAAATGAAATTTTTATTTGTGAATTCTGTTATCATGCTACATAACTAATATAATTATAAAACCTCCCTTCAAATAAAAAAAAAGTACATATACTTGCATTTAGTTTTGATATATATATTGTACCAACCAGGGACGGACCTACATGGGGGCTAGGGGTGGCCCTCGCCCCCCTAAAATTACAGAAAATAACCCAAAATTTTAGAAAATCACAATTCAGTCTCATAAAATTTTCAGTATTTTCACTTTAGTCCTTCCCTAATAGTTTCATAGAAGAACTAAAGTGAAAAGATTAATATTTTTATGAGGTTAAAATGTGATTTCCTAAAACTATGGGTTCGTTTCTAAAATTTTCGCCCCTCCTAATTACAATTATTGGGTCCGTCCCTGGTACCAACATATCCAGTTAAGTTTTTAAAATTATAAAGACCTACCTTATACATTTGGGCATGGTTTGTACATATTTTGAAGACATAAGTATATATTTAGTCTTTTAACTTTATACAAAGTTTTAGACTAGAAAATTGCAAGGGTCAGGCTCAAGATTTTAACCTTTAAATTGTAAATGGAATTACAAGGCTGGACCTAATGGGCCAAGGGTCTAAACAATGTCTGCTCTCTTTAGAGCTGAGAGTTATCCCGTTTAGGCCCTTTTATTTTTTGTTTTTTTAAATTGTTCATGTAATACTAGTATTATTGATTTTTCTTGCATTGTTAATGAAGTTTTAAATATTTTAATGTTACTATCCTTTTTAATAATTGAATTTCATAGAATAGTTTGATTTATTTGGCTTTCGCCAATGATTACTTTAAAAAATTAGCTAATTTGGACTTTAGATAATGATTTGATATATTTTATGTGTTAATATTTTTAAACTATATATTTGATAAACGAGTATTTTTATACTTATATAACTTGTCATTCTAAAATTTGAATTAGAAATTTATGAGTTTTTTTAATAACAATGTATCTCAAACTGAACCAAATTAAAATAATAATTAGACTGCAAAACTTGATGAAAGTGAATTTTATTTGAATTAAAATCAAGATTACAATTTGCAAAGCTCAAACGAAGATGTAGTATAAATGAAAATCATATAACTTTAATCTTTAAGATAGTTCTATTTCAATGTTAACCCTAAAGCAACACTACCAAAAAAAATAAATAATGTTTTGGTAACAACTCCATTTTGGCGGTTCCTACACCATTACAAAAAGTGACATTAGTAGCAGTTTTAAGTCAAACCAACACGAATTTGTAGCTCATTGATTAACGCCATATGATGGGACAAATTGTTGTGGTTCTTTATAGCGGTTGTGGGGAAAAAAAAAACCACTTTAACTTTGTAGCGGTCACCATAATCATTATAATATCTATGGAGCCAAGTTAAAAATAGAAAAATTGGGTAAAATATAAATGTGATCATTTAAGTTTATATCAAGTTTCAATTTAGTCTATTAAGTTGAGAAAACATATTTGTATTTTTAGTTATTTAATCTTAATACAGTTGATGAAAAATGTTGACTCAGTGAAGTTAAATTATGACTCTACAACTAAATTTAAGGGATTGGAATTAAAATAAATATGAAAACTAAACATAATATGATCGACTGCGGTTTTTCCCCTTTTAACACAAAACAACGTGGTTTTCATGTTCAACAAAAAGAGGGGCCGAGAAAACATAAAATTCAAATCAATCGGCCTGTTCAAAATTCTTAATTAGATTGGTCAAAAGACTCAGTTCACTGTTCACTGACTTGACCGACCAATTGGAGACCCATATCGTTCTCTCCATGTTTTCACTTGTTAATCGACAAGTAGAATGAACTCAATGTCACTTAAATAAGGTTACGTGCATATACTCAAATCTTATTGATTAAAAAGGATCACATTGAAAGAGCTACGTGTTGGATTTTAGGATCTAAATCCCATGGGTTATGAATAAGAAGTCCTATTGGTTGGCCACCGCCGGTCGCATTGTTTCACCACGGTCGCGTCAGTTCACCAATGAGTATCCATCTGATCATTTCCGTCATCTATAAATAGGATGGGTTAGTAACAAAATAAAGAGAGAGAAAACTAGATCTAGAATTAATCTCAAATATTCATTTCTACATATTACATTCTGTAGACATAGTTTGTGCGAGACTCGTTGGATTCGCTTGGGCTTCAGATTGAGAGAGTCATCATTCTGAAGACGAATAATCCGCTCTATCTTGGGAGGCAATTGCTCAGAAACCTTCGGCATCCGTATTGATGGAGCAAAATTGTCTTAAGGAAACAACGTATGTTGGGCCCGGATTTCTTCATAGTTTATTACTATATTCGGCAGTCTTGTGAGTTTTTACTGGTTTTCTTTATGTGCAGAAGTATTGTACATTTATAAGATTATGCATATTAGTTACACAAATTCTTATCTTAGTAATATTTCTATCTTGAAAGTATTTTCACCAACACTACATACCCCATTTAGGCTTTAATAATGCTCAAAGCCAAATCGGTGATTTTATATAGAATATCAGATTATTCTAAAAAAACATAGAACTTAATCTTCCTTCTTTTACTAATATACTACTACTTGTTTCTAGACACTTGTCATGATTATTTGTTAATTAATTATATATTCTTATATTCCAGGTGCTACGTGTAGCAGAATTTGATGATTTAATCTCATTCAGTGGCCAATATTATAAGACTTAGGGCCCTTTTGGATGGGCTTTTTTCATAAAAAAAGCACTTTTTTAATTCAAAAAAATTAATTTATGTGTTTAGATGATATTTTTAAAAAAGTAAAAGTTAAAATCTGCTTTTTTCAAAAGCTCTAATTTTGAGCTTAAAAAAAAAGCACTACATGGGGCCCAAAAAAAAACACTTTTTTTTTAAGTCAATCCAAACGGGCCCTTAATGGTGAGGGGTCCGTAACTTTTCGTGAAGGAAATCCTTTGATTGTGACCCAATAACGAAGGATCACATAAACAAATTAAAGTGCCTTTGTTTACCAGATATTTATGTTTCTCATAATGATCAGTTTTAGGTTAAAAAACTTTTTAAGAGTCGAGTTCAATGAACAAAATCACTCTTTATTACATTCATATTTTCCCCTTTTTCTTAATGTGTGTGTATGTACGTATGTAATATGATTTACTTTTGTTTTGTTTTTGTCAAAACCTGTACGGTTTTCAACTTCACCCTAGACACATAGGGATATAGATCTGATTGTAACATCCCAATTTCAGAGCCATTTTTTTTTCACATCAGAGTAGAGCATCGGAATAAAAAGCATTGAGTAACTGATACAACGTTAACTGTGGCGTAACTGCCTGTTCATAAAGAATGGTACATCAATCTGTACAAATATTAAGTGTTCTCGGTCGGGTCTTTACGCGGTCTTCATAGGTGTTGCCCGCTCTGCTTACTCATATCCTCCGTCTTTGGTCTCCCTGGACCCTGATGCTATAATAAGAGCTGAGATCCAACGCCCATCGGATCTCAGGTAACGGTTAACCTCATGCTTATATAACAATATATGTTCAACAGATATTTCTAGAATTGCAGCAATGATCAAGACAGTTCATCATATGATTATTTAATAACAACTACCCTACAAGCAAAGTTATTTTTGGTTTGCAACACCCGTGCCACGATGTACAGTCGTGTCCTCAGCGCTAGGAAAACATAACGGCATTATTATGATTATAACCCGTAAAGCTGTAATAGTGATTATCTAAGTTTCTTACCTTAGTCACTGTGCATGTCCAGGACAGAGTCCTGTTCATGGCTTATGAAACTATCCATATCATATATAAGCATACTATAAGCATCAGAGTCAGTATTACAGTACGCCGCGATCGTACCTTCATTGACGGTACTTCGGTACTTTTGACGGAAAAACAACGGAATGTCCGACAGCAGCACGACAGCGGTAAAACAGCGGTTCGACGGCGGTACGACAGCGATTCGTGATCAAAGATATCCTATAAGGATAAATATCACATTTGTCAATTTTTGACATTATAACAGGCATTTTAGGTACAAATGACCATTTTGCCCCTACCTTTACTAATCGGCGGAATTTCGCCAGAGCTTCGCTATTTTTAACTCACAACTTTCAGAGACTCAATCCCTACTATGTTTTTACCTCGTCAGGCATCTTTCAATGCAATGAGTCCTAAAAACAACAATAGGAATCTCATCTCCTACTTTCTAGATCTAACAACATTTCTACTAAAACTACCGAAAGAACTACGAAAGCTTAAGACTAAGGACCGAAGAACTTACTCAGAGCTTCGCTACAAATTTCCCCGGACTCCTCCTCTCCTCCTCTGCTCCAAGATTTCAAACTTGGCAAGTGAATTTTGGTGTGAAATTATGAAGAGAACCAAGGGCCTATTTATAGAAGAATTCGGAGGGCAAAACGGTCTTTTTCCAACTTTCTACTTTAATTCTAAACCACACATTCTATCTTTTTCTTCAAGCTTCCTTCTCCTCCACAAGCTCAAGATGCCGACCTGCCCCCCCCAAAGTCAACCAACCAACCAATCATATGGTGCCACCTAGCCCTTTCTAGAAGATTTCTACCGATAAAGTTTCCGATCGGTGTTCGAATCGCGTAATCTTGTAAAATCTCAGAAATCCGGAATCACAACTTTGAAGATCTTTTCTTACTCATTAGAAATGTCTGGGCTAAATAAATTTTTGACCCCTTTCAGGTCTTCCACGACCTTGCTGAAGTTTCTCGAAAAACGTGGTCGGTTACAGAAATCATTTCCGGAATCATCAACTTCGGGACAAAAATTCACTGATTCATAATTTGTCCAGTTGATTACCAACTCATCCCCAGATATTGAGTTATAATTTATTTTTTTCAAATTCCAATTTGTGACTATCTGCCTTTTTCACAGATTACCCTCTTTCGTCTTATTCTCTAAATATTCCACCGATCTCGGAAATGACTTCTGAAACAGTCCAGTCCGAGATAAAAATTCACTCATTAATAATATACTCTGACTTTAGAAACTTGATTCATGGTTTTCCAGATAGGATTTAATTTCTATCGGTTCTCGTTTATCCTATTTGCTTTTTACAATTATAATACTATTATAATACCACATGTCTTAATCAAAAATCTACAAAATCCTATCTCCTTATCCATTAAGGATTTTAGGTCCTTTTTTTTATTATTTTATTTATTTTCGTTTTAATTAATTATTTAATTAATTAATATTATATAAAATAATTATTTAATAATTATTTTATATAATTTTTTTACAAAATTTTCCTATTAGTCCATACATGTTTTTAGGCTTAAAATTAATTTTCCTCATATATTTTTCTTCAAATTATCCAATTAATTAGAAAATATATTTTATGCTATTTTTAGCCATAAACCACTAATTATAGGGTTTTACATAATTATCTTTGGATTTTTCTTTGTTTCAGCTCTAATAATTAGACAATAATTATTTAATTAATTACCCACTAATTATTGATAATTTTCTTAATTGGAATAACTCATTATCTCACAACTTTTGCACTGACATTAGTCTTTTATGTCTCAGGCATTTTCTTAAAATTTACGGGGACATTTTGGTCATTATAATACTTTTGATTTTTCCCCCTTTATTTTTCCAAGGTTATATTTTATTAAATTACCAAAATTAGAGACAATATACTCTCTTAATTTTAATAATTATTTTACTGCCTCCTAGGATTTTTCATAATTCCCTTAGGTCATTATATACTCTACAGGGGCATTTTAGTAATTTTGACACATTATTATTTTTCCCTAATTTCCAAGAGATTTTCCTTTATAAAATTAGATAATTATCATAAAGAAATTAAGACCAAATATTTACTTCTCACAAATATCCATTTTATTTATCCGGGTATTACACTGATAACGAGTTATTTGTTTACAGGTACATGTAGCTGTGAATTCTTTTTGAAATTTCTATGCATAATATTAATTATCCATTAAGTACATAATTGAGTTTGTATTTAAATTCTCCAGGTAAGTCCAAAAGATAGAGATGAACATGCTGTCTAATAAAAATATATTACATATATGATGCATATGTTCATCTTTGGATTAAATTAATTAAATATATCTTTGTGATGATCTTCAAGTTAATATAAACAATGAAATTATTAGTTGCCAATGATTGCACATCTGTGCTTAATTATATGTTCGTTTTAATCAGCACAATTTATATAAAATATAAAACTTCAAGAAATCAGATAATATATATGTTTGACGTGAACTGTATTGTACTGTTTATTTATCAAATTTCGTATAATATATGTGATATTATATATGTGTGTGTGTGTTGACAAAACACAGTATTCACACTGTCAGTTTAATTTATAAGATAAACACTATAGATCATTATAATTAAGTAGATAGATATACTATCCCTAAAATCATTATGATGGCACATGGGAATATACATATCATGAATAATACATAAATCGTTTGGAAATTAATTTTGAATTGCAGAAAAATTCAGTAATGGCCTACAATTAAGATCTATTTTCTACAACAGACGACCTATACATAATAGAGCTCACACATATTAAAGAAAGGGAAAATCCCTTAAAAAGAACTTTAAAAATGTCAAAAGACAAAAGGTACTCTAAATACATAATATCAAAGAGGTGTTAGGGTCTGATTCGTCCTTTTTAAAATTAAAAGGAAATGACAAAATTGTCCCTCTAAGTTTAAAATTAAGAACAGAGAGGAAGACACAATTTTCACAAATAATGATAAAGGTTTTTATAAGTTTAGATAAGGTTTTCACAAATTCTTAATAGAATTTCATAATTCCCATAAAGAATTTCGCAAGTTGCAAATTTGAATCCACAAGTTCAAATAAGGTTTTCACAAATTCTCAAAATAATTTCACAACTTCCTTAAAGAATTTCACAATTTCAAATTTTGATTCACAATATAATATATGATAAGGGTTTCACAAGTTCTGATATAAGTTTCACAAATTCGAGTAAAGCTTTCACAAGTTCTCAAAAGAATTTGACAACTTCCTTAAAGAATTTCACAAGTTGCAAATTTTAATTCACAAGATCTATTAATAGTTTCACAAGTTTGGGCAAGGTTTTCACAAGTTGCGAATCAAAATTCACAAAACCTGATAAGGGTTTTCACAAGTTTTGATAAAGGTTTTGCAAGTTTGGATAATATTTTCATAATTAATTTTGCCAAAGTGAAAGTTAAAGTCTAGGGACAATTCTATCATTTCCTTTTAATTTTGAAAAAGACAAATCATACCCTAACACCTCTTTAGTATTATGAATATTCAGAACACCTTTTTGTCATTTTGACATTTTTAAAGTTCTTTCTAAGGGATTTTCCTTTAAAGAAATTGAACTTATAACAATTTTTTTTTAGAAAAAAACAAGGTTTCCCTAAAATAATCATGGGTTAAGATGCAACCAACACTCTAAAGTAATTTTTTTTATGTGCATCGAGTGTCCTAAAGTGTTTTGTGGTGCACTCTGAAATATTTTTTTAGGTGCATCAATCACCACAAAGTATTTTTTTGTGCAATTTTGAATTTAACAATTTAGATAATTTATGGTGCTGGAGACTCTTGAAAAATATTTTAGAGTGTTGGACACACCAAAAACATAATTTATGGTATTGGATGTTTTAAAAAAAAAATATTCAGGGTGCTAGGTGTATCAATACAAATACTTTAGGGTGTGCCAGGTGAAAATAGGAATATCACCTAAGAGGGGGGTGACTTGGGTGATTAAAAATCTTTTCGATAATCTCTAGAAACACACTCACACAACATAGTAGAGAGAGAGAGAGAGATATCGACACAAAATATTTATATTGGTTCGGTCTAAATCCTTGACCTACGTCTAGTCTCCAGACTCTCTGGGATTTTCACTAACTCTTCCAAAAGATTACACACTCTGTACTCAAGATGATCCTTTCACATAAGGACTTACTTCCCCTTACAAGTTGTAATCTAATAACCCAATCTCCAAGTCCCATGACTTGAGATTCTTACAATGATTTATAATCAATAATAAACTCTCTAAAAGAGCAGATGAATAAACACTGAAGTTTAGAATATCCGAAGATATTATGCAGATGTAACAAACAGTAGATGTGTAATAATCGTTTGAGTGTCTCTTGTGTTCTGGTTGTTGTGTTATTTGTTGGAAATTGAATGCTTTAGCTTATAAATGATGGAAGCATTCAATGACCGTTGGGAAGAATCAATAAAGACGTTGGTAGCAATAAATAGCAGTTAGACTTGAACTAGGTGTATTTTCTCAGACGTCTTGATTCAACCAATGTGCCCATATATTCTTTGTTGACTTTCCTTAAGATAAATCCGTTGGATGATCTGGCGTCCATATGAGGAAAGAAAATGTAATACTCTAAAAATCCATATCATAATTTAGTAAATTATACCTACTGGGAATAGGTGAGTATGAGGTTTCAAATATTAAGTTATAATTATCTTATTTTCTAAGGTAACTTCTAATGAAATTAGAGTGAATTAAGGTGCTAAAATGCCCTAAATGAGCTAAGAGCCATAAAATACTGTGATAAATTCTAAAGGGTAGTAAAATAATTATTAAAAATTAGAAAGAATATTGTCCTTAATTTATACAATTTATTAAATTATTTCCTTTGGAAATAAAAGAAAGAAAAATTAAAAAGTATTTTAGAAACTAAAAATGACCCCGTGAATTTTAATATTTTATGTGAGGCATAAAATACCAATGTAAGTCCAATAGTTGTGAGAAAATGATTATTCTTAAATAATAAAATTATCAACAATTAGTGAGGGATTAAATAAATAATTATTGGCTAATTATTTAAGTATGAATCAAGAGAAAATTCAAGCTAATTATGTAAAAACCCTTTAATCAAATGATTAGTGGCTAAATTAGCATGAAATATACTTGCTAATTAATCAAGAAAGATTAAGTAAAATGTGTGAGATTAAGTACATGGAAATCGCTAATCCTAAAAGGTTGCTAAACATAGGGTTAGCCAATGGGATAATTATCTAATTAGATGAATTAAAGCATGTATTAATTAATAAAGCAAAGTTTGACAAGTCAACATAAGGGAGCAGCCGAAATTATAGGGGAAAAATAAAGGGAAATTGAATGGAAATTAAAAAGAAGACTTAGTAGAGAAGTTTTGAAAAAGTAGAAGATATTTTATGAAAAAGTAAACAGGATAAATGACCACCGATAGAAATTAAATCCTATCTAGAAAACCATGAACTAGGTTCCTAAAGTCAGGGCGTATTATAGACAAGTGAATTTTTAGCTCGGAGTAGGTTACCTCCGAAGTTATTTCCGTAACCGAAAAGGGCTATGCTAGACTGGCTAAGAACTTATCTGATATTCAAAAAGCAAATCAGATGAAAGAAAATCTATAGAAACCAAGCCATAACTTGAAATCCAGGGATAAGGTGGTAAACATATGGGCATATTATGAATCAGTGGATTTCTGTCCCGAAGATGTTGTTACCCGAAGCAATTTCTGTAACCGAAGACGTTTATCCGAAAATGTTCGGCAGGCAACGGAATGTCCTGAATGGGATCAAAAATTTAGTTGACCCAGACATTTCTAAAGAGGAAGATTAGACCTTCAGGGCTATGTTGCCGGATTTATGAGATTCTTCAAGAGTACGCGATTAGAACACCGAACAGGGACTTTATCGGTAGAAAACTTCTAGAGCAAGTTGGTGACATCACCTTGGTGACATAGGATGACATAGGGGACGTTTTTTTGTGGTGGAAAAGAATGGAAAATGAGTGATTCACAATAAGCCACATTTTCATCATCTTAGCCATTGATTTAAAGGTTGATCCAAGAGTTGTAATCCTTTGGCTTTTCCTATAAATAGGGGCCTTTGCCTCTTCACAATTCACACCAAAGTCACTCTTAGAAAGGGGTAGAGAGAAGTTAGAGAGAGGAGCTCTGGAGAAGTGAGAGCAAGAAGAGGAGGTTCTTCAAGGGTAAGTTCTTCGGTTCATAGTTTTAGTTCGGTAAATCTTGAAGTTCTTAGTGTAGATGTTGTTTTGATCTTTAATCTTCCAAGTATGATTAGATATCATGTTTTAGGGGTAATTAAGGTATTAATTTCGAAAATAATGTTGGAGGAAGAGTTATGGAAAAATTTTGGAAGATTAGAGTCAAAGTAACGAAGTTCTGGCGAAATTTCGCCGATTAGTCAAACTAGGGGCAAAATGGTAATTTATACCTAAAATGCCTGTTATAATGTTGGACATTGATTAAAGTGATATTATCCTTATAGGATATCTGTGATCACGTACCGCTGTCATACTGCTGTCAAACTTACCGTTTTCCGTTTTCCGTCAGAAGTGTTGATTACCGTCAACGAAAGTACGTTCGCGTACTGTAACACTAACTCTGGTGTTTATTGTATACGTATATGTGATATGTTATGTATGCCTATGTGTAATGGATGATAATTCTGTTGTATGTTATGTACTGTTGATATGGCCACACATTTTATGTGCTATTGGGGTACGTTTGCTAAGGGCCACACATTTTATGTGCTATTGGGGTACGTCTGCTAAGGGGCATGCGTTTGCTAAGGGCCATACATTTGCTAAGGGCCACACTTTCCATGTGCTATTAGAAATACGTTGCTAGGGGCCACACATCTGCCTGGGGGTTATGTGCTGTTGGGATATGCTTGTTTGTTGTGAATATCTGTAATGCATATGTTGTGTATGTAAACATGAGGTTAACCGCTCTTACATAGCGAGGTCCGGTGCGGATCTCAGCTCTTAACATAGCGTAAGGGTCAGGAGGACCGAGGATCGAGGAGAGAGGAAAGCTGCAAGCTTAGAGATCCGGCTGAAGACTATCTTTTGTTGCCAGGGAGACACTCCTGTTGTTATTTACTTCAAAGAAACTCTCAGTTATCGTACCGTTTCTGTAATTAGCCAGACTTACGACATTTTAAATATATATATCGGTTACCCTTACGCTCCGATGCTCTACTCTGATGAAAAAAAATATACTGCTTTTAGAAACGGGATGTTACAATTTTGGTATCAGAGCAGTTGTCTTGGCATAGATCTGACTAAGTTATTCCAAAACCTTTTGGTGTCGAAGGCAAGGCTAGTCTATGTGGGTGCGCCAATTAGTCGCCGTGAACTCGGTGAGGCCCCCATGATAGACACTTACCTGGCCAATTGGTTTGAGTAACAGAGTTAGGCTCTACGCCTTTCTAAAGAGCATGTTTTGAAAATGAGTACTGATATAGCCCTAAGTTGGTGTACCACCTTACTTCGGTATACCAGTCTGCACCGGTATACCATCCTGAACCAGTATACCACCCTCTGTTGGTGCATCACTCTAAACCAGAGCCGGAGTATCCATCATCTGTACTTGTATCAATATCAGTCTCTGATAACTTTGATAATCGCCAGTTTGTACTGGACGGTAATTCTATCCTAGTACAGAGCTTATATGTGAAGCTGGGCCACGTCGGATGAAACTCCGAGAATGATAAAGATACGTACATGCAGTATTTGACTCATGTAGAGAAACTCCTGACACGTAGTTCCGTACCCATTTCCGAGTAGAACGAACCAACGAGATTCTTACAAAGGAAAAAGAACGAGACATGGCGAATTTAAGAGGAGCCGGAGCTCCCAGAGGATGAGGCAGGAGCTGAGGTAGAAGAGGAGGCAGACATCGTCCATAACGCGTTCCACGTTTCTTAGTTATTACAATTCGACCGCGATCGTGTCATTGAGTAGGAGGTATCTTATGTTGCCATGGTGTATGGGAGCCATGGAAACATTTAAAGTATCTTGTGTTGCCATGGTGTATTCCATGGAGACATTTTGGTATTTTGGTGTTGACCGCGGTGTATGGGAACCACGGGAAACACTATATATCAAAGTACGATATGACAAGATCGTTGCGGTCAAACCAAAGCGAATTCTCGATCACCAAGAGGAGCGGCTGGCAGACAAAGTAAAGATCCGACGCTTTTAGTCCAAAATCTGGGTAGGACGGAGTCTAGATAATACGGAGTTTTAGTTGGTAGAGTGTAAATTTCGAGGACGAAATTTTATTTAACGGGGGGAGAAATGTAATACCCTAAAAATCCATATCATAATTTAGTAAAATATACCTATTGGGAATAGGTGAGTATGAGGTTTCAAATATTAAGTTATAATTATCTTATTTTCTAAGGTAACTTGTAATGAAATTAGAGTGAATTAAGGTGCTAAAATGCCCTAAATGAGCTAAGAGCCATAAAATACTTTGATAAATTCTAAAGGGTAGTAAAATAATTTTTAAAAATTAGAAAGAATATTGTCCTTAATTTAGACAATTTATTAAATTATTTCCTTTGGAAATAAAAGAAAGAAAAATTAAAAAGTATTCTGGAAACTAAAATTGACCCCGTGAATTTTAATATTTTATGTGAGGCATAAAATACCAATGTAAGTCCAATAGTTGTGAGAAAATGATTATTCTTAAATAAGAAAAATATCAACGATTAGTGAGGGATTAAATAATTAATTATTGGCTAATTATTTAAGTATGAATCAAGAGAAAATTCAAGCTAATTATGTAAAAATCCTTTAATCAAATGATTAGTGGCTAAATTAGCATAAAAGATACTTGCTAATTAATCAAGAAAGATTAAGTAAAATGTGTGAGATTAAGTACATGGAAATCCCTAATCCTAAAAGGTTGCTAAACATAGGATTAGCCAATGGGATAATTATCTAATTAGATGAATTAAAGCATAGATTAATTAATAAAGCAAAGTTTGACAAGTCAACATAAGGGGGCAGCCGAAATTATAGGGGAAAAATACAGGGAAATTGAATGGAAATTAAAAAGAAGACTTAGTAGAGAAGTTTTGAAAAAGTAGAAGATATTTTGTGAAAAAGTAAACAGGATAAATGACCACCGATAGAAATTAAATCCTATCTAGAAAACCATGAACTAGATTCCTAAAGTCAGGGCATATTATAGACAAGTGAATTTTTAGCTCGGAGTAGGTTACCTCTGAAGTTATTTCCGTAACCGAAAAGGGCTATGCTAGACTGGCTAAGAAGTTATCTGATATTCAAAAAGCAAATCAGATGAATGAAAATCTATAGAAACCAAGCCATAACTTGAAATCCAGGGATAAGGTGGTAAACATCTGGGCATATTATGAATCAGTGGATTTTTGTCCCGAAGATGTTGTTACCCGAAGCAATTTCTGTAACCGAAGACGTTTATCCGAAAAAAAATATATATATCGGTTACTCTTACGCTCTGATGCTCTACTCTGATGAAAAAAAATATACTGCTTTTAGAAACGGGATGTTACAGAAAACATTAAAGCCTTAGGAATGTGAAGAGAATGAGTTGCCAAATCCGTGCTTTGTTTTTTGAACCCAGCATTTAATGCTCTGATGTAATCACTTTGTTTTTTGATTAATCTTTAGTTAATCCTTCATTTGATCTTCTTAAACTCACTAACAAATTGATTAAACATAGTTAGGAATAATAATGAGTGAAGATATGAAGTATACAAATCATACTTGAAGATTTCACATTTATGAACATGGTCATTTCAAAACAGGGATATATATTGCACTCGAGTTAATTCAAGTAAAATGGAGTGCATGACTCGAGTTTAACATTTTAGGCTCGAGTCACTAGATCATCTTCTTTGAAAATAGATTTGAAGTTTTGAACGAAGATGTCTCTGTATGACTTTGGCTCGAATTTAAAACGTTTAACTCCAGTGCATGACTCAAGTTTAATAAGGTCAACTCGAGTCAAGCTCTTAGTTCAGAAATGAACTTTGAAATAGCATTTTAAAAAGTTTTGAACTCGTGCAGGTGATAAATCCCAATTTTAATATATTTTATCCCGCCTTATCCATTTGTTGTGGGGACTATTTTAGGCTAATTTAGATTTATTAGATAATATTTGGATTGTTAGCTAATTTTAGGAAATAATATAAATCAGAATTAATTATGAGATTATTGGGCTTAAATTATCAATATTCTGATTGATATCTTGTGATTAAATAATATTTCTAAATATATGATAGATCACAATTTCATTTAATTCTTGCAAGATAAGAAAAAACATATTGGAAGATCATATGATGTAGAATTAACCTTGGACGCTAAAAGAAGATCTAATGGTGGGATTTTATTGGGCTTTTTAAATTTTAATAGGCTCAAATTGGTACCCAAAATTCTCCCTTCCTTTTATAAAAAGACCTAGCAGCCAAGAGAAGAAGGAAGCTCTCATTGAGAGCCAAAAAAACACGCACACGCAACGACTGGAGTCGATCCATCACGTTCCATCATCATATTCATTGCTCATTCCTCTCTTCTCTCACGTACAGCCACATCAAGGATTCATCCATCAATATTCCACTTTTATCTTGAATGGCAGTGACTTGCTTGAAGGAGTTTGAAGAGGAGATTCTCATGGAAGCTTAAGTTCTTTTAGGAGACAACTTGGGAGGAGCATGGAGGAAACTAAGGCCTAGGAACTTACACTTGAAGATCACAAGGGAGTGTTGTTCTTTTTATCTTTTTAATATGAGACTTGATATAATTCAGTTTTAAATGATTTCAAGTTCTGTTAATTGAGAACAATCTAGTTTTAGATTGTAAACATATTTTTATTGGATTGGATTGGATTGATGATTTGAAGTTTTTATGCTTGAGACAATTGCTAGAGTTTTGTTTGCAACCTTTGGATTGTCAATTGAATTATTAATTGAGTTTTCGTTATTAATTTAATTGACAATTTGGTTTATCATCTTAATTGTTTAATTGAGTTGATAAATTGTCTAGTTGTTCAATTGAATAATTGTAAACAAGATTTCTAAAATATTTTGAAATTAAATGTCATTGGGTTTTAATAAGTTTAATTAACTAGCGCTCATTCCATTATGAGTTTTCTAGTGGATTAGGTGTTATTGGACTTGAGGGTTTCCCATGTTTCAATTAGTTAATTGAACTCATTAATTCCAATCTTTCATTTATATTCCCTTGGTCTAATTAATTGATTTGGGCTAAGAAAGTTAACTCCATGTGAATCCTAATTTGTCATCTTCATCATCATAACTGAACTGAATCTTTGTTGTTTGATTTGCTTTTAATCAATCTTTTTCTTAGGATTTTAATTATTCTCTCATAACAAAAACCCCCCAAAAATTGCATTCAAATTCATATAGATTAGTTTCACTTTCATTAAATTTTCATCTTGAATTTAGTTAGTTTAGTTTCATTTCATTGCATTTTTCATCACCTAAATTCAACCCAAAGAAAAACCCACAGATTGCTCATTGGGAGAATGACCTAGGTTGACCCTAAACTACATAATTAATTAGGACATAGTTTAATTGATTGCTTTAGCGACAAAAGCAACTCATCAGCAGGCTCGAGTCATTAAGTGACTAACTCGAGTCAACTGATTCATTTGAAAATATCTTTCAAACATTAAACTTGAGTTAAGATAAACAGGCTCGAATTTATTTTGAGTTAAAATACTTTGAAAGCTCTCTGCCTTGCACTGGCTCGAGTTAACCATGTCTGACTCAAGTCACTTTTAAATTTAAAATCTTTGAAAACTCTTGGCCAAGCACTAACTCGGGTTTTTCATTCAGACACTCGAGTCAAGTTAAGTTCAACTGTTTTTACTAACTCTCTGTCTTGAGTTAACTCCAGTTTTGCAACTCCAAACTTGAGTCAAGCTTTGACAGTAAGTTATTGGTTAAGTTTGAACAAGTTTTAAACATTTTTATCTTAATCATTAACTCCATTTAGTTTATAATTGTCACTTATTATCAAAACACATAGAGAACTAACACTAGGTGCATCACAAAATACTTTAGAGCACTCGATGCACCTAAAAAAATACTTTAGGGTAATTGATACACCTTAAACCAATTATCAATAGTTCATTCTATGGTAGATGGAGAACATAATGGGTCTATGTCCATTTTTCAGTGCTAATTACCACTGAGACGTATATGATGGACTCGACAGTACCTTGAACAAGCACTACCAAAAAAAAAAACTTGTTTAGCGATGGACAAAATCCATTACTGGAAAGAGAAAATCCGTTGCAAACAAGTTTTGCGACAGAAAAAAAATTCATTGCAAAAATCCTCGTTGAAAACGAAATTTGCAACGGATTCCAAAAATCTGTCACAAATTGCGATGGATTAAAATTTTGTTGCAAATTGCAATAGATTAAAATTCCGTCACAAATTGTGACAAAATATGACAAAAAATCCATCGCAAATTGAGGAATTAGAAAAAAAAATTATAAATAATTATTAGGGCTCTTACATAGCAACCACTCAAATAAAGAAAAAAGACTAAATATCCTTTTGGGTCCCTGGAATAACACGCGCTACCCATTTTGGTCACTGAGTAAAAAATGTCATTTTTGGTCCTTTTTAGGGACTAAAACGATTTTTGGGAATTTGTGAGGATTAAAATGCCCACAAAAAATGACTAAAAGGACTAAAAAGGACCTTTTTTTTTACTGTTTAAGGACGAAAAATGACATTTTTTTTTACTCACGGACCAAAATGGGTAGCGCGTGTTATTTCAGGGACAAAAAAAGGTATTTACTCAAGAAAAAATATTATGAAATAAAAAATATTGAATAATGTATTAAAAAAATTGTACATAAAGAAATATATATAGTAGCTATCCTAAAAAATTATACATAAACAAAATGAATTATAAACAACAATGTTGCCGATAAAATGAACTAAAAAACATAAAGTCATAAATAAGTTATACACTAAGTAGCTATAGAATAAACAAATCAGAGCTCATTCCATAAAGTACAAAAAACGTGTTGGAGAATTAAATTAAAGAATAATGTCAATAACTGGAGGACCCCTATACTCAATGCCCTCTATTTGAGAGTTCTCTGACATCCCAATTTCTTCCAACCATTGTTCACCTCGCAAGTAGTGCACGAGTCGTGCAAGTAAAAAAGTGTAACATCCCGTTTTTCAAAAGCAGTATACAATTTTTTCATCAGAGTAGAGCATCGGAGCAAGAGTGTAACTGATATATATATTCAAAATGCCCACTGGCTAATTACAGAAGCGGTACAGTAACCGAGAGTTTTCAAAAGTAAGAACAACAACAAAAAGTCTTCAGCCGGTCTCTAAGCTTGCTGCTTCCCTCTTTCCTCGGTCCTTGGCTCTCCCGACCCTGACGCTATATTAAGAGCTGAGATCCGCATCGGATCTCAGGTAACGGTTAACCTCATATTTACATATACAACATATGGACTACAGACAAACATATCAACAACATTATATGTGCACTCATCGCCCAAAAGCATGCATACATATATCGCCCAAAAGCATGCAGATATATCGCCCATAGCAAACGTAAACATATCAACAGTACATAAACCTATCACAGAGCTATCAACTACCACATACAATACACCTAGCACATACATGCATACCATAAACATCAGATTAGTGTTACAGTATGCGGACGTACCTTCGTTGACGGTAATCGGTACTTCTGACGGAAAACGGAAAACGATACGTTTGACAGCGGTACGACGGCGGTTCGTGATTACAGATATCATATAAGGATAATATTACATTTTATTAACATTTGACATCATAACAGGAATTTTAGGCATAAATGACCATTTTGCCCCTGATGCCCCTAATCGGCGGAATTTCGCCAGAGCTTCGCTACTTTGACTCTAATCTTCCAAAATTTCGCCATAACTCTTCCTCCAACATTATTTTCGAAATTAATACCTTAATTACCCCTAAAACATGATATGTAATCATACTTGGAATATGAAAGATCAAACTAGTATTTCTACTCTAACTATCGAAAGAACTACCGAAACTTAAGACTAAGGACCGAAGAGCTTACTCAGAGCTTCACTACAAAATTCCCCGGACTCCTTCCCCTCCTTGCTTCTCCAAGATTTCTAAATGAGCAAGAGCTATTTGGTGTGAGAATTGTGCTTGGAGGTGCTTACTATTTATAGAGATTTTGTGAGGGCATTTTGGTCATTTTCCAAATCCTTTCTTTCAATTTTGGCCATGCAATTTTTGAACTCATTTCTCCTCCACACACACACCTTGGCCGACCTCCCCCCTCCCGAATTGTCAAAGAAGTGATGTCATGCATGATGGCATCAACTTGCCTTAGAAGTTGTCTTACCGATAAAGTCTCTATTCGGTGTTCTAATCGCGTAATCTTGGAGAATCCCAGAAATCTAAGAACATAGCCTCAAAGTTCTATTCATCCTCTTTATAAATATCTAAATTAACTAAATTTTTGATCCTATTCAGGGCATTCCGTTGCCTGTCAAACATTTTCGGATAAACGTCTTCGGTTACGGAAATCGCTTCGGGTAGTGTCAACTTCTGGACAAAAATTCATTGATTCATAATATGTCCAGATGTTTACCAAGTTATTCAAGGATTTTGAGTTAGGATTTATTTTCCATAGACTCTCCTTTCTAATATCTGTCTTATTTCCTTTCTGTCTTATTCCTTAAGCATTCCGCCGGTTACGGAAATGACTTCGGAGACAGCCCACTCCGAGATAAAAATACACTTGTCCATAATATGCTCTGACCTTAGAAACCTAATTCATGGTTTTCTAGATAGGATTTAATTTCTATCAGTTATCCTTTATCCTGTTTACCTTTTCACAAAATATCTTATACTTTTTCAAAACTTCTTCACCAAGTCTCTATTTTAATTTCCACTCAAATTTTCCTTTATTTTTCCCTCACAATTTCGGCTGCCCTCCTTCCCCAACAAGTCTTGACTTTTCAACACTTTATTTAATTACCTAATTATGCCTTAATTATCATAATTAGTAATTATCCCATTGGCTAATCCTAAGTTTAGCAATCTTTTAGGATTAGGGATTTCCATACACTTAATCTCACATATTTTACTTAATCATTCTTGATTAATTAACAAGTATATTTTATGCTAATTTAGCCACTAATCATTTGATTAAAGGTTTTTTACATAATTAACTTGAATATTCTCTTGATTCATGCTTAAATAATTAGCCAATAATTATTTATTTAATCCCTTACTAATTGTTGATAATTTTCTTATTTAAGAATAATTATTTTCTCACAACTATTGGATTGACATTTGTACTTTATGTCCCAAGTAAAATATTAAAAATCATGGGGTCAACTATAGCTCCCAGAATACTTTTTAATTTTTCTTTCTTTTATTTCCAAAGGAAATAATTTAATAAATTGTCTAAATTAAGGAAAATATTATTTGTAATTTTTAATAATTATTTTACTGCCCTTTAGAATTTATCATAATATTTTTAGGATATTTTATGACCCTAAAAATGCATTTTTAAGCCGTTTTGACATTTCATTTCCTTTAATTCCCATAGTATTTGCCTTAGAAAATAAGATAATTATAACTTAATACTTGAAACCTCATATTCACCTATTTTCAATAGGTATATTTTGATACGGATTTTTAGGGTATTACAAAAAGTGATAAGTAAAGTATCGTTTTCACGAGGATTTGTATAACAAATTGGTTAAGCAAGAGGCTTAGTGAATTTAATCAAGTTGAGCTAAAACAAAGTTTTGATGTGGAATGAGAATTCTTAAAAACTATTTCTAAAACTAAAAATTGATAAAAGTAAAAGATTATTTGACTTCAAGGATAATGGAGCTTAGGATTCTTCTTCCCCTTTTGCATTTCATAAGACTTTATTAATTTCCTCTCTACTAATATTTCAATACATATATGTGTTTGTCTAAGGTTCAAAACCACTTGACAAGCTCTCCCAAGTCAAAATTAAGTTTCTCTTTTCATTAAAATGCACAATCTCTTACTACAATTAATGAGAATCAATTTTTAAGCAACAACCTTAATGTGACAATGCAAGATTAGTAAATATATCTCTATTTTACCAACAAACTATCTATTTATCAAGTAAACTTTAAGACAAGCATGATTTCTATCAAGTTCTACACCTAGATTAACTCTATCAAGACAAACCCAAGTGAATAAATCATCTAAATGGAAGCCAATCACTTAGAAGCATTAAGCCAATGTTGAAATCAACACACACACATATATATTTATCTACCAAAAGAGAGGAATATTCAAGTATTAATCCATACAAAGGGTCAAAAGAATCCTAGAATGAAATATTTAGCTACTCATGTCCAAATACAAAGAGATTATAACCAAAGCTACTGAATACATGAAGAAACTAAGTGGAAAAGAGGAAGAACCAAGGTGAAAACCCCAAAATCTCTCTTGAGAAGAGCACCCAAGCCTCCAAAGTTGTCAAGATCTCTCTACCAAGCTCTTCCCTTGCGTGCCCAATGTTCCACAGTGCCAAGAATGTGTTTTTCGGCCCTTTCCTCTCGATTAAGTAGGGCTTTTCTACTTCTAAAATCAAAACGCGCAACTGTGCTAACTGTACTTTTCACGACTGGCTACGGCCAGTTTGTCGACTTGCTACTGCCAATTACACAGAGAGCTATTTTTCTTTAGTCTCAACTTGTTGTGGCAAGTTTGTCTACTTGCCGCAACTAGTTACACAGAGAGCAAACTTCTTGAGATTGTTTACTTGCCACAGCCAGTTGGTCAACTTGCTGAAGCCAATTGTACAGGTTCCTTGTAACTTTGCAATGCTTCACTTCCTTTATTTCTTTCCTTGTTTCTAGGTTCTTATAGAACTTTAAAACTTGTCTCCATCCTCCTACAAAAGATGGAGGATTTATCAATTCTCAATTAAATCACAAACTTTATAAGATATAACAAGAATTTTGATTTTTGTTTGATACTTTGATATGCACATTTTCTTCTATACACTTTATTTCCTATGCACATTTTGAACCCAAAAATAGGTAAAAAGAGACAGAAAATGTGCTGGAATATTGTTAATTTCTAAGAGTTAACAACCATCCATACCCATCTTTTTCCTCTTCCCCAACTTCACTTTCTCAATCTGCAATATTAACACCATGCATCAATTAAACACAAATCAAAACTAAAGAATGTACAAGACTTTCTCAGTGACTATTCATAACAAAAGTGACATGAACTTACTGAAAAAGCAGCATATAGTGATCCTTATAGTAAGATTGTGATAGTAAGTCAATTAAGCTAAGCTGAGAGTTGTGCTTAAACCATAACCAGATAATGTCAATATTTAAGTAGAAATTTACCTTTTGCAGCTTATGACCTTAAATAATTTTTCATATGACCATTATAGTTTTGCAAAAATAAAATTTATTTTAGTAGAACTAGGGTTAAACTTTTCATAACTTAAGGTCTCAATATAATAAGTGATGCTAATGCTCACCTGTCAACAAAACTAGTTGATGTTGACATGATGTAGTCATATATGTAGCTGAAGTTGTACAAAGGTATACAGCTGAAAAGAGATTAAGCAACTGAAATACAGTAAGGCGTCAAGATCATAAATAATTTAGTAATATCAATGTCACTTCTGGCATCAAATAAATAGAACCTAACCATAAGACAATTAGAAGGAGAAGATCATGAATTCGACAGTATATTCAAAGTAACAAGCAATCAGAGATGAGTCAAGCAAAGCACGTTCAAATTCGAAGTTATAGCTGTAAACCTCACACGTCTGAGAGAAACACAAATCGGTCATTCAAAGTATCAGTAAGTGCATTTCTGAGCAAAATACTCTCTGCTTCTATCATGGTTGCTTCTCCCCAATCTACCTGGACATAGATAACATGCCCTGAGTATCAAGAGACCAGCAAGAACAGGGTGGAATTACAGCTTTAGATCACAGTTAATTTCTGAAAAATTTGGGCCAACATGATAAAATTGAACAACTTAAAGTTCAGTCAGAGAAGTATGAAAAGGAGAACTATTACTAATGAGAAAACATGGTAAGACTTTTTTTTTGGGGGGGAAGGCGAAGTGCAAAAATCGAATGCAGTGAAGCAAAAAGAATTAATGAGCACAAAAAGTCGAGTGTAGTAACTATAACAAATTCTGGTAACTTTCAGTGAGAGAAACCTGTATACTGTTATTAACTTGACGATCCAAAAAATAATCTAATTTAGTTGTTGCTCTGTTGAATAGAAACCCAGGCCTTGAGTGGACACAAATCGAAAAATTGCCATCTCCTCTCTGATAAAACAGATCAAATAACTTCTTAATGATGGAACCTCAATAGGTAAATTCAGAAGAATTCTATATGATCACAAATGATTAACAAATATTTTTTATTGCTCATGACTTTTCAAAGCACACATGGTAACTTTCTGTAGCTGTACATTGGTGACATCTGTGAATGATCATATATTTTCCCATTTGACATAAAAGGAGGGAAGAAAGATCAAACGCAACTCAAAGTAATTTAGCCAGAACCATGAAACTGTGTGCAAACAGCATAAGATGAATTTAGTTCTAGAAGGTAAGGCAATTCACATCATTTCTGGGAAAAGTAACTACGACAACTGAGATAAACAACTGCCCTTGCTTGGTACTTTATTTTTCATTCATTGGAAGAATAATTTAGAGGCAAGGAGTGCAATGATTGTTATCTATTTTTTTCAAAAAACTAAGCCCTTCTATTTGTGATGTGTGTGTGTCTGTGTGTAACCTACACACGCGAATAAAGACGAGATAGCTAGGGTAGGAATCATTTCGCATGTTTATCAATGACATATTTAAGAAATGAAAATGACATAAACAATTAGGATGGTGATTAGATGAATGCTTTAACTTGTTCATAAACCCTCTTTTTTATTTGCTATTCTGAATAGTTTGGTTATTGTTTGGTTTTGAGCTTTATAAGTGCAAATGACAAAAGAAGATGGTTTGACATAATAATTAAGGAATTATTGATAAAAAATGATGATAAATAAACTAATGGGTTGTTTAGCAGAAATTGATGTAGGAAAGAGAATAAAATTAATTAATTAGTAGATATCAATCCTAACATTATATGGCAGATTCACCATTGGAGAGGAAGAGAGTGAAGTACTTTGTTGAGAGGGACAAATGGTTTTTAGAGAGGGAATATCTATTATGCATTGCAATAACCGACTCTATCATACCCATATCCCATATTATATCATGTATGCATGGGGAGTTACATAATCATGAGAAGAGGGGGGGGGGGGACTCTCCATAAACCCATATTTTTTCATATTCATGTAATAGCCCCACTGATGCCTTGGGTCCTAATCTATTAAGGGTGGACTAATTAAGTATATTCCTTTTTTCATATTCATATAATGGCCCCACCACTACTACAAAAATTCGATATTACTACCGGTTTGGTTCATCCCAAGGACTAAATTCGGACTAGGTTTTACTATTGCAGAAGGACAGCAGTGCTGAGACGCCACTGCTCGAATAAAAAACGTCCTTATTTAGAAACAGACGTCCAAAATGAAGCAAATCATTTTCGCGGTGGCATTCTTGTAATTATCTTTATTCTTGTAATTATCTTTAGGAAAGTTTAGCCTTCAACGTACTAAATAAGATATCAGGACTCCTTAAATTTATTTTTGATGTCCTAAAATTGTTTCAGCACGTATAACATTCTTTCGCGCCAAAAAAATATGAGAATTTTTTGTTTGGCGCCATGCGGGATTTCATTTTTTTGCAAAAAAATTAATTTATGGCGACCTGAGAATAATTTTAAGGACACTTTTAATGTGGAAATACATATTAATTACTTCGCGCCATGAATTTTTTGTTTGGCGCCGAGGATGTTTTTTTTAAAAATTTAATAATATTGGCGACCTGATTGACATTCAGGTCGCCAATATTAAAATATTCGCGACCTGATTAAGATTCAGGTCGCCAATATTTTAATATTGGCGACCGGAATGTCAATCAGGTCGCCAATATGAAGAAAATGGCGACCTGAATATATTTCAGAACGCCAAAATCAAAATAGAGGCGTCCTGAAATCTTATTCAGGTCGCCTATATTCAATTTTTTTAGGTTAATATACACGCGCCTCTTCATTTTCTCTCACACTCACATTCTCTCCGACAGCGCGCGCGAAATCTTCTCGTCCTCACTCACACTCTCGTCTCGTTCCTTCTCCAAGCCTGGTGTTGTCGTTGCCTCTCGCCGCCGTCTCCTCCGTCTCCACCGCCGTCGCCACTGATCACACTCGTGGTTCTATCTCTCGCTCACTCCGCCTCTTTCCCGATCGAAGAAACCCACCAAACCCAGCAAGTAAGCTTGTTCGTTTCTTAAGTTCTTTGATTCCTAATAACCCATGTATGAATGGATTTTTGCTTAAGTTAGGATTCTTAAGTTAATGCTTCTTGTTTATGGACTGGATTTTTTGCTTCTGTTTAGGATTCCTGCCTCTTTCTTTCTCACTCGCATTTTGGATTGTGCATTCTAAAAATGATGAGGAAATCACGTAGGAAACTAAAACAGAAAGCATAACTACTTTACACGTTGCATAACACGTGATGACTCTTGTAACTATTAGTAGCCACGTGGCATACTTGTTCAACTGACTAATATTCTGTTAACAACCTAGACTGAAGTGATGAGTGGAAGCTATACATATTTTTCAACGGTTCGGTTCAAGAGAATGAATATGAAAGGTTGTTTTTTAACAAGACATGCTAGCCCATTGATTACCCCCACCACTATTGTGCCTTTAAAATCATTGCTGTTAGGACTCTCCTGTAATACCCGGATAAATAAAATGGCTATTTTTGATAAGTGAATATGTGATATCAATTTCTATATTGACTTTATGGTATTTATAAGGGAAAATCTCTTAGAAATTTGGGGAAAAAGAATAAGGGGTCAAAATGACCAAAATACCCCTGAGATGCTTAGATAGCCTACGGAAATTGTGAAAAAATCCTAGGAGGCAGTAAAATAATTATTAAAATTAAGAGAGAACATTGTCTCTAATTTTAGTAATTTAATAAATTATCACCTCGGAAAAATTAGAAGAAGGGAATCAAAAAGTAT
Source organism: Acacia pycnantha (assembly GCA_025563575.1). Taxonomy (NCBI): domain Eukaryota; kingdom Viridiplantae; phylum Streptophyta; class Magnoliopsida; order Fabales; family Fabaceae; genus Acacia; species Acacia pycnantha. The sequence goes on from JAMWYP010000248.1 coordinate 969,425, forward strand.
TATAATGACCAAAATGCCCCCGTAAATGTTACTAAAATGCATAGGACATAGAATACTAATGTCAATGCAAAAGTTATGAGGTAAGGAGTAATTATAATTGAGAAAATTATCAACAACTAGTAAGGAATTAATTAAGTAATTATTGGCTAATTACTTAAGCATAAACGAATGAAAATTCAGAGATAATTATGTAAAACCCTAAAATTAGTGGTAATGGCTAAAAAATTAGCATAAATATATTTCCTAATTAATTGGAAATTTTGAAGAAAAATTGATGAGATTAGGTATTTTAAAGCCTAAATGCAAGAATGGACCAATAAGAGAATTTTGGGAAATTTTTGAAAAAATTGAATTAAATAATTAAATAAATTATGAAAAACATTCACAAATCCAAAAATTGGGGGGGGGGGGCAGCCGAAATGAACAAAAAAAAAGGGATAGGATGAGTTTTAAAATATCATGATATTATGTCAACTTGCAAATTAAATATTAATATAATTTTATGATAGGATAAATGACCACGGATAGAAATAAAATCCTATACAGTGAACCATGAGCAAGATTTTTAAAGTCAGAGAAGAAAATAAATAAGTGAATTTTTATCTCGGACTGGACTGTCTCAGAAGTCATTTCCGAAGCTCCAAGAATACGTAGGTAATAAGACGAAATAGGGTTATCTGTAAAAAAGGCAGATAGTCCCAAATGGAAACCCGTAGAAAATAAATTATAACTCAACATCTAGAAGTGAGTTGAGAATTTCCTGGACATATTTGGAATCAGTGAATTTTTGTCCAGAAGTTGATGATTGCGGAAGTTCGTTCCGAAACCGACACGTTTTTCCGTAAAACTTCCACAGGATTGTTGGAACCCTGTATGGAATCAAAAAGTTGTTTAGACCAGAAATTTCTAATGAGTGAGAAAATGTCTTCAAAGTTGTAATTCCGAATTTTTGGGATTTTACGCGATTACGCGATTCGGACACCGATCGGGGAAATTCTACCGGCTTAGGCTTCTGGAACAAGCAACCTATGTCATCCATGACATCATTTTTTGTGCCACCTAGGGGCTGCATGTCGACCAAGGGGAATGGAAGGCCAAGATGTTGCCATTTCAAAAGTTTCTGATCCGACGGCTGAGATCCGATCTGGTAAAAAGTGAATAGTGTCCCAAATTTCACTATAAATACCCCCCATCTTCACTTCATTCTCACACCATTCTCAAGAGCTTAGGCCGAAATTTGAGAGTGCAAGGAGGAAGGGAGAAGTCCGGGGAATTCTGCAGCGAAGCTCCGAGTAAGTTTTTCTGCACTCAGTCTTAAGTTTCCGTAGTTAGTGTAGAAATGTTAGATTAGTCTTTAATCTTCCGAGTATGATTAGATATCATATGATAGGGGTATTTTGAGTGGGGATTTCGAAAATCATGATTGGGTCAAAGTTCTGGCAAAATTTTGGAAGGTCGAAGTCAAAGTAGCGAAGCGCTGGGTAATTTTTACCTAAAATGCCTCGTTATGATGTCAAATATTGATAAATGCGATGTTATCATTATAGGATATCAAGAACCTTGATCTCGCTGTCGTTACTGCCCGACGTGTCATTGCCAAACCGCAGTTTCGTCAATCGTGTTTGGTCAAGGATGAGGCATGGAGAAAGTCAACTTCTGTTCTTGACCATCACTTTTCGATTCTTGAGTAGTCTAACAATTTAAATGGAAACTCCTTTCCATCGTAGTATGGCCATACATTTCTTAGACTCATTCATCGAGGGGCCCAACATTATCTCTCTACAAATGTGAGGGACAAATTCCATCTTGACCATTCACATTCCTCTACATGAAAACCACTGATCCCGATCCAAGCCTTTATCATTACCCGGTCAAAGGTGACTTTTGACTAGGTCAAAGATCAGCGACTCTTCATGTAGGAATCCATGATGATCTCAGGTCAAAGGGCGTTGTGACGTTGTTATACATGAGAAAAGCTTATGACTTATTCCATGCAGCTTGCTCATAGTGGGTCGGTCCAGCACCTTGTACTCTTACAAGTGCCTATGATTTTGACTCGTATCTCCATACTCATCAAAGTCATACTGGTCTTACTTCAACTTCGCTCCCGCGGAGATGACCGACCAGGGACATTTAGGATAATCTATAAGATATATCCAAGGATACAGTTATCAATATAAACATGCATATTAAATGATAGCTAAAGGAGAATACTTTAAATAACATTAACGTTTAAAGTACAATGACTTGCCCCTAGGGCATAATTTCCAACAGACTCCCACTTGCACTAGGTGCAATCACTAATTACCCTAATTCCCATTGCCCTAACATGACGCTCATGTTTTACTTGTGCAAGCGGCTTAGTAAGAGGATCAGCATTATTGTTTTCTCCTGGTACTTTGCATAATTTTTTGTATCACTTCTATCATTGATTTCTCTGATAAGATGAAATCACTTGAGTATATGGTTGGTCCTTTGATGTGACCTAGGCTCCTTGATCCGCGCAATAGCGCCACTATTGTCATAGAACAAGTCTATTGGATTTGAGATGGTAGGAACCACCCCTAGTTCATTAATGAACTTACTAATCCAAAAGGCCTCCTCAGCTACATCCGATACTGCTATATACTCAGCTTCTATTGCAGAATCAGCTACAGTGCTCTGCTTAGAGCTCTTCCAGCTTACCGTACCACCATTCAAAATGAATACATATCCATATTGCTATCTTAGATCATCTTGATCAGTTTGGAAACTCGTATCTGTGTAACCTGTCACACAGAGCTCATCTTCCAATCCACCATATACCAAGAATAAGTCCTTAGTCCTTCTTAAGTACTTTAGGATATTCTTGGCAGTAGTCCAATGACCCTTACAGGGATCTTATTAATATCTGCTGGTCATACTCAAGGAAAATGAGACATCTGGTCGAGTACATAACATGGCATACATGATAGATCCAATGGCGGAGGCATATGGAATCTTATTCATGCGGTCTCTTTGATCTTGTGTACTAGGACACAAATCCTTACTGAGATGAATGCCATGAGACATGGGCATGTAACCCCTTTTGGAATTTTGCATACTGAATCTATGCAGTATCTTGTCTATGTATGTGCTCTGACTTAGGCCTATCAGCCTCTTGGATTTATCTCTATAGATCCTTATCCCAAGGATGTAAGTGGCTTCGCCTAAATCTTTCATTGAGAAATACTTTCCTAAACAAGACTTGACACTCTGCAAGGTAGGAATGTCATTCCCAATGAGTAGGATGTCATCGACATAAAGCACTAGAACTACAATTGTGCTCCTACTAACCTTCTTGTAAACACAAGGTTCGTCGATGTTTTGAATGAATCCAAACTCTTTGACTACTTCATCAAAATGATGATTCCAGCTCTGAGATGCTTGCTTCAATCCATAAACGGATCTTTGAAGCTTGCAAACTTTACCAAAGTCCTCTGGACGCACAAAACCCTCAGGTTGTGTCATGTACACATCCTCAATGAGCTTTCCGTTAAGGAAGGCTATTTTGACGTCCATCTGCCATATTTCATAGTCATAATATGATGCAATGGCAAGAAGGATTCTGATTGATTTGGCCATTGAAACTGGGGAAAAGGTTTCATCATAGTCCATACCATGAGTTTGAGTGAATCCTTTTGTAACTAGTCGTGCCTTGAAGATATTTACTTTGCCATCCATGTCAGTTTTCTCTTTGAAAACCCACTTGCACCCAACAGTTTTTACACCTTCAGGTGGATCGACTAAGGTACATACCTCATTGTCGTACATGGATTGCATTTCAGACTTCGTGGCATTAAGACATCTTTTGGAGTTTGGTCCCACCACGGCTTCTCGATAGGTAGTTGGCTCATTCTGCTCAATAAGCAAAACATCACGGCTTCTGATGAGGTCATAGGAGGCGGCATGACCAATGCAACAAACTTGGAGGACATACAAGGTCTTGGAGGCCCAATGACAAGAGCAAAAGCTAAAAAGGCTAAAGAGGCTCTAAATCTCTTGGTGATCACTTTACTTGAGACAAGCCCAAGTCTAAAGGAAGAAGAGACCGTAATGATACACTTAATTCAGATTAAAGACCTTGAAGAATAAGCCTCAATGGATATCCATGAAGGCTTCATTTTACTTGGGCCAAATTCTGCACTTAGTTTTATTCTCCTTATATTTAGTTAAACTTTTGTAATAAGGCCTATTGGGCTGGCTTATTGGGCTTTGTGTGTAAGCTTATTTAAGTTGAACTCAATATGGATGTTGTCCACTATATAAGGGAACACCATAGCCTTTTTGAGGGGACGGCAGAATTCAAAGTTAACCTTTTTGGTGAGAGACTAGCTTCTCTAGGGTTCTTTTGAGAATCTCTGAACTTATCAAGGGCATCGATTCTTGTGGCGTTCTTGGGCTTATTAGTTCTTTGGAATTGTGGCGCCTTCCTATAATCCATAAATTTCAGTTTTCGTTCTATATTTCTTGGTTTCGTATCTCCAGATTCCCTTATCGGTTTTCGGTGTTTCTTGAGCCAAAATCCGAGGTCTATAGCGTGAGATACGTTCGGTTCTTATCAGGACGTGTTGTAGGCTGAATTTTCGGTGCAAAATTCCATTCCTAGTTGATCCAATCATCCCTTTCTTTCAGGAATCATATCATTTGGTATCAGAGCACTCGGTTCTAGGATTGGAATTGGGTTTTCTTTTTCTCCAATTGGCTACATCCAATCTGGTCACACATTTGGTAACCCTAATCCCTAAAATCTGTGTTTTTGATTTTGAATTGTGCAATTCTGTTTTAGCCGTTGTTGTTTGTTCCTAATTAGCTCTTTCAATCTTCTGGTTGTTTTTCTTTCAATTTCTTGTTCAGTTTACATATTTCTGTACTTGGTTCTTGGTGTTCATTCCTTGTTCATCATTGTTCTTGAATTTTAATCCTTTCAATTCATGTTTCTTGAGTAGTATGTTGTTAGTGTGTTAAGTAATAGCTCAATTTGTGGGGAATTCTATCTAATTTAGTTCTGAATTAGTACAATTTCAAAGTTTGATTCCAAAATCACAAATTCATTTTGTTGAAGAATCATGTGTTAAAAAAAAGGAAAAAAAAAAAGAAGAAGAAAAAATACAGCACCTTGCTATTCAATTACACACACTACTACTTGTGAATCAAGTCCAAAGTGTCTTCCTTGAATAATTCCTCCAAGTTGTTTTGGTTTTCTTTGTCTTGTCTTCCTTGACATCTTTTCCCTTTTGTATTGTGAGCCACCACCAATTCTTGAGTTTGGGATTGTACTCTTGAGTGTTCTTGGAGATTCTGTTAAGAACTTAAAGAGAGCTATTGAGTGGTAAAAGGCAAGAGAGCACACTACACAAAAGCCTTATAGAGAGCAACAAACACGAGTGATACATTTTTAAGAGTGTAAACACGTGAGCGAGTGGTGAGGTCCTATTACTTTTATTCTTGTTCTTTTCCTTGAATTATGGCAGGAGCGGGATATTCCTCCTCCTATAGGAGATAATAGATTGCTAATTGAAGCCATTACAACTCAAATGCAAAGGATGATGAGGGAACACACAGAGGAGTTATATGAGAGAATTGAGAGGATAGAAAATCAAGGGAATCATGATGAAGATAGACAGAGAGGGAGGGATGAAAGAAGGAGAAGAAGAGGTAATGAGAATGATGCTAGAGAGGATAGAATTAAGGGAGTGAAGCTTAATATGTTAGCTCCCAAAGTTTTGATGATAACAAGACTTGAATTAGTTAAGGTTTTGAAATAGGTTTAAACATGTTCATTAAATTGTACTCAAGTATGAAGAGTGATACTCGAGTATGTCAGACCTAACCATTGCTGCTTAAGTGTTTCAGGAGACAATACCCGAGTATGGCTAAGGTATACCCGAGTATGCGATCAGATGGTTTAAACAATTGAATACTGGTTTTATCATTATACTCGAGTACTGATATACTGCTATGCGCAATACCCGAGTATGATCATCAGTTGATCTGCTATGCGCAATACCCGAGTATGAGACTGATATACTCGAGTATGCTCGAAGAACAAAGCTATCTGTATATTATAGAAACGCATATACCCGAGTATGACATTCTGAATACTCGAGTATTGACGAAGAACAGCAGTTCGTTCTGTCGAAAGCTCAGATGATGATTTTGTTATTTAATTCAAATAGATACAGTCTTTAATGATTTGATTCCTAACCATTGACCTCAGAGGATCATGAATATTGTAGTTAAAGTGCAGGATAATGAGGAATCAGATTGGGTTAATGAGATCGACGCGTGCTCTGTATAAATGGAATAAAACTTTCGAATTGCAGCGGAAATGAAATGCAAGACGCGTAGAAGTTATACCCAGAAAAATGAATTCATTGCTGTCATTATGGTCATCAACATACTTCCAAATTCTACAGACGAGTGAAATCAGACTTGATTGCAAGAACGAAAAATTTTCTTTTGAATTCAAACAAAGGCTCCTTCAAACGGTCAACTAAGCAAACCAGTATAAATATGAAGCTATGGGTGCTCAAAGAACACACACATACAACATAACAAACGATCAAAGAAAGATACTCTCCTGAGCTTGGTTTCGCTAATCTCATGAGTGGTACTTTCTGAGATACTTTCTGCAATACTTTCGAATACTTTCTGAGATTGTGTCACAAATTGTTCTTCAGTGTTTATGATCATCTGCTCTTAGAGAGAGTTATTCATCTACTACTATTTCTTGTGGGAATCTCAGAGTATTGGGACTTTGAGATTGGGTCATTTGATTGCAACTTGTAAGGGGGAGTGTAATTCAAAAGAGAGGAATTGCTCCGAGTGATACTGAGTGTGTAATCATTTGATCTTGAATTAGTGAAATCCCAGAGTGTGTCTGGGGACTGGACGTAGGTCAAGGATTAGGACCGAACCAGTATAAATTGCCTTGTGTTCATCTCCTTCTTCTTCCCTTGCTCTTATTGTTTTTAAACTAGCAAGAAAGTTTTATAATACCAATTCACCCCCTCTTGGTAATATTCCCGCTTTCATTTGGTATCGAGCCTAGTTGTCTCAGTTGGGCTTAACATCCCGAGATAAGATCATGGAAGGAATATTGCCCGATGGTGCTTCAATCAATCGGCCTCCGGATTCAACGGAGAACATTACTCATTCTGGAAATCAAAATTCAAGGTGTACGTACTAGCTTCTGAGTATGGACTCTGGCATGTATTTGAAAAAGGAGATTACGTTCCCACGAAGATTGAAGGAGGAATTGCCACTCCCAAAACAGAAGATGAATTCAATGAGACTGACAAGAAACATATCACTCTCAACAGTAAAGCTATCTTGATGCTGCAAAGTGCTCTCAGTCAAAAAGAGTACTTCCGGGTATGTAATTTACTTACTGGAAAAGAGATGTGGAAAGCTTTAGAAATAGCATATGAAGGAACTTCTGGGATCAAAGAGAATCGCATCAATACTCTAACCACTGAGTATGACTTACTACAAATGAAGTCTGGGGAGACCATTGCTGAGTTCCAACTTCGCTACACACATCTAACCAATCAACTAGCAGCCTTGGGCAAAGTATATGATCAAAGTCCTCAGGTAAGAAAAATTCTAAATGTTTTGACAAAAGATTGGGAAGCTAAAGTAACAGCAATAGAAGAGGCCCGTGGAGAATCAATGACTTCAGTTGCAGCCTTGTTTGGGAGCCTGTCTGAATACGAAAGTAAGCTGAAATTCAAGAAAGGCTTGGGCGAGGCCAACAACAACAAAAGCAAAGGTATTGCTCTAAATTCTGTAAAAGAAAAGGAAGTCAAAACCGAAGATGATGATGAGGATGAGGAAATAGCCATGTTCGTGCGAAGATTCAAGAAATTCTACAAAAGGGATCAAGGCTTCAGAAACAAATTCCAGAAAGGAAATTCTAGCAATAAAAGTGATAAAGCTCAAATCATCTGTTACGAATGTGAGAAACCAGGACACTTCAAATCAGAATGTCCAGAGTTGAAAGACAAAAAGAAGAATTTCAGTCGATTCAGAAAGAAGGCCTATGTATCTGCCATATGGGGAGACATCTCCTCAGACGAAGAAGATGAGGAGAAAGAAGAAAATGCAACTATTTGCTTAGTGGCAGAAGAAGAGGAAGAGCAACAAGAAGATGAACAAGAGATATTTAATTCTGAACCTACCTACGATGAATTATTTGCTGAGTATAATCTTGTTCAAAATAAATTTGAAAAACTTGCTGATAAATATTTTACCTTGAAAAAGAAAAATACCATTCTCGAACAACAAGTAGAAAATCTTTCTTTTCCTGAAAAACTCATATGCGATGAATGCATTACTTTAGAAAAGAAAAATGAATATCTTACGAAAACTCTTGAGAAATTCACTAAAGGTAGTGATATGCTAAATGTAATTCTAAAAGATCAAAGGATTACTAATGATCGATCAGGTATAGGATATAATCCTATCTTTGATACAAAGAAAGGAAAGAAGAAAACAGGAGGAAAATCTTATTTGAACTACTTTCAGAAAACAGCTCATACTTCAAACCCCTTTGCTCATTGTAATTATTGCAACCGAAAGGGACACAACACTTCTTCCTGCTTTCACAAAAAGGACGGAAGAAATAAACCTGTTGGCAATTATCAATGGGTCCCAAAAGGAACCTATGTTCCTATAACTCAAACTAACCCCAAAGGACCCAAGAAAAGATGGGTACCTAAAACTTAAATTTGTTTTTGCAGATTTGTTTGAGAGCATCAAGAATCAACAAGTGGTATATTGACAGTGGATGCTCCAGACATATGACAAGGGATCAAGCCAAATTTGTTGCAATGAAATCAAAGGATGGTGGTAAGGTCACTTTTGGAGGCAACCAATCAGGAAAATTACTGGAATTGGTGAAATTGGCACAAAAGAAGGACCCATGATCAAAGATGTCTATTTGGTAGAAGGTCTCAACCACAACCTCCTAAGTGTAAGTCAAAGTGCTGACAAAAATAATTGGATTATCTTTGACTCGAAGAATGTCTCATTGTCAAGAAAGATGATCTTCCTATTGACAAAGGTAAACTCAAAATACTTGTTTAAAGCTCCTAGAGAAGGTAATTGCTATACATTAGATTTACCTAAAATTACTTCTGAAAAATGTTTTGTAAGCAACCTGGACGAAAGTTGGCTATGGCATAAACGTCTATCTCATGTTAACATGCTTCAATTAGACAAACTATTGAGAAAAGATTTAGTTATTGGCTTACCTAAATTACAGTTTAAAAATGACATGATTTGTGATGCCTGTCAAAAGGGTAAACAAACTAAATCATCCTTTAAAAACAAAATTGAAATTTCTACAAAACGACCTCTTCAACTACTTCATATGGATTTAGTTGGTCCAGCTAGAGTCAAGAGTCTAGGTGGAAACTTATATACTTTAGTTATTGTTGATGATTTCTCACGATTCGCTTGGACTATTTTCTTATCTTCAAAGGATGAAACTTTTGACATGTTTGTTGTGTTTGCTAAGAAAGTGCAAAATGAGAAAGGTATGAGTATTTCAGCTATCCGAACTGATCATGGAGGAGAATTTGAAAATCAAGCCTTTCAAGAATTTTGTGATGTTCACGGAATTGACCACAACTTCTCAGCTCCAAGAACACCACAACAGAACGGTGTGGTTGAAAGGAAGAATCGTGTACTTACTGAAATGGCCCGCACTATGCTAAATGAAAACCAAACATCACAGGTCTTTTGGGCAGATGCAATGAGCACGGCCAGCTATATATCAAACCGAGCTTATATGAGAAAGAAGATGGATAAAACACCTTATGAGCTCTACAAAGGAAGAAAACCAAATCTGTCTCATCTGCGTATCTTTGGCTGTAAGTGCTTCATACATAATAATGGTAAGGACAATCTAGGTAAGTTTGATTCTAAATCTGATGAAGGCATATTTCTTGGTTATTCTAACAGAAGCAAAGCCTATAGAGTCTTTAATACTCGTACCTGTATTGTTGAAGAATCTATGCATGTTGTATTTTGTGAATCTAAAACTAAGATGGCTCTGGATGATGATGAAGAAAATGATTTCAAAAATCAGTTCTTTTCAATAACTACTCCTGCTACAATTGAAAATCCTGAAAATGTTTTTGAAACTTCATTAGAAATCATCCTTTAGATCAAGTAATAGGCGATGTGAATCAAGGAGTAAGAACAAGAAAAAGTACCTTAAATGAAGTAACCTTTTCTGCTTTTATTTCTCAAATTGAACCCTCCAAAATTGTTGAAGCTCTTTCAGACAATGATTGGGTGATAGCAATGCAAGAGGAGTTACACCAGTTTGATAGAAATCAAGTTTGGGATTTGGTACCTAGGCTCAAGGACCATCCGGTCATTGGCACCAAATGGGTATTCAAGAACAAACGAGATGAATCTGCAATCATTGTTCGTAACAAAGCTAGATTAGTGGCTAAAGGTTACAATCAAGAAGAAGGAATCGACTATGAAGAAACCTTTGCTCCAGTAGCTAGACTGGAAGCTATAAGAGTTCTTCTAGCCTTTGCTGCGTTAAATATTTCAAACTCTATTAAATGGACGTCAAAAGTGCTTTTCTTAATGGTTTTATTCAAGAGGAAGTTTATGTTGAACAACCTCCTGGTTTTGAAAATGAACATCATCCAGGACCGTGTGTATCGATTAAAGAAAGCCCTATATGGTCTCAAACAAGCTCCTAGAGCATGGTATGAAAGACTAGGTAAATTTCTATTAGATCAAGGGTTTATTAGAGGCAAGGCGAGATACAACATTGTTCATCAAAACTAACAAGTTAAATGAAATTTTGATTGTTCAAATTTATGTTGATGACATTATCTTTGGTGCTACTAATGATGCTTTGTGTGAAGAATTTTCAAAGATAATGCAGAATGAATTTGAGATGTCAATGATGGGAGAGTTGAAATACTTTCTTGGTCTGCAAATCAAGCAAAGAAAGGATGGAATCTTCATATCACAAACCAAGTACCTACATGATCTACTCAAAAAGTTTGGATTGGAACACTGCAACGGTGCCGACACCCCGATGAGTTCAACGGCATCTTTGGATGGTGATGAAGAAAAGGGCAAAGACTTCAACATTACAAAATATAGAGGGATGATTGGATCATTGCTCTACCTAACAGCAAGTCGCCCTGACATTCAGTTCAGTGTGGGAATGTGTGCAAGATTCCAATCAGCTCCTAAAGAATCTCATGCTGAACATGTCAAGAGGATTTTTCGCTATCTATCAGACACAAAGGAGCTTAGATTGTGGTTTCCAAAAGGGCAACAAGATTTCTTGACAGCCTATTCAGATTCTGATCATGCCGGCTACAAAACTGACAGAAAAAGTACAAGTGGGAAATGCGAGTTCTTTGGAGGTTCACTTGTATCATGGTTTAGTAAGAAACAGACCACAATAGATGTCTCTTCCACAGAAGCTGAGTATGTTGCTGCCTCAAGCTGTTGTGCACAAGTTCTTTGGCTAAAACAACAATTATCAGACTTGGGAGTCCATCTCAAAGAAATTCCCATCCTGTGTGACAACACAAGCACAATAAGCTTGGCAAAGAATCCCGTACAACATACAAGAACCAAGCATATTGATGTGAGACACCACTTCATCAGAGATCATGTTCAAAAGAAGGATGTCAAAGTCATGTTCATCCCAACACACTTGCAACTTGCTGACATATTCACCAAACCATTGGCCAAGGAACAATTCAATTTCATTAGAAGAGAATTGGGAATGGTAAATCCCAATGAATTGTAAGTAGCCAAAAAGGTTGGTAATTATTATTTTTTAAATTATGAGGAACTAACTTAAGCATCGGAGTATCTAGTTTTTGTTTTGCAGGATGTTCAGTGAAAAACGTGCAATCTGTCAATACTCGAGTAGGTATAGCAATACTCGAGTATTCCACATACATACCCGAGTATACTGACAACAAAAACAAAAAGAGCAACTTCTGAGATAACCGATACTCGAGTACCCTAAATCCATACCCGAGTACTGCCAAAGTAAGGAAGTTACTACCAAGGGATCATACTCGAGTAGACCAATGTCATACTCGAGTACTATGCATCATCATCTGAAACAATGTCATTCACCTGATGCTCAAAGATCATTTCACCAAATCACAGAAACTCAAGTATTCACCAATACATACTTGAAATGAGGTATTTTGGATTTTATCTTAGAATTCATATGTGTGAAACCTAGCATAAACTTCTCTGACAGATAAATATAGTATACTTGAGTATCTAACTGTCATACTCGAGTATGGTCTGGACATTTTGGTAATTGACAGAAACTCTCTCATCGTTTTAATTTCCTCACCCAGTGTCTCACCGCATACTTTCATCGATACTCAAGTATCCCCTTTTTCAAATTCTCTCTACTTTCTTCGTTAAATTTTCAAAAACCTGGGTTCCCTCCAAGCCGTAATCTTCTCCAATAACATCTTCTCGGCCTGAATCTTTCCTTCTTCTCCAACGAAAAACCCTAATGGCGTCTTCCTCCTCTGAATCCGCCGATCAGCCATTAACAAAGAAGCCCAGATCATCCTATCGACAGAAACCAGAATCGCCACAAATCTCAGAATCTCACTCACACTCAGACTCGTTTCGAACCAGTGAAGATGAAACCGAAATTCGAACCAGCGAGGATGAAACAGAAACCCAGTCACTATCTACTTCCACATCAATGGCTTCTGGAAGTGCTTCATCACTCAACGTCTCTGAAAAGGAAATCCAGGAACAACGCTCCAAGAGTATTGAAGACAGAATTCAGAAAATTCAAGGAGCTCAGAGGCAAAATGCTTCAAATGCACAGAACCCATTAACTCCTTTTGCTTCAAAGCTCATTGGACAGATTAGTGCTCTTCACTGTCCTCCTGGTATGATCCAAGACCCTCTCATTCTTCCAAATGACAGTTCATTTGCTGCAAATTATGGCTCCAGACCATTTTGTCCAACTGTTCATTTGATCTTAGAAGATTTTAAGAATAATTGCAATCTGGATCTTACACCCTGGCTTAAACCATATATGCCCCTGTTAGGAATCACCACGCCTTACTCTCCTCAAATTGTCAAAATCTTCTATCATAACATGTATATAGCAGAAAAAGCTCATAAACATGATGAAGATATTTTAGTCACTTCTGTCAGAGGAAAAGAACTCAGAATCAGTGCTCAAACTCTTAATACTTTGTTTGGTTTCACAACTATCCCTGAGGATCCTCCTAAGCTTTCCCAATCTGAATGTTTCAAAATATTATTGCCTCATGAGGAATATGATGGGAAACCATTACAATTCAAGCCTAGCCAAATGTGTGATACCTATAGAGTCATCTGGTACCTATATACCCGCAACATGGTGAACAAGGGGCAAAGTTATACACACTTCGTACTTAAAGATTATGAGTTGTTTGCCTCCATCATAGCCAAGGAACCACGGAATTTGGGGAAGTGGATTATTTCTGAAATGTCACACTTTTTATCAAACACTTCCAAGAAAAATACAATCCCCTTTCCAAACCTTGTCTCTCAAATCATAGGCTTCCATGATATTTGGTACCTCTTGCCTGATGACAAAGCTGTCTTTCCAAAACAATTTGGCAAGTCCCATCTTCACTTCATGAAGATATCCTTCACCAAGGCTACTGGGGCACAGAAGGAGACAAGTGTCACGGAATCTGTACCATCTTCCTCTAGGCCACTAGAAGACCATCAATCTTCTGATTCAGACACTCATTCTTCTCCTTCCCCTCTCACGCAAGCTGGAGTTCAGAACCTGATCAACACTACAGTTCAAGATGTTCTCAATCCCTTTATCAAGCATTATCAGGATCTAAACTCTCAGATGCTTTCAGCCATGGCCACTGAAATGAAGAGAATGGCTCATTTGATTGACTCCAAATTTCAATCACAAACTGAGGCAATGAAAAAGGAGTTTCAAGCCATCAAGGACCAGGCAGAACATCAAGACGAGCTAAGGGATTCCTTGGATGACCGATTGAGCAACCTTGAAGGTCACTTTACTGACTTCGGGTTTAGAGTAGACCAAATTCACACAGTCTTCTCCATGGTGGACAATAAACTTGACAAGCTCCTGCATGGTTCACATGCTCGGACCTCCACAGCTCAGCCTTGTCCAGCCCCTGTTGCTCCTGCTACTGCTGCTCCCACATCCCCTTCTTTGATGGATGACAAAGGGGGAGAAAGTTTAGAACAAGCCAGCTAACTATCTATCTTTTAGTGTCTGCTGACATAGATGTCATTATGTTTTGTTTCTACTTTGTACTAGAAGTAGGATTATGGTTGACTCTAGAACTAGGAGATATTTTGTGCACTTTGGTGTAATGAATGTAATAGCTTATTTTGTAGTCTCTATGAAATCTGACATGATGATTATGTATGCAGCCATATCCTTGACTCACTGAATGAGATTGCTTCATAATCTCATATTGCTTACCTTGTATTATTATTGCTTCAATGATTTCAAAACCCAAAATTCAAAACATAAATCTAGGTGTTGTCATCATCAAAAAGGGGGAGAATGTTAGCTCCCAAAGTTTTGATGATAACAAGACTTGAATCAGTTAAGGTTTTGAAACAGGTTTAAACATGTTCATTAAATATGTACTCAAGTATGAAGAATGATACTCGAGTATGTCAGACCTAACCATTGCTTCTTAAGTGTTTCAGGAGACAATACCCGAGTATGGCTAAGGTATACCCGAGTATGCAATCAGATGGTTTAAACAATTGAATACTGGTTTTATCATTATACTCGAGTACTGATATACTGCTATGCGCAATACCCGAGTATGATCATCAGTTGATCTGCTATGCGCAATACCCGAGTATGAGACTGATATACTCGAGTATGCTCGAAGAACAAAGCTATATGTATATTATAGAAACGCATATACCCGAGTATGACATTCTGAATACTCGAGTATTGACGAAGAACAGCAGTTCGTTCTGTCGAAAGCTCAGATGATGATTTTGTTATTTAATTCAAATAGATACAGTCTTTAATGATTTGATTCCTAACCATTGACCTCGAGAGGATCATGAATATTGTAGTTAAAGTGCAGGATAATGAGGAATCAGATTGGGTTAATGAGATCGACGCGTGCTCTGTATAAATGGAATAAAACTTTCGAATTGCAGCAGAAATGAAAATGCAAGACGCGTAGAAGTTATACCCAGAAAAATGAATTCATTGCTGTCATTATGGTCATCAACATACTTCCAAATTCTACAGACGAGTGAAATCAGACTTGATTGCAAGAACGGAAAAGTTTTCTTTTGAATTCAAACAGAGGCTCCTTCAAACGGTCAACTAAGCAAACCAGTATAAATATGAAGCTATGGGTGCTCAAAGAACACACACATACAACAGAACAAACGATCAAAGAAAGATACTCTCCTGAGCTTGGTTTCGCTAATCTCATGAGTGATACTTTCTGAGATACTTTCTGAAATACTTTCTGCAATACTTTCGAATACTTTCTGAGATTGTGTCACAAATTGTTCTTCAGTGTTTATGATCATCTGCTCTTAGAGAGAGTTATTCATCTACTACTATTTCTTGTGGGAATCTCAGAGTATTGGGACTTTGAGATTGGGTCATTTGATTGCAACTTGTAAGGGGGAGTGTAATTCAAAAGAGGAATTGCTCCGAGTGATGCGAGTGTGTAATCATTTGATCTTGAATTAGTGAAATCCCAGAGTGTGTCTGGGGACTGGACGTAGGTCAAGGATTAGGACCGAACCAGTATAAATTGCCTTGTGTTCATCTCCTTCTTCTTCCCTTGCTCTTATTGTTTTTAAACTAGCAAGAAAGTTTTATAATACCAATTCACCCCCCCTCTTGGTAATATTCCTGCTTTCATAATATACCATCTTTTCAAGGAAAAAGTGATCCGGAGGCCTATTTAGAGTGGGAAATGAAGATTGAGCACTTATTTGCACGTCACAATTATACTGAAGAGATGAGAATGAAGGTGGCAGCCATGGAGTTTAGTGATTATGCTCTCATTTGGTGGGACCAATTGCAAAAGGAGAGGGTGAGATATGAAGAACCATTGGTGGATAGTTCGGTGGAGATGAAATGGCTAATGGGAAGAAGATTTGTTCCTTCCCATTATCATCGAGACCTTCACAATAAACTTCAAAGGCTCACACAAGGTAACAAGAATGTAGATGAGTATTATAAAGAGATGGAGGTGTCCTTGATTAGAGCAAATATTAGTGAAGAACAGGAGGCTACTATGGCACGTTTCTTGCATGGGCTGAATAGTGATATAAGGGATGTTGTGGAGTTGCAAAATTATGTGGAGTTGGAGAATTTAGTGCAACAAGCTAGTAAGGTAGAACAACAACTCAAGAGAAAGGGTGTCATGAGGAAAAACTCTTCAAATTTTAATTCTTCAAGCTGGAAGGATAAAAATAAGGAGGAGGGAGGTACTTCATCAAGCAATCCCACAGCTACACCTCAAAGGACTCAAACTAAATCCAATGAGATCCCTAAAAGGACAAGGAGTAGTGAAATAAAATGCTTCAAGTGTTTGGGGAGAGGTCACATAGCTTCAGAATGTCCAACTAAGAAGACTATGTTACTTAAAGAGGATGGAGAGCTTACTAGTGAGTCTTCTTCAGATTCTGCCTCATATGATAATGAAGATGAGTCTATTGAAGAAATAATTCCAGAAGGATATTTGTTTATGGTAAGAAGGATGTTGGGTAGCCAAGCAAAAGACATGGATGATAGTCAAAGAGAGAACATCTTTCATACTAGATGCCTTATTCAAGGAAAGGTATGTTCTTTAATTATTGATGGAGGGAGTTGTACCAATGTTGCAAGTGCTAGAATGGTGTCTAAATTGGGCATGGAAACCAAACCTCACCCGCTGCCATACAAGCTTCAATGGCTTAGTGAGGATGGTGAAGTGACCGTAAGCAAATAAGTGGAGGTGAACTTCTCCGTAGGAAAGTATGATGATACAATTTTATGTGATGTGGTACCAATGGAGGCTTGTCATTTGCTTCTTGGGAGACCTTGGCAATATGATAAGAAAGTTATGCATGATGGTTATACCAACAAGTTCTCTTTTGTACATAAAGAACGCAAGACTATTCTTGCACCTTTGACACCAAGAGAAGTTAGTGAGGATAATTCTAAAATGAGAGAAAAAAGAAAGCAAGAAAGAAAAGAGAGTGGAAGAGGGAAAGAAAAAAAAAAGAGAAAAAGAGAGAAAAGCACCAAACTTGTTTATAAAAGAAAAAGAGGTGAAAAAGGCAATGCATTTGAAAAAGCCAATGCTCTTGCTTTTGAGTAAAGAGAATAATTTTACAGATGCAAGTCCTACTAACTCTCTTCCAAATGAGGTTTCTAATTTGTTGCAAGAATTTAAAGATGTTTTTCCTAAAGAGGTACCTCACGGACTACCACCTCTAAGAGGCATAGAACATCAAATTGATCTCATTCCAGGAGCTTCATTTCCTAATAGGCCAGCCAATAGGAGTAACCCCCAAGATACCAAGGAGATTCAAAGACAAGTTGGAGATTTGATGCAAAAAGGGTGGGTGCAAGAAAGCTTAAGTCCATGTGCAGTTCCAGTCATTCTAGTACCCAAGAAAGATGGAACATGGAGGATGTGCACTGATTGTAGAGCCATCAATAACATCACGGTAAAGTATAGACATCCCATTCCTCGATTGGATGATTTATTGGATGAATTGCATGGTGCTTGTTTCTTCTCTAAAATTGATTTAAAAAGTGGGTACCATCAAATTAGGATTAGAGAAGGGGATGAATGGAAAACAACTTTTAAAACTAAATATGGGCTGTATGAATGGTTGGTTATGCCATTTGGATTAACTAATGCTCCTAGTACTTTCATCAGATTAATGAATCATGTCTTAAGGGAATTTTTAGGGAAGTTTGTTGTGGTGTATTTGTTGGAAATTGTGCTCTAGGAGCAAGACATTGTACTTTAGACGTTTATGTTATTTAAAGTATTCTCTTTTTGTTATCATTTTGTTTGCATTTTTACATTGGTAACTGTATCCCTGGATATATATCTAATAGATTATCCTAAATGTCCCTGGTCGACCATCTACGCGGGAGCGAAGATGAGATAAGACCAGTGTGACTTTGATGAGGTATGGAGATACGAATCAAAGTCATAGGTACTTGTAAGAGTACAAGGTGCTGGACCGACCCACTATGAGAAAGTTTCATGGAATAAGTCATAACCTTTTCTCATGTATAACCGCGTCACAACGCCCTTTGACCTGAGAACATCATGGATTCCTACATGATGAGTCGCTGGTCTTTGACCTAGTCAAAAGTCACCTTTGACCGGGTGATGATAAAGGCTTGGATCGAGATTAGTGGTTTTCATGCAGAGAAATGTGAATGGTCAAGACGGAATTTGTCCCTCGCATTTGTAGAGAGATAATACTGGGCCCCTCGATGAGTGAGTCTGAGAAATGTATGGCCATACTACGATGGAAATGAGTTTCCATCTCAATTGTTAGACTACTCAAGAATCGAGAAAGTGATGGTCAAGAACAGGAAGTTGACTTTCTCCATGCCTCATCCTTGACCAAATTATCGCGTGACAAAAGGGACGTGACATGGTTGTACGATAGGTTATATAGCCTCAACGATCCCCATATGAATTGGGTAGTCGCAATGTCTTGCTAGAGGCCGCTTGCGACTTGTGGGCTGATACAGTATTGGCCCGCTGCCAATCTCGTGTGGGTCTACAGGGTCGCACACAAGAATGGTCCAACACGAGCAAGAGTGTCCAGATTCATTGAATCTTAAATGTGTTTAAGATTTAATGAATACTTATTTAATCTAGGATGTGTGTGTCTGTATATATATATATATACACTAATAAATTCAAAAATAATAATGATATTATTTATTGATAATAATAATATTATATATAGTATTTAATTTATTTGATAAATTAAATAACTATAATAAATTGAGATATTGTATCTCAGATTTAATTTTCGAATAAAGACATTGCATATCAGATTTAATTTGAACTGAGATATCGGATCTCATTTTAAATTAAATATAAGCATATCATATCTTGAAGATTTAATTAATATTATTTAATCCAAATTTGAAATTAATTAGATTAATTTTGAATATTTTAATACGACATATTAGGGTTTTAGAAACCCTATAACAGATGCTGATCTAGTCGTATTAAACTACGGATGAATTAGACGGCCGCAAAACACAAAACCCTAGAGAGAAAAAGAGAGAGACGCAAGAATAAGAAGGCGCTAGCACGCTGCCGTCAATGTTGGAGGCCATTTGTGTGGATACCGGTAGAGGGAGAGGACACGCGTAGTCTGCTCCTATTTGATCGAACAAGAAGGCGTTAGCCCACGTGATCAAAAAGCACAAAAAGGATGCCTCCTCGTTCGATGCGTACGACGTCTGCGGCGCTCGAGGTTCCAGGCACAAACGCCAACGAAACGTTGAACCCTCCGCATAGGTATGATTCGGAAACCCTAAATCCAGATTTAAACACTATTGAGTGATCCTCCTAAGGGATTCGTTAAAAATTTTTATTCCGCTGCGTGTACGGATCCCAACAGTATTTTGATGATATTCTGATTTATAGCAAATCCTATGATGATCATCTTGTGCATTTAAGGTGTGTTCTGGAAGCTCTTAGGCATGATAAATTGTATGCGAACATGGAAAAATGTGTGTTAGGCATAGACCATGTAGTTTTTCTTGGTTTTGTTGTTAGCTCACAAGGAGTGCAGGTTGATCAAGAGAAGGTGAAAGCTATTCAAGAGTGGCCAACTCCTAAGAATGTAAGTGAGGTAAGAAGCTTTCATGGCTTAGCTAGTTTCTATAGGCGGTTTGTCAAAGACTTTAGTACAATAGCTACACCTCTGAGTGAAGTGATTAAAAGGCATGTTGGTTTTAAATGGGGGGAAAAACAAGAGCAAGCCTTTGCTGCCCTCAAGGAAGAATTAACCAATGCACCTATTATTGCTTTGCCTAATCTTGCTAAGTCATTTGAAATTGAATGTGATGCATCCAATGTGGGGATAGGGGTTGTTTTGATGCAAGAAGGGCATCCCATTGCTTATTTTAGTGAAAATTTGAATGGGGCTGCTCTTAATTATTCCACATATGATAAGGAATTGTATGCATTAGTAAGAGCTTTGCAAACATGGCAACACTATCTCTTGCCCAAAGAGTTTGTCATCAACAGTAACTATGAGTCCTTAAAGTATTTAAAAGGACAAGGCAAGCTTAACAAAAGGCATGCCAAATGGGTAGAGTTCTTGGAGCAGATTCCCTATGTGATCAAGCACAAGAAAGGTACGTCTAATATGGTTGCAGATGCACTCTCAAGAAGGTATGCTCTGTTCACTACTCTTGAAACTAAGTTCATTGGCTTTGATCATATTAAGGCATTGTATGAGCATGATCCAGACTTTGCACAAATCTATAAAACTTGTGTGCATCTTTGCTCAAAATGGATTTTTTAGGCATAATGATTACTTGTTTAAAGAAAAGAGATTGTGTGTTCCTAAAGGTTCCATTAGGGAATTACTTGTGAAGGAGGCACACGAGGGGGGACTAATGGGACATTTTGGGATCCAAAAGACTCTAGACATGCTGCATGAACATTTTTATTGGCCACACATGAAGCGTGATGTACATAAATTGTGTGAAAGATGTATTGTATGTAAGCAGTCTAAGTCAAAATTATTGCCTCATGGGTTATATACTCTTTTGCCTATTCCAGATTTCCCTTGGATTGATATTTCTATGGATTTTGTGTTAGGACTACCTCGGTCTAAAAATGGCAAAGATTCTATTTTTGTTGTGGTGGACAGGTTTTCTAAGATGGCATATTTTATCCCGTGCAAAAAGGTTGATGATGCAATCCACATTGTTGATTTGTTCTTCAAGGAAGTGGTAAGACTCCATGGGCTTCCAAGAAGCATTGTCTCTGATCGTGATACTAAATTCTTAAGTCATTTTTGGAGGACATTATGGAGTAAGCTGGGAACTAAACTTCTCTTTTCTACTACTTGTCATCCACAAACTGATGGCCAAGGCGAGGTAGTGAATAAAACTCTTTCTTCTCTTTTGAGGGCTGTAATTAAAAAGAATATCAAGTCATGGGAACAATGTTTTCCCCACGTTGAGTTTGCATATAATAGGGTTGTTCATAGTGCTACTCATTATTCTCCTTTTGAAATTGTTTATGGCTTAAACCCTCTCAGTCCTCTTGATTTGCTACCTTTGCCTAGGAACTCTGTTTTTCAGCATAAAGATGGTAAGAGTAAGGCTGAATATGTGCGGAAACTACATGAGAAGGTAAAGGCAAACATTGAAAAAAAGGTAGAGAGTTACGTCAAGCAAGCGAACAAAGGAAGGAAAAAGGTAGTGTTTGAACCAGGTGATTGGGTTTGGGTTCATTTGAGAAAGAGAGGTTTCCTGCCCAAAGGAAATTTAAGCTTCAACAAAGGGGAGATGGTCCTTTCCAAGTGCTATCCAAGATTAATGATAATGCCTATAAAATAGATCTCCCTGGTGAGTATGGTGTAAGTGCTACTTTTAATGTGGCTGATTTGTCCCTTTTTGATGTAGGAGAAGAGGATTACAATTTGAGGACAAATTCTTCTAAAGAAGGAGAGAATGATGAGGACATAGGAGGCGGCATGACCAATGCAACAAACTTGGAGGACATACAAGGTCTTGGAGGCCCAATGACAAGAGCAAAAGCTAAAAAGGCTAAAGAGGCTCTAAATCTCTTGGTGACCACTTTACTTGAGACAAGCCCAAGTGTAAAGGAAGAAGAGACCGCAATGATACACTTAATTCAGATTGAAGACCTTGAAGAATAAACCTCGATGGATATCCATGAAGGCTTCATTTTACTTGGCCCAAATTCTGCACTTAGTTTTATTCTCCTTATATTTAGTTAAACTTTTGTAATAAGGCCTATTGGCCTGGCTTATTGGGCTTTGTGTGTAAGCTTATTTAAGTTAAACTCAATATAGATGTTGTCCACCATATAAGGGAACACCATAGCCTTTTTGAGGGGACGGCAGAATTCAAAGTTAACCTTTTTGGTGAGAGACTAGCTTCTCTAAGGTTCTTTTGAGAATCTCTGAACTTATCAAGGGCATCGATCCTTGTGGCGTTCTTGGGCTTATCAGTTCTTTAGAATTGTGGAGCCTTCCTATAGTCCATAAATTTCAGTTTTCGTTCTATATTTCTTGGTTTCGTATCTCCAGATTCCCTTATTGGTTTTCGGTGTTTCTTGAGCCAAAATCGTGTTTCGGAAAGCCATCTTTCGCCTTGTTTTGGAATCGCTCAAATCCGAGGTCTATAGCATGAGATACGTTCGGTTCTTATCAGGACGTTTTGCAGGCTGAATTTTCGGTGCAAAATTCCATTCCTAGTTGATCCAATCATCCATTTCTTTCGGGAATCATATCAGCTTCCAGTAATCAGAAATCCATATCTTTGAGGTTGTAACCGTGTTGTATCGGACCTTCATGGGCCTTGTGTTACTTGAGTAGGCTCAACAACTTGTTGTGAGTCTTCTCCATTTTCCATCTGTGGTTCTATGTAGTCTTGTTGCTCCCGAACTTCTTCGAGGTACACCTTACTCCCACTGGTTCTTTTAGAGATGAACTCTTTCTCCAAAAAGGACACCATTCCGAATAACAAACACTTTGTGATCAGTAGGATTGTAGACATAGTATCCTTTAGTTTCCTTAAGATACCCTACAAATAGGCATTTTGAGGATCTGGATGATAATTTATCAGAGGCTTGGTGTTTAACGTAAACCTCACATCCCCAAATTTTAAGAAAGGACAAACTGGGTTTCTTCCCAGTCCATATCTCATATGGTGTCTTTTCAACTGCCTTTGACGAAACACGATTGAGTGTGAGCGTAGCTGTTTCTAAGGCATAGTCCCAAAAGGAAGGAGGAAGATCTGTTTGACTCATCATAGATCGAACCATATCTAATAGAGTTCGATTCGTCCACTCAGAAACATCATTCCTTTGAGGTGTTCCTGGAGGAGTAAGTCATGAGATGATCCCACAACTCCTAAGATGGTCAATGAACTCTTGGCTCAAGTATTCACCACCCCGATCGGATCAAAGGGCTTTAATTGTTTTGCCAAGTTGGTTTTGCACTTCATTTTGGAATATTTTGAACATTTCAAAAGATTCAGACCTTTGTTTCATTAGATATATATACCCATATCTACTAAAATCGTCTATGAATGTAATGAAGTACAAATGACCACCTCTGGCAGATGTATTCATTGGTCTACACACATCGGTATGTATGAGGCCCAATAAATCAGTGGCTCTCCCACTGTGCCCAGTTAAAGGCGCCTTTGTCATCTTTTCCAATAAATAAGACTCACATGTATCAAATGATTCAAAATCAAATGAGTTAAGAAATCCATCTTGATGGAGTTTCGAAATGCGTTTCTCATTTATATAGCCTAGCGACAATGCCATAGGTAGGTCAGATTCAAATCATTTGACTTGAACCTTTTAGTAGTTATGTCATAGATATGTCCATTCAATTTTCTACTATCCTTGAGACCATACATTTATTCAAATGTGAGATCCACATGTAGTATCTAATACCCATATTGAGGAAGTGGAAAAGCGAATATCTATGACATAGATACTTGAAGCGATAGCCCCGCTATCCTTCTTGTTCTTTTCCAGATCTTCGAGGTAGATTTTGCAATTCCATTTCAAATGACCAAGCTCATTCTAAAAGAAGCAGACTCTATCCTTCAGAGGTTTTGCCTTCCTGGCATTCTGTTTCATACCCCTTCCTTTCTGAACGAACAAAAAAGTACTAGGCCTCTTCTTAAGGCTCAGCTCAGCAATTTTGAGCATCCCATGCAGTTTAGAAATTGATTCCTCCATGTTGTCCATGTTTGTGATCCATGACAAAGTTATCATAACTTCCTGGGAGTGAGTTCAAGATCACATCTGTAGCTAACTCCTGGAACATGGGGAATCCAAGCCTCTCAAGGTGATCAATGTAGCCTTTCATTTTCAACTAATGAGGACTAACTGATTCACCTTCAGCCATCTTACAAGAAAATAAGGCCTTTGTGGTCTCATACCTCTCTTGCCTTGCCTGTTACTGAAACATTTCTGTAGGATGAACAATCATCTCAGAGTCCTCCACATGTTCTAGATCTCTATTGAGGTCTAGAAGCATAGTGGCCGGCAAGCATCAGGCATCCTGTATCCACAGAGTCATCCTTATGCTTCGTATATGCATTAGTCTGAGCCCTTGGATCAGCAGCTGCAGGCTCTTCAGGAATGGGTTGATTGATGAGATACTCTTTTCTTTCGTGTTTAGGATCAACGCTTAAGTTCCCAAACATGTCAAGAAAGTTTGTCTCATCGAGTTCGTCCTTCTCATGGACTGATCGCATTGATGGTGTTGAAGTATTACTAGACTACATGATTCTACAACTAAAGATATGCAAAGTTTAAGATGTAACCTGCCACTGAATTAAGAACCCTCATTATAATTAGTGGGCTAAGATCCATATTTGGCTTAAATTTAAGTCTGCTTTGGCAGGACGCTTAAATTAAGTTATTTAGGTAGGCAACGTCTTTGCCAATTACATCACATGTAATTCTTAGATCTTTATGAGGTTCGATCATCATATGACTTGGCATGTTTAATCCCATCTAATTCCTTGAGATCCAAAACCATTTTGATAATCTCAATCAAGTCAAGACAATAATGAATATTGAGTATCACCATTACTCACTCTTGTCTCACCAAGATAACTCAGATGCATCCACTTTGGTGGAACATACAAATGGGCGATCTAGGTTTTGACAAGTATTCATTTATTGATGGCATTATGACTTAAGATTTTATTTAGAGGGTATAATTTAATTAATCCTATTAATTCTACTTATATGAATGCAATCACTATTGTATCTCATATAATATCTAAATTAATTATGAGTAATCTAATCAAAACATAATTAAAACTCTTAATTGATTATGAGTGATCTAATCAAATCATAATTAAAACTCTAAATTAATCATGCAATGATTAAATCAAGGCATAATCAAAATTGTGACACAACATGGCTCAACCTTAACCTAAAATCCTCTCAAGCCAATGAGAGGACTTCTCTAAAGACAAAAAGAAATACATTAGGAGAAACCTCGTTTCAACATACGAGGGGAGTGGGATGAGAAAAGTGTTGGGACCCGTACACGCAGCGAAATTAAAACTTTTACGAATCCCATCGGAGGATCGCTCAATGACGTTTAAATCAAGGTTTAGGGTTTCCGAACCATACCTATGCCGAACTATTTGAACTGGTGGGCTACCTTCTCGATCAGCAGAAGTCGACTCTTAGAATCGCCTTTCTCTACCGGTATCCACAGGAACAGCCTTCAGAAACACGAACAGAAGCGTGCTAGCGCCTCTGAACTGTGCATCTCACTATTTTCAATTTAGGGTTTCTCGCGGCTTTTCTAATACGCTTAACAAAATGTCTCGTAGGTTTTTTTAAACCTAGCAGGCGTATTATATTCAAAATTAGTCCTCATTAATTTGAAATTCGAATTTTGAATTTGGATTAAAAATATATATTAATTAAATCTATCTGATAGATGTAATCTAATCTATTTATTTAATCCAAATTAAAAGCCTTTTGATTTAATTTATCTCTATAAATTAAATCCGAGAAATGATATCTATCTATTTAATTAAAACTAAGATACTATATCTCAATTTAAATTAAATAAAATATATGATATCTTTATTCGAAAATTAAATCTGAGATACAATATCTCTATTTGTTTTAGATATTTAATTTATCAAATAAATTAAATTCAAACAAATATTATAATCTTTATTAAATAATATTATTATATTAATTTCGAATTTAATATATATATATATATATATATATATATATATATATCCTAGATTAAAAACAGTATTCATTAAATCTTATACAGATATAAGATTCAATGAATCACGGACACTTTACTCGTGTTGGGCTATTCTTGTGTGCGATCCTGCAGGCCCACATGAGATTGCCAGCGGGCCAATATTGCACCGGCCCACAAGTCGCAAGCGGCCTCTAGTAAGACATTGTGACTACCCAATTCATATGGGGATCGATGATATGATACAACCTATCGTACAACCATGTCACGTTCCTTTTGTCACACGATAATTTGGTCAAGGATGAGGCATGGATAAAGTCAACTTCTGTTCTTGACCATTACTTTCTCGATTCTTGAGTAGTCTAATTGAAATGGAAACTCCTTTCTATAGTAGTATGGCCATACATTTCTCAGACTGACTCATCGAGGGGCCCAATATTATCTCTCTACAAATGTGAGGGACAAATTTCATCTTGACCATTCACATTCCTCTGCATGAAAACCACTGATCCCGATCATTGTCTTTATCATCACTCGGTCAAAGGTGACTTTTGACTAAGTCAAAGATCAGCGACTCATCGTGTAGGAATCCATGATGATCTCAGGTCGACGGGCATTGTGACGCGGTTATACATGAGAAAAGCTTATGACTTATTCCATGCAGCTTTCTTATAGTGGGTCGGTCCAGCACCTTGTACTCTTATAAGTGCCTATGACTTTGACTCGTATCTCCATACTCATCAAAGTCATACTGGTCTTATTTCATCTTCGCTCTCGCGGAGATGACCGACCATGGACATTTAGGATAATCTATAAGATATATCCAAGGATCAGTTATCACTATAAACATGCAAATGAAATGATAAATAAAGGAGAATACTTTAACATAAACATCTAAAATACAATGACTTGCAACCCAGTCACACCGAGCTCATCTCCAAGCCACCATATACCAAGAATAAGTCCTTAGTCCTTCTTAAGTACTTAAGGATATTCTTGACAATGATCCAGTGATCCTCACTTTGGATCTTGTTGATATCTCATGGTCATACTCAAGGCAAATGACACATCGGTCGAGTACATAACATGGTATACATGATAGATCCAATGGCTGAAGCATATGGAATCTTACTCATGCGGTCTCTTTGATCTTGTGTACTAGGACACAAATCCTTACTGAGATGAATGCCATGAGACATGGGCATATAACCCCTTTTGGAATCCTACATACTGAATCTATGCAGTATCTTGTCTATGTATGTGCTCTGACTTAGGCCTATCAGCCTCTTAGATCTATCTCTATAGATCCTAATCCCAAGGATGTAAGTGGCTTCGCCTAAATCTTTCATTGAGAAAGACTTTCCTAACCAAGACTTGACACTCTGCAAGGTAGGAATGTCATTCCCAATGAGTAGGATGTCATCAACATAAAGCACTAGAAATACAAGCGTGCTCCCACTTTAACCTTCTTGTAAACACAAGGTTCATCTATGTTTTGAATGAATCCAAACTCTTTGACTACTTCATCAAAGCGATGATTCCACTCGAGATGCTTGCTTCAATCCATAAATGGATCTTTGAAGCTTGCAAACTTTACGAGAGAGTCCTCTGGACGCACAAAACCCTCGAGGTTGTGTCATGTACACATCCTCAAGGAGCTTTCAGTTAAGGAAGGCTGTTTTGACGTCCATACTGCCATATTTCATAGTCGTAATATGATGCAATGGCAAGAAGGATTCTGATTGATTTGGCCATTGCAACTGGGGAAAAGGTTTCATCATAGTCCACGCCATGAGTTTGAGTGAATCCTTTTGCAACCAGTCGTGCTTTGAAGATATTTACTTTGCCATCCATGTCAGTTTTCTCTTTGAAAACCCACTTGCCTTAATGGTTTTTACCTTGGGTGGATCGACTAAGGCCCATACCTCATTGTCGTACATGGATTGCATTTGAGACTTCATGGCACTAAGCCATCTTTCGGAGTTGGGTCCCACCATGGCCTCGCGATAGGTAGTTGGCTCATTGTGCTCAATGAGCAAAACATCAAGGCTTCCGTGTCCAATCCATATCTCGAGGTTGTAGCCGTGTTCTATCGGACCTTCGTGGGTCTTGTGTTACGTAGGCTCAACAACTTGTTGTGAGTCTTCTCCGGTTTCCATCGTGGTTCTACATTGTCTTGTGACTCTCGAACTTCTTCGAGGTTCACCTTACTCATTGGTTCTTTTAGAGATAAACTCTTTCTCCAAAAGGACACCATTCAGAATAACAAACACTTTGTGATCGGTAGGGATTGTAGACATAGTATCCTTTAGTTTCCTTAGGATACCCCACAAAAAGGCATTTTGAGGATCCGGATGATAATTTATCGGAGGCTTGATGTTTGACATAAACCTCACATCCCCAAATTTTAAGAAATGACAAGTGGGTTTCTTCCCAGTCCATATCTCATATGGTGTCTTTTCAAGCGCCTTTGACGGAACACGATTTAGTGTGAGCGCGAGGTGTTTCTAGGGCATGGCCCCAAAGGAAGGTGGAAGATCTGTTTGACTCATCATAGATCATGCGTTGCTCATTTATATGGCCTAGACGACAATGCCATAGATAGGTCGGATTCAAATCATTTGACTTGAACCTTTTACTAGTTATGTCATAGATATGTCCATTCAATTTTTCTACAGTCCTTGAGATCCTACATTTATTCAAATGTGAGATCCACATGTAGTATCCAATACCCATGTTGAGGAAGTAGAAAAACGAATATCTATGACATAGATACTTGAGCGATAGCCTGGCTATCCTTCTTGTTCTTCTCCGAGATCTTCGAGGTAGAGTTTGCAATTTCTTTTCAAATGACCAAGTTCATTGTAAAAGCAGCCAGGACTCTATCCTTCGAGGTTTTCCTTCTTGGCTTTCCGTTTCATATTCCCCTTCCTTTCTGAACGGTCAAAACAGTGTTGGGCCTCTTCGTAAGGCTTAGCTTCGCGATTTTGAGCATTTCATGCGGTTCGAAATTGATTCCTCCATGTTGTTCATGTTGTAATCCATGACAAAGTTATCATAACTTCACAGGGAGTGAGTTCAAGATCACATCGTAGCTAACTCCTGCAGGACATGGGGAATTCAAGCCTCTCAAGCCTTGCTTTTTATTCTTGGAACATTTTAGTAGGATGAACAATCATCTCAAAAGCCTCCACATGTTCTAGATCTTTATTGAGGTCTAGAAGCATAGTGGCAAGCATCGAGCATCTGCATCCACGAGTCATCTTTATGCTTCGTATAAGCATCGTTCGAGCTCTTGGATCGGTAGTTGAAGGCTCGTCAAGAATGGGTTGATTGATGAGATACTCTTTTCTTTCGTGTTTAGGATCAACGCTTAAGTTCCCAAACATGTCAAGAAGAGTTTGTCTCATCGAGGTTCGTCCTTCTCAAGGACTGATCGCATTGATGGTGTTGAAGTATTACTAGACTACATGATTCTACAACTAAAGATATGCAAAGTTTAAGTAGTAACCTCCTTTGAATTAACAACCCTCATTATAATTAGTGGGCTAAGATCCATATTTGGCTTAAATTTAAGTCCGCTTTGGCGGGACGCTTAAATTAAGTTATTTAGGTAGGCAAACCCCTTGCCAATTACATCATATGTAACTCTTAGATCTTTATGCGATTCGATCATCATAT
The DNA here is from genome assembly GCA_025563575.1 of Acacia pycnantha. Classification (NCBI taxonomy): domain Eukaryota; kingdom Viridiplantae; phylum Streptophyta; class Magnoliopsida; order Fabales; family Fabaceae; genus Acacia; species Acacia pycnantha. Next base: position 999,149 of record JAMWYP010000248.1, read on the forward strand.
GGCGTGGCATGTTTAATCCCATCTAATGCTTTGAGATCCAAAACCGTTTTGATAATCTCAATTAAGTCTGGACAATAATGAATATTGAGTATCACCATTACTCACTCTTGTCACACCAAGATAACTCGAGATGCATCCACTTTGGTGGAACATACAAATGGGCGATCTAGGTTTTGACAAGTATTCATTTATTGGTGGCATTATGACTTAAGATTTTATTTAGAGGGTATAATTAGATTAATCCTATTAATTATACTTATATGAATGCAATCACTATTGTATCTCATATAATATCTAAATTAATTATGAGTGATCTAATCAAAACATAATTAAAACTCTAAATTGATTATGAGTGATCTAATCAAATCATAATTAAAATTCTAAATTAATTATGAGTGATCAATCAAAATAATTAAAATTCTAAATTAATTATGAGTGATCTAATCAAACCATAATTAAAATTCTAAATTAATTATGAGTGATCTAATCAAAACATAATTAAAATTCTAAATTAATTATGAGTGATCTAATCAAAACATAATTAAAATTCTAAATTAATTATCGTGATCAAATCAAGACATAATTAAAATTGTGACACAACATGGCTCGACCTTAACCTAAAATCCTCTCAAGCCAATGAGAGGACTTCTCTAAAACAAAGAAGTACATCAAGAGTATTTAGAGAGAGAGAGAGGCTGTATCGCATGCCATATTTAAAATTTACAACAATTGTAAAACTCTAGAGCCATGTTGTTCACCATACCCAAACAACATTTTGAAAGGTAAATCACAACATATATTAAGTCATACAATTATGAAATAAAATATTATGATTAATCTTATCATGATTTAAATTTTCTAATTTATATTATATTATAAATATAATATAATATCATGATTTAAATTCTCTAATTTAAATTATATTATATACTATATATAATATAATATCATGATTAAATTTTCTAATTTATATTATATTATAAATACAATATAATATCATGATTTAGATTATCTGATTTATATTATATTATATACTATATATAATATAATATCATGATTTAAATTTCAGACTTACATTATATTTTATACAATATATAATATAATATCATGATTTAAATTCTCGCGCTACTGACAATCAGCCGTGATCCCTACTGCCTCGTTAGAAATTTCAAAATAAAATATTGTTTTCGAAAATAATTTCCCAAAAAACGTGATTTTTTTCGAAAATAATTTCCAAAAAAAAACGTGATTTTTTTCCCGAAAATTTCAAACCCTAACGAACTGATCGACATCGGATCCAAACGTTTGAATCCACGCGAACCGCCTACACGGTCCATCTGAATAATTCGTAGAACCGACGCAATATCCAGGCCAGCTATCCATAGAAACACTAACGCCGAAGTTTTGTAATTCAAACGCATACAAAGATCCGGTTTTGGCATATATATCATATATATAAACACACGTAAAACCTAATTTAAACGCACGTGCAGTTGAGTTGGCTCACGATGCCCTTTGTTGGGATCCGTACACGCGGTGGAGTAAAAAAATTACGGATCCCTTAGGCGGATCGCTCAATCGGCGTTTAAATCAAGGTTTAGGTTTCCGAATCGTACCTTTGCAGAACAATTTGAATGGTGGGCTACCTTTCGATCGGCGACCAGACTCTTTAGAATCGCCTTCCTCTACTTGGTATCCACACGAGCGGCCTTGAAACACGAAGTGGAGGCGTGCTAGCGCCAGGCCCCGTGCGTCTCTCTATTTTCTATCTAGGGTTTCTTATGGCTTTCTAATACGCTCGACAAAATGTCCGTAGGTTTTTCTAAACCTACTAGGCGTATTATATTCAAAACCAATTTTGAATTTGGATTAAAAAAATATTAATTAAATCTATCTGATAGATCTAATCAAATCTATTTATTTAATCCGAATTAAAAGCCCTCGATTTAATTTATATTTATAAATTAAATCAAGATATAATATCGTTATATTTAATTTAAAATGAGATCGATATCTCGGTTCAAATTAAATATGATATGCAATATCTTTATTCGAAAAATAAATCTGAGATACAATATCTCAATTTATTATAGTTATTTAATTTATCAAATAAATTAAATACTATATATAATAATATTATTGTCAATAAATAATATCATTATTATTTTCGAATTTAATATATATTAAATCAAGATATGATATCATTATATTTAATTTAAAATGAGATAATTTAAAATGAGATCAAAATTAAATCTGAGATACAATATCTCAATTTATTATAGTTATTTAATTTATCAAATAAATTAAATACTATATATAATAATATTATTGTCAATAAATAATATCATTATTATTTTCGAATTTAATATATTTATATATGCATATATATATATACACACACATCCTAAATTAAATAAGTATTCATTAAATCTTAAACACATTTAAGATTCAATGAATCTGACACTCTTGCTCGTGTTGGGCCATTCTTGTGTGCGACCTGTAGGCCACAGCATGAGATTGGTAGCGGACACATACTGTACCAGCCCACAAGTCGCAAGCGGCCTCTAGCAAGACATTGTGACTACCCAATTCATATGGGGATCGTTGATAAGTACAATGACTTGCCCCTAGGGCATAATTTCCAACACAACCTTAACCTAAAATCCTCTCAAGCCAATGAGAGGACTTCTCTAAAGACAAAAAGAAATACATTAGGAGAAACCTCGTTTCAACATACGAGGGGAGTGGGATGAGAAAAGTGTTGGGACCCGTACACGCAGCGAAATTAAAACTTTTACGAATCCCATCGGAGGATCGCTCAACGGCGTTTAAATCAAGGTTTAGGGTTTCCGAACCATACCTATGCCGAACTATTTGAACTGGTGGGCTACCTTCTCGATCAGCAGAAGTCGACTCTTAGAATCGCCTTCCTCTACCGGTATCCACACGAACAGCCTTCAGAAACACATGTAATACCCTGAAAATCTCATTTATGATAAGTATCATATTGAGCAAATATTGCCTATTGGAAATAGGTGAATATATGGTCTCCAAGACCTTGTGGTGAATTTTTAGGGTAATTACTCCTGAAATTAGAAAATGTGCAAATAGGTCCCTAAAACGTTTAAGAATGTGCAATTAGGTCGCTAAATGCATTTACGAGTTATATAATACCCTGTGAAAATTATAAAGAGGCAAGAAAATATTCATTTGAAATAAGGAAGTATATTGTCCCTAATTTAAGTAATTTATTAAATTACTACATTGGAAAATAAAGTGGGAAAAGTTAAAAAGTATTATAATGACAAAAATGCCCCCGTGAATTATGAACTAATGCATGGGACATAAAATACAAATGTCAATACAAAAGTTTGAAGATAAAGTGTTATCTTAATTAAGAGAATTATCAACTAGTGATAAGAGAGTAATTGAGTAATTATTGGCTAATTACTTAAGCATAGGCAAAGGAAATTCATAAATAATTATGTAAAACCCTAAAATTTGTGGTTTTTGGCCTAAAATTAGTATAAACATATTTGTTAATTAATTGGAAATTTTGGAGAAAAATAGTTGAGTTTAGGTATTTTTAAGCCTAAATACAAGAATGGACCAATTAGGGATTTTGTGGAATTTTTGGGAAAAATTAAATAAGTAAATAATTAAATAATTAAATAAATAAAAAAAAATATTGCTTAATATTAATGAAGGGCCAGCGAATAGAGGCAAGAAATAAGGACAAGAGTTGGTAAAAAATCATGGTGCCTTAACTTGCAAGTTGAAGTGTAAAATTGTATAAACAAGTACAATGAATAGTGATCAGATTTATAGGAAACGGATCCCGTCTAGAGTACCTGTGAATAGGTTTTCCAATGTCGAGTAAAATATTGATCGCTGAATTTTTATCTTCGCTAGCCTTTTCCGGAAGTTGATTCCGAGGTAGTAGAGCATTTTCCTAATAAGACGAAATAGGGAGAAATGCAGATAGTCACATTTTAAAGATAGGAGGCTCTTCCTTTGTAATCTTCACACCAAAAACCATTCTTCTCTAGTTGAGCTTTCCTAGAGAGAAGTTAGAGAGAGGAGCTCTGGAGGAGGAAGGAGCCCGGGGAATTTTGCAGCGAAGCTCTGGGTAATTTTTCCGGTCTTTAGCTTTTAATGCTTTCAGTAGTTTTAGTAGTAATGCTAGATAGATCTTTAGCTTTATTTTAAGTATTAAATTCAAAAATCATGGTGGGGTCGGAGTTATACTGTATTGTTTGAGCATAAGGTTAACCGTTACCTGAGATCCAATGGGGTAAATTGGATCTCAGCTGTAGCTTCAAGGTCCAGAGAACCAAGAACCGGAGAGCGGGAGAAACAACATGACTAGACCGAATGTCAGGAAAAGGGAAGGCACCGATAGACGGAGCCATAGAGAGGAACCAAGGGCGAGTCGTAGAAATGCACCGGCCGAGGCAAGTGCTAAGAAGATCATCGAGTCAAATGTCGAGGCATGGGTCTAATGAAGTTATTTCAATAGTTTGGTGTCAAGGCAAGGCTAGTCTACGTGGGTGTGCCAATCCGCCGCCGTATAAGTCGGTGAGGCCCCCATGGTAGACACTTACCCGGCCATTCATTCGGTTAAGCAATGAGTTAGGTTCATTGCCCCAAGTCCGGTCAAGGCTTGGTCTAGGTTGTATAGTTACTTTTGTGAAATGTAATTGTACAAAGCTCGTATATTGTATCACATGATTATTCCTTCGAGAAATTTTTAATATACCAAAGATACGCTCGGCATCGTCATATGTCGGGGTATTTTTATATCAAAGTTACTCATATATTGTCCAAATTTTTAGTACATTGCTCTCCGTTTCCGCGGTACTCTGAAGTAGCACCTCAAGTTTTGTTTGACTTTTATAAAAACAGGTGTCATCCGACACGATTTATGCTACAGAATTTGGGGTGTTACAACGAACAGAAGCGTGCTAGCGCCTCTGAACTATGCATCTCACTATTTTCAATTTAGGGTTTCTCGCGGCTTTTCTAATACGCTTAACAAAATGTCTCGTAGGTTTTTTTAAACCTAGCAGGCGTATTATATTCAAAATTAGTCCTCATTAATTTGAAATTCGAATTTTGAATTTGGATTAAAAATATATATTAATTAAATCTATCTGATAGATGTAATCTAATCTATTTATTTAATCCAAATTAAAAGCCTTTTGATTTAATTTATCTCTATAAATTAAATCAGAAATGATATCTATCTATTTAATTAAAACTAAGATAATATATCTCAATTTAAATTAAATAAAATATATGATATCTTTATTCGAAAATTAAATCTGAGATACAATATCTCTATTTGTTTTAGATATTTAATTTATCAAATAAATTAAATTCAAACAAATATTATAATCTTTATTAAATAATATTATTATATTAATTTCGAATTTAATATATATATATATATATATATATATATATATATATATATATATATATATATATATATATATATCCTAGATTAAAAACAGTATTCATTAAATCTTATACAGATATAAGATTCAATGAATCTGGACACTTTTACTCGTGTTGGGCTATTCTTGTGTGCGACCCTGCAGACTCACATGAGATTGGCAGCGGGCCAATACTGTACTAGCCTACAAGTCGCAAGCGGCCTCTAGCAAGACATTATGACTACCCAATTCATATGGGGATCGATGATATGATACAACCTATCGTACAACCATGTCACGTCCCTTTTGTCACGCAATAATTTGGTCAAGGATGAGGCATGGAGAAAGTCAACTTCCTGTTCTTGACCATTACTTTCTCGATTCTTGAGTAGTCTAATTGAAATGGAAACTCCTTTCCATCGTAGTATGGCCATACATTTCTCAGACTGACTCATCGAGGGGCCCAGTATTATCTCTCTACAAATGTGAGGGACAAATTCCATCTTGACCATTCACATTCCTCTGCATGAAAACCACTGATCCCGATCATTGTCTTTATCATCACTCGGTCAAAGGTGACTTTTGACTAAGTCAAAGATCAGCGACTCATCATGTAGGAATCCATGATGATCTCAGGTCGACGGGCGTTGTGACGCGGTTATACATGAGAAAAGCTTATGACTTATTCCATGCAGCTTTCTTATAGTGGGTCGGTCCAGCACCTTGTACTCTTATAAGTGCCTATGACTTTGACTCGTATCTCCATACTCATCAAAGTCATCTTGGTCTTATTTCATCTTCGCTCTCGCGGAGATGACCGACCATGGACATTTAGGATAATCTATAAGATATATCCAAGGATCAGTTATCACTATAAACATGCAAATGAAATGATAAATAAAGGAGAATACTTTAACATAAACATCTAAAATACAATGACTTGCCCCTAGGGCATAATTTCCAACAAAAAGAATGTACATCAAGAGTATTTAGAGAGAGAGGCATGGCTCGCAGGCCATATTTAAAATTTACAACAATTGTAAAACTCTGGAGCCATGTTGTTCACCATAGGCAAACAATATTTGAAAGGTAAATCACAACATACATTAATTCATACAATTATGAAATAAAATATTATGATTAAACTTATCATGATTTAAATTCTCTACTTTATATTATATTACATAATAAATATAATATAGAGTAAATACCCTTTTGGGTCCCTGGAAAAACACGCTCTACCCATTTTGGTCCCTGAGTAAAAAAAATGTCATTTCGGTCCTTTTTAGGGACTAAAAAGGATTTTTTTTTGAATTTGTGAGGGATTAAAATGCCCACAAAAAATGACTAAAAGGACTAAAAGGGACCTTTTTTTATTGTTTAAGGACTAAAAATGACATTTTTTTTAGGGACAATTACACTCAGGTCCCAAGGAAGGAAAAAAATTACAAAAAAGTCCATTGAAATCATAAAATTACAAAAAAGTCCCAAGAGAATTTTTGTTGTAAATACATACATTTCGTGTTGTAAATACATACAAATATTTACAACAGGAAAAGTATATATTTACAACAGGAAAAGTATATATTTACAACAACACGAAAAGTAATTTTCATTCCGTACAAATAATATCAAAAAAGTCTCAAACCATTTACAACAGGAAAAATATATATTTACAACAACATTTAAACACCTGACCATTTACAACAGAAAAAGTATGTATTTACAACAACATTTAAAAAATTCTTTACAAATAATATCAAAAAAGTCCCAAACCATTTACAACAGAAAATATATGTATTTACAACAAGAAATGTATGTATTTATAACAAAAATTTCCTTGGGACTTCTGGGTAATTTTGTGATTTCAAGGGACTTTTTTGTAATTTTTTCCTTCTTTGGGACCTGAATGTAATTCTCCCTTTTTTTTACTCAGGGACCAAAATGGGTAGCGCGTGTTATTTCAGGGACCAAAAATGGTATTTACTCTATAATATAATATCATGATTTAAATTCTCTAACTTATATTAGATCATAAATATAATATAATATCATGATTTAAATTCTTTAATTTACATTATATTATATACTATATATAATATAATATCATGATTTAACTAGAGTAAATACCCTTTTGGGTCCCTGGAAAAACACGCTCTACCCATTTTGGTCCCTGAGTAAAAAAAAGTCATTTTCGGTCCTTTTTAGGGACTAAAAAGGATTTTTTAGGAATTTGTGAGGGATTAAAATGCCCACAAAAAATAACTAAATTAAAAGAACTAAAAGGGACCTTTTTTTTACTGTTTAAGGACTAAAAATGACATTTTTTTTTACTCAGGGACCAAAATGGGTAGCGCATGTTATTTCAAGGACCAAAAGGGCTATTTACTCTATAATATAATATCATGATTTAAATTCTCTAATTGACATTATATTATATACTATATATAATATAATATCATGATTTACTTCTCTAACTTATATTATATCATAAATATAATATAATATCATGATTCAAATTCTCTAATTTACATTATATTATATACTATATATAATATAATATCATGATTTAATCCTCTAATTTATATTATATTATAAATATAATATAATATCATGATTTAAATTCTCTAATTTACATTATATTATATACTATATATAATATAATATCATGATTTAATTCTCTAACTTATATTATATCATAAATATAATATAATATCATTATTTAAATTCTCTAATTTACATTATATTATATACTATATATAATATAATATCATGATTTAATCCTCTAATTTATATTATATTATAAATATAATATAATATCATGATTTAAATTCTCTAATTTACATTATATTATATACTATATATAATATAATATCATGATTTAATTCTCTAACTTATATTATATTATAAATATAATATAATATCATGATTTTAATTCTCTAATTTACATTATATTATATACTATATATAATATAATATCATGATTAAATTCTCGCGCTACGAACAGTCAACCGGGAAATTTTCAAAATAAACATATTGTTTTCGAAAATAATTTCCTAAAAAACGTGATTTTTTTCGAAAATTTCAAACCCTAACGTGATTGCACGAACTGAACGATTCAGAACATGGCTGTTGTTCGAGCGTGAACAACGTCCGAACTATTCAGAACGCAACTGACGCATGAACTCGAACTGCGATCTCAGCGTCCTGATCGACATCGGATCTGAACGTTTCAGATCCACTAGAATCAGCCACATAGTCCGACTTGGAACCCGTAGAAACTCTAACGCGAGTTTTTGAATTTAAATACATTACTGGATTCGGTTTTAACCATATATACATCATATATATAATCTCATATAAACCCTATCGCGTATGAACGTTTTAAATGCATACAGGATTCAATTAATCATATATCGATTCAAAACACATACATGGATTCGGCTTAAGCATACATGTATCTCATACATAAACACACGTATAAAACCTAATTTAAACGCTCTGTTGAGTTGGCTCTGATGCCACTGTTGGGATCCGTACACGCAACGGAGCAAAACCTTTTACGAATCTCATCCAAAGGATCGCTCAACGGCGTTTAAATCAAGGTTTAGGGTTCGAATCATACCTATGCTGAACAATTGAACTGGTGGGCTACCTTCTCGATCAGCAGAAGTCGACTCTTAGGATCGCCTTCCTCTATCGGTATCCACACGAACGGAAACGTGCTAGCGCCTCTGAATTGTGCGTCTCTCTATTTTCTATCTGGGTTTCTCGCGGCTTTCTAATACGCTTGACAAAATGTCCCGTAGGTTTTTCTAAACCTAGTAGGTGTATTATATTCAAATTTTCAATATGGATTAAAATATATATTAATTAAATCTATCTGATAGATCTAATCTAATCTATTTATTTAATCCAAATAAAAGCCTTCTGATTTAATTTATCTCTATAAATTTAAATATGAGAAATGATATCTTTATTCGAAAATTAAATCTGAGATACAATATCTCAATTTATTATAGTTATTTAATTTATCAAATAAATTAAATACTATATATAATAATATTATTATCTATAAATAATATTATTATTATTTCAAATTTTATATATATATATATATATATATATATATATATATATATATATCCTAGATTAAATACAATATTCATTAAATCTTAGACATATATAAGATTCAATGAATCTAGACACTTTTGCTCGTGTTGGGCTATTCTTGTGTGTGACCCCGCAGCCCACATGAGATTGGCGGCAGCCAATACGTACCGGACCACAAGTCACAAGCGGCCTCTAGCAAGACATTGCGACTACCCAATTCATATGGGGATCGATGATACGATACAACCTATCGTACAACCATGTCACGTCCCTTTTGTCACGCGATAATTTGGTCAAGGATGAGGCATGGAGAAAGTCAACTTCCTGTTCTTGACCATCACTTTCTCGATTCTTGAGTAGTCTAACAATTGAAATGGAAACTCCTTTCCATCGTAGTATGGCCATACATTTCTCAGACTCACTCATCGAGGGGCCCAGTATTATCTCTCTACAAATGTAATGGACAAATTCCATCTTGACCATTCACATTCCTCTGCATGAAAACCACTGTTCCCAATCCAAGCCTTTATCATCACCCGGTCAAATGTGACTTTTGACTTGGTCAAAGATCAGCGACTCATCAAAAGGCGTTGTGACGTTGTTATACATGAGTAAAGCTTATGACTTATTCTATGCAGCTTTCTCATAGTGGGTCGGTCCAGCACCTTGTACTCTTACAAGTGCCTATGATTTTGACTCGTATCTCCATACTCATCAAAGTCATACTGGTCTTACTTCAACTTCGCTCCCGCGGAGATAACCGACCAGGGACATTTAAGATAATCTATAAGATATATCCAAGGATCAGTTATCACTATAAACATGCAAATGAAATGAAAACTAAAGGAGAATACTTTAAATATCATTAACGTTTAAAGTACAATGACTTTCCCCTAGGGCATAATTTCCAACAAAAAGCTCTTATTCTTCCTTCCCAGCCATCTGTCTCCAGAGCTGGTCCATCTGCTCCTTCCACTGCTCCTCCTGATGAAGCTGAGTCTTCTAAGGCTGGACCATCTGCATCTGCTCCATCCTTCTCACAAGCAGCTATTCAGACTATTGTTGAGTCTTCAATCCAGACAACAATTGCTCCAGTGTTGCAGTCTTTGGAAATCTACAAGAAGTTGACAACTGAGCTGATCAAAACTATGTCCGCTGAGATGCTCAATCTCAAGCAACACATTGGCCTTACCATGGATATGGATTTGTCGGAAATGAAGACAGATCTGGAGTCTAGCTTTGCTGTTCTCTATGAACAACAATAGGAGCTTAAACAAGAAGTCCAGCGAGTAGTCGATCAACAATAGGTTGCTCAACAACAAATTACCAGGTTGGATGCAACCTTGGATGCTTTTGTTCAAAACTTCATCCCTGCTGGTTCTCAGATGCCTCCCTGACCTACTACACCTATGGCCTCACCTGTTGCGGCATCTACTCCTGTTCTTGCATCTACTCCAGCCACAGTGGTCATTCCATCTTCTCGGATCATTCCTGTTGACCCATCTACTGTCCCTCTTCCTTCATCCTCTTCTTCTGACTTTCCTGAAGGTGCTCCTCCTTCTCCCTCTGTTCAGGATCCCCTTTTCACTGATGACAAAGGGGGAGAGTAAAGTAGAGTAGATTTGAGATTTGGATTTTTCTTGCTTAGCTTATGTATGAATTGTTTATGATATGCGTTGTACTGAATTGGAAGTTATCATTAATGAATTTGTATTGCATATGGAACCTCAGAATCTTTTGATTTTCAGAATGTTATTCAAAAAAAAAAATTACTTCTTCATAAACCTTAAATTCTTCTCAATTCAAAAACTTATGAGATCCTACTATCTCAAATCATTTACTTTAGAATATTCATCATCAAAAAAGGGGAGAATGTTAGTTCTCGGTGTTTTGATGATTACAATTTCTAAGTTATTGAATTGAGTTATAAGTGTCTAAATCATGGTTTGCTCGAGCAGCTCATAGATCATGCCCGAGCATCATAGGGTTTCAGAGCATTCAAAATGATTTCAGTTAACCATGCTCGAGCAACATAACTATCGTGCCCGAGAAACATCGAGACAGAGCATTTTTAAAGAACTGAGCAATCATGCTCGAGCAGGAGCATTTCCTTGCTCGAGCAGCGTCGAGGCAGAAGGAAAAATATGCAAGTTAAAGAGTCTTGATCGAGCAGCAAAGAAGGCATGCTCGAGCAAAAGAAAAAGTTTGCTCAAGCAGAACTTCGCTATCACTAATGTTTCGCCTCTGAATAATGTCTGGCCGAGCATGAAAATTTTGATGCTTGAGCACCATGCTCGAGAAAAGACAAATGCTTGCTCGAGCAGCATCTCTCAAGCTCTTATTTTCCACATCTGAATGACGCCTGCCCGAGCATGATATATTCATGCTCAAGCACCATGCTCGAGCAAGAGGAAAAGGTTGCTCGAGCAGCATCGTTAAAATGACAAACTCTCGCCTCTACCTGAGTCTTGCTCAAGCAAGCATATTGGCATGCTCGAGCAAGCATATTGGCATGCTCGAGCATCAGCGTCTGAGATATGTTCTCTCGCTCTTTTGAAACAGCTTGCCCGAGCATGGAAATGTCCATGCTTGAGTAGACAAAAATCCTTGCTCGAGCATCAGCGACAAGGATCAATTTTTAACTTGTTCAGAAAAAGCTTGCCCGAGCAATCATGGATTCTTGCTCGAGCAAGATCCCTCTGTTTTGAAATCTCCCTTTGCGAAATTTATGAAATCACTGTGTTAATTTTAATACATCTTAAAGGTTTCTTCTACATTCCATCTGAGCATTAAATGCCATCTCACAACGGGCAAAATAAAATGAATGAAGAAGAATGTCTAACTGAAATATCCACCTGGATTATTTGAACGGCGAAGAACATTGTCCGAGGTTTCACTGTCTAACGAATACATTCATAAGTCACAACGGATAATCTTCAAACTTCACCAATGGTCATTTATTACAACACCTATAAATAGTCGAAACATTTAATTTGCCAACTGACTGAAACTTTGTGCATTCAATTAGTTCAACTACTACTACTGTTTCATTAATATATTTCTGTGCTTCAGTGATTCTCATATTTACTCATTAAGTGAGGAATCAAACACTATTTCATTTGTATTTGTTAAAATCTTAAGGTTGTGGAACCTTAAGTGTGGGTGTACAAATTACAACTTGTAAGGGGGAGCGAGTCCGAGAGTGAAAGGTGTAAGAACCGGCTGAACCCAAGAGGGGGGTGAATTGGGTTAAGTATAAAAACTTAGGAATTTTAAAAATATTTTTTCAACTCAGTAAAACCAATTTGTATGAAAATAAAGAGTTATAAAGCTATAGACAATCATTCAAACATATATGCTGGAAATATAGGAGATTAAGGAAGAGAATATGCAAACTGAGATTTATACTGGTTTGGCCCAATCCTTGACCTACGTACAGTCCCTAAGCTCCACTTGAGATTTTCAATCCATTATCCTCTTGTTTAATCCGGGCACAAGAGAAACCTTTACAAACCCACAAGTTCACCCAGGCACTTGTGAAGCCAAATCTCTCCCCCTTACACAATGTAAGGTTACAATCTGTTTCCAACTCAAGATTACTCAATCTTGAGTAACTCTCAGATAAAATGATTACAATGAATCTTCTCTCTCAGAAGTGAATGAATAAACACTGAAGTACAAATCATTTCACTATCTGTGATGAACTATATAAGCATTGAGAACAGAGTGTGTATAAGAAAAACGTTGGATTCAGAAATTTGGCATTTTGACAGTGTAAGCTGTTGTCCCTCGTTTTTCTCCCTCTTGAATGTGTCTCTACTTATAGATGAAGATCATTAGAACGTTGAGAATATGAACATTGTGAATAGTAACCATTGGAGATCAGTTGGAACTAGCCGTTAGAACTTTTGCACAACTTTCGATGTTCTGACACAAATATGAGATTTTGAGATTTGCTTCTAATCCTTCGTTTTAATCATCTGAAAATCACTAACAAATTGATTAAACATAGTTAAGAATAATAATGAGTGATGATATGAAGTATCTAGATCATATATGAAGATTTCGCAAATTCGAGAAAACTAATTTTCAGACAGAGCGTCGAAAACTGGAGTTTCCAAATGAAAACTGGAGTTTTCAACTGTTCACTTAAGTGAAAACTCGAGTTTTGAAACACAAACTCGAGTTTTGGTCTTTCTCAGGTAAATGTCGCGATTGAGATTCGAAGAACATCCTGAAATAGAAGCAAAACTCGAGTCATTAAGTGACAAACTTGAGTATATTATCTAGCTAAATAATTATTATATTAATTCCTTCTTTGCAAATTTAAATATGATTATAATTGATACAAAATGTAACATCCCATTTTCATAAAGCAGTATAAAATTTTTTCATCAGAGTAGAGCATCGGAACAAGAGTGTAACTGATATATATATTCAAAATTCTCACTGGCTAGTTACATAGACGGTACAGTAACCGAGAGTTTTCAAAAGTAAGAACAACAACAGAAAGTCTTCAGCCGGATCCCTAAGCTTGATGCTTCCCTCTCTCCTCGGTCCTCGGTCCTCCCGACCCTGACGCTATGTTAAGAGCTGAGGTCCAATGCATACGGACCCCAGGTAACGGTTAACCTCATGTTTATAAATACATATACAGACAACAGACATTCAATATCAACAGCACATACAATCGCTCTATCACAACCAATGCATATGTATTGCTCCCAGCTTGCAGACATATTGCCCCCAGCATCTCGACATATTGCCCCAGCATACAGACATATTGCCCCCAGCATACAGACATATCTTCTATCCTCTATATGCACTCAACTGTATAACATATCTACACATACAACATACATACCACATATATGCATATCATAAACATCAGCGTTAGTGTTACAGTACGCGAACGTACCTTCGTTGACGATAAACGGTACTTCTGTCGGAATACGGTACAACAGTTGATCAGAACGTAATCAGGGATATCCTATAAGGACAATATCACATTTATTAGTAATCAGTCATTATGACGGACATTTTATTCATAAATGACCATTTACCCCTGACCCCCTATTTGGCGGAATTTCGTCAGCACTTCGTTACTTTGACCCTAATCTTCCAAAATTTTGCCATAACTCTTCCTCCAACATTATTTTCAAAATTTATACCATATTCAATCTTAAAACATGATATCTAAACTAACTTGGAAGATTAAAGATCAAAACAACATTTCTACTATAACTACCGAATCGAAAACTAGAACTTAAGACTCGGTACCGAAAAATTACCCAGAGCTTCACTGCAAATTTCTTCGGACTCCTCCTCCTCCTTTCTGCTCCAAGATTTCGAAATGAGCAAGAGCTCTTTGGTGTGAGAATTTTCAAATGAGAGGCAAGGCCTATTTATAGAAGTTTTCGGGTTACTATTCATGCTTTGTCAGACGGATTCTTGACCGTCGGATCGTACTTCATTGAGATGGCACAATCTTGGCCATCCAACCCACCTCCTTACATCATCATTCAAGGCCATGATGTCATGACAATGATGTCACCCCCTTGTTTAACAAGTTTCCTACCAATAAGTTCCCTGTTCAGTGACCTAATCGCGTAATCTTACAAAATCTCAAAAATCCGAGAACATAGCCCTGAAGATCTATTCTTCCTCTTTCAAAATACTTGGGTTAACTACATTTTTGATCCCATTCAGGGCATCTCCTATTTCACTGAAGATTTTCGGATAATCGCCTTCGGTTACGGAAATCGCTTCGGGTAACGTCAATTTCTGGACAAAAATTCACTGATTCATAAAATGTCCAGATGTTTATCAACTCATCCCCGAGATATTGAGTTATGATTTATTTTCCATAGTTTCTCCTTTCTACTATCTCTCCTTCTTCCTTTTCGTCTTATTCCCTAAGCATTCCGCCGATTACGGAAATGACTTCGGAGACAGCCTACTCCGAGATAAAAATTCACTTGTTTATATTATACTGTGACCTTAGAAACCTAGTTCATGGTTTTCTAGATAGGATTTAATTTCTATCGGTGGTCATTTATCCTATTTTCTTTTTACACAAAATATCACAATTTTGTATTAATATTAAATTGCAACTTGCATAGAAATATCATGATATTATTTTGTTGCAAATCTTATCCCTTTAGCTTCAAAATTTCGGCCACTTTATATATATATATATATATTTATATATATATATATATATATATATATTTATTTATTTATTTTTTTTTTTTTTCTGTTTTAACTTTATTTATATTATATTCAATTATCTAATATTTATTTTCCCAAAATCCTCTCATTTATCCATTTCTTTTAACATGGATTTAGGCTTTTAAAATTACTAGAATAATTCTAAACCTTTGATTTTTCTTTTCAAGATTACATCTTAACCCTTAGTAATTATTTTATTGCCTCTTAGGATTTATCACAGTATTTTTTTGGCTCTTAGTTCATTTAGAGCATTTTAGCACTTTAATTCCTCTAATTTCAATAGGAATTGCCCTAGAGAATTATGATAAATTCCTTCCCATATTTGAGACCTCATATTCACCTATTTTCAATAGGTATATTTTACTAATTTATTATATTTACCCTAAGTCAGATTTTAGGGTATTACACAAATGAAAGCATGAATTACTGTTATTGAACATATTTGTCATGGCAGCTGCATTTGTAATGGGTTGGAGTAAGAAGGAATTTGTATGATGAGCTCTTACCATATGTTATGCCACCACTCAGTGCACAATGGATGGTACTTGTCAGAGCCCTTTTTTCCATGTCTTCCTTTGGCTAGGATTGCATTGGAGTCGTGGGACATGTCACACCTCCTTAATTAGTTGTGTTCTTTTAAGGAGGAGAGCCATAATCCATACTTAAGCTCTATATCTTTGACTGGGTGTATCTTAAGAATTGGTGAGCTTGGGTCAATCCAGTCAAATGGATAGATTTCTTTTGAACTATGTGTAAACCCATGGCTCCAGTCAACGAAATAAGGATGGATGTGTTATAAGGGTGACTGCATATTGCATATTACGTAATTGTATAATAAATTATTTGATGAAAGTATAGATTTACAATGATGATTAAATTATAAATAATTTTGTGCGAGGATTTGGTACATACAAATGTATATATATGATCAGCTCCTTTTATCATATGTGACTTGTTTATGTATGGTAGAAATTTTTAGTAGTTACTGAGACGTTGAATCTCACCCTATATTAACAAAATTTCAGGTGTTTGTTCTAGTAAGGAGCAAGGGAAGGCACCTATGGAGTGAAACTTGAAGGCTCATTTATGCTCTTCGTGCGCCATTATTCCATTTTATATTTAATTGCCATGACACTAGGATTATTTTGCATCTTAAAATATTTTGGTTGATAAATATTTGTTTGAGACTAAACCTTTGAAGTATTGTTTTGAAAGTATTAAGTAAATGTTGTTCAAGTTTTGTTGAGATAGAGTCTCTAAGCTCATAAGTGACATGTAACAGATTGAACTTTAAGTATATATGTTATTTTGGATGAGGTTTTACACTAAGTCAGAAGGAATACTTCCGAATATGCAATATGAGAGAGAAATGTGGAAGGCCCTAGAAATAGCTCACGAAGGCATTACTGGTATAAAGGAGAATCAGATCAATACTCTAATGATTGAATACGATCTACTTCATATGAAGTCTGTGTAAATGGCAGAATATCACCAAGAGGGGGTGAATTGGGTGATTTAAAAATTCTTTTCGATAAACCCAAAACTTCACGTGCAATATAGAGGCTAACAGAGAGAGAGAGGGGAGGAAAGATTAACACAAAAGATTTATACTGGTTTGGTCTAAAATCTTCACCTACGTCTAGTTCCCAGACGTTATGGGATTTTCACTATCACTTCAATCAGTTAAACACTTTGTACTCGAAAGTTATCATCTCACTAAGATACACTCCCCCTTACAAGTTGTAATCTGATAACACAATTCCAAAGTCCCAATACTTTGAGATTCTTACAAAGATTTATAATCAATGAAAAACTCTCTAAAGGAGTAGATAGATAAACACTGAAGTTTAGAATATTCGAAGATATTATACAGATGAGTAGAAATAGTAAATGCTTATATCACATTGAGCGTTTGTGTTTTTGATATTCTTGGTTCTAGTTGTTGTGAATTGAATGCTTCAACTTATATATGTTGAGGGAATTTAATGATCGTTTGAAGACTTGATGAAGCCGTTGGAAATAATAAATAGCTGTTAGACCATTTTCCTTCAATGCTTTGATTCAACCCAGGTGCCCATACATTCTTTGTTGACTTTCCTTAAGATTAATCTGTTGGATGATCTAGCGTTCAAAAGAAGAAAGGAAACATTAATGCCTTAGGAATGTGTAGAGAATAATTTTCCAAATCCGTGCTTAGTTTTCTTGGCCAACATTCAATGCTTTGACGTAATCACTTGCTTTTTTATTAATCTTCAGTTAATCCTTCATTTGATCTTCTGAAATTCACTAACAAACTGATTAAACATAGTTAGGAACAATAATGAGTGAGGATATAAAGTATACATATTTTACATTCTTAACTCCAGTGCATGACTCGAGTTTAATAAGGTCAACTCAAGTCAAGCTCTTCGTTCAGAAATGAACTTCGAAATAGCATTTTTAAAAAGTTTTGAACCCGTGCAGGATCAAGTCATTAAGTGACTAACTTGAGTCAACTAATTCATTTGAAAATATCTTTCAAACACTAAACTCAAGTTAAGATAAACAGGCTTGAGTCAGTTTGAATTCAAAATACTTTGAAAACTTTCTGCCTTGCACTGACTCGAGTTAACCATGACTGGCTCGCGTTTCTTTTAAATTTAAAAGCTTTGAAACGCTCGGCCAATCACTGACTTGAGTTTTACATTGAGACACTTGAGTCAAGTTAAGTTTAAATGTCTTGACTAACTCTCTGTCTTGAGTTCACTCGAGTTTTGCAACTCCAAACTCGAGTCAAGCTTTTACAGCAAGTTACTGGTTAAGTTTTAACAAGTTTTAAATATTTTAACTTAACCATTAACTTCAATTAAGTTTACAATTGTCAGTTATCATCAAAACACATAGAAAACTAACAGTCTGGCGAATCGATAACAGAATTCGAACTACAATTTATTCATCTGATTAATCAGTTATTAGCCCTGGGTAAAATGTATGATCAAAAGTCCTAGGTAAGGAAAATTATAGTAGGAAGAAAGAGCAACGGTAATATTATTATTTCCCAAGAGGTCATACATTCTATAAGAACCAAGATAAGAATGAAAGGGTGGATGTTAGTTAAAGTTGGTCTTGAGAAAGCTTATGATAGACTTGAATGGGCTTTTATCCATGACACTCTTAAGGATGTTGGCTTTGATGATAAATGGTGCAAAGAAATAATGGTTTGTATCACTACACCATCCTTCCAGGTTTTGTGGAACAGTGAAACAATAGAGACCTTTACTTATTCTAGAGGCATAGGACAAGGAGATCCAATTTCTCCATACATTTTCAACCTGTGTATGGAGAGATTAAACCATATCATTAAGGATGCTATAGAGGATGGTTCTTAGAAGCCGAATCAACTCAAAATGGGAGGTCCATTTTTTTCTCATTTCTTCTTTTCCGATGATCTTATTTTGTTTAGTGAAGCATCAAAAGGACAAGTTGAAGGGATGATGAAGTGCTTAGAAACATTTTATGGGGCATCTAGGCAATTGATGAATAAGAACAAGACAAGAGTTTGTTTCTCTAGGATTGTTCATGGTTCAAGGACACTTTACCTTAGCTAGAGCATAGGAGTTGTCCTTACAAAAGACTTAGGCAAATACTTGGGTATACCCTTGATTCATAGGAGAGCATCAAATGTTACCTTTGCCCCGATCTTAGAGAAAATTCATAAGAAATTGACAGGTTGGAAACATGGATGCTTGAACTTTGCATGTTAAACTACCTTTAGTAGAGAAGTGCTCGCTACTTTACCATCTTATTATATGCAAACAATGCTTCTTTCAAAAGGCTTGGTAAAGGAATTAGAAAAGTAGAGTAAGAGTTTTTTTATGGGATGATGATGATAAGGGAAAGAAGCTCCAACGAGTATCATGGGACATGTAACTAAAGAAAAGAAGGATGGTGGCCTTGAAATAAAGGATCTATGCAAATGGAACGAAGCATTCTTGATGAAATTGTGTTGGAATATTTTGTGTAATAGGGAAGCACTTTGGGTTAAGGTGCTTCGTAATAGGAATAAGGGTGGAGAAGAGTTCAAACCTAAAATCCATAAGAAGGAAGGGGCGTCCTTCACATGGAGACGGATATGTGTTATTTGGAATAAGTTTTAAAGGGATGTTGGGGTTAAAATTGGAAATGGTGAATTGGCATCCTTTTGGTTTGACAATTGGTCTGTAATCAATAGACCCCTTATTGATATCATTCCCGGTTATAGAGCTTCCGTGGACAAGAATGAGAAAGTTGCTAATTAAGAAAGTTGCTAATTATGTTGGCTGTTGGAGAGAGTAGGATTGAAACAAGTTGATCAGGTAGTTCAAGTCACAAGTTGTTGATTAGATCATATGTGGACACCCTCCCTGGGAGGAGAGAAGGGAGGATAAATACTTTTGGAAACCTTCATCTGATGGTTGTTTATATATAAAGTCTACATAACATTTTATTTTTGCAGGTACACACCGAGACAATGACTTTATTTGGAAAATGTTGTGGAGATGGGTTGTCCCAGAGAAGATTAAGTCTTTTATGTGGACCATTGCACATGAGAGTACATACGGCATGACTAAGAGTTCAGAGAGGCATTGTGGAGTCCGCAAGATGGCCGTTTGGATGCAACTTAGAGGAGGACTTAATAGACTTAATGAGGGATTGTAGCAACACGAAGGAAAGATGGATTTCAATAGCTACCCTGGCCTTATGGGAGAAGTTCACTTCATTCCAAGGCACGGAGTGGCTTCAGTGGAATCTCAAACATGAATCAGGAAGGGATTTCACTAAGAAAATCACATGGGCTACACTGTTTGGTTTTATTTGCTAAGACATTTAGGTAGATCGTTGCAAGAAATTATTTGGTGAGGACCTCACCAAAGATAGCACAAATGCACATGCTAGCCTTTTCAGGACAAACTGTGATGAGGATTTAATAACAAAATGTCAATTTTACTCTAACCAGAATATTACAGGATGGGTCAGCCGAGAACATCAACAAGGATTTATCACTCTCGAGGTGGATGCTTCAGTTTTGAAGTCAAGGAGAAACAGTTGTAGAGTCGCTATTAGTGGAGACGATAGATGATAGATATACGGATTCATGTGTAAACTCAACAATTCCCCCAAAAATAGAAAAAATCATTACAGCCACCCAAGGTCTTAGATATGTGTGAATATAGGATACAAAAATGTTGTTGTACTATCGGATTGTGTTGAACTTGTTAATGTTTTGACTAGGGGTTGTGATCATTCTCATCCTTTTAGGGACATTATAGTTGATGCCCGATTGTGGTTATAAAAAATGGCAAGTTTTAATTAGTCATCTTCCTAAGGAACATAATAGTTTAATAGATAATTTGTCTAAGCTAGCTCATAATATTGTAGGGAACATTTGTCTCCTTGATCACCCACCACCTTCGTACCAGGAGGTGGTAGTTGGTGAAGGATAGTAGGTTATAGTTTTCCATGTTGTAGATGCTCTTTTGAGATATTAATGGATTCCAGCTTTCATTCAAAAAACAAAACAAAAAATAGAAACCTAACCTTGTTACAGAAACCCCAATCCGAGCTCGTCATCCTTCTTCTCTGATTGCTCAACAGCCATGGGAGGGCTTGAATAGTTACCAAAGCTTCACCCTCATACTTGTTGTCCCCTCCTGGAGGTCTTCTCCCCTTGGCGCTTGCGACCTTCTTCATCTTCTTGGCTTGGTGGTTGCCATCTCCTATCTCTCCTTCCTCTCTCCTCAGCCCTCAATCGGTGAATGATGCTACGATTCTATATGTTTTAAGAGCATGATTGATGGCTTGTGAATTTTATATATATGGATTTTGTTTGAACAAATTTTTTTCATAGTCCTTATGAATAATGCTACCTTCTTTGAGTATTTAAGTGTGTGGGCCAATTTTTTAAGTTTGAATCAACCGTCCCTGAAGTTAAGTGTGTTAGCTCTTGGTGTTTTAATGATCACAAATTCTAAGTAAATGAATTAAGTAATATGTGTCGAAGTTATGGATTGCTCGAGCAAGGATTAGATCATGCCCAAGCATATACAATCTAATGGCTTGTATAAGTGTTTCAGAGAATCATGCTCGAGCAGCATGGTTGTGATGCAAGAGCAACATCGAGACAGAAGCGAGAAATTGCAAATTAAAGAGCCATGCTCGAGCAGGAAATGTAGCACGCTCGAACAGCAGCATGACAAGCAACAAATTTACAAATCTGAAGAGTCATGCTCAAGAAACAATGAAGGCTTGCTCGAGCACCATGCTCAAGCAGAGGTAAATGTATGCTCGAGCAGCATCTTTCAAACTCCTATTCTTCGCCTCTGGATAACTTGTGCCCGAACATGAAAATGTCATGCTCGAGCATGTCTCAAGCATCATGCTCGAGTAGAAGAAAAAGCTTGCTCGAGCAGCGTCGTTAGATAGTCATCTTCTCGTCTCTGCCTGACCCTTGACCGAGCATGCCCTTTGGCTTGCTCGAGCATTCCCTTTGGCTTGCTCGAGCATTGGCGATCTGTTGCCCAAGCATGGAGACTTTCATGATCGAGCAACAGCGAAATGAATTCTTATTTTCGCCTCTGTTTGGGTCTTGTCCGAGCATGAATATATCATGCTCGAGCACCATGCTCGAGCAGAGAAAATATCATGCTCGAGCATCAGCGTCTGAAACCAATTCCCATTTGATGCAAGAGAAGCTTGCCCGAGCAAGCATGATTTGTTTCTCGAGCAAAGCCCTTGCTTTTCAAATCACCGTCTGTGTAAAATTATATATCATTGTGTTTAATCTCATTACTTCATAATGTTAATCATTACTAATCCTAATTGCTTTTAATCAGTTTATTAATGAGTTTCAGATGATTTTATCATGGATTAGACATCAGATTTGCAGAAAGCAAATTGTGTCAGAAAAGCATTAAATGCAGTTGCCATAGCAGTGATAACCTCTGTAACCAATACTTTGATCAATGTAAAGTTTTCTCTTACATACCGTCTGTGCATTAATTGTTGTTTCTCAAAGGGCAAAACAAAAAAGAATGAAGAGAATGTCGTGACTGCGAAATCCACCTGGATTATTTGAACAACGAAATATCAACTGAGCTTCATCTGTCTAATGGACATAATCAAGACTCTCAACGGTTAAACCTCAAGCTTCACCAACGGTCATTTATTACAACATCTATAAATAGCAGAAGCATTGAATTCGCCAACTACCGAAACAATGTGCATTCAAATCAAACTCATTGTAATTTGCTGTTTCATTTGTTACATTAATATCTTTGGATATTCATTGTTCTTCAGTGTTCATTTATTATCCACTCATGAGGAGTTATTTAAACACTTATTCTATTTTTTGTTTAATTTCTTGTCGATTAGCGAGAGCTAAGGGCTTGATCAGTTATTTAAACACTCATGAGGGAGTCGGGGCTAGACATCTGAGAAACAATGATTGCTAGGCAGGCTGGTGCAAAGCTTGACCTATTATTGTAGGCTTCAGGAATAGGTCTACCGCTCATAACCATAACACCTTGAGTTGTAATGATAACCTAATTAGAAAATCTTCATAGACATATGGGAGAAGTAAATTAGGATTGTACGTATCGGACGCGAGAGCTTCGGTAGATTATAATAGTGAGTTAACTTAATAACATTGTAAAAGGTGTTCATGTTGTAGCATTGCGAGAGATGTGCAGCATAAATTCTATAGCAATGCGTATAAGCAACTGGGGGATTAATATGCTTGGGAAAGATTTTGAGCTTAGCCTATCTTTTTACTGATATCTTCTTCAACTACGATCAATTGTTTATTTCCAGTTTATTAGCATAACTATAGAAACTCCCAAACCAATCAGAATTTATTTTATCTTTAAACACAACCAATTATGTGATTCAACGTCATCATTCGTTAATCTCAGTCTCTGTGGGACGATACTTTACTTACTCTTTATTACTTGTTCGATTGATGCACTTGCCATCAAGGAAATCCACTAACAAGTTTTTGGTTCCGTTACTGGGGACTATAGACACCTCTAGTGACGACGCACTTATCGCTGAATAGTTGTGATTTATCCAATAAAGCTCACTCTTTTCCTTTTTCTTGAATTTAATGCGTGAATAGGAGATTATAAAAATCTTTTTGCTATACGATGGGTGCATTTAATGCGTACAGTGTGTGCATTTTGAAGATGGAATATCACCTAGAGGGGGGTGAAGAGAAGATTATAAAAATCTTTTTGCTATACGCTCAAGAATGCTAAACAGAGATAGAGAGAAAGGAAAATGAACACAAAGAGATTATACTGGTTCGGTCTAACCTCGACCTATGTCCAGTCCCCAAGCACCTTGGGATTTTCATTAACTCTCAATCACTGATACAATTACACACTCTGTAACTTAGGATGATCTTTTCACTCTAGGACTCACTCCCCCTTACAAGTTGTAATTGTACACCCACACTTGAGGTTCCACAACCTTAAGATTTAACAACTAAACAAATAATCAAATAAGTGTTTAAACTCCTCACGAGTAGATAATTGATAAACACTGAAGCACAAAGAAATATCCAAAGATATTAAATGAAACTTAATGACACAGTAGATTGTAATAAGTTCGTATTGAATGCGCAAAGTTTCGGTAGTTGGAGAATTCAATGCTTCTGGTATTTATAGTTGTTGCCATTAATGACCGTTGGAGAAGCTTGAGGATTAACTGTTGTGACTCTTCAAAAATGGTCATTAGACAAATGAAGTTTGAAAATCACTTTCGCTGTTAATGATCCAGGTGGATTTGTCCCATCTCGACATTCCTTTGACAAATGCTTTCTTCAAGAGTTTAAAACGCAAGTTGAAAGAATCTGAAACTTGACTTGAGTTAAAAAATAATTGCCTTGAGTCAGTGACTTGAGGCAATGACTTGAAATGCAAGAGTCAAAAGTTTCCTTTTCGAAATAGCACATAACTTGAAGTCAAAACTTAATTTCCTTGAGGCAATGACTTGATATTTAAAAGTCAAAAATGATTCTTTTGAAAATAGATCAATTGAGAACTTAACTTGATATAAGAAGTATTGCCTTGAGTTATTGACTTGAGGTAATGACTTGATATTCAAAATTCAAAAATGATTCTTTCAAAATAGATCAATTAGAAAAACTGCCTTGAGTTAAAAACTAATTGCCTTGAGTCATTGACTTGAGGCAATGACTTGATAACCAAGAGTCAAGAGAACATGAGTTGAAGATTTTAATGCGAAACTTCAACTTTAAAACTTTGGACCAAAATGACTCGAGGCACAGACATACATAACTGGAGTAAAAAAGGTTTATTTCAAATGTTTTAAATATTCGACTCGAGGTAAAACGACTTTGACTCGAGGCATATAAGACTCAACTTATTAACTCCAAGTTGAAAATGTTAGACTTAGCTATCACCCAAGAGGAGGGTGAATTGGGTGTCTGATAAAACTTTAGATAACTTTGAAAATATTTTCGCAACTTACTGAAAGCAGTTTGTATGACAGTAATGATTTATAAAACAATAAACAGACATTCAAACATATATGCTGGGAATATAAGAGATAAGGGAAGAGAATATGCAAACAGAGATTTATACTGGTTCGGCCCAATCCTTGACCTACGTCCAGTCCCCAAGCTCCACTTGAGATTTTCAATCCACTATCCTCTTGTTTAATCGGGCACAAGAGAAGCCTATACAATCCCACAAGTTCACACAGGCACTTGTGAAGCCAAATCTCTCACTGAGATACTCCCCCTTACACACTGTAAGGATACAATCAATTTTCCGCTCAAGATCACCTAATCTTGAGTAACTCTCAGATAAAATGATTACAATGAATCTTTTCTCTCTCAGAAGTAAATGAATAAACACTAAAGTACATAATCGATCATCTCACTCTCTACTGTAAACTATATAGACATTGAGAAACAGAGAGTATGAGTTAAGCGTTGGATTCATAATGTTGGCATTTCGACATTGCAAGCTCTTGTCTCTAAAAACTTCTATCTTTGAATGCTTCTCTTTTTATAGTTGATGAAGAGCATTGAGCAATTCTTCCAGGTTTTAATATGATCATTGTGAGCGTATATGACCGTTGGAACTATTTGACCGTTGGAGAAATATTACCGTTGAAGCTTCTGACGTAATCATCTGTTTTTTGATAGTCTGATGTTAATCCTTCGTTTGGTCATCTGAAACTTGCTTAAAAACCTAATTAATAGCATTGAGAAGTGTAGCAAGTAGAAATCAATTGATAACAATCATTTCTGAAATCGGGTGATGCTGCTACTGAGCTTTTACTGTCTAACTCGAGTTGCATCTCTTGGCTCGAGTCAAAAACTCCTCTCGATTCATCAATCTCTCAGGTTGGCCTTTGACTCGAGGTACGCTTGTTGGCTCGAGTCAATCCATCTCTTAAGGCATAGAGAAATTTAACACAACACTGACTGACTCAAGGCAGCAATATCCTTGGCTTGAGTCTATGCCCAAACTC
The DNA here is from genome assembly GCA_025563575.1 of Acacia pycnantha. Taxonomy (NCBI): domain Eukaryota; kingdom Viridiplantae; phylum Streptophyta; class Magnoliopsida; order Fabales; family Fabaceae; genus Acacia; species Acacia pycnantha. The sequence continues at coordinate 1,025,449 of JAMWYP010000248.1, forward strand.
GAGGCAACCAAAATCCTGGCTCGAGCCAGGTTCAACAAAACACTTTGGGATTTCTGAGAAATGATCCTTCTGACTCGAGATGCCCTTGTTGGCTCGAGGTAAAAACCTCTCTCAAAATGTCTAACTCTCTGTCTTCACTTAGACTCGAGGTGGAACTTCTGGCTCGAGGTAAAATCCTCAACTTTTTGTTCTTTGACTTGAACTTGACTTGAGGAGACGCTCATCAAAATTGGTTGCTTCCATATTCTATGAAACACTTGTTGAGTCTAGATTCATATGGAATTGGTTTCACTTCATTTGGTCGTGTATATTGTGAGCAACTTTCAGAAAACCGAGCATGTGAAGAAATGAATCCAGAATTTTGAGTGTCAACTTTAGAAGGCCATAACTCTCTAGTATGAACTCCATTTTGGTTGGTTCAAGTCTCGGTACAACTCATTTTGAGTCTAATTTCAAATGGCACCATTTTCAGCTCAAATAGAGTTGTATATTGTAAGATACAATCAAACCATCGAAGGTTGGTCAGCTGTGTGACGTTAATTGATGTACCAACTTGTGAAATTCATAGCTCTCTCATCGGAACTCCTTTGATCTTGAAACTTTATCACAATGACGCATTTGGAGTTTAGTTTCTCAAAAAATTTGTTTCACCTCAATCCGATCTATGGTTTGGGAGATATCATCAAATTACCAGACGTCGCCCAGCTGAAACGTGAAACAGAGGTGACCAGAGTGCTGAAAAACACTGTTGGCTCGAGCCAACTTAGGCTTGGCTCGAATCAACTCGTACAAGAGTGTGCAAATGGCTTAAAAATCACTCTTGGCTCGAGTCAACAATGACTGACTCGAGTCAATGCTTTACTTGGCTCGAGTCAACTCCTACCAGATGCCCAAAACGCTATAGAAAACATTCTGGCTCGAGTTAAATCATCTCAAAACTTGATTTTGCTTATTTTAACTCCGATTTGAGCCATTCCAACTTCCATTTGATCGTGGAGACTTCTAGAATCAATCTAAAAACTTGTATAATGATTTTCTCATTCCATTTAACAAGTTCTTCTTTCTTTCTTCTTCTCTTGATCATTCTTCATAATTTAACTCTTTCTTTCTTCTCTTCTCTTCTTCTTCTCTTGATCATTTTCCACAACTCAATTCTTTCTTCTCTTCTCTTCTCTTCATCATTCTTTATAATTTAATTTGAACTAATCATTCTTTGTGAGTTCTTCCTTCTTCAATATTTCCTCTTCTTCTTGATTATTCCCAAAATACTTTGATAACTTCTTCCTTCCATGACACTTTCAGCAATTTCTTCTTTTTGTAATCTTTTATCTCCTTCTTGATTAATATCTATAATTATTCTTGAACTAATCTACATTAAATACATAGTAGTTAGTCATTGTAGGAGATAAATATATTATACAATCTTTTTGCTCTTAATAATGGCATCTATATAACACATCATCAAAACTAATCATATCCAACAGAAAACGTTTTACCTCGAGGCACAAGAAGTTAAAACATTTTGCTTCAAAAACATAGCCACATGACTCAAGGCATTTAATGATTGACTGAAGGCACCCAAAGGCATAACTTCCAAAACGTTATAGATTCAAGTTAAGTATTAAAACACGATTTAACCTTGAATCTTTTAACCTATTTGCATTATAATTGTTATCATCAAAACATCAAAAGTATAGAGAACTAACACATTTAATGCGCACAAATGCCGTAGACGGCTAAGTGTGGCGGTTTTTACTTCCTAGCAGTCAAGAGTGGCCAGTTGTCAATTCATCATGATGATATACGAAGAGGAAACGGAAACCCACTCGGGTATATACAACCCCACAAATTCTATCCCAGTTCATTGAGCATACGTCATCAATAACCGGGATCAATGTAGACAAGATCTGGCAGTACATGAAGGACGAGCAAATTGAGCCAGTTCCTACTCATGATAATCCGGATTGGGGGAAATCCGGTGCTAGAATATGCGAACTTAGAAGCTCGGATGTTGATGCACAAGAAATCCAAACAATCATGAATAGGAATGGAGTTCAAAGTGAATTAACCCGAATTATACATCTGGGGGCAACTTACTAGAATGTGAATAAATTCAAGGTTCGTTGAATCCCAGACCAAAGTTGAACAAACTCATAAAGAAGACCCGGGTTAGACAACCAATGCACCTCGGCAGCCCAGAGACTTGAACTACCGGGCTGGGGGCAACTGTTACGGACATATATTAGGCCCATCTACAATATGGCCCAACAAGGGGCAATCCGCATCAGGATCCGCCTATAATGAAGGAAGATCCTAACCACCCTGTAATCAAGGGTATAATCAAGGAAGATCCTAATTAGGGATTTTGACCTAGATATGGCGAAGCATTACTTGGGCTACAAGGCGCATAGGGCCCATGAGTCCAAACCCTACAGGTAAAACTCTATATATAAGAGGTAAATCCTAAGGTATGATGATTCTCTCTCAATTTACTATATTGCCGTCACTGTGCACACACACCACCCCCTTTGGTAAACGCCTATTCATGCACAGTGATCTACTATACTCATAGGTTTCTGCTCCAAAGATGCCTAGGAGGGAGTTAACTGATCCAATATCAATATACTAGTCCATTGAGGCTAGACATCTGTAGTTCTTATACAAAATCAGATATTATGGTTGAAGAAGTAACCAAATGAAATATGAAAGATGGTGTGTTTCCATCCAAAGTTTGGAAAAACATGTTAGAAAATCTGAATGTAGAGAGTCAATGCACTTTTAGTTTAGCCCAAGTCAAGTAAAAGTTCAATAGGTTGTGTAAGAAGCACATAGAATTTTTTCAATTGTTACAACACACTGGATTTGGTTGGGATGCCAAAACAAATACAGTCATTGCTAATGAGGAGGTTAGAAATAACCATATTGTGGTATATAATCATTGTCATTTATTTAATTAGATAGTTTTGGTTCTTTCATTTCTAAATTTATCAAATTGAAATGCATATTTTGTAGGCACATTCTGAGGCTTCGCAATTCAAAAAGCATTGGCTAGAACATTACAAATTGCTAGGCATAATATTTAATAGATTAGTAAACTTAAGACTGGTTGGAATTGACTTTTTAGACCAAGTTTAGGTTCGGTCTTGTATCAACCGGTTTAAAAAAGTATGTTCTTAATAAGACTGGACCTACAACTAGTCTTAAAAGTTACTTTTTCAGACTGGTTGGTTAGATGATCACTGTTAAAAAGTTTCAATTAATAATTAAAAAATGGTCACTCGTTAGACCACCAATTTCATACCAGGTCTAAAAGTGGGTATTTTTTTAAAAAAAATGTATGATTTTTTTTGTCATAGAAGCATTGTTGGATATTATTATTATATCTAAAAGCTATATAATTATTATACAGCCAACCCTAAAAACAAAAATGCAATTGACACAAAAAATAAATATAACTAATAACCATAAATCTAGCCCCCATATTATTAGATAATTAGTGAATCTTGATTTCGGCATTTGTTTTTTCAAGGTTTACTTTTTTTGCTTGCATTTTCCCCACTTCCAAAGGAGTTAGATGATCTTTTAGTGTTGAATTTAGTGGATGCAATTTTAGGCCGGAATCTACATGATGTTGACTCATGATTCATATTGTGAGCATCCCTATAGTTGAATGCAACTACCCATGGATTGGCTGCTAAGTTACCATACTTATGTATTTTGATATTTATGGACCTCAAATATTAAATGGCTCTACCCTACCCCAGTCTTAGGCGATATAGGAGAAGATTCGTGTTTAATGAACCTATGTATAACAGAATTAATATACAAGTATGAAAATTGGATTTTATATGTATAAATATGATCTCGTGGGGAGGTCTTGGTTGAGAAGGAAAGCAAACTGAAGGCTAATAATAAGGAATTAATAACCGACTAAGTGGAAATACTAGTGATGGAGTGAGGATTAATAATTCTAAATTGGAGGATAAAAAACATAGGTTGGTGATCTAGACTTGGAATGACATATTTGTTTACCTAAATGAGCTGGTGTTGATTGTAACAATTCACTCATTTAAAAGTTGATTTGCCCAATCATCACTAGGTCATCCAGCTCAACAAAATTTTCCTTCCAAGACTAGATCACTTGCCCTACATTGTTCATCATCTAATTTAGACATCTTAACCATCAATTTGTTACTAGTAACTCCATCGAGTCAGGTAGCTCTTTATTATTGAGCTTCACTATGATTTCCATCTCAACCATGACCTCATCACACAGCCAAATTCAACCATACAAAATAGAATTCTCAAGTTTGTATATATCAATCATGTTAGACTCATCTTCATTAAATAAGATACTCAACATTTATCACCTAAAACTAAGGTAGGCTAGAGCCATATTCTATCTGAAATCTCAAAAGAACAAAAATTCTTAAGATTAGCAAACTTAGCACCCAATCCAAGGGCGGCATCATTCAACTCTAAGGATGGCCCATGATAGAAACCACGGATCTATAGCTCCTACATGTAGGGGTTAAAATTATATTCAACACTCCCACCCAACACTCAATAATGATCTAAGCTCTTTTAAGGTGGGGCGGAAAAAAAAAACTTGAAACAAACAAAGACATGGCAAACAAGATTCAAGTAACATACGTGTATGCAAACTTTTGTCCATGGAATTCGCAATGATTGGATTTGCAAAACTTGCAATTATGAGAATGATACAATGAAATAGTATTATTGTCATAATCACAAGTTTCACAATCCCAACCATATCAAATTCCATGGACAAAATCTTGCATACACTAACTATAACAACCACAATGAATATACAGCCAAGAAAAAAAATGTAAGCTCTCATGTATCACACAAAGAATATACAAGAAGGCAACAAGTACAAAAGGAATATCATAATTATACATGTGGATGAAGATTACATTTATTAAAGTGGTTTCATATTTCGAAGAAACGCGTAGTTGGGAAGTTTACCTTGGAAGCTAAAGAGACTCTGAAACATTTAAGATTGGGTACAAATAAACAATAGTATCTAAAAGAATATGTAAAACGGATGTAAAAAGTTTGGTCTAAAAAGAATTTCAAATTTTAAAATTTCTTAATATTTACTACTTATTGACACCACAGTACATTACAACTGGTCTAGAAAATATTATGTAGACCACGCGAAAGCGCGATCGTACTAAGTTGTATCAATATTTACAAAAATGCAACCAATCATACTTTTTAAAACCATCTATACCTATAGAGGTCTAAATGTGGTGGTCTTATAAACCTATTTTTCTAGTAGATGCATCTAAGCAAGATCCACCAAATTCTGTGACGAGGTTCGACTTGATTATGAATATCTCAATTCTGGAGTTCATGTAAATCTTGATAAGGATGAAGACAATGTTGCTCCGGACATAGTTGAGGGAGTTACACACAGTGGAAAGTGGAGTATTGAATTCTCTAATCGAAAGAAAAAGTCTGGGTCTATGCAAATGGGGGAAGCAATTCAAGCATTTGTTGGGACATCTAAGGCAAAGGCAGATGCTCAACTTGCTAAGGCCGAGCGGTGGAAGTCAAGGAGCGAAGCTAGTGTTGGAACCCCGACATCTAATAGTTATTATATTGCTGCATGAGTTGCTATTCTAAATGAGATGGATCTCTCTGACGATATTTATGTCAATGCAAACAAGCATTTTAGGAAACCTATCAATAGGGAGTTGTTTATGGCAGTGCCTTTAGAAAGAAAGAGGCCTTGGCTGGAAAGCCTATATATATATATATATATATATATATATATTGACTTGTAGATTTCATATTAGATGGTGAACCATTAGTTTTTAGGTTAGTTACTATGAACTATGCTTTATTTTATGTTTCGTATTTTTATTTAAATTTTAACCATGTTATTTTTGTTAATAAAAATCATTTTTGTATTATTTATTGATGATTTTATTTGATTTTTATTAAACTAGTGGATTAATATAATAACATATTAAGTAATTATATAAAAGATTCAAATAAATCCAAACAGTTTTTTATAAAAAAAATCTTGCTTTAAGAAAAATTATATAAATATTTTTTTTCCTAAAACTTGTTTTCAAAAACAATTATCTGAACAAGTTTTTTTTCAAAAAAAAAAAAAGTTTTAAACAAATTATCCAAACAAGTTTTTGTTTTCAAAACTTATTTTCGAAAAGAGTTTTATAAAACTATTTTTAAGAACGATAAATAGAGAATAGAATCCAACAAGGCCTCAATTTCTTAACTTTAACTTATTGCAACTCAACCCCTATAGTAGTTTTGTCTCGATTGAAATTCATTCTCAAAATTTGATTCAGAGCAACATAACTCAGTTCCTAAATTTTAAAACCATTTAAAATGTAAAATGTCCATACCAGCATTTTGGAATTAAATTTTAAAGACTGACTTTCAACCGATACTTTCAAAAATTGAACTATAATTGAGGCAAAACTATAGGGATCAAATGATTGATTTTCCCTTCAATTAAGCAATTAGGATGATTTCAGAGGAAAGGAAAATGACAAGCGTGTTCTTTTTTTTTCCCCCTCATAACTCAAGTATCCATTATACTCTCTGTAGAAGAATTGAACTCACAACCTCATCTTTAGGCTTGGTTTGATTTGGGGGAGGGGAGGAAAAAATTTAAAAGAGAGGAAAACTCTTGTGGGCCCCAATACAAATAACTTTTCTCCTCTTTTCCCTCCATTCCCCCCCCCCCCCCTCCCCCCAAACCAAACCAAGCCTAAAGCCTTAAGAGCCTATTTGTATGAGGAATTTGGAGGGGGAGGAAGGAACAAATTTTATGGGTTGAATTAAAAAAATGGATAAGTGAGGTTATAAAATTTTAATAAAGAGAAAATTTGAGATAAAACAGTGGGAAAAATTAAATAAAAACTTTTAACCCCACTTCTAAATTTTTTTAAACAAACTTATAAAAAATTTCCTTTCCTTTCCTATACTCTGAATCCTTTATACCAAACAGCCCCTAGGTGCTTGGTTCATTTGAACTAATTTATTTTCTATCTTTGCCACATTGGTGGGCTATCCATCAATTTATTTTAAATATACCCGTTGTAACATCCCGACTTTTAAAAGCAGTATAAATTTTTTTATCAAACATCATTTCAAAATGATCAGAGTAGAGCACCGGAGCGATTGAGTAACTGATATGTATATATAAAACGCCGTAAGTCTGGCTAATTACAACGGCGGTACGAAACCGCGTGGTTCAAAAGTATATAACAAAGAAAGGCTTCAGCTGGAACAACAAAACGGAAGTCTTCAGCCGGGTCTTCTACTCAGGCTGCTTGCCTCTCTCCTCGGTCCTCGATCCTCCGGAACCTGACGCTAGGTTAAGAGCTGAGATCCGATGCATCCGGACCTCAGGTAACGGTTAATCTCATATTTACATACACAACATATGCACTACATACATTCACATCATTAACAACATAAGTATCACATACAGCAAGTGCATCCCAATAGCACATAAGCCCCCAGGCAGATGTGTGGCCCTTAGCAACGTATTCTAACAGCACATAAAATGTGTGGCCCTTAGCAACGTATGGCCCTTAGCAACGTTTGGCCCATAGCAGTCGAATCCCAATAGCAACCCAGAGCTTCGCTACAGATTTTCCCCGGCCTTCCTCTCCTCCTTGCTGCCCCTCTATTTCGGCCAAGAGCTCTCAAGAAAATGGTGTGAAGAACTCAAGGGATGCTTGGCTATTTATAGAAAATTTTGAGGACATAAAGGTCATTCTTTAACTTGATTTAAACCATTGGATGAAACCTTGGTAAGATGGCAAAATCTTGATCCTTGATCCCTCTTGGTCGACATAGCAGCCCTAGGTGGCACCAAAATTGCATCATCTTGATGATGTAATTAACTTGTTAAGGAAGGTTTAACTCGATAAACCTCGATCGGTACCCGATTCGCGTAATTTCGGAAAAATCTCAAAATTATGGATTTACAACTTTTAAGACCTTCTCTTCCTCATCAATAATATCTATTTAAACTTGAATTTTTACTTTAGACAGGGTTCCAACTGTCCGGTGAAGTTTCTCGAAAACGTGTCCGAACGCGTCCTGCCGAACGCATTTCAAATCACCAATCTCTTGGAAATAATTCACCGATTCCAAATATGTCCATATAAATTCAAACTCATTCCTAGATATTGAGTTAGAATTTATTTTCTTCATTTCCAAAAATATGCCTATATGCATTTTTCCCTATTTTGTTTTATTAGGAAAATGCACAAACGGCCTTGGAATTAACTTAGGAAGAGTTTAACGAAGATAAAAACCCACCGATCAATATTCTATCTGACTTTGGAAATCCCATTCCTAGATCTCTAGATAGGATCCGTTTCCTAATTATTTAATTACTATTCATCATAATAAATTATATATTAAAATAATGTAACATGTGCAAAAATGCTACAAATATCATGATATTATTCCATTGCTTCTTATCTTCATTTTGAACTCATGATTTTCGGTCAAAAATCTGGTCCCTTTTTATTTAATTTTCGTTTTTATTTAATTAATAATTAATTAATATTATATAAAATAATTATTTAATAATTATTTTTATATAATTTTTTACAAAATTTCCCTATTGGTCAATTCTTGTATTTAGGCTTAAAAATACCTAAACTCAACTATTTTTGTCCAAAATTTACAATTAATTAGTAAATATATTTTTACTAATTCTTGGCCAAAAACCACTAATTTTAGGGTTTTACATAATTATCTTTGAATTTCCTTTGCTTAAGCTTAAGTAATTAGCCAATAATTTCCTAATTACTTTATTATCACTTGTTGATAATTTTCTTAATTATCACACCTCATTACCTCATGACTTTTACACCGACACATTTGTTTCCATGTGTTTCGTATTATCTTAGCATCTACGGGGTATTACGGTCATTTCAATACTTTTTGGGTATTCTTCTACAATTTCTCCAAGTTTGTAACTTAATAAATTACCTAAATTAGGGACAATATCCTTCCCTATTTCAAGTAGATTTTTACTTGCTTCTTTTATAGCTTTCACAGGGTATTTATAACCCATAATGTGTTTAGGGACCTATTTGCAAATCTTCAAACGTCTTAGGGACCTAATTGCAAATTATCCTTTTTCAAGGGAAATTACCCTAAGTCAGATTTGAGGGTATTACACCCGTAGTTAATTTGGGTTTATAAAAAATTTTGGAGTTCAATTAACCAAAAAATTCATAATACATATACGTGTGTATCTATTGGATTTTATGAATAAATTGTTTTTATTATGTTGATAGCTTAAGATCCTAACATTTGGAACATACCAAGGAAGAACAGGAAAAAGATTTATAACATTGGGTTGATTTTTTTGGGCTGAGATAATGAATTCAAGTGGCAGGCCCTGTCTAGTTTCTCATATTAGGGAGAAGCCCAGTACCTCAATACAATAGCCCATATTGATTGGGTTAGTAGTGTCATGCTGAGGAAAGGTTTTTTCTTGACCGAATCATGATGAATACCCCTGGTCCTTGGGTTCAACTGGTAAGGGGGTTGGACTTCCTCACTTCAAGGGAGGGGGTTCGATCCCTGCATTGGTCAAGGCGCTGGGGGAGGCATCCTAGGGGTCTAGGAAGCAGTGGAAACGCTGGTAGAGGTGGAGGCATGTGTACTCTCTGGCCAGTATGCCATGTGGACTGGGCTCCAAGCGCCCTGCTATTGGACTGTGGGTGAGCCCAACCCCTTTCCTAAAATTTTCCTATCAAAAAAAAAAAAAGCATTATACCTAAAAAAGAATCATGATGAGAAAATTGCGGTGTGGCCTACAATGTATAATTTTTTATTTCTTTTATATAAAAAAAAAAATTATTTTAGACAAAAGTTAGTATATTTTTTCCGGGCATTATGTCATTTTGAGAAGGAGAGTTTTCTCTCTAAAGGCGGTGCTCTACTGCTTCATCTCATTCATCTTCTTGATCTTGCTTCTTGATTTCTGATCTGGTGGTGGTTCTTCTTTGATCTTCTTGCGAGTCTTCTTCTCTGGTGGATGGTTCGCATCATGTCTTCCTCTCATCATATCCCTCTTCCTTCCTCTTCTGCTGCAAGGTTATCTTACTGCAAAACTCATTTTCGTTTTGCTAAGCTGTTCTCTCCTAGAAAAATTCATGTTAGCAAGCTTCAATGTCTCATTAATTTGCACTGGGAGCTTAAAGGTAAAGCCTTTATCGTTCAACGGTATGGAGACTTCTGTGTGCTTCATTTCTCGCATGATGCTGATTGTGCCTTCATATTAGATCATGGTGTGTATGATTACTTCAAGGCATTTCTTCGCCTGTTTATTCTTGGTCTCCGGATCTATCTATTGCGCAAGTCTCTTATCAGTTTTTTCATGCCTGGATTCAAGTTTATGATTTACCTCTTGAGTATTATACTCAAGAAGTGCATGCCTGGATTCAAGTTTATGATTTACCTCTTGAGTATTATACTCAAGAAGTGGCGGTTCTTATTGCCTCTCATTTTGGTTCGTTCTTAAGTGTTGATTTCTCTTCTCAATCACGATTTGGAGACCTCCGAATTAAAAAAAGACAGACACACACAAGATATGATGAATCTTTTTGAGAATAGATAAGTGGCCATTATAGTTCAACAATGTATATGGAGTGCATAAATAGTACAAAGTGTAACATAAATACCCTAGACAACTGCCATAGGTCTCAATTAATTAATCAATTATTAACTAAGCATATAATAACCTTTCAATTAATTGTTTAAGTATAACTTAGCATGCAATCCTAGACCTAGGAAATCATAAATAACATATATATAATCAAGAAAAGACTAAGTACTAATACAACTCTCTAATAAAGAACATAAACTCAAGTCACAATATCCATCCTCAGAAGATGACTACTTAACCACACATGATGATGGAAAAAGAAGAAAAGTGTGGTGTGTGGTCATGCTCTTGAAAGAAGCCTTGGAGTCCTATTTATAGATTCCTCATGATGTTCCATGAGAAGAGTCAAATTGAAGAAGGAAGAAGGATAGAGGCGTGACCTTTTGATTTGGATAAGAATTGCTACATCTTTCTATCTTCTTTTCGAATTTTGATGAGCATGTATCATCTTCTTTACCTTTGATTAGAGGAATTTGAATTCTTGATAGACTTTTGAATAAATAAAGATAAATCTTTATCTTAAATCCTTGAATCTCTATATTTTCTTAGATTTGGATATATTTGAAGAGAAGAATTTGTTAGTCGCAGTGAATCACCCAAGAGAGGGTGAATTATGTGAGTTATAAAAATTTAAAATAATCTTAACAACTAATTGAATCACGAAGGAAGAGTTAGAAGAATATCACCGAAGTGTGCAAAGATAGTTATATTGGTTTGGTCTTAATATCGTGACCTACATCCAATCCCTAGAGCTTCTTTGAGATTTTCACTATCTTTTAATGATTACAATAAGCTTAAAGTAATCTCACTGGATTCACTCCCCCTTACAACTGAAATATGACAACCATACTCAAGGTCCCACTACCTTGAGATTTTACAGCAATCAATCAAATAAAGATAACCCTCTCATGGAGTAAGTATATGATCATTGAATAATTGAATATCAAAAGGTATCTCAGAAAGTATTAATGAGCAATGAATGATATCATCTTGGTTGTTCGCTCCAAATTGCATGCTCTTCGTATTTATAGCTGAACGCCATCAATAATCATTGATAAAGCTTCAAGCTATCCATTAAGAGATTTCAATCCTTTTGTTAGACACAGAAACTTTCCGTTAGACACAAACCAGAGTCGTTGGAAGATTTGAGGATATTTCACTTTCGTATCGCTATCGATAATCTTTATATGACGTGCCTTTGGTCTATAGTTGACCAAGGAAGATTCGTTGTCGCTTTTGCCAGAATGGCTATCTGAAGCAATGATCATTTGACCTACTCTGATTTCCATTCCTTGTGAGTGCTTTGTTTTCTGCAACACATTTAATGCTCTGACACGTTTGTTGCTTTTTGAAGATTTGCACGAAATCCTTTTATTAACAATCTGAAACTCACTAACAAATATGTTTAATATCATTGAGAATAATAATGAGTAGTGTTTAGATGTAATCAGATATTTTGAATCTACGAAGGCGAAGAAGACGAAGTGTTTGAAGCCTCTATAAGCTCCTTGCTCGAGTTTAACCTTAGTCTGCTCGAGCATCCTTCAAATATTTTCACAGAGAGATTTTAACAAATAACCTTACTCGAGTAAGTATTTAGCCTTGCTCGAGTACCATGCTCGAGTAAGTGTTTTTGTTGGTTCTCAGTGTTTTGGTGATTACAATTTATAAGTTATTAAATTGAGTGAAAAATATGTAGTTCAGGGTTTGCTCGAGCAGCCCACCTATCATGCACGAGCATCATCGGGACTCAGAACTTAGGAACTAAGTTGAAAGAATCATGCTCGAGCAGCACTTAGTGTTTTCCTGAGCAACGACGAGTCAAAGAACTTCTTTAAGTGAATTGAGGATTCATGCTCGAGCAGGAGAAATTCCTTGCTCGAGCAGCATCGAGGCAGAAGCAAAATAACACAAGTCAAAGAAGCCTGCTCGAGCATCAGAGAAAGCATGCTCGAGCACCATGCTCGAGCTGAAGGAAAATGCTTGCTCGAGCAGCTCACTAATTTCGCCTCTAGATGATATCTGCCCGAGCATGAAGTTTTCATGCTCGAGCATCATGCTCTAGAAGAGGTAGACTCATGCTCGAGCAAGACCACTCAAGACCTTTTATTTACCCTCTGAATGACGTCTGCCCGAGCATGCTATATCCATGCTCGAGCACCATGCTCGAGCAGGAGAAATAGGCTGCTCGAGCAGCATCGGTGAAGTACTGATTCTCACCTCTACCTGAGGCCTGCTCGAGCAAGCATAAAGGTATGCTCGAGCATCAGCAATGAATTCTGTTTTTCTTAGAGGCTTGCCCGAGCAATGAAAAACCTCATGCTCGAGCATGGACAATGCGAACAGAGCAATGATACACTATATCTCTGACTGATTACCTCTGATAATTATTGGACCACCTTACCATTTATTACTGATCATATTCAAACTCATTTAATTCATATTTAACCATTCTGTTTAAATGAGTTTCAGGTAATCAATCCTTGATTGACGGAAAAGAAGAACAGAACATTATTTTCACGCGTCAACAGACAAAACAATGGTTAAGAAGATGAGGTCCTTCGATTTGGAAACATTTGACATTGCCATTACTCAGAGTGATTCCCTGCACAGATAAAGGGAAGACACTAAATGATGCAACGGTCATGAACCTTCAATGCAGAGCAAAAGTTGGAAATCAGAAAAGGTCGTGAGTCTCAACGGCTATCTTCGAAATCACTCAACGGCATAGGAGACTTCATAAAAGCCCATCCGATTCAATTCAACTACTACCAAGAATACTAGATATACATTTCTATATTACTATGATCAACTACTTCAATTATCTTTAGTATCTTTGGATACACATAGTACTTCAGTGTTCATATTTTATTCACTCGTGAGGAGCTGTCACACATCTTCATTATTTCAGTCGTTCAAACCTAAGGTTGTGCAACCTTAAGTAAGGGTGTACGATTAAAACTTGTAAGGGGGAGTGAGTCCGAGTGTGAAAGGATCATCCTAAGTTACAGAGTGGGTAATTGTACTTGTGTTTGAAGAGTTAGTGAAAATCTCAAGGTGTAGTTGAGGACTGGACGTAGGTCAAAGTATTAGACCGAACCAGTATAAATCTCTTCGTGTCCATTTCTCTTCCCTTACTCTGGTTATTTATTTTCAAGTGTATCTTGTGAAAAGTTTGTTAAGATCACATATTCACCCCCTCTAGGTGATATTCCATCGTCATTTGGTATCAGAGCCAGGTTTCTCTATTGGGGCTTAACATCCCGAGATAGATCATGGAAGAAATATTACCTGATGGTGCTTCAATCAACCGACCACCTATATTCAATGGTGACCACTACTCATTTTGGAAAGAAAAATTCAAAGTGTTTGTACTGGCAACCGAATATGGTCTTTGGCAAGTAATAGAGAATGGGGACTATATCCCTACAAGTACTGAAGGCGAAATTGCTGTTCCTAAGACAGAAGAATAATTTGATGAGACTAACAGAAGGAAAATCACCCTTAACAGCAAAGTCGTCGTAATGCTTCAAAGTGCTCTTAGCCAAAAGGAGTACTTCTGGATATGTAACCTGTCTACTGCAAAATAAATGTGGAAGGCGTTGGAAATCGCGTATGAAGGAACCTCCGGCATTAAAGAAAATCATATCAATACTCTAACCACCGAGTATGATTTACTTCGAATGAAGTCCGGAGAAACCATTGCTGAATTTCAACTCCGTTACACACACTTGACCAATCAATTGGCATCTCTTGGCAAAACATATGAACAATGTCCTCAAGTTAGGAAGATTCTCAACGTTCTGACAAAAGAATGGGAAGCCAAGGTTACGACAATAGAAGAGGCTCGTGGAGAATCAATGACTTCAGTAGCCGCCCTATTTGGAAGTTTATCCGAATATGAAAGCAAACTTAAATTCAGAAAAGGCCTAGATGAAGTCAACACTAGTAGGAGCAAAAGCATTTCTCTTAATACTATAAAAGAAAAAGAAGATCAAAATGAAGATGATGAGGACGATGAAGAGATGGGGATGCTAGTAAGAAGATTCAAAAAATTCTACAGAAAGGATCAAGGCTTCAGAAACAGCTTTCAAAAAGGAACCACGGGTAATCGACGAGAGTTCAAAGATAAAGATCAAGTCATCTGTTATGAATGTGAGAAACCCGGCCATTACAAAACAGAATGCCCTCAACTGAAAGAAAACAAAAAAGGAGAAGAAGAATAAATTCAACCAATTCAGAAAAAGCCTACGTCTCTGCCATATGGGGAGATGGTTCCTCTGATGAAGAAAGTGAGGAAGAGAAAGATACCGCAAACATTTGTCTAGTTGCAGAAGAAGAAGAGCAACCTGAGAATGACAATGAGGTATGTGATCCACACCCTTCTTATGATGAATTATTTGATGAATAAACTGAGTTACAATCTGAATTTTAAAAACTTGCTGAAAAATACATAGTTCTGAATAGAAAGAACATAACTCTTGAGCAACAAGTTGAAAACTTTTCTGGCCAAAATCTTGTTTGTGAAGATTGTGTTTATGAAGATTGTATATCTTACAAAAACCCTTGAAAAGTTTACAAAAGGCAGTGACATGTTGAATGTGATTTTAAAACAACGGGTCACAAACGATAAGTCGGGAATTGGCTACAAGCCCGAATGTGACAAAAAGAAAGGGAAGAAGAAAACTGGAGAAAAGAATTATTTGAACTATTTTCAAAAAACAGTTCATTCTTCAAACCCTTTTGCCCATTGCAATTACTGTAATCGTAAAGGACACACCACTTCCTCTTGTTTCCATAAGAAGGAAAGAAAAACCAAACCTGTTGATAATTACAAGTGGGTGCCAAAGGGATCCTATAAGATTCCTAAAACTCAAACTAACCCAAAAGGACCCATGAAAAGATGGGTACCTAAAACTTAATCTCTTCTGATTTGCAGGTGTGTTTGAGAGCATCAAGAATTAATAAGTGATATATCGACAATGGATGCTCTAGACACATGACGGGAGATGCAGAGAAATTTGTTGCAATGAGATCAAAAGATGGTGGCAAAGTCACTTTTGGAGGAAATCAATCCGGAAAAATCACTGGTATGGGTGAAATTGGTGCAAAAAGTGGTCCTCACATCAAAGACGTATACTTTGTGGAAGGTCTCTGTCACAACCTCCTAAGCGTGAGCCAAAGTGCTGACAAAAACAATTGGATTATTTTTGACTCAGAAGAATGTCTCATTGTTAACAAAGATGATCTACCAATTGACAAAGGTAAACTTAAGGTATTATTCAAAGCTCCTCGTGAGGGAAATTGTTATACACTAGATTTACCTAAGATATGTTCTGAAAAATGTTTTGTTAGCAACTTAGATGAAAGCTGAATGTGGCATAAGAACCTAGCTCATGTCAATATGACCCAATTAGACAAGTTGCTAAGAAAAGACTTAGTCCTTGGTTTACCCAAACTTCAATTTAAAAATGACATGCTTTGTGACTCCTGCCAAAAGGGTAAACAGACTAAATCCTCTTTTAAAAACAAGACTGAAATATCAACCAATCGACCTCTTCAACTACTCCATATGGATTTAGTTGGACCAGCAAGAGTCAAGAGCCTTGGTGGCAATCTATATACTCTAGTCATTGTCGATGATTTCTCAAGATTTACATGGACTATCTTTCTATCTTCAAAAGATGAAACATTTGATCTATTTGTTGTGTTTGCCAAAAAAGGTGCAAAACGAGAGAGGTATTTTCATTTCAGGTATTCGAATTGATCATGGAGGTGAATTTGAAAATCAAGCCTTCGAAGAATTCTGTGATACTCATATAATAGATCACAACTTCTCAGCTCCAAGAACTCCTCAACAAAATGGAGTTGTTGAAAGAAAGAATCGAGTGCTAACTAAAATGGCTCGTGCAGTGTTGAATGAAAATCAAACTTCACATGTCTTCTGGGAAGATGCCATGAGCACAGCTAGCTACATTTCGAACAGAGCCTATCTCCGAAAGAAACTTGACAAAACTCCATATGAGTTGTACAAAGGAAGAAAACCAAACTTAGGCCACCTTCACATATTTGGATGCAAATGCTTCGTTCACAATAAAGGTAAAAACAATTTGGGTAAGCTTGATCCAAAATTAGACGAAGGTATCTTTCTTGGTTACTTAAATAGGAGTAGAGCATATAGAATTTTCAATAAACGTACTCGTTTAGTAGAAGAGTCAATCCATGTTGCATTCTGCGAATCTAAAATTGACAAACCTCTAGACGATGATGAGGAAACTCTCGACAAAAATCAATTCTTTTCAAAAACTACCCCTACGTCTCTTGAAAATCCAGCTGACGTTTTTTAAAGCAATTCTGAAAAATCTTGCGAAACTCCTGATCAATCTCAACCCAAACCTTGGAAGTTTATAAGGAATCATCCCTTGGATCAAGTGATAGGGGATATAAATCAAGGTGTAAGAACTAGAAAAAGCACATTGAATGAGGTTACATTTTCTGCCTTCATATCTAAGACTGAACCCTCTAAGATTGACGAAGCCCTCTCAGACAATGATTGGGAGATAGCAATGCAAGAGGAATTACATCAATTTGATAGATTAGTAAATTTCCTCGATATTGCTCGACAATGTTACCATATACTTGGGTAACAGTCCTCTTTATTTTGTCTTGTTTTATATCTTGATAATGGAGCATCCTACAAAACAAATTTCTAGGTACTCTGATGCTTAAATTAGTAATGATTTGTCAAACTAAACTTGAAATCAACTAGTAAGGAAGAGAATTCTTACGACTCATTAGGGTTTACCATTCTCAATTCTCTTCTAATATAAATGAACTGATCTTTGGACAATGGCTTAGTGAATATATAAGCAAGTTGTTGATGAGTGGGAATGAACAACACTCTAACATCCTTCTTCTGAACATGATCTCTGATGAAGTGATGTCTCACATTAATATGCTTGGTTCTTGAGTATTGAACAGGATTGTTCGCTAAGCTTATGGTACTTGTGTTATCACAAAGGATTGGAATTTCTTTGAGATGAATTCCCAAGTCTTGAAGTTGTTGATTAAGCCATAGCACTTGAGTACAACAACTTGAAGCAGCTATATACTCAGCTTCAGTGGAAGATAGCGAGACAATGTTTTGTTTCTTACTGAACCAAGACATGAGAGAACCACCGAGGAATTCACATTGTCCACTTGTACTTTTTCTGTATGTTTTGTAACTAGCATGATCTGAGTCTGAGTAGACAACGAGATATTCATTTCGTCCTTTGGGAAACCAGATTCCAAGTTCCTCTGTGTTCGCAAGATATATGAATATCCTTTTAATTGTCTTAACATGAGATTCTTTTGGAGCGGATTGATATCTTGAACACATTCCCACACTGAATTGTATATCTGGTCTACTTACTGTCAGATATAGTAATGAGCTGGTAATCCCTTTATATTTGATTATGTTGAAATCTTTCCCTTTATATTAGAGTGTCATCTCCGTTACATTGATCCATGCCATATTTCTTGAGAAGATCTCAGAGATATTTGGTTTGAGAGATAAATATTTCATTCTTCCATTGTTTGATTTAAGTTTGAGAAAGTAATTTCATTCCCTCATCATTGACATTTCAAATTCTCCCTGCATAGACTTAAAGAACTCTTGGCACAAAGAATTGTTAGTAGAACCAAATATAATATCATCGACATAAATTTGTACAATTAGTAAATCATTTTTCCTAGGGTTAAGGTGTAGATTTGCCAACGAACTATTACACGAGAAGTATCTGGCACAAAAAACAATTGAGGGTACAAAATTACCAATCAACAATTAAAAAGTGAAAAAAATACAATTAAGGTGTAAATTGGCCAACGAACTATTACCCCGTCACTGTCTTGGTGTCTCCGTCTTCCATTGATTATCACAATATCGGCGATGTCGGGGACTCCAAATCTTCCATTGTTACTGGGTGTTCCACTCACCCTCTTGAACTCATTAAGGTCTGTATGCAGCTTTAGGTTGAGAATCACGCACCGAAACCAAATCCAGCAGTCCACAGCTTTTGACCGGCTTGCGCCTTACACCCTGGTTCCATCCCTCCGATGCCACAAGCAGCAGCCGCCGCTGCCACAATGCCTGCTTGCATGGGTCCCATCCCTGTTGGTGTTTACCTTATCGAACAAGAAAGTTTAACCACTCTTTTCTCCAGTGTCTCTGCCACCGTCCTACGCTAGTGCCTCATATTTTAATGTAATTGTGATAGTTGTTTTTTTAATAATTATTTGGTACTTTTTTTCAATTTTTAATTGTTCATTGGTAATTTTGGTACCCTCAATTATTTTTTGTGCCAGATGCTCCTCGGGTAATAGTTCGTTAGCAAATCTACACCTTAACCCTTTCTCTTATTGTGTTTGATGAAGAAAGTTGTGTCAACTGTTCCTCCGACGAATCCTTGATCAAGAAGAATCCTTGATCAAGAAAAAACTTGCTCAGTCTTTCATACCAAGCTCTAGGAGATTGTTTGAGAGCATAGAAAGCCTTTTTTAGATGATAGACATGATCAGGATGAGAGATGTCCTTAAAATCAAGAAGTTGTTTAACCTAAACTTCTTCCTGAATGAAACCATTTAAAATGGTACTTTTGACATCTATTTGATAGAGTTTGAATCCTTTGATACACATAAAGGCTAAGCGTACTCGTATAGCTTCCAATCTAGTCATTAGAGCATATGTTTCTTTATAATCAATACCTTCTTCTTGATTATAGCATTTGGCCACCAATCTTGCCTTGTTTTTAACAATGAATGCGGATTCATCACATTTGTTCTTGAGTATCCATTTGGTGCCAATGACCGGATGGTCCTTAGGCCTGGATACCAAGTCCCAAACTTGATTTATTTCAAATTAATTCAATCCTTATTGCATTGTTATCACCCAATCATTGTCTGATGAAGCTTTATCAATGTTAAAGGGTTCAATATCAAAAATGAAGGCAGAGAAGCTGACTTCATAAAGGACTTTACTCCTAGTTTTTACTCCCTCATTGATGTCTCCGATAACTTGATTTGTTGAATAACTCTTATTGTATCTCCAGGCTCTAGGTTGACCTTAATCATCAGGATCAATTTCAATCTCAGTTTCAATTTCTAATGGAGATGGAGATTTTAAAATGATTTGGGATTCCTTGGGATGAACCAATTTAGGATCATCATCTAAAGGTTTGGCAGAAGAATCAGATTCAGAGAACACAACATGAACAAAATTTTTAACAACATAATTACATTTGTTATATACTTATAAGCTTTACTTCAATTTGAATAGCCAAGAAATATACCTTTATCTGACTTAGGATCAAATTTTCCCAAGTTATCCTTACTATTGTTGTAGATGAAGCATTTGCAACCAAATATATGTAGATGAGATAGATTAGGCTTCCTTCCTTTGTACATCTCATAGGGAGTTTTGTCAAGCTTCTTGCAGTTGTAGGCTCTATTGGAGATGTAGCAAGCGGTGCTCATAGCGTCTGCCCAAAATACTTGCGATATGTTTTTCTCATTAAGCACAACCCTAGCCATCTCAGTAAGGACCCTATTCTTTCTCACCACTTCTCCATTTTGTTGAGGGGTCCTTGGAGCTGAGAAGTTGTGATTGATTCCATTGGCATCCCAGTATTCCCCAAAGGCTTGATTTTCAAATTCTCCTCTATGGTCTGTCCTAATTCCTAAAATGCATATACCTTTCTCATTTTGCACTTCCTCAGCAAATACAAGAAATTGTTCATAAGTTTCATTTTTTGATGAAAGAAAGATAGTCGTAGAAAATATGGAGAAGTCATATCGACTATGACCAAGGTATATAGATTGTCATCAAGGCTTTTAACCCTTGCTGGTTCAACTAAATCCATATGGAGAAGTTGGAGTGGTCGATCAATTGTGATTTCATTCTGTGATTTAAAACAGGATTTAGTCTGTTCACCCTTTTAACAAGCATTACAGATCAAATCATTTTTGAAAGTAAGTTTAGGTAAACCGAGAACTAATTCCTTCTTAAGTAACTTGTCCATTTGGTGCATATTAACATGTGCTAATCGCTTATGCCACAACCAACTCTCATCCATGTTGCTAACAAAACATTTTTCAGAAACATTACAAGGCATATTCATGATATAGCAATTACCTTCTCTTGATGCCTTGAAGAGAATCTTCAATTGATCTTTATTTATGTGGAGATCTTCCTTGTTTATAATGAGACATTCTTTTGAATAAAAAATGATCCAGTTGTTTTTGTCTGCACTTTGGCTGACACTGAGGAGATAGTGACAAGGACCTTCTACATAATACACAACTTTGATTTGAGGTCCATCATTTTCTCCCATTTTACCAACTCCGGCTATCTTTCCATATTGGTTTCCTCCAAATGTCACTTTGTCGTCATCCTTTGGTCTCATTGCAACAAATTTGAATTGGTCTCCTGTCATGTATCTAGAACCACTTATTGGATTTTGATGCTCTTAGACATACTTGCAATTTTATTGACAATAAACTTTTAGATACCAATATTTTCTTGGGTCCTTTTTGGTTAGTTGCAACTGCAGAAGGAACATATGATCCTTTAGGTACCCATTTACAAGCACCTACTAGTCTATCCTTCCTTTCCTTCTTATGAAAGCATGAAGATGTACTATGCCCTTTTCGGTTGCAATAGTTACAATGAGCAAATGGATTAGAAGAGTGAATTGATTTTTGAAAGTAGTTCAAATCTAATTTCTATCTTTTCTTCTTTTTGAAAGTAGTTCAAGTATGGTACTCGAGTAAACCAAATGAGTACTCGAGCATTATCAAAGCACATAAAGACATTGCTAGAATCTGATGTGTAAGTTCTTGAAGATACTTGAGTATGTTTAAGCTTACTTGAGTACAGGGAGTTAATACTTAAGTATATTGGTTCAATTGTTCTTACAATCTTCGTCTTCGTAAATTCAAATTCTCTGGTTATATTCCATAACTTATGATTATTACTCATTATTGTCCTCAATGCTTTTAAACATGTTTATTAATGAGTTTCAGATGATTAGTTAAATGATTATGTATAAATCCTCAAAAAGCAAGAATTGTGTCAGAACATTAAATGTGTAGCTGAAAACAAAGCACACACGGAATGCAATTTAGAGCAGGTCAAATGATCATACTCTCAGACACCCTTTCCGGCAAAAGTGACTCATTCTTAGTCAATCATAGAAACCAAATGCATGTTGTATGAAGATTTTTAACAAGGATTCAAAAGCGACATATCCTCAAATCTTCCAATGACTCCAGATTGTGTCTAACAGGAAGCTTCACCAATCTAACGGATAATTTGAATATAATACAACCAAGGGAAAGTTTCATTGTTCATTAATGAAGTTCACCTATAAATACAAGAGCATTCAATTCGGAGCTACAACAACCAACTGCGATAAATTTATTGCTCACTTATTACTCATTAATTCTCTTTGAGATATACTATAATATTTATATACTTCAGTGTTCATATATCTACTCTATGAAAAAGTCTTTATTACTCAACTGATTGTTATAAAATCTCAAGATAGTGGGACATTGAGTGTGGTTGTCTAACTATAGTTGTAAGGGGGAGTGAGTCCTATTGGGGATTACTCAAATCTTGTGTAATTGTTGAAAGATAGTGGAAATCTCAGAGACACTCTGAGGACTGGACGTAGGTCAAGATATTAAGGCCAAACTAGTATAAATCTCTGTGCACACTTCGGTGACATCTTTCTAACCTTTCCTTCCTGATTTAATTATTTGTTAAGATGGTTTTAATTTTTATAATTTACCTAATTCACCCCTGAGGCCGAACCAGCATAAATCTCTGTGCACACTTCAGTGACATCTTTCTAACCTTTTCTTCCTGATTTAATTATTTGTTAAGGTGGTTCTAATTTTTATAATTCACCCCTGAGGCCAAACCAGCATAAATCTCTGTGCACACTTCAGTGGCATCTTTCTAACCTTTCCTTCCTGATTTAATTATTTGTTAAGATGATTTTAATTGTTATAATTCACCTAATTCACCCCCTTCTTGGGTGATACGCTGCAACTAACAATATGAAGTATAAAACAATACACTCTTGCATACGGAAACGACTTCCTACGTACGAAAATTTGTCAGGATACATTATGAAGGGGCATAAAGCATGTCCGATATGTGAAGCAAACACACACTTCCATCAATTGAAGCACAAGAAAAAAGAATGGTCTACCTTGGTCACAAGAGGTTTGTTCATTGGTTCCACCCGTATCATAGGTTAAGAAAGTATTTTAACGACTTACCGGAGCATAAAATGACTCCAAAGGCATCAACCATAGAGGAAGTTTATCGTCGGGTGGAACATATCAATGTCATCTTGGATAAGAATCAAAGGATTGTAGGTGAGAAGAACATATGGAGGAAGAGATCAATTTTCTTTGATCTTCCATATTAGCATAGTCTTGATGTGATGCATGTGGAGAAAAACGTTTGTGATAACCTTGTCAGCATGCTTTTACACATACCAAGGAAGACTAAGGATGATGGTAAGAGGGCATACATGGAGCCAGCAGCACATACACTTTCAAAAGCCGAGAAAAAAAGTTTGTGTGAGTGTTTATATGACATTAAATTGCCGCAAGGGTATTCTTCTAATGTGAGAAGGTGTGTGTCAATGAACGATTTGAAGTTGGTGGGAATGAAGTCCCATAATTATCAGGGCATTAGCTTCACGATCTCAGAGGTTGTGTGGATGGAAGGCCTACTCAAGGAGCTTGGGAAACCTCAATTGAAACTAGTGGACATCTTTTGCGACAGTAAAGTAGCGATACACATCGCAACCAATCCAGTATTCCAAGAGCACACAAAGCATATTGAGATAGATTGTCACTTTGTGCATGAAAAGGTACAGTCAAAGCTAATTAAATTGCAGCATGTGTGAATTCGTCAGAACAAGAGGCATATATTTTGACTAAGGCATTTACAAGAGATACACAAGACATGATTCTCAACAAGTTAGGTGCTATGGATATCTTGAGACCCCTAACTTGAGGGGGAGTATTAAAATGTTACTTGTGTATTACGGTATGGTTTAGTTATTAGCTATTGGGTCTGTTATATATATTAGTTAGTGGGCCTGAGGCCCGTTAGGTGTGGTTGTTGTTTTATTGGGTCATTCTATGAACCAGAATGTGTGTAAACATTCATTATTAAAATCAATAAAATAGTACTAATGGGGGTTGACACAAGTGGTAAGTGGCTTGTATCACTTAAGCAAGGTCTCGAGTTCGAGCTTTGTGAATGCAGGAAAACCCCGTTGGGAGACTCACCCATCATAGCCAGGTGCGCGATCCAGGTTGGATCCAGATTAGTCAGTGTGAAACTCTCTGGATAACGGATGGGCAACCAAAAAAAAAAAATCAATAAAATAGAAGGCCCATTTTACATGTTTGGGTCCATAATTTCCAACAGAGATGTATACCAGGTTGGATCGGATCCGGGTAATCGGAGCTCACCCAAGGATTAAAACTACTAGTATAAATTTTCTGGTTAAATAATGTTATGTAAAGCTATCCAAAAGAAAGCTGACTTAAGAGGAACAAAAATATATATTTCATTAAAAACCCTTATAAACCATTAATAAAATAAAGCATGTGGACAGTTGACATTAACAGTAAGTTGCGAATAGTTGACGGTTAATGCTTACCACCTCATTAAATTCGTCACTTACGGAATCTAAGTCCTCTTTTAGAGATATCATTCATGGTGGGTCTATCAAATATATATTATAGAGAGGGAGGAAGGGAGAAAGGCAGATAATGGCTGCTGAGTAAGTTGGATGAAATTAAAAATTGCAAGTGGATATTAATAATTATGAAAATGAAAACTAAAGAACCAAAAAGTAATATGTGCACTCTACAAGTTGGAAAAAGGTAGCATCCATATGATTTTCTGAGAAAGTGAAGTGGGCGATGTGTTCAAATTAATAATGAGGCTAAGGGCTACAAGTAAATGCTCAGTATGCAAACCGAATGTGCGTATTTCGCTTTCATGTTTCAATGATGAAACATAGTATTATATGGGTGTGCATGGTAACACTCTCAGAATGAGTTTTTCCTTAATTTTTATTCCCAGGAACAAAATTGGATAGGAATTGTGTTTGGTAAATCCGATTTTTTTTCTTTTTCCCGGGATGAACCCGTTTCTTTTTTTTGCTAGGGAATAAAAAAAAGAAGCAGAAAATAATTTTTGTTCCCAGGAACAAAATTGGATAGGAATTGTGTTTGGTAAATCCGATTTTTTTTCTTTTTCCCGGGATGAACCCATTTCTTTTTTTTGCTGGGGAATAAAAAAAAGAAGCAGAAAATTTCTGCTTCTCTATTCTAGGGCATATGTCAGAATCTATTTTTCCCCTTCTCTCGATCGTGACATTGACGAAGCGAAGAAATTCCAATCATCCTAGCGACGGATCAACTACCCTCCCTACTGCCGTCGCCGCCATCGCCACCACCTCTGCCGCCACCGCCACCACAGCTGCCGCCGCCACCACCACCGCTGCCACCGCCGCTACCACCACCCCCACCACCACCACCACGACCGTCGCCACCCCCACCGCCGCCACCGCCACTACCACTGACACCACCACCACCCCTACCCCCACCGCCCCGCCACCACCGCCGCGGCCACCACCTCCACCGCCATCGCACCGCCACCCCGCCACCGCTACCGCCACCCCGCCACCCCCCCGCCACCCCCACCACACCTTTACCCCCACCACCAAGACCGCCGCCACCACCACCGCCACCCCACCACCACCATCACCGCCACGGCCACCACCTCCACCGCCACCACCGCGCCACCCCCACCCACATCACACCGCCGCCACCACCACCGCCGCCGCCGCCAACACCACCACCACCCCCACCGCCGCCGCCGCCACCACCGCCACCGTCACCGCACCACCACATAAATAATTTTTTGAATATAAAAATTACATAAATAAAAATTAAATGTGTTAACAAACGTAATTCTGATTCTCTGAGTAAAAAAAAATGAGTTAACAAACGTAATTCTGATTCTCAGAACTTTTCTCAAGCACAGAATCAGAAAAAAACTGTTTCATCTCAGAATCAGTGCTGGGGAACAGAATGGTTCCCATGCACACCCTAAATATTATAGGGTCTAATGCTTGAAGAAACGGTAAGAAACTAATAAATGATATTATAGGCTAGGTGCACATTTGAAAAAAAAAAAATTATGCGTAATTTTGCCCCTTGACCTATTAATAAGTGATACTACTTTTGATCATTATTTTTTGTTTTGTTTTTGTTTGAATTTTGTAATTTAAAATTTTTTAATTGAATTTTATTTATAAAATATTCATTTTTTGCCAACATATGAAATATTCATTTAATTTTTATTATTCCAATTTGACAAGATTTTATTAAATTTTTATATATGTCGATTGGTTTTCAAGAACTACAAGATCTTATTATAACGGTATAAATGTCCTAATATCTTATTATAACTTTTGTTAATATATAGCTAACTGAACTAAAACAACAATGTTATTAAAAAAAAACTAAAACTAAAACTACAATCTTTGATTTAAATAAAGACTTATTATGAAATCAATTCCCAGTTATATCCTATTTTTTACTCTCTTTTGATTTTAAAAAAGCTGTTCTTTGAACTATTTGACGTTGGAATTGGCAATTTTTCTTATTTTTAATCCAAATATTTATTTGAAAATATTAGTATATGAATCTTTCTCTCTTTCTTTTGATACAATATGAATATCTCTCTTAGGTTAACACACACAGCGCCATTTACTAGTTGGGTTAAAATGAACGTGGATGGAGCATGCAGGAAGGAGTGAAGGACAATAGTGCATCGGGTGTGGTGGGATAGCGAGAACCGAGAAATCATGTAGGAGAAGTCCTCGGAAGATTTTTGTTTAGCTTTGGACGAGGAAATTGTTTGCAAGAAGAAATATGGACTGCTTTGTTGGGTTTGAAGACTGCTTGGGACTCAGGATAGAAGAAAGTGGTTGGGAGGATGATGAACATCCAAACGCTGATCTTCTCTATGAAACGCGTCAAGTTTTGCAGCGAAGTTGGGAAGCTTGGCTTGAATGGTGCAGCTGAGAAACGAATTGTGCATTAGACGCTTTGGCAAAAGAAGCTTTGAGTCTTGCAGTGAGCGTAACCCCATTTCGGTTGCCTCCAGACTTTCTAAAGGATATCTAAGGGTTGATGCAGGAACTTGAGTAGTGCAGAATTTTCTCTATCCAACAAAAAAAAATTGAAGATTTAATTGAAATAATACAATCAATACACCGTAAATAAATGCTTTGTTTTTATAATTTGGGCAAAACAATTCTTGAACTTACATTATATTCAAGATGAAAATCCCAATAACATGTAACCTTGTAGGCTAGTGATAGTAGGGGGCTTCATTAGTACTAGATCACAAGTTCAATCTCACATGTTGCCACTTGTACTAGAAAAAATACAAGAAAGAGTATTAAATTTAAAAGTGGAAAAAGTAATATGTAAGTTCTTATAGTATCACTTAGGATAGAGTATGGAACCTATAGCCCATGAACCCGTCCACAACCTAGTGTAATTAGGTTATTTTGAGCTCGCCTAAAAAGACCCATAATGGGGCGGGTTAAAACCCGCTCATTTAATATTTAAATGGGTGGGCTCTGGGCACACCTATGGGCTGCCCATACCTGCCCATTTAGTGTAATTTTTTTTATTAGCATCTAGAGCTATAGGCTCTTCCTCAAGTGAATCTGAAGATGATGGTGAAGACTAAAGCATGCAGATTCAATGAAAGCATGTCATTTTGTTAGTCTATGAACTTGTAGAGTTGTAGTTGTGATGTTTTAATTTAAAAGTTAGAGTTTGAATATCAAAATTATATTATGATGGTAATTATCTAAATTTATGTTGTGAGCCCTGGAAGTCATCGCACCATTGTACAACAAAATCTTCGAGAACCTAGTTGCGTGATGCTTATTTCAGATAGTGACGATTGGAGGAAACCCATTGTAGATTACATTGAGAGAGGAATTCTGCCGGACGAGTCATTAGAGGCGAAAAACTCATGAGATCGGCGGCCTCGTATACACTTGTTAATGACCAGCTTGTATCGAAAAGGAATGCATTCTCCAATGATGAAATGCTTGGCGGCAAATGAGGCCCGTAAGATGTCTTCTTCGAAATTCATGAAGGAATAAATGGTCACCACATGGGGGCTAAGGCTTTGGCCGTGAAGGCAAGACGGGCTGGTTACTTTTGGCCCACCTTAGCAAAACCGATGCTAAGACTCATGTCCAAAAATGCGACATTGTCAAAGGCATGCTAGCACTATCGGATCACCTCCGCCACTCTTCAAACAATCTCTGCGCCATGGCCGTTTTCAAATGGGGAATGGATCTCCTAGGACCATTCAAACGGTCACGGACAAGATACGATGGCTCATCGTGGCGGTTGATTACTTCACAAAGTGGATTGAAGTGGAACTGTCGCCACAATCACGTCGAAAGGGGTGCAAAAGTTCTTACAGAGAAACATCATAAAGACGTTTTGGCATCCCACCAAATCGTTACGGACAACGGAATACGCTTTATTGATAAAAGCTTTGAAAGTTGGTAGCCGATTTCAATATTAAGCATCACTTCGCATCGGTAGAACATCCGCAATCTAATGGGCAGAGCAGAGGTCGCTAATAAGATCATTGTGGATGGGCTAAGAAAGCGGGTGGAAGATGCCACATCTAGGCAGGTGGACCAATTGCCTTATACCTTATGGGATATCGAACGAGTGTCCAGACATCAACCGGTGAAACGCCTTTCAAGCCGACGATGGGTGCGAAGCCATGATTCCGGTTGAGATTGGAGAATCATCTTGGAGGCGAAGTCACAGACCGCAAAATGAAGAAGAAAACGGTAATGCGATTGCCGTCGAGCTAGATCTCGATAGACGAAGTTCGAATGCGGCAACATTGCCGAGATTTAGCTGACCAAGCAACTAATATCAACACGTTACAACAAGAAGGTTCGACCTCGGGCTTTTGACAAAGGGAGCCTCGTACTTGAAGAGGGCGTACATTGGCAATAAGAATGCTGTCAAGGAAAGCTAGCTCCTAACCCGGAAGGCCCATACCGAGTCACCGAGAACCTCGGTAAAGGCGCTTACAAGCTAGAAACGCTGCAAAGCAAGGCGATAAAGCGAACATGGGATACCTAAAAATCCGGTTTCCAAAATCATGTACGATAAAAACATGTAGAAACCAGGATACCTAAAAATCCGGTTTCCACAATCATGTACGATAAAAGCATGTAGAAACCAGGATACTTAAAAATCCGGTTTCCAAAATCATGTACGATAAAAACATGTAGAAACCAGGATACCTAAAAATCCGGTTTCCACAATCATGTACGATAAAAACATGTAGAAACCAGGATATTGAAAAATCCGGTTTCCAAAATCATGTACGATAAAAACATGTAGAAACCAGGATACTTAAAAATCCGGTTTCCAAAATCATGTACGATAAAAACATGTAGAAACCAGGATATTGAAAAATCCGGTTTCCAAAATCATGTACGATAAAAACATGTAGAAACCAGATACTTAAAAATCCGGTTTCCAAAATCATGTACGATAAAAACATGTAGAAACCAGGTACCGAAAAATCCAGTTTCCAAAATCATGTGCGATAAAAACATGTAGAAGCCGTGATACCGAAAATCCGGCTTCCAAAATCATGTACGATGAAACACGTTGAAACCGGATGTTTAAGAATCCGGTTTCCAAAATCGTAAGTTGAAAACACGTAGAAGCCGTGGATGTTTAAGAATCCGGTTTCCAAAATCGTGAAAGTTGGAAACGTGTAAAAGCCGGGATAATAAAAATCCGGTTTCCAACATCAAGCATACCGCTTTAATTCAGCAACACAAGCAATTACGGGTGAAAAGCGATAAAACTACAGTATGGTAGGCCAGGAGAAAAAGTAAGGATTTACATTGCAAAAAAATATATGTCCGAGCGGTACACATAAAAGCCCTTGGTGTTTTACTAAAAGAAAAAGTGAGAAGCAGTTAAACCCGCGAATGTGTCGGGGAAGATGACTCGTCATCACTATCTTCGCCACTGTGAGGAATCAACCTACCTTTGCCGCTAACATAAGCCCGAAGATGTAACCGGCAGTATTCAGTCGAGTTGACGGTGGGATTGAGCACCGGATCGAGCCACGGCATTTTCAAAAGATAAACTCCCGATTTGGTCGTATTTTGCAATCTTCATTCGTGCGTGTGGCAGCTCGTCATCTTTTTCTTTAAGAACGCCGGCAAGGTGCTCATTGTCCGAGATCATTTTTTCTTTAAGAAGCATATCCTCCCGACAAATGTTTGATAGGCGGAATACCTCGGCTTGGGTGTTGGCTAACTCAGTTTGCTTGGCATCTAACCCAAGCTGGGCCAATTTCAATTCAGTAACCTTGGGTAGATCTGCGTTGCTTTTCAAATTGTGGTTCTCAGAAAGGAGTTCATTCTTTTCTTTCCTCTCAAGGTCGAGACTACTGTTCAACGTGGAGATTTGCTGCTTCAAGTCATTCACGGACCTTAGCCGAAGAGCGTTCTGAATCCTGAGAGCAGCATAAGGCCGAATTAAGGAAGCCGCCTTGTAGGCTTGTCGCTCCATCTCAATCCACTGGAGTTTTTCTTCATTAGAAGGCATGGAGGGGGAGTACAGTTGAGCAGGCGGACGCATAAGGTCTCGAATAGCTCCGTTTACCCCCTCTGACCAAAGTGCTCCTCCATTCATAGTATCATGGTGTGAGGGATCGAGAAGGAGGATGAAACCGAGTTTGCGGATGAAGTAGGTACGGACCCGTGGTAGGAGTCTCTCTAATGGGCGAGGCCTCGCGGGAATAGAAGTAGGAACCTCTCTAATGGTGAGGCGGTGCGGGAATCACAATGGTTTCTTCTCCAACAACGTTTTTGCTTTTGGGCACCCGCCTCCTTTTTTCACCATGTTTTGGTCCACCTTTGGGCGCGGAACGCTTTCGGAGTTTTTTCACAATACCTGCCCCCTCTGGGATTGGAACTCCGCCACTCACGGTGGGCTCATCTCGCTAATGAGGGGCAAGTGCTTTAGCAGGTTGATAGCCGCTTCGCGGCGGCGCCCTCGTCAAAGGCTTCAAGAAACTCAGGTCTTCCCATCGGACGTCCTGCGTGGAAACAACAAACGATGTCAGTCGTGGTAATAATGGACAGTATATACGTCTGCAAAATTTTTTAATTGCACATAATCCCATACTCTTTGGTTTGCGTCGACGAACAAGGACGGTGGGAATGTGATCGGCAGGGTCCATCAAAGATTTAAGTGTGCTGGAAAGCTCGGTAAGTTTCACAACTGACGCTTCCTCGGTTTCAGTAAGACGGGAGGGGGCGAAGTCGGCGGTTTTGAACTTATGGTGGGTATTTGTCCAATACAAAGGAATACACCTTCTAACTCCCACACTTATCGGGGTGAAGGAACCACGGGCACTTAAAAGGGTGGGCTTCGACTTTTACGAACGCCTTTTTAAAGTTTTTCCAGACTCGCAAAAGGGTTTGAAGAGCATATGTTCGCTTCTCGCGTGGTGAGGTCCACCCAAAAAGGTCGTGGCGGTGATCGAAACCCGCCGAGTTCCAGCGGAGAATAGAAGGTCATAAATACGGCACGGTGCAGCAAATATCCATTTCCTACAGAGATTCTCAAAGGCTATGGCAAAAGCCCAACCATTGGGATGAAGCTGGGTGGGGGCTAGATGCAGGTGATTTAGTAGGCAAATTTGAAAGTCAGATAAAGGAAATCTTACACCAAGCTGAACGAAAACATCTCGGTAGAAGAAAAAGAAATGGGGCACGTGAGGTTGGCTTTGTCGGGGTCGGACGGTGGCAACCGACTCGGCATCCAGAGGAAGCCTTATTGAGTACCCTTCGCCATCTCTCACGCCAAGTGAAGGAAAGTCCGTGTCGATCAGGGTGTTCTTCACCTCGGTCACCCTACAATGGACAACTTTCTTGGGAGAGTTGGGATTCCGGACTGACATGGAAGAACTGCAATCATCCACGGAAGGTGATGATTGCATTTGAGAAGACGATGCCATCTAAACCTAGATAATGCAAGGAAAGGGCAAGGTTAGCACACAAGCCACACTCGTAGGGGCCAATCATATCAAAAACAAGAGCAAGTTTAAAGCTAGCCTGCACATTGCATCTTTCGGGAATGCTATCGATGGGATGAAGATTGGGATATCGGCAAATACCTAGGATCGAACAATTCACGGGTTGGCGAAGGAAAATCGGGGACGTAACAACCAAATTAAAAGCCTATCAATTGGACAAAGAAGATGGCAATCTGACAGGGAGTAAGGAGCAAAGACTACTCAGACGAACCAGATATGCCAAAAACTCAGCGAAATATATCCAAGATAGCGACGCAAGGCTCGGAAAATTTTTTGCATATATCAGACAAGCAGGGAACCAAAAGGATATAAAAGTTAAGGAAAATACGATCTTACTCGATCGAGGAATCGGCGAAACAAAGACAAATACGACTAGGTTGCTGCGGAAGCTCTTGCGTAAAGCAAAGGAGAAGCATGCGTTTTCTTTTCTTGGCAAAAAGCGGTGGCTAAACGAAGAAATATATAGCTTTTGATTTTCAAAATTGAGAAACTCTTGAATTCAAAACGTCAAGAAGAGTGATGGCCACGCGAGAAGGCAGAGTCCAGAGGTTATGTGGATTTCTCTTTTGAATTCAAAACGTCAAGAAGAGTTATGGCCACGCGCGGCGCGAATCCAGAGGTTATGTGGATTTCTCTCTTTTGAATTCAAAACGTCAAGAAGAGTGATGGCCACGCGCGAGGAGGCAGAGTCCAGATTTTGTATGAATTTCTCTCTGAAGCGACGTGCGCATTAATTCGGCTCGGTTTTCAAACGCCTATTGACAGGCGCGCAGGTTTAGAGGCATGGGTACACGTTACAACGTGTCAGTTTGGCAGAAAGAAATATGTCTTTTCACAATCAACTAAGGCATTTCAATTGAAGTCCGCCAGCAATAGCAATTCAGTATGGGTCACAGCGGTTACGACCGGGATGATATAATCGAAGCAACAGGGCATTGCGATTTTCGGTGGGTTTCTAACGCGGGTTGCTTAGGAATGCAATACACCGGCATACGAGAAAACGTAAAGTCCAAACAGTAGAGTTAGTTAGAAAATCAAATGCGGAATATGGACATTTGCACAGAGGAATTCACAATGAGATACAAGTGGATAACAGGATAGCCTTTTATTGATGCTCAAACAGGTAACATGGTTTTCTTACAAAGAAACAAGTTGGCTAGCTCATTTACAAAGACAATTACAACAACACAGTACAACAAGTGGGCCGAAGTTTGTAAAGGACATTTATGAACACACTAATTACAACAGTTGATGGTGGCTAGCTATCCATCACGCCTTGAATGGGTTAGCTTGCGCCGGAGACTGCATTGTTATTAGGTGGAACCATCTTGTTGCTGAAGTTCCCACCAAATATGCAGTTCGATCGCTATCTTTTTCCCACATGACCGGAAGAATGAAGGACGTCGAAGTTCTCATTGGTAAGCTCATCATTCTTAGCGGCATTTGTTAAGAAAGAAAAGGTGGGGCGACCCGGTGGCACAAGAAGATGAGGAGTGATGAAATTATTTATAGCCCAGGGGATCGCAAGGGTCGAGCATTGTTGGTGGGACGTTTAGAGAGAGGACGCTTCGATTCCCCATGGCGTTTCGAGCTTCATTGAAAGAAATTATTACTAACGTTAAGAACGTGAGTAAGCAGCAGGTGGGTCGCACAAAGCATTAAATGAGGATAGGTTGGAAAAATGGTGATGCAGAGTTCCAAGAAAAGGAATAATGGCATAGTGTCGGATGAGAAGCGATACGCCATACGCCAGGTGTCCCCATCCACCAAAAATTGGGGGACAGCGGCTGAATAGGAAATCCTCAAAAAGACAAAAGTCAATACAGTCCGGCGGCCAAAACGACAGGCGATTAAAGCAAGTAAGCCGTTGGTGAAAAGCAAACATGGCAGCGTTGTTACAAAAACAACTAGGGGTCGCGATAAAGAAACCCGGTAAAAGACAAAGCCCGAGACTAATCCCTGAGGTCCTGTAGATAAGGCAAGTCGGGAATTAGTTCTTGGAACTTAGCCAAAACCGAGATAGACACAACGGGTAGAGGCAGAGATAGAAAAATCTCGGCGGCTCGAAACCCGAACTCCCGAGCTTGGGGGCAAGCTGTTATGGATTCAAATAATGGGCCTACCGGAGGAAGGCCCAATAGAAGGACTCTGGCGGGAAGCCTCCCATAGATCAGGCGCTCCGTCAGCCACCTCACAGTGTGCCATGAATCCAGCAATCATGCAGGAATGGAAAGGCGCACGATCAGGGCTGGGAAGGAGGCACGATCACAGTGGAAGGACTCAAGGTAAACAAAACCCTAGGTAACCTCTATATATAGGAGGTTACCTCCCGTGTATGTCCTCACGCCGAACATTACATTCTTATAGTTACATTCCACCGTGCACACACATCACCCTCAGCGAAAGCCACCCCGTGTAGCACAGTGATCCACCGGCGACCGCTGCTATCTCCCCCATAGATACCAGTGGACGCTACCTTTGATCCAATATCAATTATACCTAGCCCCAAAGGCTAGACACTTGTGTTCTACTACAGAACAGTGTGAATTTTAATTATTGAACTTTAAAGATTCTAATTTCAAAAATTGGAATGATGAATTTAGATGGATGCTTAATGCTTATATATGTTTTTTTTTCAAAAAAATAAACAAGTTAAATGCAACTGGGTTACCCAAAACCCGGTTAGCCCGCCCATTTATGTGCTAGCCCATTTACACGGGTTTAAATAGGTTGAGGTACGGGTATGGGTTAACCCACAACCATTTAAAGTTAATTGAGCGGCCTATAGGTTTGGTATCGGGTTGCCCAACCCGCTCATTGCTCTACCCTAGTATCACTATCACTTATTTATTTAAGCAGGTTGATGAAGTTTTTTCTTTATTTTTTTAATATTATATCTTTATAATTTCACCTGATTTTTAATCAAATTTGTAATTGTTTTCGTTTTATCTGTCAAATGAAGCTACATGGACCTAGCTATAAGGACTTGATTAAAACGAAACAATTACAAAGGTTTTGATTAAAAATCAAGTAAAACTATAAGGACCTTATATAAAAATAAGAATCCTATTTGATTTTTTAAAAAAAAAAATCAGTTAAAACTATAAGGATATGGTAAAAATAAAAAGAAAATAATGTAGAGATTTTTGACTAAACATCAAGTAAACCATATGAAATTGTGCAAATTAATTTTTTTATTTAAATCAAACAAAATCCAAAATAATAATACTACACACCTAACTAAATATTATCCACTTATAAGATAGGCACATCAGATAAGATGTCGTATTACTAATAAGATGTTGGTTGAGGTGGTAATGGGCCTTACCGTCATAAGGAGGAGAACACAAATTCGAATCATGTGAAGCACACTTGTTGAAAAAGCTAAGAACTCTTTGCCCTTTAGGTCTCGAGAGAAAACCTTGGTCAAATCAAAAAAGATTAGAGGCGCTATTATATTTGAATGAACCAAGTCTTGAAATAGACTAACCATTGATAGAATAATGATAGTTCTCATCATCAAAATACGGTGACGCCAATTATTTAAACCATTTATCTTACAAATTTACCGTTAAATTTTTTATTTTTTATTTGCATTTTAAATATTATGTTTTAATAAATATAGGTTCAAAATTAAGTTAATAAATAGGAGCATGTAAAAAAATCAATTTATATTTAAAATATAAACAAAAAAATTAAATTTGGGTTTATCAAATGGTACATTATAAATTATAATCAAGGCGAAACTCATGCCGGCTCCGTCCTTATGATGCGCTACTGTGAGGCCAAACTTGCTCGAACTCTTTGGCGGTGATAAAAAGAGCCTGAAGTGCTTTAAAATGCTTATAAAATAAGAATATATGTATGAAAAGGATGTAGGTTGAGGAGTATGGAGACAAAATTATTTTTATTTTAAAAGGGAAATAAAATATATTTGAACCACCTAACCTTTTTAATAAATAAATGTGGATCAACCACCCTATCTACCATGTTTACTTTATAAATTTATTAGATTATTAACCAAAAAAAAAAAAAAGTCTAAACACTTTGGGAGCAAAATATATAAATATGTCTTCCTGTGTGTGTGTCTCTCGCTCTCTATGTCTAGATGATTAATGAGAAAACAGAATAAAATGCTGGATTGAAACTGTTTTTCTAGCCATTCGAAGTTAATTAATTTGTCATGATCATATATGATGTCATAATAAAAATGAAATAAGGACCACTCGTTCATTATTGAATGTTCCTTCTTGTAAGAAAGGAAGGGAAGTACATCCTTTAATTTCCTTTAAAATATTACCTTATTATTTAAAACATTCAAATTTCTTATTAATGATTGTTGGAATTGGATTGAGCAAAGAAACTCAAATCTCCTTAATTAAGGTTAAGGTGTCATATTTTGTGAATGAAAAAAATTATATTGAGTTACCCTTAATTAAGGTTTTTCGTCTTACATGCAAAAAAAAAAAAAAAAAAAAAAAAGAGAGATATGCAGAAAAGGACACACTATATTTATTATGCCCAAGGACGGGCCCAGGAATTTTACCTGCGGGGGGCAAAAATAAGAAATTCTACATCATGCATAAAGTACTTAAAATACGATAAAGATCTAATATACAAAAAATTGAAAAAATATATATTACAGAAATTAGGTTTATTTCACTTGACTCTTACTCTAAGTATTTTCATATTGTTAAACTCATCTATAATTGAATATATATTAAAACTCAAAACAATTTCTTTTTCAATGAATGTAATCAAAGAATCATCAATAAATTGGTCTTCCATTCTATTTTGAAGTTTGTTCTTGATTATCTTCATAGCAGAAAAAGATCTTTCAGTAGTTGCTGTAGAAACTGGAAGAGTGGGTACAAGTCTAATCACTCTATCATCAATATTCAAATAGCTATTTGTTAACAAAATTCAAAACTTGTCCAAAATACTAATCCTAAAATATTCTCTAATCAGTATAGAATTAAAGTAGCATCATTAGAAAGATAAAATCATGTATAATAAATTTTATGAAGGAAATTTAATGAAAAGAAGTAATTTTAAGTACCTTATTGATTCTCAAAATTTGCCGTAAGTTATTGGAAAAAACACTGGACTAGCCAAACCAAAGAAAGAAACAAGTAAGGTTGGGAATATATATTAAAATTGCGGGCCCCACCTCTTTACTTTTTCTTAAAATATATATGAAGGCAAACCTGTGAATGAAACCAAACGGTCCGTCTGTGAAAGCAAACCTATACACCACCACCTCACTGATTATATAAGAAAGCAATAAGGGTAAACCATGTTTAATTTTTTCTGTTTTAAAAAATTTAGGGGGGCGGGGGCCACCCTAGCCCCCCCCCCCCCTCTGTCCGTCCTTGATTATGCCGTCATCTGCAAAGCCAAAAAGAAAACAGTAAGCACCTTAATTTTATTTATAGTATATTGAACCCTAACTTTCAGCACCCTAAACCATAAATAAGATTATAGTGTTTGATGTAACTAAAACTTTGCATTAGCTGGTTTTGAATGCATAGAGAAAAAAGATATGCAGAAAAGGACATACTATATTTATTATGCCCTCATCTGCAAAGCCAAAAAGAAAACAGTAAGCATACCTTAATTTTATTTATAGTATATTGAAATCTAACTTTCAGCACCCTAAACCATAAATAAGATTATCGTGTTTGATGTAACTAAAACTTTGCATTAGCTAGTTTTGAATGCATAGAGAAAAAGATATGCAGAAAAGGACATATTATATTTATTATGCCCTCATCTGCAAAGCCAAAAAGAAAACAGTAAGCACCTTAATTTTATTTATAGTATATTGAACCCTAACTTTCAGCACCCTAAACCATAAATAAGATTATCGTGTTTGATGTAACTAAAATTTTGCATTAGCTGGTTTTGAATGCATAGAGAAAAAAGATATGCAGAAAAGGACATACTATACTTATTATGCCCTCATCTGCAAAGCCAAAAAGAAAACAATAAGCACCTTAATTTTATTTATAGTATATTGAAATCTAACTTTCAGCACCCTAAACCATAAATAAGATTATCGTGTTTGATGTAACTAAAACTTTGCATTAGCTGGTTTTGAATGCATAGAGAAAAAAGATATGCAGAAAAGGACATATTATATTTATTATGCCCTCATCTGCAAAGCCAAAAAGAAAACAGTAAGCACCTTAATTTTATTTATAGTATATTGAACCCTAACTTTCAGCACCCTAAATCATAAATAGATTATCGTGTTTGATGTAACTAAAATTTTGCTATTAGCTGGTTTTGAATGCATAGAGAAAAAAGATATGCAGAAAAGGACATACTATATTTATTATGCCCTCATCTGCAAAGCCAAAAAGAAAACAATAAGCACCTTAATTTTATTTATAGTATATTGAAATCTAACTTTCAGCACCCTAAACCATAAATAAGATTATCGTGATTGATGTAACTAAAAATTTGCATTAGCTGGTTTTGAATGCATAGAGAAAAAAGATATGTAGAAAAGGATATACTATATTTATTATGCCCTCATCCTGCAAAGCCGAAAAGAAAACAGTAAGCACCTTAATTTTATTTATAGTATATTGAAATCTAACTTTCAGCACCCTAAACCATAAATAAGATTATAGTGTTTGATGTAACTAAAACTTTGCATTAGCTGGTTTTGAATGCATAGAGAAAATAATATTAGGGTGTTCAATGCTACTTTATTTTAAAATTGAGTTTATTTTTTCCATCATAAAATTAAGTTATAGTGAATTAATTTACACAATTACTTATTTATTTGATTAAATTCAAGCATTATTTGAAGCTATCTACCCTTAAATTAAAGGTAGTTTTTCTAATGCAAATGCTCTTTTTTTTTTTTTCCATCCATTTTTATAAGTGATGTGATAATGATGTCCATCTTGACTAGTCATAGTCAACGGTAATCCATATTCGTTTGGAGTATTTGGATATGATTACCTTGGCAACAAATTTTTTTTATTTTCAATAAATAGTAGACATTTAATTAATTTTGGGACCATTTGATTTATTTAATATAAATAAGAACACACTATGGTAAAAGGATATTATTCAAGTTAACTCAACAATTAATTAAATTTCGCTTGAAATAATTATGTTTTATCATCACAAGATTGTAACATCCTGTTTTCCAAAAGCAGTATAAAATTTTTTCATCATAGTAGAGCATCGGAGTAAGAGTGTAACTGATATATATATTCAAAGTGCCCACTGGCTAATTACAGAAGCGGTTCAATAACCGAGAGTTTTCAAAAGTAAAGGACAACAACAGAAAGTCTTCAGCCGGATCCTTGAACTTGCTGCTTTCCTCTCTCCTCGGTCCTCGGTCCTCCTAACCCTGATGCTATGTTAAGAGCTGAGATCCGCATCAGATCTTAAGTAACGGTTAACCTCATAGTTACATGCACAACATATGCATTACAGATAATCATACAGCAAACAAGCATATTCCAACAGCACATAACCTCTAGTACATGTGTCACACTTAGCTATCGTATCACACCTAGCAGCCGTTTCACACCTAGCAATCGTTTCACACCTAGCATTTCACACCTAGCAATCGTATCCCAATACCCAGCAAGCATAACAACAGTACATGAACATATCACAGAGCTAACAACTACCTCATATAAGCATACCATACACCTAGCACATACACGCATACAATAAACATCAGATTAGTGTTACAGTACGCGAACGTACCTTCGTTGACGATATACGGTATTTCTGGCGGAATACGATACGACAGTTGGTCAGAACGTATTCAGGGATATCCTATCAAGATAACAACGTACTTGTTAAGGATCTATCATTACGACGGACATTTTAGTCATAAATGACCATTTTACCCCTGAGCCCCTAATCGGCGGAATTTCGCAAAGACTTCGTTACTTTGACTCTAATCTTCCAAAATTTTGCCATAACTCTTCCTCCAACATTATTTTCGAAATTAATACCTTAATTACCCCTAAAACATGATATCTAATCATACTTGGAAGATTAAAGATCAAACTAGCATTTCTACTCTAACTACCGAAAGAACTACCGAAGCTTAAGACTAAGGACCGAAGAACTTACTCAGAGCTTCGCTACAAATTTCCCCGGACTCCTTCCTCTGCTCCAAGATTTCGAAATGCTAAGCAAGTTTTGGTGTGAAGAAAAAAAATGGAAGCAAGGCCTATTTATAGAGAAATTTTGGTTACTATTCATGCTTTGTCAGACGAATTCTGGACCGTCGGATCGCACTTCATTGAGATGGCACAATCTTGGCCATCCAACCCACCTCCTTACATCATCATTCAAGGCCATGATGTCATGCCAATGATGTCACCCATGTACTTTGATGATGTCACTTACTTCCTCAAGAAGTTTTATACCGATAAAGTCCCTGTTCGGTGTCCTAATCGCGTAATCTTGTAAAATCTCAAAATTAGGGAACATAGCCACGAAGATCTCTTTTTCCTCTTTCAAAATACTTGGGTCAACTAAATTTTTGATCCCATTCGGGTGTCATCGGTTCCGCTGAAGATTTTCGGATATCGCCTTCGGTTACGAAAATCGCTTCTGGTAACGTCAACTTCTGGACAAAAATTCACTGATTCATAAAACGTCCAGTTGTTTATCAACTCATCCCAAGATATTGAGTTATGATTTATTTTCCATTGGTTTTCATTTCCTCAACTGCTCCTTTGTCCTTTTCGTCTTATTCTCTTATTGTTGACTTGGAGTCCGAGATAAAATTACACTCGTCCATAATTAGAGGTTTGGAAATGACTTGGCCTGTAGGGCCAGCCCAGAGGAGCCTCGAGAGAGGGCGCGGGCAGCCCTGCAGCCCTTTTCCACTCCGAGATAAAATTACACTCGTCCATAATATACTCGACATTAGAAACCTTGTTCATGGTTTTCTTTTGATTATGAATTAGATAGAATTTAATTTCTATCGGTGGTCATTTATCCTATTTGCTTTTTCACAAATTATATTATTATTTTAATACAACTTGCACACAAAAATATCATGGTATTTTTCTCTTCATTCTTATCCTATTTTCTCCTCACAATTTGGCTGATCTTTTTTTTTCATTTTTTAATTAATTATTTAATTAATAATATATATTTTTTAATTATTTAATAATTATTTTTCATAATTTTTCCACAAAGTTTCCTATTGGTCCATACTTTGATTTAGGCTTAAAATTACTTAATCTCACCAATTTTTCTTCATATTTTCCCATTAATTAGCAAATATATTTTATGCTAATTTTAGCCATAAACCACTAATTATAGGGTTTTACATAATTATCCTTGGATTTTCCCTTAATCCAAGCTTAACAATTAACCAAAAATTACTTAATTAATCCCTTACTAATTTTTGAAAATTTTATTAATTAGGACTAATCATTATCTCCCAAAATTTTTACTGACATTGATATTTTACGCTCCATGTAAAATATTAAAAATCATGGGGTCAATTATGGCCCCACAATACTTTTTTATTTTTCTCCTTTAATTTTTCCAATGTAATAATTTAATAAATTACCTAAATTAGGGACAATATTCTTCCCTATTTCAAATAAATATTTATTTGCCTCTTTATAATATTTTCAGGGTATTTTATAACCCATAAATATTTTAGGGACCTATTTGCAAACTTTCAAACGTTTTAGGGACCTAACTGCACATTATCTAATTTCAAGTGAAATTGTCCTAATAATAAGATAAATTTAATATAAGGTGTTTGAGACATCATATTCATCTATTTTCAATAGGTATACTCTACCAATTTATGATATTTACCCTAAGTCAAATTTTAGGGTATTACAAAGAACATGCAAGGAATCAAATGAGAATGGCTCGTCAGTGCCGACAAACAACGCTTTGTGCCTCAATGAATTCCTTTTAGTAAAAGTAAGGTCAATCAGGTTAGGTCTCAACTTGGGAATAACATTATCTCTCCAACCAAACACTCAACAAATTTTCATACCTTTTCATAAGAAGTTGTATTTGTATTTTAAAGTCTTATGAGATACTTTCAATAACATTTTTTTTTTCCAGTAACAGAGAGTGAAGAAATTAAGACTTTTGCAACTAATATAAAGTTAAATAAGTTGGTAAGATGTGACACATATTTCATAAGGACATGGGTTTGAATGTCCAAATCCAAAGTAACATAAGGATCTTATTGATGGACATTCTGTATGTATTTTTATAAGCATTCTTTGAGTTTTAAGGCATATTGTGAACCTAATGAGTCATCAAAATCTAATTTATCTAAATTTTCATGTAATAAAAATAAATAAAGACTTATGCATATATAGCACTATATTTTGTTTTCCTTACTTTTTAAAGTAAATTGGTCAACAAATAACTCTCATTTTGTCTTTTAAAAATTAATTGCTTAAAAGATAAATCTCAAATTAATATTTATTGT
Source organism: Acacia pycnantha (assembly GCA_025563575.1). NCBI lineage: Eukaryota > Viridiplantae > Streptophyta > Magnoliopsida > Fabales > Fabaceae > Acacia > Acacia pycnantha. The sequence goes on from JAMWYP010000248.1 coordinate 1,067,881, forward strand.
TTTAAGTTATTCCCCTAAAAATTGAAGTTTTTGAATTTTCCCCTCATATCATAATTAACATCAATTTAAAGGTCAAAAATTAAAAATTATTTAGTTGATATCAGTATGAGCTTGCTTTCCTGATAAAAATACTATTTCAATTGAATTAAAAATGTTTATACATTTAAATTGAATAATTTGACTTTAAATAATTTAAAGAAGGCCATGTTCAAAGAAGGTCATTAGTGCGCAAAACAAAACAATACGTACACTATTAGAAAAAGACCATATCCATAAAACTAAATAAGCGAAACGAACACTCAATAAGGTTATAGAGCAAGGTCTTTTGATTAATAATCTATTCAATGATCTTGTTTTTGTTATAACACAATGGCGTCGTGTAATCTATATAGTTGATCACACTTAGTGGGATAAGGCTTTGTTGTTATTATTTGTTGTTATTGTAATTAATTTAAATTATTTACAAATATGTTATATAGGAAATAAATTTAAAATAACTAGACATCTTATCCATGCAATGCGCAAAACAAAACAATACGTACACTATTAGAAAAAAGACCATATCCATAAAACTAAATCTTTTGTAGTTTATAAAATATGAGAATAAATAATGTTCAGTATTGTGAATGCAGAAAAGCCCCGCTGAGAAACTCACCTGCTATAGTCAGGTACGCGACCTGGGTCGGATCTGAATTAGTCAAGATGAAACTCTGAATACTGGATGGACAATCAAAAAACATAAATAATGTTCAGTATCTTTTGTAGTTTCCATCCAGCTAATCTTTTGTCAAGTTTTTCTAACACTCCTCATATTTTTGCTTTTCTGAGAGAGGGTCATCAACATAAGTGCCTAAGTATTCCCCCAATTGGGAATGAAATTTAATTTCAAGAATGTCCGATAATTTTTTTGTAATACCCGATTTTTCGACTTACCGAAAACCCTGTATTTTTGGAATATGTTATCATATTAAATTGGTTAACATAAGTGACTTAGAGTCACATAAAATAGTGGCTATTTTGAGAGTAAATAAGCCATGGAAGAATTATAAAACACTTAATCAAATTAAGTGTTAATTAGTAAATAGTAGGCAAATAAGCTTTGCACTAATTGAGATTAGTGGCATAATTCTTCAATTTGATTATGGTCAAATTAAAGTAATCATTTTTGAAATAAAGGAGGGCTAATTATTGAAGAAAATTAAGGGCCAAAGATGAAGAATTAAGCTTGTCTAATAAAGCATTAATTGCCATGATTAGCTAATAAACAAATCCAACAATAACAAAGGTAATTAAAGGGAAATTAAACACTTGATTAGAGAGATAATTAAAGCTTATTAAATCTGATCGAAAGTTATAAAAAACGTCCAGCTTGTAGGGGAGAGGATTTATCATATATCTATTAAAGTTTAGAGTTGAAAAGTCAAATATGTGGGCTAACCAATTAGAAGGCTTGAAGCAAGGGGTGTTTTGTTAATTAAAATACACATTAAATGGTTAAAAGGGAAGGGGATGTCGGCAGCCATAAGGGAGGTGGAGATTTAACTTCAAAAAGTGATTTCTAATCCAATGGCTAAGGGAGATGATGGGCAAATTTTTATTTCCATTTGAGTCCTAGAATTTCTCTATAAATAGGCACCTTCATCCTTCACAATTCTCACACCAAAACACAATCACTTCTAATCCTTTGGGATAGGGAGTGAGATGTGAGTTTTTTTTGGAGGTGAGGAGCAAGAAGAATGAAGGAGTATGCTTCAAGAGGTAAGTAAGCTTTTAGTTTTCTAGTTTAAGTTCTTAAGTTTTAGTTCTTAGTTCTTAGCATAATTGTGGTTTTAATCTAGAAAATTGTTAGGAAAGTTCCTTTACTTGTTTTTAGGCCTCCTTGCATTGAAAAATGCCTAATGAGGTAAAAACATGTGAGGGAATGAGTTTTGGAAAGTTATAGATCAAGATTATAAAAGTTGTAGGATTTTTGGTTGTTTAAGCTTTGGGTAGCCAACGAAATTGATGTTATTATTTTATGGATTAAATGATCTTCAAAAATCCTGATATTTTACATTAATAAATTAGACATTTAGGGATTTCCAAATATATAGAATATGTATCATTTGAAGTTCTACATAAGGAGATAGAAATTCCTGAAGTTAGGGCTACGTTTTCTGGGAAAATTCTGGGCAGAGGTTAAAGAAAATTAATCTGGGAATGATACATTGAATCTGGGTAAACACAATTATTTTTCCTAAAAATTAGGCATGATAAGGATTCCAAGGAATTTTACGGAACCTCGTTTCGATGTTTGTAGAATTAATTATGATTTTTCAAAGTTAGAGGAAAATCTGTCCAGAAATTCTGAAGTAGCGTTTTTTAAGAAATGTAAGGGCAAAATTGTAATAATGGATACACCAAGGGTAGAAATGTCAAAATAGGTGGAAATAAACTTTTTGATATTATTTTAAGAGATAGAATATGAGTTGTGATATTATCAGAAAAAGGAATAATCTGACGATAACGTATAGGATATCCGGGATCAAGTCCGGAGTCGGGCCGGACGTTTGGCCATTGCACAGCAGAAGGTACCGACCGTCAGATGTACCATATTTCGTCAACAAATGTACATTCGCGTACTGTAACACTAACTCTGTGCTGCTCATATACATATATGTCATAGATACGTTCATAGACCGAGGCTCTATTTAGGGTCGTCGTTATACATACAGCTTTTACACGGGTTATAGTCATGATAATGCCGTTTGAGTTTTCCTAGCGCTGAGGACACGACTGTACATCGTGGCATGGATGTTGCAAACCAGGGATAACTTGGCATGGTATTGTAGTTGTTATCACATGATCATACGATGTGACCGGATTGATCATTCTTTGTTATGTCATGAATATCGTTATATACTGTTTTATTTGAGCATAAGGTTAACCGTTACCTGAGATCCAATGTGGTAAATTGGATCTCAGCTGTAGCTTCAGGGTCCGGAGGACCAAGGATCGGAGAGCGGGGGAAGTAACATGACTAGACCAAACGCCAGGAACAGGGAAGGCACCGGTAGACGGAGCCATAGAGAGGAACCAAGGGGCAGAGTCGTAGTGATGCGCCGGTCGAGGCAAGAGCCAGAAGAAGATCATCAGAGCCTATTGTTAGGCATGGGTCTAATGAAGTTATTTCGAACGGTTTGGTGCCGAAGGCAAGGCTAGTCTACGTGGGTGTGCCAATCAGTCGCCGTATAAGTCGGTGAGGCCCCATGGTAGACACTTACCTGGCCATTCTGTTCGGTTAACGGAGTTAGGTTCATTGCCCCAAGTCTGGTCAAGGCTTGGTCTAGGTTGTATAGTTACTTTTTATGAAATGTAATTGTACAAAGCTCTGTATATTGTATCACATGATTATTCATTCGGAAATTTTTAATATATCGGCATACGCTCGGCATCGTCATATGTCGGGGTATTTTTATATCTGTTACTCATATATTGTCCAAGTTTTTAGTACATTGCTCTACGTTTTCCGCAGTACTATGATGTAGCACCTCAAGTTCTGTTGACTTTTCTAAAACCAAATGTCATCCGACACAATTTGTAGTATGGAATTTGGGGTGTTACATTTTTCTTCATCAGATAGGGAACTTAAGGGTTGAATACAAGACTTGACTTTTGATAATTAATATGTTGACCTAAAATTGAAACATATCTTCTGAGCAGGGCTCTAACAATATGACAATCTTCCTCAGTAGTACGACAGAATATAAAAGCGTATCATCAGTATTGATGAGATGAGTTAAAATATCCGTATCATGAGAAATGCGTGGGCTCCTCCACCAATTACACTGTTCTGCTTGATGGATCATATAAGATAAAACATTTTCACATAATAAAAAGAGATGCAGGGGCACATTAGATCACCTTCACGAAGTCCTTAATTGCAATGGTGTAAAAGGAACGGCAGGCTACCATTGACAATAAGTTGATACAAAACTATTGAAACACACTGCATTATCATGTTAACTATCCAAGGGGGAAATTCCATGTACTGAAGTAGTTTCCTCAGAAAATTATATAAAAATACTATTTGAATTACAAAAACCCTAAAATATCTACTAAATTAGTATAAGGACAAAGAGGTGATCTGATATGAATACGTGATTTTGAAGTTTACGTGTGGACAATTTTATTAGTATTTAGGTGTCTTAGAGACAATCTGTAAAGACATATCAACACTTTTTTCTACTTTGTAGTATTTCATTATTAATAAATGAGCATATTTTATCTTTATCATATTTATATCTCGCCTTTATTTTAAGTAAATATGTGTTTGAAGATAAAAGCCCTAGGAATAGAATATATGTTAATCTTGAGGATCAATGATAGAGATCATGATTATGAGGACTCGAGAACATTGTATATCTATTACATAAAACTTGTTCCTAGTCTTGAATCACCAAGAAAAGGCATTGGTGATTTCAATAAGACTAGTACGACATAATCTACTTGTATAGAGATACAAGGTAGACCTTATGGAATACAGACATGGAAATGCCTTAGCTGATGTAGTGGGTAGATCTGTTAGAGAACAGATAGTACAGAACAAACCCACCGAGAGACTCCACAAAGATTCATTGTAGAGAGTATCATTGGATATATAAAAGTCTCTTATTGTTTGGTAGTGCAGATCGTCCTGGACTTCAAGATGTCATCGAACACTAATTCCTAAGGTTATACTTTGACTGTACAACTCTATCCGCCTGAAAATGGGGAGAACAGTGTACTCTTGGTTGTAACTCGAATACATTAGTATAAATGGACATGCCGAGAGGACTCACAGTCCCCTACAAGGGATTAGTCATTCACAAGACAGGTAGAGCTTGGATAGCTTCTAATTAACTTGGGAGTCTGTGCGCACAATGAGTGATCATGAAGAGTCATGATCCGTTATAGAGCTAATATAAGAAGATACCTAGTTCTGTGAATTAGCTACATTTAGTCAATTAAAAGAGATGATACTCTATCTTTGGTATCGACTAAGTGTGAATGACGATGTGAGAGATGATGCCTGCACGGTATCCAAACATGAAAGGTAGATCACTTGATCAACTCAATTAGTTCTGGGCCGCAGAGCATTGCTAGTGTCTTATGAGGTCATTAAATAAATTGGGCCCGTTAAAGGGGTTTTTAATTGGTGCAAGTTTATTTATGTCAGTGACTAATTGGGCCTAATGGGTCACACACAAAGGTTATAACACCCTAAAAATCCCAATTATGATAAGAATCATAAATTAGTAAGTAATACCTATTGGAAATAGGTGAATATGTAGTCTCAACCCTTAAGATATAATTATCTTATTGAATGAAAATTTCTATTGAAATTAAAAGGCATAAAGAGCCGAAAATCCCTAAAATGCATTTATGGGTCATAAAATACCCTGAGAAAATTATGATAAATCTCAAGAGGCAGTAAAATAATTATTAAAATTTAGAGAGTATATTATCTCTAATTTTTGTAATTTAATAAATTATAACCTTGGAAAAATAAAGAGGGAAAAATCAAAAAGTATTATAATGACCAAAATGCCCCCGTAAATTTTAATATAATGCATGAGACATAAAATACTAATGTCAGTGCAAAAGTTGTGAGGTAATGAGTTATTCTAATTAAGAAAATTATCAACAATTAGTGGTTAATTAATTAAATAATTATTGGCTAATTGGTTGAGCTTAAACAAAGGAAAATCCAAAGATAATTATGTAAAACCCTATAATTAGTGGTTTACGGCTAAAATTAGCATAAAATATATTTGCTAATTAATTGGAAAATATGAAGAAAAATATGAAAGATTAAGTAATTTTAAGCCTAAAAACATGTATGGACCAATAGGAAAATTTTGTAAGAAAATTATATAAAAAAATTATAAAAAAATTATTATATATAATATTAATTAATTAAATAATTAAAAACGAAAAAAAGACCAGATATTGACCGAAAATCTTGGAGTGGATAAGGGGATAAGATTTTCAACTTAAAAATCATGTAACTTATGGTTAAAAGGTGATTAAGTTGTAAAAGCAAATAGGATAAATGACCACCGATAGAAATTAAATCCTATCTAGAAAACCATGAAAAAGGTTTCAAGAGTCAGAGTATATTATAAACAAGTGAATTTTTAGCTCGGAGTAGGTTACCTCCGAAGTTATTTCCGTAACCGAAAAGGGTTAAACTAGACCGGCTAAGAATCTATCTGATGTTCAAAAAGCAAATCAGATAAATGAAAATCTATAGAAACCAAGCCATAAATTGAGATCCAAGAATGAGTTGGTAAACATCTGGGCATATTATGAATCAGTGGATTTTTGTCCCGAAGATGTTGTTACCCGAAGCGATTTCCGCAACCGAAGGCGGATATCCAAAAATCTTCAGCGAAATAGGAGAGGCCCTGAATAGGATCAAAAATTTAGTTGATCCAAGTATTTTGAAAGAGGAAGAAGAAATATTCAGGGCTATGTTCCCGGAATTTTGAGATTTTACAAGATTACTCGATTCGAACACCGATCGGGGAATTTTATCGGGTCAAAGGAAAAAAGAAACTTGTGACATCATCAAAGATGATGTCATCTTGTGCCACCTAAGGGGGGAAGGACAGCCAAGGTGTGTTTGAGGGCCAAGATGAAGCCAACACATAAAAGCAAGATCCGACGGTTGATATTCGGTATGAAAAAGTGTGAATAGTAACCCAAAAACCTCTATAAATAGCCTTCACTTCTCTTCAAATTATTCACACCATTTCACAAGCTCTAGTTCGAAATTTCCTAGAGAGAAGAGAGGAGAAGGAGTCTGGGGAAATTTGCAGCGAAGCTCTGAGTAAGTTTTTCGGTACTTAGTCTTAAGCTCCGGTAGTTCTTTCGGTAGTTAGAGTAGAAATGCTAGTTTAGTATTTAATCTTCCAAATATGATTAGATATCATGTGTAAGGGGTATTTAAGGTATTAATTTCAAAAATCATGTTGGAGTTAGAGATATGGCAAAATTTTGGAAGATTAGAGTCAAAGTAGCGAAGCTCTGGCGAAATTTCGCCGATTAGGCAAATAGGGGCAAATTGGTAATTTGTACCTAAAATGTCTGTTATGATGTCAAATGTTGATAAATGTGATATTATTCCTATAGGAAATATTTGATCACGAACCGCTGTCGAACCACTGTCTGACGTGCTGTTTTTCGTTTTCCGTCAAAAGTACAGTTTCAGTCAAACATACTAGAAATTCGTCAACGAAGGTACGTTCGCGTACTGTAACACTAAATTTGTGCTGCTCATATACATATATGTGATAGATACATTCACGGATAGAGGCCCAGTTTAGGGTCACCGATTCGGATAGAGGCTCTGTTTAGGGCCACCGATTATACATACAGTTTTACACGGGTTATAGACATAGTAATACCGTTTGAGTTTTCCTAGCGCTGAGGACACGACTGTACATCGTGGCACGGATGTTGCAAACCAGGGATAACTTTGCATGGTATTGTAGTTGTTATCACATGATCATATGACGTGACTGGATTGATCATTCTTTGTTATGTCATGAATATCTATTGTCTATATCTTGTTTTATTTGAGCATAAGGTTAACAGTTACGAGGTCCAATGGCCATTGGACCTCGGTCTTGAATGATAGTACAAGTAAGGATCGGGAATGAGAAGGCACCGTAGATGGAGCCATAGATATGAACCGAGGGGCGAGTCGTAGTAATGCACCTGGCCGAGGCAAGAGCGGAAGAAGATCATCAGAGTCTATTGTCAGGCATGGGTCTAATGAAGTTATTTCGAATAGTTTGGTGCCGAAGGCAAGGCTAGTCTATGTGGGTCAGCCAATCAGTCGCCGTGAACTCGGTGAGGCCCCCATGATAGACACTTATCTGGCCATTCTGTTCGGTTAACAGAGTTAGGTTCATTGCCCCAAGTCTAGTCAATGCTTGGTCTAAGTTGTATAGTTACTTTTTGTGAAATGTAATTGTACAAAGCTCTGTATATTGTATCACATGATTATTCCTTTGGGAAATTTTTAATATATCAGCATACGCTCGGCATCGTCATATGTCGGGGTACTTTTATATCAGTCACTCATACATTGTCAAAAATTTTAGTGCATTGCTCTCCGTTTCCGCAGTACTCTGATGTAGCACCTCAAATTCTGTTGAATTATTTTAAAACCAAGTGTCATCCGACACAATTTGTAGTATGGAATTTGGGGTGTTACAAAGGTTATTCCTGATTGTTTAAAATTAGCAAACTTGGGCCAATAATTGTTGTTGGGCTTTATCAAGAGTAAATGTGTAATTGGGTTAGAGTTGGACTCTAAGCCCAATGAGGAGAAAATGACGTCATATATGGTGTCCCCAGTGGGAAATCAGTTTCTCCACAAAAGGGCACAAATGTGTTGGAAGACCCAACTAGGTCTTAGGTCAAGTTGAATTTGGAATTCGAATTTTGAATTTAAGTTTAAGATTTAAATTTAAATTTTAATTCTAAAGATTAGGTTATAAAAGATAATTCTGAATTATCTAATATATATATATATATATAAAAGATCCAATAATAATTGGATGAAGTTAGGAGAAATAATAAATGAGAATTGATTTGAAAATGATTTTGAATTTTAGTTTAAGAGTTGAATGTGATCCATCATCTTAAATTGTTATTCAATCAATCAAGATATGAATTTAATTCATTATGATTTAGATTTTCCAATTCAAGTTTGTATTGAGCCTTTCTTGTGAGCATTTAAATTAAGGTTAGACTATTATAAAATGTTGATTTTTTATGTGCCTTTTTTATGGATTTTTTTTTTTTTGAGAAAAAAAGGAAATAAATGTGATCCATCGTCTTAAATTCAATCAATCAATCAATTCAACAATCAAGATATGAATATAATTCATCATATTAAATTCAATCAATCAATCAATATGTGAATTTAATGTGACTTGGTTGACAAATAGTGGACTTATTAACCCCTTTCTTAATGTATAATTGAAATTCATAAGGCAATTAGGACTAGGAATTTTCGGCCCAACAGGGCTATAAAAGGGGGAGGGTTGAACATTTTTTTGACATTCTTATGCTCTCTAAATTTCGGTCTTTACCAAAGGTTTAGAGAGGAAAATGTATCATCCATAAAAGGGTAAGGTTCCAACCTTATTCATCGTATCCATTACCTAATTCCAAGAAACCATCACCTTCTTGAAAAGAGAAAAAACCAAGGAAACTAAACCTCAACCTTGTCTTCGCCTAGCAAGCCTCCAAGGAGCGGGAGGTTTCAATAGAAGGAGTTCTCGTTGCAATTGTGGGATAGCCGTGTGGATCAATGTTAGAGGACATCAACAACATTGAGGTCTTCAAGTGATCTAAGGTAATCATAATCTCCAATAGTCGTGTTATTAAGTTATTTTAATCCCCATTAGTTGTTTTAACAAGTAATCCTAAAGCTCATGAATATTATAAATTGTTATGAATTCTTATTAGCACAGTAAAGAGTTACGGATAAATAATTAATGACTAATTAACCTTAATGAGTTAATGTTAATAATTCATGAAGACTATAAGGAGTTACGAGTTTCCGCAATGATTAAACCAAATTTTTGTTTTTAACCTCATGAAACTTTACATGAAAGTCGTGTAATAGGCAAAATTAACCACAAAATTTAAGTAAAGGTAATAACAACTTAATAACAATTAAGAACATGTGGTTACACATTGAAAACTTGGAGAACTCAAGTTGTTAATCTCTATACCCAAATTACTAATTCTTATACTTAAGTTATAACACTCAAATTTTAAAATATCATATTTCTACTATATTACTTATTTATCCTTTTTATAATTTACTAAAATGTTGAAGTTCTAATAATTCAAATGATATTTTTCAATCATTTTCTTTTTACGATAATATGTGTCACGTGATCCCCACCTGCCATCAAACTCCCAAACTACGCACCGCAGCCCAAAAAAACACCAAACCCGAAATCCTCGCGTCCATATCTTAAATACCCATGGACCACTCCGCATGATATCTGACCTACCAGCCTCCATTATATTATTATTATATAGTTATCGCCATGACGTGTACTAAAAGCCATTCACACACCGTTTGGTCAGATAACGGAACACCCGGTAGGCCAACCGTCGGTGGTAATATCGTCATTTCATATCCTTGCATAGCGTAGCATTGAGCTCATGCCCCAAGTAGGTGGGCCTTTTTTTTTTAGTGAGTTAAATTTACTATAAGATTAAATCAATATATATAGGAGTATATATGTATGTTTTTGCATTTTTTACCATTACCATATGTTTAGTCATATTTTAATGCTAAGAAATTCGAATTTTAATTTTAATATTAGAGGTGTTAATGAAATTGGTTTCATTCCATTTAATTTTAAGTAAAAAGCAAGCAAACGTTATTTAAGCCTTTTTTCAAACTAGTGATAAAATATTAATATTTTACCTTGAAATTGTTGATTTGATTTCTCTTGAATTTATTCATTTTTCAAGTGAATTTTTATTTTTAGATTTTATTGTTTTCTGGACTTTTAATTGCAAAACAGTTTTATTGTCTGGATGTTTCAGTTAAATATTGTACTATTTAAAATTTAATTTAATTGAAATAAAAAATTTCAAAGATAAAGTATTATTATTTGATTAATTTATTGAATTTTTACAAGGAAAAAAACTCAATAATTAATCAGACTAAATCAAAATATAATTACAATCAAACTTTTTAAATCAATTAGTTGGTTTTATTTCACACTTCCAAACCATATTATAGTGTCATCCTAATCTTGATCTTAAATAATAAAATTTATTGTCACATCATAAGTTGCATACTTTTTATTTATTTTTTAAATATTAGCTTTCTTTCCTTCTTATTTAAATTTTAGCTAAATGAATAGGATGTGAGATTTTGATGGAATTAAATTAAAATTAAAAAATTATTAATAACATCATCAATATTTATTATTTAATGTAACAGATGAAAAGCATAAACAAACCTTAGCAAGGCGTGGCCAACTCTAGTTGAATCCGTAATAAATAATGGCTTACTTTAGTTTATTCATTCAAGTACAATATTAATTTAATAGGATTAGGATTAGATTTCTTGTTTGGTCATAAATAAATAAATAAATAATTATGCTAAGGTTTTATATAATTCTCAGATTCTAACCCATTAATGTAATATAGGGGCGTTGAGATCGTGCATTTCAGAGTCAGACTGAGAGGCTGTGTGTTATGAGAAAGTGAGAGAAAGGAGGCGAATCGTGGAAGGAACAGAACCTGACCCGAACTCGAGATAGTTGAAGAAGGCGGTGAGTTTTGTTTTTTTGGTTGTGATCTTGTTCTTCGATTTTGGTTACACCTCGTAATTTCTTCGAAGGCTTCTTGAAGTAAATTTCTGGTTTTGTTGTCCCTTTATTTTCGAATTTGATCACGAAATTTCTATGATTTAGTTGAGATTGGGATTTTGGAAGTTTCCTAACTGAGATTTTTGGGTCCTACTAGTAGTTTCCGATGAAGTTTCTTCTTTGTTCCGTTATGTATCTCTATTGGAAGCTGTCGTTGTTTCTATTGGGGTTCTTGTGAAATTTTCGTCCCGTTTTATGAGTTTTCTGAGAGGCTAACTAAACCTTTTGAGTCTACTTTTGTGATTTGATTTTCTGCACTTATTGATGTGCATCGGTTTAGATAGTTCATGAAAAGATAGTGGAGCCATATCTCATTTGCATTGTCTTTCTTACTTACCTGGTGTATTAACTATGACGACTACCTCTAGTTTGTTTTTCTGCTCTCTTTTCTTATGTGGTGGAAAAGTTGATTCAAGCAAAATCCTTATGATAAGATTCTTATTTGGTTTGATTGCTCCAGTTGGAAGTTAGATTGAGATTCAAAATCTGGTTTAAAACTTGCCAAAAGATGTTTCTGACTAAAGTCTGGTATTTTGGGCTGCTTTAGTTCTAGTGAGGCTTCTTTATGAGAATCTCCTTTTTTTTAATATACCTTCCACTTTATGCTTTTCCCTATCTCTCGTCTTTCTCTTTTCTGTCTTAATCTGTAAGAATTGAAGTGGGACTTTAAATTAAAGTTTTTTGTTGATTTGCAGTTCTTCAGCAACCTAAAGCTTACGAATTGTAACTCAGGAAACTGAATGGATTATTTTTCTTTGCGTCAAATTTGATGACATACTAAATTCTGGGGCTGTAAGTGTATAGAGCAAATGTCCTTCCGCAGTATAGTTCGTGATGTAAGGGATGGGTTTGGGAGCTTATCAAGGCGGAGTTTTGAGGTGAGGCTTCCTGGCCATCATAGGAAGTCACAAAGCTCAGTACACGAAGTGCAGGATCAGGCTCCAGTTGTACAGAACAGCCGTTGGGCTAGCCTTCCACCAGAGCTTCTTCGTGATGTTCTCAAGAGATTGGAAACAAGTGAGAGTACATGGCCTGTTCGTAAACATGTAGTTGCTTGTGCTGGTGTGTGCAAGTCCTGGAGAGAAATGTGCAAAGAAATTGTGAGCAGTCCTGAGTACTCTGGGAAGATTACTTTCCCTGTTTCCCTAAAGCAGGTGAGATATGATATCTTCCATCCTGCTTCTTAAATAGAATTTCTTCAAGCTTTAATAAATATAAAATATGGAGTGTGGCATATTTTCTTTGTTTTTATGTGATTATTTTTTATTTTTTGACAGCCTGGATTCAGGGATGGAACCATCCAGTGTTTCATCAAGAGGGACAAATCTAATTTGACATACCACCTTTTCCTTTGCCTTAGCCCTGGTAGGCTAACGTTTTTACTCCTTTGTCACCAATATTTGTGTTTAACATGATTATTTGTTTTCTTGGAATTAGAATACAACGTAATTTAATCTTGATGTTTGAATTTGATGCAATTTGTTACTCAGAATTTGATTGATGTCTCGTATGACCTGATCATATCTCTTGGGAATTTTAATACTATGTGATTTAATTTTTACCTTTGAATATAATGTAATTTATTACACTGTATTTGATGTCTCATATGATAGGCTGATAGGTATTAATTATATGCATGTTTCCTTATCCTTTGTTGGACTTAGTTTTGATGTCTAATTTGTTACCCATATTTCTTACTTTAATATTTCTGTTCAATTTCTTATAACTTGAATTTTTCTTTGACATGATGGGGTGTGCAATGGTTTTCTGTTATGTGAAACCATGGGAGAGTTTATCCTGGTTGAATAACCCAATTCGTCGTCTGATCTATTTGGTGACATGTATGAATTTTTATGGTATAACACTAAATGAAAAGAAATGGGATTTGTACACGTACGACTATTGATGAAAATATGCTTAACTGAATTTTCTATAACGGTGCCTCTAGGAACTAGGTTTTCCCAATAGCTTCCATGTTTTTTTAAACAACGGTAACTTTCATAAGCCTAGTTAAAATTAAGGTTTCATTAAAACTAAGTCAATCCTTTTTCTTTCTGCAGTTCTGTCACTTGGCCATTGTAACTCTTGGTCCTGTCACGATCATACTCGCTTTATCAAAGACTGATTCCATTCCTTACTATTTTCCAAACTACTTACAAGATCTAACTCTAAATTTTTCTGATAAGAAACCTCAAATTGCCCCTCAAAATCTGTATTGTCATATATTGAGTAGCAAATTCATCTGTGATTCTGTGTTAGTAAAAACTTGTTGTTAGTAAAATAGTAGTGATTAACTTGCCATTTCAAAGGTCAAATAGTTTCAATAGTTCCTTAATATTAGTCATAGCAAAATAAATTTGTTGTTACCATATATAAATAATTAGGCATGCTTTCAACAATTACTAGGTCCTGGTTCTCTCTGTCTCTGACATGTTCTGATTTCAACATGGTTTTTCTGCAGCACTGCTTGTTGAAAATGGAAAGTTTCTTTTATCGGCAAAAAGGACTAGAAGAACTACATGCACAGAGTATATTATATCAATGGATGCAGAAAACATAAGAAGATCTAGTACTAGGTACATTGGAAAACTAAGGTAGGTGCTTGGATTTAGCTGATAGTCCTAAAGCACATTACAAACACACATACTTATCTTCCACCTCTCTATGCAATAGAAATGGCTTTATATTTATAGCTTATAACTATTAATTTTCCCTTGTGTCAGGTCAAATTTTCTTGGTACCAAATTTATAATTTATGATACACAGCCTCCCTACAATAATTCTCAGCTGTCTCCACCTGGCCGAAGCCGTAGGATTTATTCAAAAAAGGTTTCTCCAAAAGTCCCTAGCGGCAGCTATAATGTTGCCCAAGTCTCTTATGAGCTTAATGTGCTAGGGACTAGGGGACCTCGGCGGATGCACTGTACCATGTACTCCATCCCTGCATCATCTCTTGAGCCCGGTGGCATTGTCCCAGGCCAACCTGAGCTTCTTCCCCGCTCCCTTGAGGATTCATTCAGAAGTATATCCTTCTCAAAATCGATTGACAATTCAACCGAGTTTAGCAGCTCGAGGTTCTCAGACATAATTGGTCCCGCCGGAAACGAAGAGGAGGAAGGCAAGGAGAGACCATTAGTCCTTAAGAACAAGGCACCAAGGTGGCATGAGCAGCTGCAATGTTGGTGCCTAAACTTTCGGGGTCGGGTGACAGTTGCATCGGTAAAAAATTTTCAGCTGATCGCAGCAACCACTCCGCCTGCACCTGGTGCCCTGGCACCAGCACAGCCATCACAGTCTGACCACGACAAAATTATTCTTCAGTTTGGCAAGGTTGGGAAGGATATGTTCACAATGGATTACAGATACCCCCTATCTGCGTTTCAGGCTTTTGCCATTTGCCTGACCAGCTTCGACACAAAACTGGCATGTGAATAGTGACATGAGAGAGATACGTCAAGAAACAAAAAAAGAAAAAGAAAAAGAATTCAATCTTTACATTTATGTATTTATAGGATGAAGTTGTATGCAGTTCTACAACTCATAGTTTAATAACTGTCAAGTACAGGACACTCTCTGCTCTTGCTTTTCTTCTGGTCTCCTTTTTGGTTTAGTATGCTTTACTCTGCCTTTGCCAAAACTCTGTTCTTATTGTTGTATGGTCCTTGTGGATGAAGATGAAGACTCCAGTTTGTATGTTCTGATGTAAATAAAATTTAGTTGCAGATTGTGTTTGTCCGTACGTGCAAGAATTTTTCTTTGTTTTTGGCTGACTTCGGTGGATTGACTTGATTCTAATATTGCCGTCTTAAAAGTGATTTTTTTGGCCCCAAGAGTCCAAAAATAATTATACTATCTCCTGTATTAAATATAAGATATAGTTTATAGTTCAATATCCTAAATATAGTACATAATTTGTAATACAAACTATGTCTTCTACTTAAGAACCGGAGGTAGTGCTTGTTTTTAGTGCATGGCACAAAAAAGGCTTTGTGTTTTAGAAGATAAAACTGATATGGATTTGGTAATCATTAAACTGTGGGGTATGTGAAACATTATGTTTAGTCTTTTGTCACATAAGGGGTTGGGCTCACTTATAAACCAAGTGTAGGGTGCTTGTCTAGTCACACACAACCCAATCAGGTTTGTTCATCACACATTACCCTTTGGCTAGGGCTAAGGATTAACTACGTGGGAATTAGCTTGAAATTCCATGCTTTACTTGGGTATGAGATGTCTCCCCTAGCTCCGTTACAGTCTCAAGGTTTGAACTCAAGGTTCAACCCTTAAACTGTTTAACCCATGAGGTTTTGTTTAGTGATCTGTATGGGAAAAAAAAAAGTAGGCACAAAGTCATCCGAAAAATGTATTCTAGTGGCTCCCTTTGTGTTTATTCCTTGCAATCATTGCTCTTGTATTGCGTTAGATATATGATTGGCTCGCAGAATCTCTAATGCTAGTAGTCTATCATATCATCTTTGCAGCAACTTTAAAATGTCATCATTTTGTGCTTCCGAGTGCACAAGCATATATAACCCATGGGTTTGTGAAAAAGGTAAACTAGAAAAATTACATATAAGATATAAAAAAAAAGTTATTAATAAGTACATCTAAATTTGACTTATTAGTCTGATCCTATAAGAATTTATGCAAAAACATAAGTTGTAAAAGTTCATAAATTTGACTTGTAAATGTCATAGGCAAATTTTGTAAAAATACTGTCATACCCCAAATTATAAAACTGATTTTACTTTATTTTATTTATTTTTTGTTTTACAGATCATGTTTTCCCACAAGTTTGTAATGAGTAAAATTCAGGTTTCCATTAGTAATTAATTAGTTTACTTGGCATCTATACAAAATTTTCTTAATTTTAGGTCCTTGACCAAACCTTAGTTTTTTGGCCTGGAAGATCGTTATTATTTGGGAAAATTCGTTGAGGGATGCACACGCACACATGGTGTTGAATTTATCCTCTCCTGCGCTGAACATGAAATTCTGTTTTGTGAAAGCTAAAATAGGGAAAACCGTGAAGTTGTGGCTTTAATTTGTTTTCACTGAAATCAAGTTTAAGAAAGGAAAATTGCTTAATGATGTTGTTGTAACTCTGATAATATATTTTTGAAAACCTTGAGCTTCGAATATTTGAACCTGGAACTGATTTAGAACTTAGTACTCAAGGCTTTCAAATGTTTAAATGTTGTAGTAGGAAAGTTATGTGAATGTTATATGATTGTACAAGTGTTTGTATGTTGTTTTTTGCTTTGGGAGATATGGCTTCAAAATCTGGAAATATATTTCAGATTATAGAGTGTGGATATTCCAAACTTCTTGAAGGCTAAGGAAGCTTTAAAAGCTCACTTGGTGTATGATACAGGTGTCCTAAATCATCTGGTCACACCTAATTTATATCTAAAGGCTCTAAAGGGTGCGTAGAGGCTATAGAATGGTAAAATTGTGAACTTTTCTTCATGGATTTAGTGAGAATACAGCTTTTAAGCATCTAAGTTATTCAAGAAAATATAAAAGAGGTATCAAAGTAATATGGAGGTTGAAAATTGATTAAAGATGGTTGTTTGTTACTCCTAAAGGTCTAGCAGCTACTCCTTTGGTCTTTAATACAAGACATATTTGAGGAGTTAATCTTGGTCCTAAATATAAGATAAAGTTTTCTTATTTGTTAATTTTTTCTTAACTTGCCCCTATTAATGCTTCCTCAACAATAATCAAGGAAGAGACGAAATGGGGGAATTAAAGAAGGTGACTAGGGTGTTTTAGAAAATACATGTTATATTTGTTAGTTCTCTATATGTTTTGATGATAACTGACAATTGTAAATCCAAAAGATTGTTATTGATTCAAGCCATTGTGTTTTAACTTGGTTCAATAACAATATGTCTCTCTATGCTGATATGACTCGAGTAAGAGTTTAATAACTCGAATCATACCTCTCTGTGCCAAAAGCCAAATAATCTTTGAATGCAGTAACTTGAGTCAAGGTCATGAGACTCGAGTTACAGTTTTGTCAAATCAATTTGTGAAAAACTTGACTCGAGTTAGGTGTCTCAGCTTATTCAAAAGAATATCCATTGTTCAAAGATGACTCGAGTTAGTCATTTAATACCTCGAGTCATGGCCTGTTTTCAAGTTTCTCCAAGGCCATACCCGATAACAGCTTTTTGAGAAACTGATATGACTCAAGTCAAATATGACTTAACTCGAGTCAAATGTGTTACAGAGAGCTCCGAAATGAATTTCTGAAAAGGATGACTTGAGTCAAGTTGTTGCTAAAACTCTTCTTTGATTTGAAATTGAATCAGTGACTCTAATCAAATGAGTATGACTAGAGTCAAGCAACTCGAGTCAGCAATGGATGACTCGAGTTAGTATTCTCATCTTTTGAAATCCTCGTTCTCGTAATATGAAAATCTTTGATTATACTTTGGGTACTTCATATTATTGATCATTGCTATTCCTAACAAAGTTTAATCAGTTTGCTATTGAGTTTCAGATGAGTTTAACATAGTTTAAATATCAAATTACTCTAAAGCAATATTGTGTTAGAGGTGCATTAAATGCTTAGTAGAGATGAAACACAAAAGTAGAAATTGATCTTCTAAGCAACTATAAAGTATTTTAGCCATTTCCATTTAACATTCTAACTAAGTGTCAGCGGACAAATGGAATAAAGAATGTCAACGGAGAATAACGACTAACATTAGAAGAATACGAAGAGATAGAGTAATGTTCGACTTCAACAGATATATTCATTACACTTAACAACTCATTAATCTCTCTTCAACGGTCATCAATGCCATCAACTATAAAAGCTAGAAGCATTCAATTCTTCACCTAATGAAACTTTGCGCATTCAATTAGAGATATAAGCATTTACTATTTCTATTCAATTAGTTAATATCCTCGAATATTTAAATCTTCAATGTTTATACATATGCTCATTTGGAGAGTTCATTATTGATTATCAATCTTTGTAAGAGTCTCAAAGTATTGGGACTTTGAGATTGAGACATTTGATTACAACTTGTAAGGGGGAGTAAGTTCTAGTGAGAGAATTACTTCGAGAGTTACAGATTGTGAATCATTCGAGTTAATGAAATCCCAGAGAGTCTGAGGACTGGATGTAGGTCAAGGATTTGAACCGAACCATTATAAATCTTGTCTGTCTAATCTTTCTCTATCCCTCTCTGTTATACTTTGTTTTGTTAGTCAATTTCAGAGGTTTTTGAAGAAAATTTTAGATCACCCAATTCACCCCCCTTTTGGTGATATTCCATCTTTCATTTGGTATCAGAGCATTGGTTGTCTATTTGTGGATTAACAACCTAGATAAAAGATCCAATGGAAGGAATATTGCCTGATGAAGCTTCGATCAACAGACCACTGGGTTTCAATGGTGAGCACTACTCCTTCTAGAAGGCTAAGTTCAAAGTCTTCATATTGGCCACCGAATATGGCTTATGGAGAGTGTTCGAGAGAGGAGACTATGCTCCAGCTACTATTGAAGACGACGTTAGAACTCCAAAGCTAGAACAAGAATATGATGAGAATGACAGAAGGAAAGTCACTCTCAACAGCAAAGCAGTCATCATGCTTCAAAGTGCTCTAAGTCAAAAAGAGTATTTTCGTATATGCACCTTGTCGCCTACTAAAGCTATGTGGGATGCTCTTGAGATTGCTTATGAAGGAATGACTGGAATCAAGGATAATCGTGTAAATACCTTGATGGCTGAATACGATTTACTTCGTATGAAGTCTGGGGAATCCATTGGAGAATTCCAGCTCAGATTCACTCATCTGATCAATCAACTTGCAGCCTTGGGTAAAGAATATGACCAACCTGTTCAAGTGAGAAAAATATTGAACATTCGCAGCAAGGAATGGGAAGCTAAAGTCACTGTAATTGAAGAAGCTCAGGGAGAATCAATGGCGTCAGTGGCAGCTCTCTTTGGAAGCCTTTTTGAGTATGAAGGAAAAATCAAGTTCAGAAAAGGACTTGATGAAATTAGCAGCAAGAATAAGGGAATTGCCCTTAAAGCTGTCAAGGAGGACAAGGAATCAAATGATGATAAAGAAGACGAAGATGAAGAGCTAGGCATGATGGTCCGGAGATTCAAGAAGTTTTACAAAAAGTACCATGGGTTCAGAAAGTTTTACAAGGGTAGCTCCAGTACTGAGCCTAAGAAGCTAGTCATCTACTACGAGTGAAAAGCTTGGCCACATCAAGTTTGAATGCCCCCAGCTGAAGAGCAAGGAGAAAGACAAGGAAAGATTTAACAAATTCAGAAAGAAAGCCTATGTCTCAGCCATCTGGGGAGATAGCTCATCTGATAAGATGAAGCTGATGAAGAAGAAAGAGCCAACATTTGTCTCGTGGCTCAAGAAGAAGAATCTGAGAGTGAAGAGGTAAATGATGTTGAACCTTCTTTTGATGAATTACTCATGAGTATAACTCCACTCAGAATTTTGAAAACTAGCAAAAGAACTTCTTGCTTCAAAAATAACAGTGGAAACTCTTGAAGAACAAGTTCAAACTATTTCTTCTTCTCCAACTTCTGACTGTGAAAAGAATTCTAAAAAGATTTGCGAAAATTGTTGTGTTTTAGAGAAAAGAAATATCTATCTTACTGAGGCGCTTGAGAAATTCACTCAAGGCAGTGAAATGCTCAATGTGATTTTGAAACAACAACAATTTACAAATGATAAATCAGGAATTGGTTTCAAACCTGATTCTGATAAAAAGAAAGGTAAGAAGAAATTTGGAAAAAGAATTATTTGAACTATTTTCGGAAAATAATTCATTCTTCTAATCCTTTTACCCATTTCAATTATTGCAATTGTAAAGGGCACACTACATCTTCTTGTTTTCATAAGAAAGAAAGAAAAACTAAATCGTTTGGTAATTATAAATGGGTGCCTAAGGGATCCTACCAAATTCCTAAGACATAAGCTAACCCAAAAGGACCCAAGAAAAGATGGGTTCCTAAGACTTGATTATTTGTGATCTGCAGGTTTGTTTAAGAGCATCAAAATCCAACAAGTGGTTCATTGACAGTGGATGCTCTAGACACATGATGGGAGATCAATCCAAGTTTGCTACAATCAAGCCTAAGGAAGGTGGCAAAGTGACATTTGGTGGAAATAAATCCGGAAGGATTGCTGGAATTGGTGAAGTTGGTAACAATGATGGACTTCAAATCAAAGACGTCTACCTTGTGGAAGGCTTATGTCACAACCTCCTTAGTGTAAGCCAAAGTACCGACAAAGGTAATTTGGTTATCTTCAATTCTGAGGAATGCTTGATTGTGAGCAAGAATGATCTGTCCTTAGATCATGTTAAGACCAAAGCCTTATTCAGGACCCCTAGAGAAGGTAATTTCTATACCCTTAACCTCTCTAGTACCCTTAACCTCTCTAGTAATAGAAATATTTCTGAAAAATGCTTTGTTTTTAACATGGATGAAAGTTAGCTACAACACAAGCATTTAGCTCATGTCAATATGTTTTAACTTGACAAGTTGCTAAGAAAGGATTTAGTCATTGGTTTACCAAAACTCAATTTCAAAAATGACATGATTTGTGATGCTTGTCAGAAAGGTAAATAGACTAAATCATCTTTTAAATCTAAAAATGAGATTTCATCTAATAGACCTCTCCAACTACTCCATATGGATTTGGTTGGACTAGCAAGAGTAAGGAGTCTTTGTGGCAATCTTTATACTCTGGTCATTGTTGATGACTTCTTAAGATTTTCTTAGACTATATTTTTTTCATCTAAAGATGAAACCTTTGATCAGTTTGTTGTGTTTGCCAAGAAGGTCTAAACCGAGAAAGGTATATCTATTTCTAGAATAAGAACTGATCATGGTGGAGAATTCGAGAATCATGCCTTTGAAGAATTCTGTGATGCACATGGGATAGACCACAACTTCTCTGCCTCGAGGACCCCTCAACAAAATGGTGTTATGGAGAGAAAGAATCGAGTCCTCACTGAGATGGCAAGAGCAATGCTGAATGAGAATCAAACATCTCAAGTATTTTGATCCGATGCAATGAGCACTACATACTACATATCAAATCGTGCATACATTCGAAAGAATTTTAAGGAAACATCCTATGAGCTATACAAAGGGAGAAAGCCCAACCTTTGCCATCTGCACATCTTCGGTTAAGTGCTATGTGCACAATAATGGTAAGGAGAATTTGGAGAAGTTTGACCTAAAATCTGATGAAGGTATATTTCTTGGTTATTCTAATAGAAGTAAGGCTTACAGAGTTTTCAATACTCGTACTCGTATTGTTTAAGAGTCTATTCATGTTGTATTCAATAAAAACAAGACTAATAAGCCTTTGGATGATGATGAAGAAAATGTTTATAGAAATCAATTCTTTTCAAAACTAATCCTACCTCTCTTGAAAATTCTGGAAATGTTTTTAAAACTTCTTTTGAAAATGTTTGTGAAAACAATGTTCAATCTCAACCTAAAGCTTGGAGGTTTATTAGGAATCATCCTTTAGACCAAGTGATAGGTGATGTAAATCAAGGAGTGAGAACCAGAAAAGTACTTTGAATGAAGTCACTTTCTCTGCTTTAATCTCTTAGATTGAACCTTCTAAAATTGATGAAGCCCTTTTAGACATATCGCAATGCAAGAGGAATTGCATCAATTTGATAGGAATCAAGTTTGGGATCAGTACCTAGACCTAAAGACCATCCAGTCATTGAGACTAAATGGGTATTTAAGAACAAACATGATGAAAAAACAATCATTGTTCGTAATAAGGCAAGATTGGTTGCTAAAGGCTATAATCAAGAAGAAGGAATTGATTATGAAGAAACTTATGCTCCAGTGGCAAGATTGGAAGCCATAAGAGTTCTTCTAGCCTTTGCTTGTATCAAGGGATTTAAGCTCTATCAAATGGATGTTAAAAGTGCATTTTTAAATGGTTTTATTCAGGAGGAAGTTTATGTTGAACAACCTCCTAGTTTTGAAAGTGATTATTATCCAAATCATGTTTATCGCCTCAAGAAAGCCTTATATGACCTTAAGCAAGCTCCTAGAGCTTGGTATGAGTGATTAAGCAAGTTCCTTCTTGATCAAGGTTTTATTAGAGGCAAAGCTGACACAACTCTTTTCATTAAGACTAATAAGCTAAACGAAATCTTAATTGTCCAAATTTATGTTGATGATATCATTTTTGGTGCTTCTAACAAATCTATGTGTGAGGAATTTTCTAAGACAATGCAGGGAGAGTTTGAGATGTCCATGATGGGTGAACTCAACTACTTCCTAAGTCTTCGAATCAAGCAACACAAGAATGGTATTTTCATCTCTCAGACCAAGTATCTAAGGGATTTGTTGAAGAAATATGGTCTGAATGAATGCAATGGAGCTAACACTCTGATGAGTTCAACTGCCTCTTTGGATACTGATGAGAAAGGAAAAGAATTCAACATCACAAGATATAGAGGAATGATTGGTTCATTATTCTATCTGACAGCAAGTAGACCTAACATTCAGTTCAGTGTGGGAATGTGTGCTTGTTTCCAATCCGCTCCCAAGGAGACTCATGTTGAACATGTGAAGAGGATATTCAGATATCTTGCTGATAAAGAAGAGTTGGGTTTATGGTTTCCCAAAGGCCAACCTGAACATCTTGTAGCATATTCAGACACAAATCGTACTGGATACAAGATAGATAGAAAGAGTACAAGTGGCCAATGTCAATTCCTTGGTGGCTCACTTGTCTTATGGTTCAGCAAGAAGCAAACAACAGTCTCAGTATCATCAACTGAAACTGAGTATATTGCTGCATCAAGTTGTTGTGCTCAAGTACTTTGGCTGAAACAACAACTTCAAGATTTGGGGATTCATCTCAAAGAAATTCCAATCTTGTGTGACAATACAAGCATAATAAGCTTGGCAAAGAATCCAGTGCAACATACTTGAACCAAGCATATTGATGTTAGACATCACTTCATAAGGGATCATGTTCAGAAGAAGGATGTCAAGGTGGTGTTCATCCCAACTCATCTACAACTTGCTGATATCTTCACTAAACCATTGGCCAAAGAGCAGTTTGTATTCATCAGAAGAGAATTGGGAATGGTAAATCCCAATTATCTGTAAGATCTTCTTACTCAATGTTAGTTGAATGTTTTTGATGATCAATATTCATTGACTTAAGCTTTGGAATCTCTAGATCTTATTTACGCAGGACATTGTAAAGAATGAATTTGACAAAAGTTATCTAAGTAAGAATGACTCAAGTCAATCAATGCTTAACTCGAGTCATGCCTATTTTATTTTTTGAAAATCAAAGCAAATTTTCAGATGGTAACTCGAGTCAAGCTTAATTAACTTCAGTCATATCAGGCATTTCATCTGTTAAAAGTTGATATATTATGTTAACTCAAGTCATTTAATGAATAACTCGAGTCATTTGATCTTTCTACACTAATATATTTTGTGAAGAATTGTGTTAACTTGAGTCAGGAAAAGGTAACTCAAGTCAAGATCAAACAGAGAACAAATCAAGTTTTTAAAGACTCATATGACTCGAGTCATTCAAGCCTAACTTGAGTCATGGTCAGATAAAGAGCAATTAACATTATTTGACTCGAGTCATGGCAAGCTCAACTTGAGTCACACAAAGTCAGGGAGCAAAAGTTTCTATGTTGACTTGAGTCATCCATACGTAACTCGAGTCATAGGTATATGTTTTATGCCTCTAGGTCAGTATTGTTCATCTCTGACTTGAGTCAATCATTAAATGACTCGAGTCATGCTTCATCTATATATATGACTGCGCTTGTTGCTCTTCATTTATGTCGTTTCACCAAACCCTAACTTGATTCGTCTCGCCTAATTCTCTCTTCTCCGACCCTCAATCTCTCTAGAATGCCTGCGAAAAACCCTAAAGCTTCGAAGGAATCATCCTTCGACTATGAAGTAACTGCTTCTGCATCTCCATTTCCTAATCTTGTGTCTCTTCTCCTTTTTACAAACAACATTTGGTATCTTTCCCTTTATGAAAAACCTGTCAAACCATTGATGTTTGGTCAAGTCCACCTAAATTTTATGAAAATTTCCTTTAGAGAAGGTTCAAGGCAATCCAGAGCCCCTTCTAAGTCTAGAGCATCTGTATCAAGGCCAACTGAAGCTCAGTCTTCACCTGCTCAATCTCAGTCTAAGCTACGCCTCAGTCCTCAAGCCTACATGCTTCAATCAAGAACATTGTGGAAAAGGCAATGCAAGAAAATTTCGGCACTCTTCAGACATCTCTGACTGCACAATACTATGAGTTGACTGACAAGCTAGAATCAGAGGTTGGAAAGTTGGTTGATAAGGTCACTTCAAGCCACAACAAGCTTATTGAAGTTCCAGATGCTCAAGGTGGGAAGATTGACTCTTTGGATGAAAAGATAGACGCTATGGATAAGAGAATGAAAAATATAGAAGGTCACTTTGAAGACCTTGAAGCTCGCTTTGAAAGCATGCTTTCACTCTATTTGATATTAGACTCCAAGATCTCCAAGATGATGAAGGTTGAAGATGCTGGTCCTCCTGGGGTGATTCCTTCTCCCAAGCACTCTCTCATTCATTCACCACCTCACCACCTCACCCTTCACCAATCTTCCATCGTCTACTCCCATTTTATCCTCTCCACCTCACTCTTTTTCTACTCCTTAATAGGCACTACTCCTCCTATTGTCCCTGTGCCTACCTCTCAGTCTTCTACTGTGAGGATCTCTGTCTCAAGAGACACTGCTGATCTTTTTGATGAGAACTCTTCTGGTTCTTCCATTTCCTCTCCTCACTCACCTAGACCTTCTTCTCCATTACCTATCATTTCTCCATCTGCACCACCATCTCTCTCTCTCTCACCATATATTCTCCTCTGCCTATTCTTCAGGCTTTACGTGCTTCCTTAACCTCTGATGCTCCCATTTTGTCTGATGACAAAGGGAGAGAGAAAGAGAAAAGAGAAGTTGTGAAGAATGAATATTCTGTGAAGAAGTGATAGAATGTTTTGCAACAGTTAGCAGTCTTGTGTTCAATTTCAATTGTTGTTGCATTAACTATGTTTTTGGCTTATGTACTTCATTCTCATTGCTATGTATGACTTCTGTTTTGAAATGAACGAGTATTTTGTCCATTTTCCATCTATTTCTCGTTTCTATGCTATCTTGCTAAAATTAAATTACACTCAACGACTCATTAATCTCTCTTCAATGGTCATCAATGCCATCAACTATAAAAGCCAGAAGCATTCAATTATTCACCTAATGAAACTCTGCATATTCAATTAGCGATATAAGCATTTACTATTTCTACTCAATTAGTCAATATCCTCATATATTTAAATCTTCAGTGTTTATACATCTGCTCTTTTGGAGAGTTCAATATTGATTATCAATCTTTGTAAGAGTCTCAAAGTATTGAAACTTTGAGATTGGAACATTTGATTACAACTTGTAAGGGGGAGTATGTTCCAGTGAGAGAATTACTTCGAGAGTTATAAAATGTGTAATCATTTGAGTTAGTAAAATCCTGGAGAGTCTGAGGGCTAGACGTAGGTCAAGGATTTGGAAAGAACCAGTATAAATCTTGTGTGTCTAATCTTTCTCTATCCCTCTCTGTTATACTTTGTTTTGTTAGTCAGTTTCAGAGGTTTTCGAAGAAAATTTTAGATCACCCAATTCACCCCCCTCTTGGTAATATTCCATCTTTCAATAGTAACTAACTTCCTTAATCTAATCAACTTAGGTAAATATGTCTTATGTTTAGAACTGGAGGAGCATATTAGATGCTTAAATCTTAAATCTTAGTTGGGTCTCTAAATGATGACTTAACTATAATTCATTTTCTTTTACTGTCTTAAGAAGACTAACTTGATAATCTTGTGAGAATAGAGGAGTAGTGGTTATCTTGATAAGTAATTATCTTAGCTAAATATATTGTGTTTAGAGACATCAAGTTGATGATTTCAACATTGATATAAGTCTGTAATATTAAAGGAGATTAGGTTATTTAAGAAAATACAAAGATGTATTAAGGGAGACTTGGTGGAGAAAGTAAAGATGAGACAGAAGCGAGACTAACAAAGCTTTTTTTTTTTTTTTTTTTGCAACTAGTCCACAAATTAATACTAAGGGTTAAGGGGCTAAAATGCCTCGGAAGTTTTCACAGAGGGGCATTGGACACCCAGAAGTTTTTGAGAGGGCAATATTACCCCAGAAGTTTAAAAATGGGCAATGTTGCCATTCGTTAAAAGACCCAAATAGTCAACATTTTTTGACTAAACTATGCTAACATGCCTTTGCTATATGGCATATTATACCACAATTGTGCCACATAATTATGTTCATCCAAACTTCTTTTAATCTCTCTTTCGCCACAAAATCACAGACAGCCATCGGTACACCTCTGGAAATCCACTTCTTCAATCAACTGAATCAAAAATTCATTATCTTTCACTATCATCGTCTTCTTCGCCGACCAACAGCCCTCCATTGTCTATCACTACTATTTTCTTCTATGGAAAACCTCACTTCTTCAGTTCATTTCTCATTCTTTGATTTACAAACCCCAAATTTGCAAGCGTGAAAAGGGAAATATACAAGTGTGCCTATGTAAAGAATCAAAAACCCCAAATTTGATTCAGTTTATTACTGATTCTTCTAAACAATTAAATTAATATGGAAATATGTGAAAAGGTGGAGGTGGGAAAGCCTAAAAGGATGTCTATACTCCTTCCTTACACTCACAAAAATGCTTATGCAATTAGTTCAAGAGTGATGAATTTCATGAATCTCTCTCAACACGTGTTAAATATATAACATTGAATCACTCTTTTTCTTTTCTTTTTTGTGATGGTGAAAAAACATGAAGGATTATGACATAGTATGATATGGTGGCTTAATTGGGGTTGCCATAGTTTAACGGAGCATCTTTCTTGTATTGGGATCCGTACTCGTAGCGGAATAAAAATTTTTAACGAATCCCTTAGGCGGATCGCTCAATAGCGTTTAAATCTGATTTAGGGTTTCCGAATCATACCTATGCAGAGGGTTCAACATTCCGTTGGTGTTTGCGCCTAGAACCTCGAGCGTCGCAGACGTCGTACGCGTCGAACGGGGAGGCATCCTTTTTGTGCTTTTTGATCACGTGGGCTAACTCCTTCTTGTTCGATCAAACATGAGCAGACTACTCATGTCCTCTCCCTCTACCGGTATCCACACAAATGGCCTCCAACACTGACGGCAGCGTGCTAGCGCCTTCTTGTTCTTGCGTCTCTCTCTTTTTCTCTCTAGGGTTTTTGTGTTTCGCGGCCGTCTAATTCATCCGTCGTTTAATACGACTAGATCAGCATCTGTTATAGGGTTTCTAAAACCCTAATATGTAAATATTAAAATATTCAAAATTAAATTAATTAATTTCGAATTTGGATTAAATAATATTAATTAAATCATCCAATGATCTAATCTAACTACTTGATCCGAATTAATAGGCCATCAGATTTAATTTATATTTATAAATTAAATCAAGATATGATATGCTTATATTTAATTTAAAATGAGATCCGGTATCTCAATTCAAATTAAATCTGATATGCAATATCTTTATTCGAAAATTAAATACTATATATAATAATATTATTATCAATAAATAATATCATTATTATTTTCGAATTTACTAGTATACACACACACACACACACACACACACACACATCCTAGATTAAATAAGTATTCATTAAATCTTAAACATATTTAAGATTCAATGAATCTGGACACTCTTGCTCGTGTTGGGCCATTCTTGTGTCCGACCCTGTAGGCCCACATGAGATTGGCAGCGGGCCAATACTGTATCAGCCCACAAGTTGCAAGCGGCCTCTAGCAAGACATTGCGACTACCCACTTCATATGGGGATCGTTGATGCGATATAACCTATCGTATAACCATGTCACGTCCCTTTTGTCACGCGATAATTTGGTCAAGGATGAGGCATGGAGAAAGTCAACTTCCTGTTCTTGACCATCACTTTCTCGATTCTTGAGTAGTCTAACAATTGAAATGGAAACTCCTTTCCATCGTAGTATGGCCATACATTTCTTAGACTCACTCATCGAGGGGACCAGTATTATCTCTCTACAAATGTGAGGGACAAATTCCATCTTGACCATTCACATTCCTCTCCATGAAAACCACTGATCCCGATCCAAGCCTTTATCATCACCCGGTCAAAGGTGACTTTTGACTAGGTCAAAGACCAGCGACTCATCATGTAGGAATCCATGATGATCTCAGGTCATAGGGCGTCGTGACGTGGTTATACATGGGCTGGTTATTCTCATGAGAAATTTTAAATAACTCAATTTACCCCCCCTCTTAGGTGATATTCCATCTTTCAATTACATTTCTCCCTCACAACAATAAATTGCGTCTTTGAAATTTGTTACACATTTTGAGGCATAAACTCCAGATAACGTTTCTTCATATCTTCATCTGCTTCCCTAGTTACCTCCTTGGGAGATAATCCTTTCCAAACCACTTTCACATATAGAATACTTCTGTGTTCGAGCTGTTTCTCTTGAGGATGAATGATTTGCTCCATCTCAACTGGATATGTATAATCATCTTGTATGTCAATATCTTCGTATTCAATGACATGCTCAGGGTCTAGTTTATACTTCTTTAAGTGATAGACATAGAATACGTCATAGAGTCTCCTCAAATTTAGGGTTAAACCTATATGATATATTATTGGTCCATATCTCGCTAGAATCTCAAACGGATCAATGTAGTGAGGACTCAGCTTCTTTCTCCTAATTGCTTTACCATTTCGCACAACTAGAGTTATTTTCAAAAAAATACATGATCTCCAACTTCAAATTCTAGAGGTATCCTTCTTTTATTAGCATAACTCTTTTTGTCTACTCTGTGATGCTATGAGCCTCTTCCAAATAACTTTGATTTGCTCTGAAGTCTAATCAAATAGATTCGGTCCATACAGTTTTATCTCAGATAATTCTATCCAACACAAGTATGATTGGCACTTCCTTCCATATAGTGCTTCATACAGAGCCATTTGAACACTTGCATGATAATTACTATTATAAGTGAATTCAGCAAGTGGAAGGTAACAATCCCAACTTCCCTTAAAATCCAATACACACATTCTTAACATATCTTTTAGTGTCTGTATGGTTCTTTCTAATTTTTCATCTATCTGAGGATGATAGGCCATACTAAATCTCAATTTTGCTCCCAGAGCTTCATATAGAGATTTCCAAAATAAAGAGATGTAAACCGATGATATCTATCAAAAACAATACTTTTCGATGTACCACGAAGTCTTACTATCTCCTTTATATAGATTTCTGCCAATTTCTCATGAGAATAACCAGCACTAAAAGGAATGAAATGAGCTGACTTGGTAAGACAGTCGACAATTACCCAGATCGCATCATAATTTATGATCTTGTGCAATCCCACCATTAGATTCATGATAATGCTCTCCCATTTCCATTCAGGAATTTTCTAGACCCTCAAGAAATCTTGCTAGTTATTGATATTCAATTTTCACTTTTTGTTAAGTTAAACATCGAGCCATGTATTGAGTCTTATCGCCCATTAATCTTGGCCACCAAAATTCATATTTCAAATTCTGATACATCTTGACCACCCCTGGATGGATAGTATACTTACTTTTGTGTGCCTCATCTAGTATCTTCCATCTCAAATTGGCACTCGGAGGTACATATACTCGCCCTTTGTATCTAACTAGCCCACTTGGTGAAAGATCATAATATTGAGTTTTACCTCACGAGATCACTTCTTGAATATAGCGTGCTCACTCATCATACATTTGAGCTTCTTCAATTTCTACTCTCAGATCATTTTCTTCTTGACTAACACTGAGGTTATCAAGAAATACTTCATTGCATGTTCATGAAAACATAATTAGACATATTCAAATCCTGAAATTCTTCTAGCAATTTATTTTCCTATACCATCATATATGCTGCCTGCACTGCCTTCCTACTTAGAGAATCTACAATGACATTAGCTTTCCCTGGACAATATTCAATTTCCAATTTGAAATCTTTTAACCACTACATCCATCTATGCTATCTCATATTCATCTCTTTCTGATTGAAGAGATAGTTGAGACTTTTGTGGTCATAGTACAATTCAATAGTGGTACCATACAAATAATATCGCCATATCTTCAAAGCAAACACGATAGCTGTAAGCTCCAAATCATGAGTGAGGTAATTCAATTCATGAGGCTTCAACTGTCGAGAGGCATATGCCACTACTCTGCTTTGCTGTATCAGGACACATCTCAATCTTTGTTTACTAGCATCATTGTAGACCACAAAAGTCAAACTAAGATTTGGAATAATCAACACTAGTGTAGATGTCAACCTCTCCTTCAGCTATCTAAAGCTCTCCTCACAACATTCATCCCACACAAATGATTGGTCCTTTCTTGTTAGCTTTGTTAATGGTAAGGCAATTCGAGAAATATTATGTATAAACCTGCGGTAATAACCAGCAAGACCCAAAAAACTATGTATCTCAGCTACAGTCTTTGGCCTCCTCCAATTCAGTACTGCTTCCACCTTACTGGGATCTATAGAAACTCTTCTCCTGTGAGATAACATAGCCTAGAAATCTGACTTCTGAAAGCCAAAACTCACATTTACTCAGCTTGGCATTGAGTTTCTTTTCTTTCAGTGTACTTTAATATTATTCTCAGATGATTCTCATGCTCTTCTCTACTCTTCGAGTAAATCAAAATGTTATCGATAAAGACTACTACAAATTGATCTAAATACTGACAAAAGATTTGGTTCACGTAGTCCATAAATACAACAAGTGCATTAGTTAAACCAAACAATCACCAAAAATTCCTAGTGCCCATATCTGGTTCTGAAGGCTACCTTTCGGACCATCAATCCTGGGGAGAGGATATTTATTTTTGATGATCACCTTGTTTAATTTTCTATAACCAATACAAAGTCTTAAGCCTCCATCTGTCTTCTTTACAAACAATATTGTAGTTCCACACAGTAAAACACTAGGTCGAATAAACCCTTTCCCCAGTAATTCCTCGATTTGCTTTTTCAACTCAGCCATCTTATTAGGTGCCCTTCGATAAGGTGCTTTGGATATTGGTCCATCGCCAGACACAATTTCCATAGTGAACTCCACTTCTCTTTCTGAAGGTAGTCTATTAATGTCTTTTGGAAATATCTGAGGGAAAAATTCAGGTTTATCCGTGCATTAACATCTCTCTACGGATTTGAATATACAATCCTCTTGTTATTGCAGTCCAACAACATATTGTATGTCATCGAACAGTTCAAACCCAATATAATGTCAATACCATGAAGTGGCAAACAAATTAAATCTACCGTAGATTCATGCCCATTCACAACCACAATATAATTTAGACATACATCTGTTTCCACGGATTTGACACCAAGCGGTGTTGACACAACTAAATCATAAGGAAATTTATGTGTTCTCAATCCTAACCGTTTAACACAATCATAGGAAATATAAGAATGATTAGCACCCAAATAAAAAAATGCTTGCAATGTATTGCAATGAAGAGAAATAGTACCTTATCATTTCTAGAGACTTTTTGGCCTCCTCTGTGTCATGGCAAAGACGATGCCTTAATTTTGGGGTCTCTTTTCAAGTGTCAGCCGTGGGCAATCTCGGCTAATGTAACCCGGCTTATGACAATTATAGAGAATCAATTCCCACTACAATTGCTGCTTGGATGTGATCTACCACACCGGGAACATGGTCAATACTCTAGGGGTCTTTGATATGCATGTTGTCCAAACTGAGAGGGTCTTTTATTATTTCCTCTGGGCCTAAATCATTGCCCTTTTTTTTCTGAGAGGAATTCCCTCGACTGGAATTACTATGGTTCATGTTACCCTTAAACTCACACATATCATTCAGCCACTCCTCGATTGCTTGATTATACTCTTGGAATTGTTAGGAGACCAATTTCTCTTTTACCTCATGTGGTTCCTCCCGAATTGCATTCATCAGACCCCTATGTTTAGTTAGCATACCAAATATTTGTTGCATTTGGTTTGGCTTAGGCGCCTGTTTATGCTCGACATTTCTACTTCTAGTCCTTACCATCCTTAAATATCACTATAAAATAAGGAAGAGGTAGATGTCAACACAGGTGTATATTAGTCATTTCACAATATTTCAAACACATAGGTACTTCAAAGGTATCATACATTAACATTCATAGTAGTTTATAGAATACTGATAACATATGTCCAAACAAGCTTCTACATAACATGTTCTAGACCTTATATAATATTTACACAAAAGACTTCCTAGGGGTCACCTATCTTTACATTACTCTATTCTTAGCACGCTTAACCTAAGTATACTACAACAAAACATAAGTACTGGCTACCAGCTACTTCCAAACATCGATACCTCCTAGCATCCCCTAGTCTAGGAAGTTGCACCACACATCTCTGGAACCAAAATATTGAGTACAGATAGTCTACTAAGACTCATTCATATACTTATTCACATAGTTCTTCATATGCTATATGAAAATACGAAAATCATCGTTTGGAACTTCTTCCATGACCTTGTTCTTCTTCCGTACCTAGAACGCCTTGTCTGAAAAGAAATACAAGATGATCTATATCCATATATTATCGGGATAGCACAAACCATGAAGTTTCCGATGCCAATACAGTGCCTTTACCTCCTTTAGATACTAGGTATACTGTGTTATCGGCGTCTCCTAATCAAGGATAACCTGCTCATATATAACCCGGATAAGATCCCATAACTAATTATCAAGCCACAATCATATCTTATTGCTACAGTTCAGCCTCAGAACTAGAAGCAGCTTGCGAAACTGATGGTACTCGTGGTTGTTCATTTTCTCCCACCGATAAGGTTTCAGACTGTACCAATCTTGGGTGGGGTCATATATTGGTCTAGGAAATACCCTCTTTCGAGGGGTATGCTTCACTCTAGATTCGCCCAGTAAGCAGGGATGTACTATCTGTCCTTCCTCGGTATAGGCTGGTTAACCGATTTAGATGACTCACATCTTTGAGGCCTATGTCTCCTCATATTTCTTGTGAACACATAACCAAAAGCATATTAGTACACTATTATGATATTGCCCAAACCTTTTCTCTGATACCACAAATGCAATACCCTCAATATCACTACATGTATTAGAGTATTAAAGTGAAACAATAGGAAAAACATAAATAACATAGTGTACTGATAATAAATTACAATTCTTGGTTACATAACAGAAGTTACCCCCATAGGGTCCATAATATAGTAAACCAAAATATAAAGCAACATAGTGCTTACAAACTCTGAACAATCTAATAGTAACAACAAAACTAAATAATAGATAAATAGTCCTAAACTATTGATTAGACAACAACCATAAGTTGCCAACGTCCGCAACCTTGCCTCTTGAGCCATGACCATTGCATTGCTCTCATCTTGAACTTCTAGAAATGTCTGAGATTCAAATGAATCTCAGAATAACAGTTAATCATATACAATGCATAATAACGTATTGATCACACTTATTAACCAATTGCACGTGTTCATATGATTACTTGAATCCCCAATTTGTTGGCCAAGTATGACATGTGACAACAAAATAGGCAAGGAAAGATACTTGATAACAATTTGACCATTTGGCATGATCATTAATAAAAATCAAATTGGCCACATCTCTTTCCCCTTTGGCTAATTGTGGCCCAAATAAATTAATTGGATGTCAATCCCCTGTAATTCATTCTTATGCTAACATGTGTCCTAAAATTTAGGGCCTCCGAAAAATCAAATACTTAACCAAAATTCATCGTTCATTCCATTTAATACATACATTGTACAAGGAATTTTCAATGAAATAAATCCAGCATATTACATTTCTCCCCACGAACAATAAATTTCGTCCTCGAAATTTGTTACACATTTTGAGGCAAAAACTTCAGGTAACGTTTCTTCATATCTTCGTCTGCTTCCCAAGTTGCGTCCCTAGGAGATAAAGTCATAAGGAAATAGACCAACAATATTATAATCTATGTGGGACGATACTCTACTTATCACTTTATTACTTGTTTGACTGATAAACTTGCCATAAGGAAATCAGACCAACAGTCATCAATCTTCATGAACTATATATATAAGAGCCTTCAAAGCCAAAGAAGAGAGCAACTATGCCAAAATGTTAAAATCATGAATCATCCATTTCAACCCGAATACTCTCTTTGTTCTTGCTTCGATTTCATTAACTTTAGATATAGATATTATTTGTATTGTACTTCAGTGTTCATCTTATTCACTTCTGAGAGAGAAGATTGATTGTAATCCTTCATCATCAAGGTTGCATCCTTACCTTGTGTAAAGGGGAGTAACTCATTTAGAGATTTATAAAAGGCTTCACAAGTGCCCCGTTAAACTTGTGGAATTGTAGAGGCTTCTGTTGTGCTAGCTTAAATAAGAATATAGTGGACATAAAGTCTCAAATGAAGCCTGAAGACAGAACGTAGGTCATCAAAAAATTGACCAAACCAATATTACTACAAACAAAATTGTGTTTTGTAGCGGTTTTAACCGCTACAAACGACATTAATAATTGTTTAAAAAACTGCTAGAAAATACATTGTTGCAAATATATTTGTAGCAGTTTTTTAGAACCGCTACTCAAGTAACAAAACTGTTATTATATTGATAGTGGTTTCAAGTCACTGCTACAATATGCGTTTCTAGATGACACATTATCTATGAATCTTCTAGTGGTTTTAGAACTGCTACAAATGTTCGCGGGAAAGGCGATTTGAAAATTTGGCACCAACATTGTAGCAGTTCTAAAACCACTGCTGAATACATCCAGGAATGTGAAAAAACGGGCGTCAAAATGAAACTACTAAAAATTTCGGATGGAATTTTGAAAATTGCACCAAATATTTAATATGAATTTGAATTTAAATTTATAGTGATTTTAAAACTGCTACAAAATATTGCCAAAAAAAAGCAATACCATAATTTGAGTCCATTGTCACAATATCATGTTGAATGTTTTATTATTAAATGTAACAGTTTAAATGGTAGAAATTAAGATTTCAGAAAAATAATTAAATTAAGTTAGATAAGTATAGATATTATATAGGTCTAAAATTGAGAATGCGTAGGTAATAAGGAGATATCTTTCTAACCTTTCCTTCCTAATTTGATTATTGGTTAAGATTGTTTTAATTTTAATAATTCACCCCCTCTTGGGTGATTCGCTGTAACTAACAGTTAATGCTGATGAAAATGTTAATGCTAATGAAAATGTTAATGCTCATGTTTTTTATCCTGTCATGACCATTAAAAATTGTCATACCCAATAGTATATTGACAATAATCAAAGTATTATTACAGAGCTCAATGGGCGAACAGAAATTTGCATCAACATACTGATATAAAGTACTTGATTACATAATAGGAATACCCACAGGGTATACATATTACTTACAAATTCTAAATCCGCCCCTTGGTAGCCCATGCCTCAATTCGGAAACCTCATTTTCCGGTATCTATTGCCTTGCCTTGGGAATTGCATCCAATACACTATTTATTTCACAAGTAATAACAATGACTAGGATTCAAATGAATCCTAAAGTCACAGTTAATCTCACATAAAATGTATAAATAGTACATGGAAGTCAACAAACAACAATACAATTAGCATTCAGAGATCATATATCACATGCAGCACCAACTGCCAACACTAGTCCACTAGGCCCTATGCCTACCACCGAGAAGATACACCATGGTTGGTTTTTCCAACCAATCGGCTCAGGAGTGAACTTGCCCCTATGGGACTGGATTTTCACAACATGGTCTATACATGCATATAAAGTCATACACAGTATGTGAGAGAAGAGTTACTACATGGACCCTTTACCAATTCTCGAATTGGCTCCAGTCTTTCGGTCATCTCGAGCAAACATTGGCTCCTCTAAACTTACATTCATGGACAGAGGGTTACAATTTATCCAACTCCTTCATAATCACATAATACTAGGGTTGGTTATTTTCACTGCCCATTGCCCTTAATTCCTCATTTTCAGGTAAGAGCCTACACTACCAGATTTTTCAATCCTCTTTTAAACATCATAAATTAATCCAAAAAACTCCAATTGAGTTGGTTCTAAAGGGTAAATGACCCTTGTTAAGTCTAGTTGTAGAGAAAAATACTATACTTAGCCAATTGGACGCACACCATTCAAGAAATCTTCAGACAACTAGATTGTCCAGAATTTGTCCCAATTTTAGTACCACAACTTTAACAATTCATATCTTACAATATGCTAGCCCAAATGACACATATTATAAATCAATTTATAGCTTAGGATGTCTACTATAGCTATGCGAATTTTCAGAGTCGTTGGACATCATGTGTGTTAGTATTTAGGTGTCCTAGAGACAATCTGTAAAGACAAATTAGCACCATTTCTACGTTGTAGTATTTCATTATTAATAAATAAGCACATTTTATCTTTATCATATTTATGTCTCGACTTTATTTTAAGGTAAATATGTGTTTGAAGATAAAATCCCTAAGAATAAAACATGTATTAATCTTGAGGATCAATGATAGAGATCATGATCATGAGGACTCGAGAACACTAGATATCTATTGCCTAAAACTTGTTCCTAGTCTTGTATCACCGAGAAAGGGCATTGATGATCTCAAAAAGACTAGTACGACATCATCTACATGTATAAGATACAAGGTAGGGACCTCATGGAATACATGCATGGTAATGTCTTAGCTGATGTCATGGGTAGATCTGTTGGAGAACAAATAACACTGAACAGACCCGCCAAGAGACTCTACAAAGATTCATTGTCTAAAGTATTGGTAAATTTTGGGTGTTTCCTGACGTTGAAGTGCAAACTCACGAGTAGGAAAAACAAAAATTTTTGTTCTTCACTATTTGTAGCGGAATTTATAATTTATAATTGTAACTCTTTCGGTACTCATGAGAACACGTAACACTTTACGGTACTCATAAGTTAGTTAAATAAGTTAATATATGAGAACCCGTAACTCTTTATGGGTGCTCATGGAACTAAATATCATAAACACAAGAGTTGTGACTCTTTATGAGCACTCATGAGAACCTGTAACTCTTACAGGAGAGGATGAATCTAAATACCATGATAAATATAATCACTATCAGATATATGAGTTTTAATGGGCGCTCATGAGAACCCATAACTTTTATAGTACTCATTAGTTAAAACCCATAACTACTCACAGTATCTTGTAACTCTTTAACTATATATCATAAGGTTTCCCAAATTAAACGATAAAGTAAAAACTCATGGGCTCTTTCAGAAATATTGATCATGTGATTCCCGTAACACTTTACAGGAGCTCATGGGATATTCCTTTTTAGGATCTACTCATTAAAATATATGAGGGGTTTTAGGATTAACTTAGATCATTGAAGGCCTCAATGTATGACTTCCTCTAATGCTAATCCACACGGCTATCTCCCAATTGCCTTGAGAACGCCTTCTCTTTGATTCCTCTCTTTCCTTAGGTGAGTGCCACTAATTCAAGAAAATGTAAGTTCCCAATCTTGTTCATCCTATCTTCAACCTAATTCCAAGAAATCACTGTCTTCTTGAAAAGAGAAAAACCCAAGAAAGCGAAATCTCAACCTTGCTATCGCCTAGCAAGCATCCAAGGAGTGGAAGATATCAAGAGAAAGAGTTCTCATTGCAATCGAGGATAGCCGAGTGGAACAACGTTAGAGGATATCAAAACATTGAAGTCTTTGAGTGATGTAAGGTAATCCTAATATCCAATAGTTGTTTTATTAAGTAATCATAATCCCCAATAATTGTTGTAATGACTAATCATAAAACTCATGATTATCATAAATTGTTACGAGTTCTCATGAGTACCGTAAAGAGTTACTAATTAGTGAATAATAACTAGTTAACGTAATGAGTTAAGGTTAATAATTCATGAGGATTGTAAAGAGTTATGGATTTCCGCAATGGTTAAACAAAAATATTATTTTCAACCTCATGAAACTTTGCATGAAAGTCATGCAATAGGCAAATTTAACCAACAATTTGGTCAATAAAAAACACTACGCACACAAATTCCCTCCAGAAAACGAATCTGGTAGTACTGCTACTTCATTATTCAATCTTTGGTTTTTCAATCTAACCCTTCTAAAATCATGATCACAACCTATTCCTACAGAATTTCATGTGTAGAATCCATTTCTA
The DNA here is from genome assembly GCA_025563575.1 of Acacia pycnantha. NCBI lineage: Eukaryota > Viridiplantae > Streptophyta > Magnoliopsida > Fabales > Fabaceae > Acacia > Acacia pycnantha. Next base: position 1,106,684 of record JAMWYP010000248.1, read on the forward strand.
ACCTCAAATTTAACAAAATCAACTTCCTTCTAACAAGAACTGGTCTGGCCGACTTTATCCCACACAACTTTTCATTCTAAACTGATTGGAAGCATCAAAACTAACAAAATCACACTCCTTTCCTAAGATTCAAATCTAATCGAAACCAGTGCAGCATGAAAACTTGGGAAAACCTCAAGATATTCTACTTAAATCAAAGCTTATACGTACCTCTACTCGATTCTATAGCTAGTTCTTGATTTTGGCAGCACCTCCACTTTGTAGATGGTGCTAAACTCCTTTGATCAAGAATCCAAAACCTTAGAAATGTTTCTCTCACTGAGAGGAGCAATGTTAAAGAAGACTTCAGGAGCTAGAAATACCAAATTGGTGGTAAAGTCAGCTTCACACAATTTCTCTTTCCTCTCATTCTCTGTAATTTGGTCTATCTTTCTTTCTATTTTTTTCTTTGCCTTGGCCGAAAATGATATGGAGAAAGGAAGTAAAGAAAGTCAACATGCTTGTTGGACAAGCCAAGAAAAGGAGAGTTGGCTTCTTGAATAAGCCAAGGGATGACTTGGCCAACAAGTTATGGAAAGTGGCGTCTTGAACAAGCCTGAGGGAGGGAGGAGGTGGCATCTTGGAGGGAAATTCAAGAGGAGGTAAGGTGGCGCCCTATGTGGGGTTCACACCTTACTAACCTCATTTAACCATTATACCCCTCTACTAGACTCATTTCCACTCAAAAGTTTAATTGTTAGAATTTTCAACCAACTTTGAACATTCATATCTTATTGTACAAATGTCCAATTATAGTAATTCCAAAGGCTGTGTAACCATTGTTAAGTATATTTTTTTGGGAAAAATACCTCCCACACTCAAATACATGTAATTTTTTCTATATTCATCAATCATTACACACTGGTCCATAAAATGTTTCGGATCCAATAGCTAACTTCAAAAATTCATAATTCACCATATACAGATCAAATTGACCTATATTACATATCAAATTAAAGCTTATCATATCTACTTAAAATATGGAAAGTTTCATTGCCATTGGATATCCTTTGCTCATTTAAAGACACGTCATAAACTGATTGCCTTCCAAAAATCCTAATATTCTAGCATCCAGGGGAAATTCCCTTCATAATATTTCTATATTCTAAAAAGTTGGGATGTCACACTTTCCAAACTGGGCTTAGTCATTTACCTAATATAGGCTTATCCTCAAGTCGCTAAGCCCAAAATTCAGGATATTATAGGAATTGGTTTCACCTTATTTGCGTTTTGCCTAACAATCTTTTAAATTTATTAGTAGTCTTCTTTTTAGGATATTATTCTAGATATATGAGTTGTCAATAAGAGATCTCAAGGATATTATTAATACCTCACTATTATCCTTGATTTAATTATTTTTAGATGCATCTTATCCTCAATATCTGAGAATATATATATATATATATATATAATATTTTTATTAGGGTTAGAAAGTTTCTCTATTTAAAGGTCAAGTTGTCCTAAGTTATTTTCAGATTTTGGAATAAGAAGTTTTCTTTTTTGCAGGTTAAAATTATGTGTGTATTCAAGATAAAATTCGGTGAGGTTGCAAGAGTCTAATCATCTCTTGTGGAACCTTAGGATCTAGAGACAAGTTCTTCTAAAGTTTTAGCTGATTAATTCCTATATTTTGGGGTTTTTGTTATACAACTCTGGCATCACTAATTTAGCTATGGAATTTTTCCATGGCTGATTCCGCCACAAAAATTACAATAAATATGTAAAAAGGTAAGAAGGTTTATTTTATATTTACAAAATTCTAATTTGACATTAATTTATATTAAAATTATAATAAATATGTAAAAATTGTTTCAAATTATTATTTAATGTCTTGTGTGTGTGTGTATTAATAATCTAACGCATGAGTATTTTAGCTCAACTAATAAAATGCCACGGAAATTTAGTGTGTGTGGGTTTTTGTTTTTGTTTCTGCATAAAGCCCCCGTCCCCTGCTTCTTAGTGTTGATGATGAGGTAAACCCCCATACCCAAGCCCTATTCTAGTTTTGCACCTGATGTATTTTATTTTGGAATGTATACTATAGATTCTGAATTTTTATTGGTAATGGTACTAATAAGCAAAGTTTGAATTGTTGATGACAAAAATATAATGATTATAATAAATATTTTTAAATTTTTCTCCAGTGTTTTTTACTTTTCTAGTACGCATTTGTTGATTATGAATTTTTTCAAATTGTAGATGGTGGTGGTGGTGTGGTGATAAAGATGAAGAATGGAGAAAATAAGAGAGAGAGAGAAGGTAAAAGCAATTGTTAGAGAAAGGGGTAGATAAAAAATGACCGGATTGCACAACGACCACGGTTTTTTATTAAGCAGAGGGTATTTCAGTATTTCGTATTGTAATAGATGGAAGTTAGATGGATTTATGGTGTTACCCTAATTTTAAAATTTATGATTATTTTTACTCCAAAAAATAGTTTACCGCTTTACTTTTAACAAAAGTTGAAGGTTACTTTAGTATATTACCCTATGTTAATTTGATAATTTGATTCAACAACTTTGTTCTCAATTATAAGGCAAGCCCAAGCTTGGAATAAAGAAAATACTAGGAAAATATATCTAGATACCCAAATAGGAACATCAAAACGGACTAACAGCGCCAGGAGGGAAATCCTATACACCCAATTGGTACCATAGGTACTATGGCGAAAAAACCAAGGGTTGGTAGAATAGGTAACAAAACCATAACAAAATTACCGTCACAGGGCATCTGCAGTATCCAGCGTTATTAAACCCATAACAAAATTACCGTCACAGCACCAGCGCTTTAGTAGCGCAGTGGCATGGGAGCTAGTCTCCCTCCCCCTTGTCCAGGGTTCGAACCCCCCTCCCCACCTGGCTGTATCAAAAATTACCGTCACAGCCCGAAAAATCGGCGAAGTAGTTGGTAAAATCGGTCTGGTTCGGACATTAATCCGGTTTAGTTATTTTTTAAAAACAATTTTTTTTTTAAAATTTTCTTTATAATTTTATATTAATAACCCTGAAATCTTCACTTTCTCAGTGATTTGGTCCTGAGTTAGCTCACTAATCCTTGACTTAGAACTCAAACTGGTTCAGTGACCGGTCCGAGTTTAATGACCTTGACATTATCTTTGAATAAGTTCTCCTTTTTTAAAATTATAATTTGAAAGCAAATTAATATAACTTAAACGGCTGACATAAGCTTTCACATGAAATTACCTTCATGGACATCACGCTTTTTTATTGGCTAGAGCATGAATTACATGGGGCTTATGAACCATGCAAGAATTTCTCTCCTTTTTTACTTATATATGAGCATTTTGGTCTTTTAACAATATTTAAAAATTCCTAATTAAAACTCTCAGTCTTATTAGAAATTTGTCAATCCCTAATTTAAATTTCAATGTTGTAGTTTGATTTAATTGAGATTTTTCCTAGTTGTCCCTTTGATCCAACCTATATCTTTTTTAGTCATAGTGGTTTCCTATCCCAATGTGACAATTTCATTTAGAGACTTAAAAAAAAAAAAAATAAGGTACATCCTCCAATACTCTAAAATATTTTTTCAGGTACATCCAATACCTAAAATATTTTATGGTGCATCCAGTACTATGAAGTATTATTTTAGATGCGTCTAGTACTATAAATTACTTTTTGATGCATTCAACAATTTAAAGTATTTTTCATGTGTATCAAAAGCACCCTAAATGACCTACATTATTGAATGTAAAATTGCACAAAAAAATTACTTCCAAGTGATGGACGCACTTGAAAAAATATTTTTGGGTGTTGGATGCACCACAAAATACTTTTTGACACTGGATACATATGAAAACATATTTTAAATGCTGGATGCATATTTAAAAAAGATCTTTAGAGAGAGATAAATAATATTTAAATATACTGCAAAACTTTAGTCATCTAATTAATTAACATTTTCTGTTGGCAAAAAAATTTCCCTCATGGTCTACTCCTCTCATTTATGAGAGAGATTAATCAAGCATTATAGTATTTTTTTTTTTAAGGGAGAAAGGCAAACTTAGCTTGAATATAGATAAACAATAGCCTAACGCCTTTAAAGCACTTAGCAGATGGACTTCTTATATCTACAAGAAACATTCTCTATGACAGGGGCGGAGCCAGGATTTGAAATTAGAGGGGCAAAAATTACATAATAGAACACATTGGAGCTAGTATTTGAAATTAGGGGGAGAAAATTACAGAATTGGATCCAAAAGTTTAAGAAATTTTATTTTAGCCTCAAATATTTCAATATTTTCATTTTAGTCCCTCCATTAAACTTCTAATAGGGACTAAAGTGAAAATATTAAAACTTTTATAAGACTAAAATATAATTCCTAAAATTTTGGGTCGAATTCTGTAATTTTAGGGGGCAGGGGCCACCCCTACCCCCAGACTCCGACCCCTACCCCCTGACTCCGCCCCTGCCCTATGACTCAAGAATAATATATTATCTCATACATATTGCTTATCCAATGAGTATTTGATCTTATTTCCCATCATTCGTAGCTTCGCGTTGAAATATACTCTCTCATCTTATATATAAAATTAATATTATTTCTTGTGGGGATTAGTCACGCGCACACACACACACATATATAAGAGTTTGTATTCGTCTAAGAATTTAATGCACTTTTTTACCTAATTAGTTACATATGTTATACATTTTTTTCACTCATTCTCTCTCACCTCTTTTTTTACCCACTCTATCACTCATTATTTACATAAATAAGGTATATTTAAATATGTATACCTCTTACACATTTATTATTTTTGTTCTGGAGTAGAACACAGATGTCCAGCCTGAAGGGCTGGTGCGTTGATGTAAGATCAAAGATCTCTTCCTAAATGCCTACGAGGGAAGCACCCAGAACGAGATGGGATCACTGTACACAACCAGGCTCTTAGCCAAGGGAGTGGGGTGTGTGCACAGTGTGACTGTATGTAAATAGCTTAGGGTTAGAACGTGTGCACCTTAGGGCTCAATACTCAGTATTTATAGAGTGTACCTTAGGTAGCCTGGCATGATATCCGGCCTAAGATCCTAACCGTATATCCGTATGTGGAGGTCGTCCTAGATTATTGGGTGGTTAAGATTCTCCTTGCGGATAGATAGGACCGGTTAGGCCTGATCCATTGGTTACCCATTAGCTGTTGGGATTTATCGCTACTGGGCCTAATATGGGTCCGTAACAGTTGCCCCCCAGCTCGGTAGTTCAAGCTTTTGAGCTGTCGGGGTGTATTATGTCCTGGATGGGTCATCCGAGGTAGATTGAGGAGTTCCTGACGTTTTGATAATTATATCAAGGACCTCGGGCGTCGGCCTGTTGTCCTTTAGTCTGGTAATTCTATGGCATTTACCGCTGGGGTTAGGTTTTTCGGGCCTCGGCCTCGCCTTCCCTTCTTTCCAGGTTAAGTGGTGATGTCTAGGGAGTCCAGGCGCCTGGGTGGTATCCCGGTACGGAAGGATCCAGAGTACCTTCCTTAAACCCTAAGTTAGCCTGTGTGACCGAAAGTGCCGGGGTGAACCCGTGGCTTATGGATCCGAGGTGGACCGTTGTGCCCCCCACGGAATTTCGGGTGGACCAAGGTGCTGGGGTTGTAGCTCGATATTCGAAGATCCGGGGTGGCTGGCGTGGCTACCGTGTGACTCTTCGGGTGTATCCCTTTGGTTCTGCCATGATTGCCTCGTGACACTTGACTTTCGCGGATTGGTGATGGGTCTCCTCCATCATGCCTAGCCGCCTCCGGGTTTCGTGCGCATTTAATGCGCCGGAGTCTCGTCGTACGTCACCTCTGCTTTTCGGGCAAAAAGTCGCCTCTGCCCCTGACGGTTGGGTTGCCCTTTGAACTTCCCTCCCATTTTTCCTTAACGTGATATTTATTTGAGGCTTTTGAATCCATTTTGACACTTCACTCTCATACCCAAAAACTCTCTGCGTGAAGGATTCTCTCTGCTGGTGCGCGAAGATTTCTGCTTTCCTTTCTGCCCAGAAGACGCCATACATTTCCCCCCTCCTGCGCTTTTCGGTCTTCGAATCAAGAGGTAGATTGCTCTTCCTTCTCTTTGAACGTTTTGCTTTACTGTTATTCTTTGGTCTTTCTGCTTCTTCTCTCTTCTTCGTTAGCGCGCTTGAATTTTCTTGGTTTTCTGGGTTGGTGTTTTGGGTGGATTGAGTTGGTGTTTTGGGTTGATTGAGTTGGTGTTTCTGAGTGCTTGCCAATGGTGCTACCAAACCCGTAGGTTTTGTTTCTTCATTTAGGTTTGCTTCCACTGGTTCCCCCTTTCTTCTTACCAATCCTTCTATGATTATATAGGTCTGGGCCATCAACCTTGATGGGTTGGGGTAAACGTCTGTCATCTTCGAATGAACCCTTAGACCCGGAGGAAGTGGCAGCCTTGCGTGAGCGCTATCCCCACCTTAGTTTCTTGGTGCTTGGCACCCCCTTGACCGAGGAGGAGAAATTGGCCACCGTTCTCTAGGACGGATCCGGTAGTGGGAGTACCAGGGGATCTCAACCGCTCATCGTAGGGTCCGGCCATCTGGCGTTCGACCCCCTTAGACTTGATTTTGAAAGTTCGCCCGAGGCTGAGGTCGTTTTGGCCGAACCCATCAACTTTTTTGAGGCGTGTCGTCCAACCGGATCGGAGTCCCTCCCAGATAGGTATCTCGGTCTTGTTAGTTCTCAAATTGGTTTTGATGATAACGGATAATTGTAAACACAAGAGAAGTTTGTCTTTGTAAGTTGAAAACTTACTGTCAAAGGCAAACTCGAGTTTTGGTTGAAAACTCGAGTTTTGGCCTGAAAGTGAAATGCTCAAGTTTTTATAAAGAAAGACAAACTCGAGTTTTGTTCTAAAACTTGAGTTTTGGCCATACAGAGAGCATTCAAGATTTTCGCTAAACAAAGCAAACTCGAGTTTCGGTTGAAAACTCGAGTCTTAACTAGAAAGAGAGCAACCAAGTTTTTCGATAAAACCAAAACTCCAGTTTCCATCGCCTAAGAACAATACTCATCTCTGATCTTGTATAAACTCATTTGTGAAATAAATCAAGAACTTTAACATTTTCTCATAAAATGAGAAAACTCGAGTTTCGGTTGAAAACTCGAGTTTGGCTCTAACAGAGAAGTTTCCAAAGTTTTCAAAGAATATGAAAACTGGAGTTAAGATGTGGAAACTCGAAGTTTTGACCACAGCAGAGAGCACTGCCAATTTAGAACGTTTTGAAAACTCCAGTTTTGCTTGAAAACTCCAATTTTGAGATTTTGGACTAAAACATGATTTCTCGATAAAAATCCAAAACTCGAGTTAGTCACTTAGTGATTCGAGTTTTTTCACTGTTCACAAGACTTGTCCAAAATGCCAAATCACGATGCTCGACACTGAGTTGAGAAAACTCGAGTTCCCGTTGAAAACTCGAGTTTCGGTCTTTGACGTAAAGAATTACTGAGCATGAAATCTCGAGTTTGGATGAACTAACTCGAGTTTCCATTGCGAAGTTTGAATTTCGAAAAAGAATGATTTAGCAAAACCTTCATGTTTGATCTCAATACCTTATATCATCATTCATTACTACTCCTAACTATGTTTAATCGCTTTGTTAGTGAGTTTCAGATGATTTAGACAGATTAAATGAAGATTTGAGCAAAAGCAAAAGCAAGTCGAACATTAAATGCAAAACCTGAAAGTTGCATATTTCTGTTAATCCACTGCACACGTCTGAAAACAAAAGGATGTTTTCCACTTCCAAGCATTAACTACTCCAACGGATTAATTGCAGAGAGTCAACTCGAACATCTATACAATCGGATTAAGTGAAGATTAGAGAGAGAAGACCCAAGCTTAATGTAATCAGCTCCTAACACCTCCAACGGTTATAATTGGGATTACAACGGTCATTTAATGATCTCTACCTATAAATAGAGATGCATTCAATTCTTCTCAACAACTAATCCAACAGAAAACGAAAATCATCCAAGAGTCATTTATTCTTTGAGTTTTTCTGTGTAAAGTATCTTCTGATACATTCATACTTCACTGTTTATCTTATCTACTCTAAAAGAGAGTTTATTGATTGTAAATCATTTATTGTGAGTTATCTCAAGTCAAGGGGACTTGGAGATTGGGTTATTGATTACAACTTGTAAGGGGGAGTAAGTTCTAGAGAGAGAATTACTCTTGAGTGCAGAGTGTGTAATCAAGTGATATAGTGAGAAATCCCAGAGAGTCTGGGACTGGATGTAGGTCAAGTTGTTGGACCGAACCAAGATAAATTCTTGTGTCTTGCTTCCCTTCTCTACACTCTGTCTTACCTTCATTTCCTACTCGATAAACAGAGCATACCGAAAAGTTTTTAAGAATCCCCAATTCACCCCCTCTTGGTGATTCAAGCTCCATTTACAGGTCCCTGCTGGGAGTGTATTGCCTAGAGCTCTTCATTTATTGCAAGTGGGCAAGACTTTATGGCCAACAGTGTCTTAGGCTCGTGCCGCCATAGGTCGGAGTCCGAGCCTGTACCGACTGCCGGGGGTCCACGTTTTTCGGATGCCATTTGCCTCCCTTCCTCACATGATAGTTTGTCTGAATCAGGTATCCTTTCCAGCTCTGATTGTAGTCTTTTCTTTGTTTGTTTGTTTGTTATAGGGAAATGGAATCCTCGTCGCCTCCCCGTGCTTCTACGTCCGACGTGGAAGCGGATTCCAGTAGTCCTTCTCCGGCTCTAAGGGCTAAGTATCCCTGGGTGACGCACGAGATGTTGTCAACGCTTTCCCTGATGACGGAGGTTGACGTGGCTCGGCTGAGTGTGCCAGACTTACCCGGTTGTGAGCTGGGCCCTCCTGATGAGGATGAGCCAATCTGTTCTACTCGGGAGACCGGGTATACAAATTTCTTTTTCTTTTATAGGGAATATCTTTCCCGGCTCAGTATTCGCTTCCCGTTTACCGAGTTCCAAATATCCTCCCTTAACCACCTTCGTATAGCCCCTTCTCAGCTTCACCCTAATGGGTGGGGTTACCTGGCGGCATTCGAGCATCTCTGTAGCTCGTTTGACCCCGTCCTTCCTTGCACCACCAGCCTTTTCTTTTATTTCTTCATCCCCTTCACCCCTCGTTCGGGTAGGGAGCCACCTACCTTGAAGGGGTTGACTTCTCTCAGGAGTGACCCCGACAAGAAAATATTTAACCCTTTTTCTGACTCCTTTAAACATTTTAAGGGGTCTTTCTTCAAGGTGGCCACCAAGTTTGGTGAGCACCCTTGGTTCCTGAACGGCCCTGAGGGCCCTGACGTGGAATGGTGGTTTCCATTGTATTGGTCCGCCAACCATCATAGTGTCGGCTCTTCGTCCTATCAATTCAATGCTAAGGATCTTCTGGTGGAGGAGGAGGTTGCGGCGGCAAAGATAGCTTCCTTCGTTGCCGAGAACGGAGTGAGGAGCGCGACCGTCTATATTAAGCAGGCCGGTGCCGGTGCTGGATCGGGCTCGGGATCCAGTACGACCCTTTTCGTTTAATCACGACCTCGTTTAATCTAGAGTTTTATTGTACCCGCCTTTCTTTGTTTTCTATTATTTATTCTAACATTGTTGCCATTTTTGCAGGTCGACTTATGGAGGAAAACCCGGACTACCTTGAATATGTGAGGCCGGCTAGCAAGGCGCCACCGAAAAAGGCATCCCGAAAGCGGAATGCTGCCGAGCCTCAGAAGAAGAGGGCCGTGGAAACTACAATTGTGGCCCCTAAGACGGCTGTGTCAAAAAAGCCCAAGGTTGGGGAAAAGCAAGTTGCTCCTTCATCCATTCCCTCATCTGATATCACTTGGCTTCCTCCTCTCGCGGCCGATCCTCCCGTGGCGGACAAAGGTAAGGAGGCTCTTACATCTAAATCGCCGGGTCCCGCGTCCTCGCCCCAGATCCCCTCTGCCGGTCTTCGTCCTGGAGGCCTCAAATGTAGTCAAGCCTGGGAGGGTGTGATTTCCGAAGAGCTCGGAATGGCTTTCTTTCCACCTCGTCAGTTTCTGAGCCCCCAGCCCCTTTCGGTCGAGGACCAACGTGAGGTCCACAACGTGAATGATCAACTCTGCAAGGCCCTTGGATTGTCCGAGGCCTATCTTCACCTCCATGGCTACTACGTCAAAGCTTCGGGGGATGTCCGACGTTTGAAATTGATTTGGAGATGGCCAAAGAAAAGGCCAAGAGACTTGAGGAGGAGAAACAAGCGGTTGAGGTGGCACGGGTCGAGCCGAGGAGGATCGGGGTCGCTTGGAGGGGGAACTTAGTATCTCCCAGGCCGCAACTGACAAGGAAAACGAGGAGCTTCTGCTTACCCATGCTGCTCTGACGTAGGCTCACTCTGATTTGACCGAGGTGGAGTTAGCCCAATCCAGAGGCATGGAGGCGGTGAAGACTCTCACGCAGCAGCGTGGTGAGTTGTTCACAGAACTGGAAGGGGTCCGGCGTACCCTGGAAGAGGAGAAAAGGCCCAGAAGGCGGGGCGACACTTGGAAGCATCTGTGGAATGCTTTAAGGTGGCCTTAGCTCAAATCCAGTACCTCAACCTGGGGGTGGAGTTAAACCTCGCCGGTTATAACTGCCGCTCTTTCTTTAAGGGGGGTGTTCTTATTCCGCCGCCTCCGTCTTCTGAAGATGAGTCAGTGTCCCTTGTGGACGAGGACAACGCGTGGCAGGCCGGCGAAGAGGCTTCATCTGCGGTCCCGCTTGAGGGGAATGGGGCGCCTGTGGAGGAAGCGGCCCCTTCTAGCTGAGCCATGTTTTGTACTTTTGTTATTTATTTCTTCTCTTTTGTTCCGATGTCTGATACCGGCTTTGTAACAGCAAGTACTTTTATTGTATCTTCTGACTTTTAAATGAGAATTTAATCAATCATTTCATCATGTGCTTCTTTATCCTTACACGCAAATCGCATGTCGGTGTAATTTAGACCGGGCCAAGGTCTTAAATAAATAGAGTCCGCTAGTACTCTTCTGGTGTTAAAGACCAGGTGTATGGGTAGGGTTTTAAAATTTAACCAACTACGATGTTCTGGAGTCGTTTTCCAGTGTTTTAACCTTGATAGGGGCAAATTGTCACATGTTCGGTTGTGGTCGTATGGACACGCATTCCAACATTTTGACCTGATCAGGGTCGGTGATGACTATTCGCCTTCCTATCTAGGTGTCATTCTTTTGCATCAACATAGTTTAAGGGCTGATGACAACGGCCTTTATAAGGTCGAAGTACCCGGGCTCATCAGCCTCAGTGTCGGATTGGTACCTAATGGATGGAGTTATGATCGGGTTGGCTACCCTAGTCATGATCCGTTTCCTTAGAGGTAGTCAGTAGGTCATCGGGTGTTCTTGAAATTGAACCAGTTAAATAGAATTTATTTAATTAAGAAATGATTCACTCTATTGAGCTAACAACTTGAGATGAAAGACTGCATAGATGATTAAATAAAAACTTGAAACCAAAAGACGAAAGGAAATACTTAAAGCAAAAACTAACTCGGACATGATGTGTCCGTCGTGGGTGGTTTTTCCGATACTAGGCCTAACTGTAGTAGGCCCTTAACTTGTCGGCGTTCCAAGTCCTTTTGATTGGCTTTCTTGCCAAGGTTTCGAGAACGTAGGCCCTCGGTCGAGCTTCTCCTGATCCAATAGTCCGTCCAAATTGGGCTAACTTGCCATCCTCAAGGTTACCGACGCCCGCTCTTCTAAGCACTAGGTCGCCCATCTAAAGACCGGGTCTTACTTTTCGTTATATTTGGCCGCGATGAGTTGTTTGGCCACCATACCGCGACAGTGTGTCGTGACTCTCACCTCGTCCACCAAATCTAACTCGGTAGCCAGTGCATCGTTATTTGCCTCTTCTCCTTCTTCTTGGGTTCTCAGCCTTCGCCACAATGGTTGGCCTATTTCCACGGGGATCATGGCCTCACACCCGTAAGTCATCCTGAAGGGGGTTTCTTGAGTAGCCGACTGGGTGGTTGTTCGGTATCCCCATAGGATGTTATAGAGCTGTTCGACCCAACTGGAATTGGCGTCCTCCATCTTTTTTCTTATGTCGTCTAGGATTACTTTGTTTGCCGCCTCGGCTTGACCGTTCGACTGAGGGTGTTCGACAGAAGCGAAGTGGTGTGTGATGTCGAGATCAACCATCATGCCTTGGAAATTCCCTGTCGCAGAACTCTGGGCGTCGTTGTCGATACGACCCTACGGGACCCCCGGCGGAGAAGATGCTTTGTCGGGACGAAGCACCGCACCCTTGCCGAGGTGATCGTGGCTTAGTGGCTCGGAGCCGACACTTCGTAAAGTAGTCACGCCACTACACCATCGTAGCCTTCTAAGGCTAATGGTCCCAGGAGGTCCATCCCCCACTTGTAGAATGGCCACGGTGCCGAGATGTACTCTATGTCCGAAGGAGGGGACCAGATGATTCAGGCATGCTTCTGGCAACTGTCACAGGTTTTGACGAACTCCTTGGAATCTGACTCCATGGTCGCATCAGTATCCGCCCAAATAAGCCTTTCTCGCCAATGCTCGCCCCCATACGCTCTGATTCCACCATGGATTTTTGCCAGAACGTATATGCTCTCGCTCGTGCTCAAACATCTTAGCATTGGGGTATGTAGGCCTTTTCTGCAGGTGATCCTCCAATCATTGGTACACCATGTCTTCACAATGTTTCGGGCCTCGGTAGTCTCCAGGGGAGAATTCCTCGCTCGAGGTAATCTTCAAGTGGCTTCCTCTAGTCGGTAGATGAGGATATGGTCATCACGCAGGTTGGTTCTTCTAGATTTTGTTAGACGACGGTCCTGTGGTTGGTTGTGCCTTTAGTGCTGGCAAGTTTGGAGAGGATGTCGGCCCGGACGTTTTCTCCCCTGGGGATATGTGTGACCGTCACTTCATCGAAGTCTGATAGTACCTGCTTGACCTTGTTTAGGTATTTTTCCATCAGGGGGCCCTTAGCCTGGTACGTACTGTCTACCTGGGCGTTAACGAGTTGGGAGTCGGTGAAAATCGTGACTCTCTGGGCTCCTAGTTCCTTGGTCTGTTGGAGCCCAGCTAGGAGTGCCTCGTATTCTGCCTGGTTGTTTGATGTGGGGAAGCTTAGCTGTAAGGAATGCTCAATTGCAATGCCCTTAGGGCTTTCGATGATTATTCCGGCTCCACTTCCCTTGGAGTTTGATGATCCGTCTACGTATACTTTCCAGAGGTCGAAGGCGCCGACGTCTTTCCTAGTTGGAGTCAGTTCCCGTATGAAGTCCACCAAGGTTTGTGACTTAATGGCGTGTCGTGCTACATAGGTTATGTCAAATTCGAATAACTCTATTGCCCAACTGATCATTCTACCAGCTATATCGGGCTTGTAAAGCACCTGTCGGATCGGTTGGCTGGTCCGAACCATGATTTATGCGATTGGAAATATGGGCGGAGTCTTCTGGCGGCTGTGAGTATGGCGAAAGCCAATTTCTCCAACTTCTGGTACCTTAGCTCCGAGCTCTGCAAGGCTTTACTGACAGAGTATATTGGTTCCTGACCGTTCTCAGTTTCTCGGACTAATACCGAGCTCACCGCTTCCTCTCCGACCGACAGGTAAAGGAGCAGAGTCTCACCAGGTTGTTGTTTGGACAGAACTGGGGGAGTTTCCAGGCATTGTTTGATTTTGTCAAATGTGGCGTTGCACTCTGGAGTCTAGTCCCTTGTTGCCTCATTTTTTAACAATTTGAACAAGGGAAGGGCGTCGCCGAGGCTCCGGCAAGAACCTCTGTTAACGCCGCCGGCCTCTGCGTTAGCTGTTGAACTTCTTTCTTGTTCCTAGGGGCTTGCATGTCCTAGACGACCTCTACATTTTTCCGGTTAGCCTCACCCCTCGGCCGGTTAGCAGAACCCGAGGAACTTTCCTCGCGGACCCCGAAAAAGCACATTTACGATGGATTCGGTACTTCCTGAGTTTTTTGAAGGTCTCCTCTAGGTCTCGGATGTGGTTGTCGGGGTCGTATGACTTGACAATCATGACGTCGATGTAGACCTCAACGTTCTGGCCGAGTTGGTCCTCGAACACCTTGTTCATCATTCTCTGATAAGTTTCCCCGGCGTTCTTCAACCCAAAAGGCATCACATTATAACAATAATTTCCTTTTTCAGTGATGAAGGCCGTGGCCTCTTGATCGTCGGGGTGCATCGCGGTTTGGTTGTATCCTGAATAAGCATCCATGAAGGACAATAACTGGAATCTGGATGAATTATCCACAAGTTGATCGATGTTGGGCACCGGGTAGGCGTCCTTGGGGCAAGCCTTATTCAAGTTGGTGTAGTCCGTTCAGACTCTCCATTTACCGCTTGGTTTTAGGACCATTACCACGTTGGATAACCATGTGGTGTATTGAATTTCTCGGATGAAACCTCGGCTTCCATAATTCGTCCACATGTTTGTCAAGGGCTAACTGCCTATCTGGTGCTCTTTTTCTTTTCTTCTGGGCTACAGGAGCAATTTGTGACAGCAAAACTCTGGGTCGATCACTGGTATTTCGGCTAGGCTCCACGCAAAGATATCTTTGTTTGCCCATAGGAATTGCTCTAATCTTATTCTCAAATCTGGGTTCAAAGTTCTACCTACCTTTGTGATTTGATCTGGGGTGTTTCTGAGGATGAGGTCATCCAGCTCTCCTTCTGGCTCTGGTCTAGGGACCTCGGGCTCGTCACGCAGGTCCAATTCTACCATATTAATTGGATGGCTGGCATTTTCCCTCCCCCGGTTTTTTGATCCGGAGTGGTTATCCCGGATCTGGGAACGCGCTGGGATTGCGTTTTCACCTTTCGTGATCGTCTCAAAGTAACATTGTCGGGACTCCTTCTGATCTCCTCTGATGGTGAGGACTTGGTTGGCGGTACTCATCATTTTTAGCTTCTGGTGTTTTGTTGACACCAACATATCCCATTTATGGATCGTTGGTCTGCCTAATATTACATTATAAGAGGACGGGAACTCAGCGACAATAAACCTTACCCGGTCCGTCTTAAAACCTTCCTTTGTGCCCAGAGTCAATCTGAGATCGATATACCCCTTGGGAGGGGAGAGTTCTCCATTAAAGCCGACTAGGGTGGTTTTGCAGGGTTTCAGGTCTTCTTTGTCAAGGTTCATCCTTTTGAAGGCCTCCCAGATAATAATATCAGCCGAGCTTCCGGTGTCTATGAATATTCTTTTGACCCAGCAGTTGACTAGGGTTCCATTGATTACCAGTCCGTCTTGATGGCCGGGGACGACGTCTTTCAAGTCTTCCTTTGTGAAGAAGAGCTGAGGTCGCTCTACCTTCTCTACTGTGTTCGGGTCTTCCTTGAATTTAGGTCGGTCCCTTACTGAGAGAACCTCCTTTAAGTACTTCCTCCGCTGGCTTACCGTATCTCCGCTTCCTCCAAAGGCCCCACTGATTACGTTGTAGTCGAAATCGGCCTCGGGAAATTCATCGTCCTCGGACCCCGGCCTCTGGCACTTTTCACCTTTCTTTCTCTCCGGGGCCGGGTTGTCCTGTGGGTCGGATTGTTTTCGCTTATCTTTCTTTCATCCTTGGGTTTGGATTACATACTGACGTAACTTCCCTTCTCTGACGAACTTCTCGATGGCGTCCCGGAGTTCGTAGCATTGGTCGGTGGTATGCCCCGGACTCTCGTGAAAGGCACAAAAACGGGTTTGGTCCGTACTGGGTCGTTTCTGGAGAGGCGGTGGTCTTTCGATCTTCTGCATCTCGGTCGATGCCACCTCCTTCCACAGCTGAGAGCGGGAAACGTTCAGAGGGGTATATTTATCATACTTCCCCTTCATCTCGGGTTTTGCAACGGGGTATTTGTTGTCTGAATTTCTTCCACGGTGATCTAGCTTGCGGCCGTCGAACTGATTTTTGTCCTTCGGCGGCGTCTTCCTATCTGGATCTCTCCGAGGAGCATTCACCAGGCGCATTTGCTCCATCTCCAGATATTTCTTTGATCGTGTTATGAACTCGTTCAGGCTCTGGGCCGACTGTTTAAAGAACGACTCGGCCCGACGCGATTCACTGTCGAGGCCGGCAGCTAGCAAGTGTACATGGACCTCTTCATTTAGCCCCTGTACTTGTAGAGCTGCATCCCTGAACCGATCTAGATAACTCTGAAGAGTTTCCCCAGGCCGCTGCTTAATCTTGTCCAGAATATACTGGGACTTTGGTTGTTGCTTGCTGGTAGCGAAGTGCAACTCGAATGCCTCGGACAACTGATCAAACGTATGGATCGACCTCGTGGGCAAGGTATGGAGCCACTTTAAGGCTGCTCCTTTAAGAGTTGCGGCAAATATTCGGGTGATGACGGGCTCCCTGAGCTTTCTTACGCACATAGTGATCGCAAAGTCCTCGACGTGGTCCACCGAGTCTTAGGTTCCGTTGTATTTAGTGAGGTCGGCCAGGTCGAGTTCGTCCGGATACGGTGCGTTGAAAATGTCATCCGAGAAAGGACTGTCATTATCCTCCCCGACGTACCTCCTTCGTGAATTCTTTTTCGGTGGAGGTCGGGGAGGTCTGCCTCCTCGGCTTTCATCCTTTCGGTCCAACTTTCTGCCAATGTCCCTCGAGTCATGACCTCGGCTGTTTTCCACCTTACTCTTGTCCTGCCTGCCATATGAAGTTTCTCCATCTCGGGTTCTTTCTCGGCTCCTTTTGGAAGATGCAGATTCTCTTGACGCGGACTCCTTTGTGAAGGATTCCTTCGTCGTGGAGTTCTTCGTCGCGAAATCCCTTGACGCGGAGTCCCTCCACTAGTCGTTTCTCAATTTTCTGTATATGCAGGGCGTGTCGGTGTTTCGAGTTCTCTATTCGTCTTAGCAACGTAGCTATAGTGGCCTGCATCCGCCGGATCTCAGGATTTCTGATGGGGAAGGCTTCCGGCATGCCTTCCTGGTATTCTTGATGGACGTCCTGGTGTTCTTGATGAACATCAGTTCGTCTAAGGTTTCGTGAGGCCGAGGACCCGGTGTCTGATGGTGTAACACCCCAACTTTCAAAAGCAGTATAAAATTTTTTTCCATTTAAAATCATCAGAGTAGAGCATTTGAGCGGAAGAGTAACTGATATGTATAAATAAACTGCCGTAAGTCTGGCTGGTTACAACTACGGTACGAGAATCGAGTATTTCAAAAGCAAGATAATAACAAAAGGAAAGACTTCCCTAGGAACATCGAAAGGAAGTCTTCAAACGCGCCTTCTACTCGGGCTGCTTGCCTCTCTCCTCGGTCCTCCGGAGCTTGACGCTATGTTAAGAGGCGAGATCCGCACCGGATCTCGGTGTAACGGTTAACCTCATATTTGAGACACAACATATGGACCACAAGACAATCATATCAACAAAAGTATATGTGCACTATCGCCCAAAGCATGCATACATATATCGCCCAATAGCATGTATACATATATCGCCCAAAAGCATGCAGATATATCGCCCATAGCAAACATGAACATATAAATAGCACATAGACATACCACAGAGCTATAAGCTATCACATACAATACACCTAGCACATACATGCATACCATAAACATCAGATTAGTGTTACAGTACACGGACGTACACACTTCCGTAAACCGAACAGAATGGCCAGGTAAGTGTCTACCATGGGGGCCTCACCGACTTATACGGCGACTTATGGCACACCCACGTAGACTAGCCTTGCCTTCGGCACCAAACTATTCTAACATATTTGTATTCAATAAACATACCATAACAATACACATAGCACATATATGCATACCATAAACATAAGAGTTAATGTTACAGTACGCGGACGTACCTTCGTTGACGGTAAACAGTACGTCTAACAGAAATTAGTATTTCTTGACGGAAACAACGAAACGTTTGACAGCGGCACGTCGGACAGTAACTACAGCAGATCTAGGTTTCTGATGTCCTATAAGAGTAATATCACTTTCATTAGTGATTTGGCATTACTGACTGGCATTTTAGGTAAAAATTACCATTTTGCCCTATACCCTGTCGGCGGAATTTCACAAAGACTTCGTTACTTTGGCTCTGATTTTTCCAAAATTTTGCCAGAACTTCGACCCAATCATGATTTTCGAAATAATGACTAAAATAGCCCTATCATATGATATCTAATCATACTTGAAAAATTTAAAGGCTACTCTAGCATTACTACTCTAACTATTGAAAGAACTACGAAAGCTTAAAGCTCGGTACCGAAAAACTTACCCAGAGCTTCGCTACAGATTTCCCCAGACTCCTTCCCCAGAGCTTCTCTCTCTAAATTTCAGCCAAGCTAGTGAGAAGTGATGTGGAAAACTTATGAAGAGGAGTTGGCTATTTATAGAGATTTCCAGGGGCAAATTCGCACCTTTTTCTCCTTTAATCTCAACCGTAGGATCGCACTTCGCAAGGTGTCATGATCCTCACCGAGCCACTTGGCAGCTGACATAATCATTTAAAGCCATGATGTCATGGTGGTGATGTCACTTACTTCCTCAAGAAGTCAGTCTTCAGATAAGTTTCGATCGGTGTCAGAATCGCGTACTTTCGGAGAAATCTCAAAATTACGGTTAACTAACTTTGAAGATCTCCTCTTACTTACTAGAAATGTCTATTCTAATCTAAACCTTGATTCCATACAGGGCATTAGTGTTCGGTAGAAGTTTCTCGAAAACGTGTTCAGACGGTCAGGTTTGAAACGCGTTTTCGGAATCACCAATCTCTAGAGAAGAATTCACTGATTCCAAATATGTCCATGAAAATTCCCAATTCTTTTCCAAATGTCACAACATAACCTTTTCGTCCTCTTGGCTATCTGGCCTTTTCTCAGGATTTCCCTATTTCGTCTTATTAGGAAAAAGTACAAACGGCTTCAGAATTAACTTCCGTAAGAGTCTAACGGAAGATAAAATTCCAATGATCAATATTTTACCCTGACTTTGGAAATCTCATTCCTAGATCTCTAGATAGGATCCATTTCCTAATTTTCATTTTACTATTCACCTTTCTAATATTAAATTAGAGTTTATTATTTTCAAAACTCTTTATATAATATTTAAATGCATTTTCTTTTTTTTTTCTTTTTTTTTCTGCCCTTTTTTTTTATTTCATTTTTTTGGATTAATTATTTAATTAATTATTTTAATTAATTAAATAATTATTTTTACATAATTTTTTTACAAAATTTTCCTATTGGTCCATTCTTACATTTAGGCTTAAAAATACCTAAACTCAACTATTTTTCTCAAAAATTTCCAAGTAATTAGTAAATATACTTTTACTAATTTTCAACCCAAAAACCACTAATTTTAGGGTTTTACATAATTATTCCTGAATTTCCTTTGCTTATGCTTAAGTAATTAGCCGTAATTACCTAATTACTTAATTATCACTTGTTGATAATTTTCTTAATTAGAATATCTTATTACCTCATAACACTTGCATTGACATTTGTGTTTCCATGTCTCTTTCATTATACTAGAATTTGTGAGGTATTTTGGTCATTTACCACTTTTTGAGCATTCTTCTACAATTTCTCCAAGTTTGTAACTTAATAAATTACCTAAATTAGGGACAATATCCTTCCCTATTTCAAATAGATTTTTACTTGCTTCTTTTATAGCTTTCACGGGGTATTTATAACCCATAATGTGTTTAGGGACCTATTTGCAAATCTTCAAGCGTTTTAGGGACCTAATTGCAAATTATCAAATTTCAAGGGAAATTACCCTAACAACAAGGTAAACTCAATACAAGGTGTTTGAGACCTCATATTCACCTATTTTCAATAGGTATATTTCCCAATTTTTGATATTTACCCTAAGTCAGATTTTAGGGTATTACAGATGGTTCGTTGGCCTGCTGTCCATTATTTAGCGTGGAGTTGACTGACTCGTCTTGTCGGGGTGGCGAGGGTTGGTCTTCCCCATTGCGTCTGTTACCATGGACGGGGTCGATCGAATCCTCTTCCTGTGGTTGCGCCGGTTGGTTAGGCGGACGTCCAGTCTCTGACTGCCTGTGGCTAGTACTTCTTGTATTAACCCTCATTGGTCACGGGGATCGAAATTTACGGTCCCCACGGTCAGCACCACTGTTCTGGTGTAGAACACAAATGTCCAACCTGAAGGGCTGGTGCGTTGATGTAGGATCAAAGATCTCTTCCTGAATGCCTATGAGGGAAGCACTCAGAAGGACATGGGACCACTGTACACAACCAGGCTCTTAGCCAAGGGGGTGGGGTGTGTGCACAGTGTGACTGTATGTAAATAGCTTAGGGTTAGAATGTGTGTACCTTAGGGCTCATTATTCAGTATTTATAGAGTGTACCTTAGGTGGCCTGGCGTGATATCCGGCCTAATATCCTAACCGTATATCCGTATGCGGAGGTCGTCCTAGATTATTGGGTGGTTAAGATTCTCCTTGCGGATAGATAGGACCGATTAGGCCTGATCCATTGGTTACCCATTAGCTGTTGGGCTTTATCGCTACTGGGCCTAATATGGGTCTGTAACAATTTTTAATTAATTTTAACCAACATTTCAATCTACATGATGTGGTTGCTAGTTACTTTATATATATATATATATATATATATATATATATATATATATATATATATATATATATATATATATATATAACCAAATGAGAGTATTTGTTTACTATATTTTTATGCCATTTGTTTAATATTTTTTGAATTGAAGGGGCCGACACTAATGGCCTAAGACCTCCTCTTGACTTGCTCTCCAAGCCACATTACTTGTTCTCTAAACCACATGATTTGCCCTCCTAGCCATTCCTGAGCTTATTTAAAAAGCCAACCCTCTCTTTCTTGGCTTATCCAACAAGCCATTGACTTTCTCATTTCTTTGTTCCTTTCCCATTTATTTTGGCCAGAATGAGATGAGAGGCAGAAAAGGAAGTGGGAGGCCGAGCGAGATAGAAAGGTGAAGGACGGAAGAGGAGAGGCGAAGAAAAGAGAAAGAGTCTGGGGGCAATTTCGCCTCCGATTCGGCGTTTTTAACTCCTGAGGCATTCTCTAATATTGTTCCTCTCAGTGAGAGCAACATTTCTATGGTTTTGGATTCTTAATCAAAGATGTTTGGTGCTTTCTAAAAGGTGGAGGTACTGCCAAAATCAAGAACCGACTATGGAATCAAGTAGAAGTACGTATAAGCTTCGATTTAAGTCGTATATCTTGAGGTTTTCCTAAGCTGTTATACTGCCTTGATTTTCAGCCAGCCCTGTTTTGGGTATAATGGAGTATGATTTTGCTAGTTTTGATGCTTCCAATGAGTTTACAATAAAAAATTGTGTGGGATAAAGGTGAGAAACTAATCCCAAAAGCATTAGTATAAAAAACAAAATTTCTGGTCAAAAACCCTAATGTTTTGTCCTGACCAAGGCACAAAGAAGGGTTGCGATTTTTCTATTTTTGAGGTCTCCAATAAATTCCTTGGGAAAAATTTTGTGGGAATAGGTTGTTGATATGAATTTAGAAGGGTTGGATTGAAAGTATGAAGATTGAAGTTAATATAGTAGTGCTGCCAAATTTGTTTTTGAGAGGTAGTCTGTGTGTGTTGTGTTTTTGGTCGACCAAATAATGTCAAATGATTATGAAACTTTGTAGGATTGTAGTTGACATCCTAAGCTTTACTTTGATACATTATATGAGCCATTTGGGTCAATAGGTTGTAAGATATGAATTGTTGAAGTTTGGGCACTGAAACTGGAATGAATTCTGGACAATTTGGTTGTTTGGGAATTTTTGGAATGTTTTGTGTCCAATTGTCTAGGGTCATTATTTTTCCCTAAATCTGGAATTAGTAAGGGTCGGTTAGCCTTTGGAACTACCTAAATTGGGTATGTGTGAATTTATTTGTGACTTTTCAAAGATGAGCAAAAATATTTGGCAGTGTAGGCTCTTACCCAAAAATAAAAAAAGTAAAGGCAATGAGTAGTAATCAACCCTAGAATTTTGTGATCATGATGGGGTTGAATAAATTATAACTTGATGTCCGTGAATGTATGTTTATAGGAGCCGATGTTTGCCCGGGACGACCGAAGGATTGGGAGCCAATTGAGAATTGGTAAAGCGTCCATGTAGTAACTCTTCTTTCACATACTATGTATGACTATATTGCATGTTTGAACCATGTTTAAGAAAATTCCGGCACCACTCGTGAGCCGATTGGCTGGGAACCATCATGGGGTATCTTCTCTGTAGTTGGGGGTAGGGCCTAGTGGACCAGTAGTCCTTGGGTCGCAAAACCTAGTTCCATTCAGATGATATGGGTTGATGCCCAGCGCTGTGGTAAGGGATCAGTTGGATCCGTTGTTTGTAGTTGGTGTTGCATGTTATATGATTTGTGATCTCTGAATGTTGAATATGCTATTTGTGGTAGACTACAATGTATTGTTTATACATTTTATGTGAGATTAACTGTTACTCTAAAATTTTTCGGGATCCAGTTCTTATCATTATTTGTGATATGAAGAGTATAGTAGTGGACGTGGCTCCCAAGACAAAGCAACATATACCTATAAAGGAAGTTTCCGGATTGGGCCAAGAGCCTTGTAGGCTTTCAAAATTCTGTAGTTGTATAAAGTTATTTTGTAATTTGTAAAGAATGTGTATAACCCTGTGGGGATTGCTATTATGTAATCAAGAACTTTGTGTCAGTATATTATGCTATTTTTGTTTGGCCCACTGAGTTGTGCATATGTACTCTGATCAATGTCGATATCATGGTAGGGCGTGACAAAGGTTATAATAAAGCTTTTATGCCACTAGGCTATATGGAGATTAGCATGAAGTGACTCTACTTGCAATGTTTTTGAGATTGTACTTGCCTCCAGTTAAAATAAATACTTTTACACTATTAGTTTTAATCGGACTCATCTATTTGGTATGAAGTAGGGGAAGGTTAGTTTTAACCAGACTCATCTGTTTGGTATGAAGTAGGGGAAGAGGGGAAATTTAGGGGAGGAAAAGATTTGAGTTGGATATAAGAAAACTAGGGAAGGGATTAAAGGCTTTTAATTTATTTTTCTTACCTTTTATCTTACAACTTTTATTTGTTAAAGTTTTATTACCTCATTTTTATAACTTTTTTTTTTTAATTTAACTCAAAAAAATTTTGCCCTCCCCTTTTACTTTCAACTCCCTCGTTCCAAACCACCCCTAAAAGGTGTGACAATAGACAATAGAGATAGCAAGCTGAGAGAGACTACATTAAATTGATGGGTTGGGAAAGTTATTAAGTCATGTTTCCATTCCATAAATTGAGGGACACAAATTGCAGAGCCGTACAAGATGAGGACAGTGAGAATCTCAGATGCCCATTGGAAATGCTTTGATACAACTTTTAGATTGTCCCTCTTAATTTTTAAATTATATCATTTCAATCAATCTAAAATATTACAATACTATTTTAATTTTTCTCTCATCTTCCTAATTAATGGCTCAAATAAATTGATGATAGATAATGAGGAAAAAGAATAAAGAAAGGATCTATTTCTTTAAGGGTGTATTTGATTTGAGGGGATAGGAGGGAAGGGAAAATAATTGTACGTCTTCCCTCATTCAGTTTAAAATTTTGGAGGGTAGGGGAGTCAAAATTTTAAACTACCTTCCCCCTCCCCTTTTAAGCCAAACAAATGATCTTTTTCCCTTGTCTTTCTCTCTACAAGAACCGAACAAGGTAACATATGCTTTCCTCCCTCCCTTCAAATCAAACAGACCCTGAGATAGGTATCTACCCCCCTCTCTCTCTCACGCACATACAAGCATTTCCTTCTAAAACAAAAACAAGAGCATCATTAATTACCCACAACTATAATCAACTACTTTTCTTTCAATCATCAACACTTCATTTACTTTCCTCTCATGCTTATTTTTCACATAAAATGTTTTGAACAAATTATATATCTGCGAATATGAGTTGCGTGTTCCAAAGGGTAGCTAGATGGTTGGCTACTTCTTTCTTCCCCACTTGGTTCTTTTCTATTCTTCAAAACTTTGAATATTTAAACAGAGAGAGATGAAAAAAAAAATACGAACTAATTTGTTTTTCTACCCCTAATGAATTTTATTTTTTATAAGGAAAAAGAAAAAGAAATACCACTTGAATTTCAAAATTCCTAATCAGTAATTTCCTACTAAAATGAGTTATCAATTTCTATACTCTTATAGTTTATATTTATACTCTTGAAGGCAACAAGACAAATTTAAGATTTTGAAGTTCAAGTGATATTTTCTTATCTTTTTTCCTTTTTACAATCACTTACTGTAGTTAATATCATTCTAAAATGTTTTTGCTACATCTGACAAATAAGCAAGGTTCTAAGACCTGGATCAGTCACTAAACTGGCGGGGTACTAGGTCCTGGGTCAATGGGTCAAATCGGAGTTAACCCGGGCCAAATCGGTGATAAATTGAATATTTCATGGGTAGTTAATATGAAATTCTAAAAAAAAATTAAAAATCAATTTGAAAAAATAAATACCAAACCAGGTTGATGCTTGGACCGGTTTACTGACGGGTTCTCTGGTTTTTGGTTTGGTTCAACCAGTTCGATCCGGTTTCAAAACTTGACAAATGAGTCATATATACTAGTAGTAATTTGTTTGAGCTTTCATATTAAGAATATAGATTTAGATTTAAATAATCATAATTAAATCTAAATAGTATTACCTCCAATCCTAATTATAGGAACACTTTTGTAATGTAATTTACACTACAAAAGTATTCTTATAATTAGGATCGGAGGGAGTATAAAATAGTTGTGTAAGAACATCTTCATTCCTTGAACAACAAAAGGATCTATAATCTTGTGAGACATAGTTGAATGACAGATTTAGAGTATTTTTCATATTTAATAAGTAAACGCAAAGGAAAAGGTGCAACTTAGAAATAGAGGAGACGAGTCATATAGAAAGTACAAACTTATATTCTTTTTTAAATTGCAAACTGGATTATACGAAAAAAAAAAAAAAACTACACTTTATATAATGTGTAAATAACCTCCTCAACCTTCAAAGTGTATTCCTTTACAGTAAATGGATCGCAAAACTTTTAAATTTATATAGATTACTCGAAGCTATCAATTTTATAATACTCCGTGAGATTTTTAGTTGTTGCATATAAACCCTCAACCTTTGAATTTTATCGAATTAATTTCCTTAAATTTTAACACACGTTAACGGTATAAATGTAAGAGTTCATAATTTATTGTAAAATTTCAAAAGTTAGGGAACTTAATTATATACAAATGGCATAAAGCTCAAAGGTGTTTGTCTAATTTAGCATTTAATAATTAATTACTTCTTTCTAAATGCATGTTGCATCATAATAAACAATTTTAACTTGGATATTTAAAAATTCATAAACCATTTCAAACTAATTTATGCCTGGGAATGATATTTTAACGAAAAAAATTATTTTAGTATTTTTTACTCTATATCCTTGCCTATTAATTAATTCACAAAGATAAAATTAAGAATTTCATATCAGTCAAAATCATCAACTCCATTATCCCAGTATATATAACATTGGATGGGTAAGAAGTGAGATACTATCAATTGTTCCACTGCCTACTTCTTTAACCTACTTTTGCATAACCAAGTTTCGAGGTTTCGTGCATCGATGCAATGTCAAAAATTAATTAAAAAAATAGTTTAAGGTGAAAAACTACTCTTGAAATATTCTCCCATGAGTACCAGACATTGTGAAGTAGTTTCCTTAAGTACAAAAATACATATGAAAGTTTTAAAATGATACAAAAATGTTATGGTCGTTGAATCAATCAACATTGACCGTATAATAAACATGTCAAATTGTACCAATTAGTCTCTCTCTCTCTCTCTCTCTCTATATATATATATATATATAGACACACACACACATCATCATTTGATGTTATTTATGGACTTTGGTGCACATATCAAATTATAATTCAAGAATATTACAAATCCTAGCTTCAAGTTGGAGCATTATAGATACGTCTGAAGCTTCAAAGATCCAGCAAACTCCTTGATGCAATAGGGAAGAAGGGCAAAAGGGAATTATACACCTAAACCATTATTATTTCTTGTCCCATATTCCACCAATTATTTACTACAGAATGTGCCCTATCAAATTCTAATCTTATTATCTGATACATGTTCATTTGTTTGACACCAAAAAAGAAAATTTGTATGAACTAAATGATATACAATGATGGTTAAGAAGGATTTTTTTTTTAAAATAAAAGTTTTGTATTAAATAGGGGTATTTGTAAATGACTTGAAAATAAAAGCAATTATATAAAGATAAAGATTATCAGATCACAAAAACAATTCCAATAATTTAAAAGCCTTAAGCATTCCCCAAGTAAGATATATTATGATAAAACACACAAGAATCTGAGTTCAGATCTTGTTCATAGAACAACCAAATAATCCACAACATTATTAATTCATATAGCATAAACTAATTCATCTGACACAGCCATACATCAAAATGGTGTGTGTGGGTGTGAGACTCTGTAGCTAGCAGGAGAAGTCTATATATATAAAGAAAATGTCTGATCGATGCTTATAATTCTGAGGATACATATATATTTTATGATCACACATGGATCTTTATGACTTCTCAAACTCAGAGACTATCACCGTCTATGGAAGATTCAAAGTTCAAACCCTATCCTTGACAGACTTAAGAGGAGTGAGCACTGTTTGCATACCTATACAACGAAGAAGACGAAGAAGAGGAGGAAGAAGAAGATGCAGTAGTTGAGATCAGCAGGGACTTCATGGTGGCTCATATTGAACTTTCTGATCTATCATTTCTGGGGATGGTGATTCTGGGGTTTTTGAGAGATGATCAAAGAGATTATTGTCGTGTTGTGATTCGTGAAGTAGTGCGATGGAAAGAAGAAAAGAGATAAGCATCTGAGTTCTCTGTGGAACAACTATGCAGTCCATAATTATGATCAGTGTCTACCTGGATTTCAGGGCTCTCAGTACGTTATATAAATATAGAGATAAGACAGATCCCTCTCCGTTCAACTTCAAGGTACTTTATTTATTTATGGTTAGGGACCGAAAGTACTTGATATTATTACGTGATTGATTACTAATCTCTTTTTTCAAAAGACTTTGTGTGTATCCTTCACTCTTTAGCTTCTAAAAGATATCTTTGCGATCATTTTATGTTTTGAAAAACTCTCCTTCTATGTGCAGAGCATGAGAATTAAAATAAATGATAAATTATTAATCCATGAATAATATGGTTTGATGGATGATATACTATATATTATTAGTTTAATATAAGTATTAGTTAATTTTAACACTTTTTAAAATTTTGTAATTGGTTTCAACTTTAAGAACCACAAAAAATGTATGTTACCTGGAAGTGTCGTCACTTATTCACTTATGTGGCATCTAAATATTTAATGCATTGCCACCTGTATTTTTAACACTAAAACTTGGGTCGGAAAGGTTGTTAAATAATAAATACTGTACTATATATGCATCATCATGAGTATGACCAAAAAAAAAAAAAACCTATACCGCAACTTTGATGAAATCATTTTGTAAAATGAAATTAAAGTCATATAATGACTTCTATGCTTACTTTTTTTTTTTCCCTCTTCGTCGTGATTAATCCAGATCCGAACGGGGTCACACACATGGCTATAGTGGACGAGTCTTCCAACGGGACTTTTCTACATTCACAAAGCTCAAACTTGAGACCTTATTTAAGCAACACAAGCCGCTTACCACTTGTTTCAACCCCCGTTGGTGGCTTCTATACTTACTTTTATTTATTCACAAAGCTTGAACTTGAGACCTTGCTTAAGCAACACAAGCCACTTACCACTTGTGTCAACCCGTTGGTGACTTCTATGCTTACTTTAATTTATAAATTATAGTACTATATCTTAGTTTTGTATTTGTGTGAGTCACACGCGATTTTTTTAATTTAGGTATTTGATTGGGTTAGATTCAAATATTATCATGCCCAATTAAAGTTAGACCTCCCAAAAGGCATTAGAGTCCTGCGAAAATTTTACGTAACACCTTTAATCACTAAATTTTTTTTGCTCAGCCTTTAATCACTAAAGTAAACTTGAGCTTTAAATGTTTTTTATATACATGTTATTTTCACTTTCACATGTTGTCACACACACGCGCACATAGATATAGAATAACATATTGTTTCTCTCGAAAGCGTGCTATACTAGACATGCAATTGTTAAAATGTCTGTATTTTAGCAAATATACAAATCTTCTTAGTGTGTGCTATTAATATTTTATGTGTGTTTGTGGGCTGTGGCAGCGCATTATTGAGACGCTAAATTAATTTTCTTTTGTTGGCTAAATATATTAATATATATACATATATTATCTTGATTATAAAGGAATATAATCACTTTGTAGATGATAGATGATGATGTGTTCTAGAGGTGAAAATGTGGAATTTGTTTCCAAAAAAAAAAGTAGTATGAATTTATATAATTAATTATTTTTATACATTGTATTTAATTTTCTTAAAACTAAAAATTCTATAAAATTTATTAAAAAACATGTTGCTAATATATATATATATTTTTAAAAATATTTAATGAACAATCCGGATGAGATTTCAGTTTTATATTATAATATGATTAGATTTTTTTAGTAAGATCGAAGAGAGTCACACTTGATAGAATCAGCTCAAATATAATTTAACAGTAAATGAAATCAAATAATTTATCCCCTACATTTGAAAAATAAAACAATTTTACCAAACGCATATATATCCGTGAAGAGAAATTAACAATTAGTTATTTACCATTTACAAATTTTCCTACTTTGCGTTTTTTTAATACTGATATTTAATTATTTATTTCAAGTGATCAGATTTTTTAATTGAATAATTACCTCTAAATTTTTTTAAGATGCCTTACATATTAAATTATAGCTAAAATAGGATTAAGGTGTATCCACAACCGTTAAAAATTTTTCCAAATGTATTCCGTGCCTTAAAGCATTTTGTGGCACATCTAATATCTTAAAGTATTTTTTAAGTGTGTTCATCACCTTAAAGTACTTTTTGAGCAATTTTTCACTTAACAATATAAATAATTTAGGGTGCTGGATACATATGCACCAAAAAAACTAATTTAAAGTTCTGAACGAACTTAAGAAAAAAAATACTAAAATGTCAAATTCACTTAAAAAAAAAATACTTCAATGTCATGAGTGCACCACTAAATAATTTAGCATATTGGATGCACTTGAAAAATTCTTCAAATTCATGGATGCCCTTTAACTCTAGAAAATATGAGAAATAGCTTTAAAAATACAATATAATTGATAATTTATTTCACACTATGGTTCTTTTTTGTCGTCTTGTTAAAATTATAAACATAATGATGATGGTATAGTGAGTTTATCTTCCAACACCCACATGAATAAGGTTAAATGATAATGGAAGAGGGAGGCCTAATCTCACAAAGGATGTTAAATTATTATGTGTGGTCCCCAGCATAAATGGCATGCGCAGACTTCCATATCTTCCTTTGTATCTCTTCTCGCCTCCTCTTTTCGGTGGAGCAACCACTAAGTAGGGTCCGCATATTTTAATCCAAATTGTTTTCCCCAAAAAAAAGTTACTTCCTCGAATCTTATTATAAGGCATCAACTAACGATTCTCATAAATTAATAAAAGTAGTTAAAATCAATAAAATTGTTCTATAATTTAAGTAACTTCCAATATTACTTCTACTAATTGCACTAAACTCTAATATTATATTATTTATTATTTTCACCTACTACTCTTATTAATTATGAACATACCATGGAAAAAGAAAATTAATGCTCTTTAGGAACAAGCAAGTGCTTTATAAAAAAAACCCCTCGTCCTTGGGCTCAATTGGCAAAAGGGTCGGACACTCTCACCAAAGGGAGGGGGTTCGATCCTGGAGTTGGTCAAGACGCTGAGGGAGGCATCCTAGCTCTTAGGTGCCTAGGTTAACGCCTGAGGGTAATAGACGACTCGCCCTGCCCTTGGATTGTGGGTGAACCCAACCCCTTTCCTTAAATTTTATTATAAAAA
Source organism: Acacia pycnantha (assembly GCA_025563575.1). Taxonomy (NCBI): domain Eukaryota; kingdom Viridiplantae; phylum Streptophyta; class Magnoliopsida; order Fabales; family Fabaceae; genus Acacia; species Acacia pycnantha. Next base: position 1,136,814 of record JAMWYP010000248.1, read on the forward strand.
AAAAGCTTTATAAAAAGAACCAAATAATTAAACTTGCTAATTAGTGCCTTATAATAAGAACCAGAGAGAGTATATGAATTATTGTTCAAACCTAAGACTTCAAGTGTTGCAAGTGGTACTGTTATTAGGACAACTAGTAATTGATAAGATTAGTGCTAATGCTTTATCACTCAATATTCATATGACATTATTACTGCAAATTTTAAATTTTAAATTGATATTAAATATTATATGATTAATAATAAAAGACATATGATGGTATGAGTTTTGCTTGCAAGTTGAAACCCTCAATCCGTCAAACATTACAAAAAAAAAAGGTTTTAATGACAAAATAAGGGCCTGTGGCGGAAAAACTCCGTCGCAAAATTCAAAATCTGTTGCAAATTTCGTTTGCAACGAGAGTTTTTGTGATAGATTTTTTTCCGCCATAGGCTCTTTTTACAACGGATTTTGTTTTTCTGGCGACAGATTTTGTCTATAGCTAAAACCCTTTTTTTGTTGTTGTAATGTTTGACGGCTTGAGGGTTTCAACTTGCAAGCCAAACTCATATCATCATATGGTTTTTATTATTGATCATATAATATTAAAATCAATCCAAAATCCGTTGCAAATTGCAACGGATATATTCAGACATAAAATTGTGTAAATCCGTCGCAACATGTATTCCTGTCCACATTTAAAAATTATGTAAATCCATTGCAATTTGTGACGAAATATGGAAAGCCATCACAAATTTCCACGTAATAAAATCCGTCGCAAATTACAACAGAATAGGGAAAAAAGAGCCGTCGCAAATTGAGGAATTAGAAAAAATATTATAATTATCAGGAAAAATCCGTTGCAAATTGCGATGATAAAAAATATTGCGTCGCAAATAATGTGAAAATTTGTGACGGAATATGAAAAATATTTAGTCACAAATTGAGGATAATATTCCGGGCTTTGTTTTTAATAACTCCCTTCCACCCTTGGCAGGATGTAGGGTATGATGTATAATAAACTTGTTCTTCCTGTTGAACAAGTATAAATGGGGCATAACCAACTGTATATCTCCTTGCCCAATGAACCTCAACATTTTCTTATTTGTTCACTTTTGTCCCACGCGGAGTGTTATCAAACCAATCACATCTAAAAAGAGTCATCGACTTGTCCCACTGTTAATCCAGCTGAATTATGTCAATTAACTTCCCGTAGTAGTCACCCTCAAACCTGTCAACCTGGTCACCTCAACAACATACACCATAATTGCAACTTGACATATGTTTATTTGCTTCTAAAGTTCCAAATTGATACCCATTGATTACATATTTTTTGAACCAGGTAATAACTCTTACAGCTCCGTAAGAATGCAACATCATGTGGAGCTGATTGGTTTTCCACGAAGTACTTCTGAAACCATTAAGGAAACTTAGAGGTCATGAATTGATCAACTTTGGAATCTAACCTCGAGGGTTTTCTCGATCGGAACCATTTGGAGAAGTAATTGCAATAAAAAAATGTAATTAGTATTTATCATAATGGAAGACCATCTACAAAAATAGAGGAAATCTTACTCTATGTATGGGGCAACCTCTTCACAGTTGTTTAGAATGTACCACTCCGCTACTTACTTCCTTCCAGAGTTGACCTAAATTGCCTTCCCACGACTCGACCTAGATAATTAAATATTGATATCGGACCACTTGTATCACTTTCATCATTGTTGCGAGATACCCCTTTCCATCTTGATATAATCTCAAGAGAATAATAGTATGATGTAAATTTAGTGGCCTCTTCGACTAGATACGCTTCAGCCATAGATCTTTCAATGTACCTTTGATTTTTGATCTCGTACTTTAGTACGCGTAAAAACCTATAGAGGGAAATTAAAAGGTACTTATAAACTAGGGTTAAGCTGCAAATATGCACATGTGTTTTACCTCGAGGAGCACCCAACACCAAGTGTTTTTTTTAGGTGCAAAAGTGATTACATGGTTACAAATTAGGTGCAAAAATATTGTTTGACCGTTATGTTTGACTTCTTTGCTGACTGGACGTTGACGTGGCTTTCAAGGTACAAAAATACACATGTGGTTTGGCCAAAAGAGTGCCCAACACCAAGTTCTTTTTTCTTAGGTGCAAAAATACCGTTTGACCATTAGTTTGCCTTTTCTTGCTGACTGGACGATGACGTGGCTTTCAAAACAATTGTGTGGGGAAAAAAAATATGTCGGCTAGTCGCAAGTCTGAGTTGGGAAGAATTAATATCATCATCCTTATCCCTATGTTCGCCCTTGTAAAAACACTGTACCTGAAAATCACAACCAGTCCAATGCAGATATATTTTTCATCCACATGCCACTTCAACCGTATTAGTTTCATGGGGCTATTTCTGAGGCAACGACGGGTACGCTTTGTCTGATCTGTATTCACTCTAGCTGACACCACAATGATTCAATTTTAATGGATTAGAGGTGACAATGGCATTGAGAACACTAGTCTGGGCAAGGTCTTCGATTTCTGGCGGGAGGATATGTCAACAATCATCGATGGCATTTTCAGCAAGGCGAAGGGTGATATATCCATATGGACAGCTTGTGATTTTCAGGTATAGTGTTGTTACAGGGGTGAATAGAGGGATAGGGATGATGATATTAATTCTTTCCAACTCAGACTTGCGACCAGTTAGCATGTTTTTGTTCCACACAGTTTCTTTGAAAGCCACGTCATCATCTAGTCAGCAAAAAAGTCAAACTAATGGTCAAATAGTATTTTTGCACCTAAAATAAAGCACTTGGTGTTAGATGCTCTTTTGTCCAAACCACATTTGTATTTTTACACCTTGAAAGCCATGTCATCATCTAGTTAGCAAAAAAAAGTCAAATTTAATGATCAAACGGTTTTTTTGCTCATGATTTGTGACCATGTAGTCACTCTTTCACCTAAAAATAGCACTTGTTGTTGGGTGCTCCTCGAGGTAAAACACATGTGCATTTTTGCACCTTAACCCTATAAATATAGCACCATGTGGGTCAATTAATTAACTGCGTGAAAAAAATATTACCTCTTAAAGGGATACATCCACCTATATTGTTGTGAACCTCCCACCCTTGCTTCATAGGCCAAGTGAATAGGCAAATGTTCCATTGAGTCATCTAGGCTAGGAGGAAATATCATCTCTAACTTGCATAGCATTGTTGGTGACGGATTTTCTGTCCGTCGTATAATTAAATTCCATCGCAAATAAAATCCTTTCATTGCAAATGATTTGTTTTGGTTTTGGATTTTTTGTCTGTCACAAATTGCGACGGTCTAGCAACAGATTTGCCACAGATTCTGTGACATCATTTTTGTTGTGGATTTTTAGCCTGTTTCCGTCACAAATTCTGTCGCCATTTCAATATTTTCTAGTGGTGGGTTTCATTTACAAAATGGGAGCTCTTTTTGAAGCAGGTTATTTTAGCTTGCCCCAAACCCATGCGGGACTAGGTTTTCATTTTTATAGTTTTTACTCTTAAAGGATTTTGGTTATACTTATAATCTGATTGACTCACTGAAGTACTCAGTAATATCCTAAATTTTGGAACTAGAAGTTTGAGAATATAAGCTTGAATCAAGTGGATTGCTAAGTTCAGTTCGGGAAGAGTCCCAAGAATGTCAAGAGATAGAAAGACTCTCAAGGACTATGTGATTCGGTCCTACCAGGCAAAGGGCCTAGTATGCGTAGGAGTAGGATTAAAGTGTCAGCGTAGAAGCGAAAATGACACATATACGGTGCCAACAGGTAGGTAGAAAGATGCCACCCAGCTATGTCATGATGTATAGGACGATTGGTCGAGCAACATGTGCCAGTATAGGTGTGCACATAGCATTTCCAAGGCAAACATGTGTACCCTGAGCTTTTGAAAAAGACACCAGTATGTGGCGCCATATGGGGCCCACACACACACTAACCTGGCATTATTTGGAGGGCCTCGGTATACGTGCCGCAATCCTGAGTAAAACCTGAGTAAGCACCAATAAAATGGCTTTGATAAAGTAGGTCATGATAGCTAATTATGACACAACTTTTGTGTTGGCTCCACAGATATATGATAAGTGTCATCTCATCATGACAAAGTACAAGACCACTTTTGTGTTGGTATCTTAGATTTCAGGGAATCCATCGATCTACGGTTTGATCGCGTACTTGACTTTTCCGAACACCAAACCCAAGATTCAAAGGAATTAATCAAGCCTCCCTTTCCCTGACAAAAGGTGATTCCTAATAAGAGAAAGAAAATGGAAAGAAGATGCTTCAAGGATACTTGACATCATGAGATTTAATCACTTGGACACATGGCACTTTAAGATGTAAAAACTTGGACTTATGTGGAATTAAAGTCTAAGACTCCCTAGCCTGCATATATTTCGTCCAAGCAGCCCAAAATAGGGGGAATAAATAAATTCAAAGGAAAAGAAAGAGGATAGAAGGTAGAGAAAACCTTAGTTTTCTTGAGCTCTTGAGCTGATTTCACCTCTAAAATGACGTTTGTAGCTTATGAGGTCTTCTCTGATGTTGTTCCTCTCAGTGAGACCAACATTTCTGTGGTTTCAAATTCTTGATCAAAGGTTTTCAGTTCCATATACAAGGTGGAGGTACTGTTAAAATCAAGAACCGGATATGAAATAGTGAAGAGGTATGTATAAGCTCTGTTTTGAATTGAATATCTTGAGGTTTTCATAAGTTGTTGAAATACCCTGAGTTTTTGTCAGACCTGAACCTTAGGAAAGTATTGTGATTTTTGCTAGTTTTGATGATTCCACTAAGTTTAGAATGAAAAGTTGTGTGGGATAAAAGTGAGAAACCGATCTCAGAAGCATCGTAGAGAAAACATAATTATTGGCCAAAGAACTCTAAAGTTTGGCTAGACCAGTTCCTGAGGAAGGAATTAGATTTTGTTAAAACTGAGGATAGAAATGGATTCTACACAAAAATTTGTGTAGGAATAGCCTATGTAAAGGATTTTGGTTGTATTTGGTAGAAAATCCTAAGATGAGAGTTGAAGTATAAAGCTGCCAAATTACATTTTTTGGGAGATAGTCGTGTTGTGACAAAATTTATAATATCAAATCATGACAAACGACTTTTAAGGAAAATCCCTTTAAAGTTCTAAGGGACCAAAATAATCTCAAAAAAGTCCCTGGGAAAATCAAAATTGCTGCCAAGTCCCTTGGAACATTTGTGTCATAGAATCAATTAAGAAATGACGTTACTGCCCTTTATGAATGTCTGAAATATGGAGACAGAAAGAATTCGAAAACCAGCACGCACTACTACAAAAAGCACTTACAATGTCCGTTGTTTTGCCCATTTTACGTCCCTATTTTGAATTTGGGAAGCCGTAAATACCACTTACAGTGTCCTAAACTACTATTAGGGGCGTCGTAAGGCTTCCCAAATACATAGTAGGGACGCCATAAGTAGCACATATGGCATCCCTAGTTTGAATTTGGGAAGCCGTAAGTGCCACTTATGGCTTCCCTTTTTCTCTTTTAGGACGTCTTAAGTGAATTACAACCACCATACTGCATTCGTTTTTCTTTTAGGGACATTGAAATTTTATTTATTTTTATTTTTTTAAAAAAATTGGTTCATATTTTTCACTGCCCAACAATGTTTACCTTACAAATACCATCGATCAGATCATCATAAACTAAAATGTTCAAGACATTATAAACCAAAATGTTGTTACAGTAAAGAAATATCCAGCCAAAAGATATTGAATCAAATTGAGGTCTTCCTCCAAGAAGGCTTCATCATGACCAAAAATCTTTTGAAGGATAGCTCTCTATAGGCAGATTCACTCCCTTCCCTAAGTACCTCTTTGCATTCCATGTCAAAAGGCCACCAAACTTCTTCTCTATGATATATTTCTATATATAGATACACACACAAATTAGTGGTATCAGTACACTTAATAGTGAAATCAGTACTTAAAGTGGTGGTATCAGTACACTTAGTAGAGGTATCAGTTCTATAAGTGAAATAATATTTTTTGAGGTATTCAAGTGTAGAATATATGAAATTAATGAGTGAAAGAAAATCAATACATCTTTAAAGATTGAATAATATAATAACAATAATAGAGTTTTATCGATAATAACAATAACAATACTATTCCACATAGAAAATAATTATAAATGCTGATATTACTAAAAATTTAATACCTAAAACTGCACCCCATAGGCCATTATCACTCGAAATCTGAGTCAAAGTTCCCTCCACCATCACCCTCAGACTCCGTAGCCTCCTCTGCAGATCCAGACTTTGCTCCCACCCTTTGAAAGATAGCTCTCTAGAGGCAGATCCACTTCATTCCCCAGGTACCTCTTTGCATTTCATGTCAAAAGGCCTCCAAACTTCTTCTCTATGCTATATATCTATATGCTTTTATGCACACAAAAATTAGTGGTATTAGTACACTTAGTAGTGAAATCAATACTTAAAGTGGTGGTATCAGTACACTTAGTAGCGGTATCAGTACTGAAAGAGAAATAATATTTTACACGGTATTCATGTGTTGAAAATATGAAATTAATGTGTGAAAGAAAATCAACACATCTTTAAAGATTGAATAACATAATAATAATAATAATAATAATAATAATAATAATAATAACAACAACAATAATAATAATAGTAGAGTTTTATCACGAACAATAACAATACTATTCCACATAGAAAATAATTATAAATGCTGATATTACTAAAAATTTAAAACCTAAAATTGCACCCAATAAGCCATAATCACTCGAAATCGGAGTTAGAGTCCCCTCCACCATCACCCTCAGACTCCACATCCTCTTCTGCAGATCCAAACTTTGCTCCCACCCTTTGAAGGATTGCTCTCTATAGGCAGATCAACTCCCTTCCCCAGGTGCCTCTTTGCATTCCTTGTCAAAAGGCCACCAACCTTCTTCTCTATGATATATATCTATATACATATACTCACAATCAAATTAGTGGTATCAGTACACTTAGTGGTGAAATCAGTACTTAAAGTGATGGTATCAATACACTTAGTAGCGGTATCAGTACTGAAAGAGAAATAATATTTTATACGGTATTCAAGTGTTGAAAATATGAAATTAATGTGTGAAAAAATCAACACATCTTTAAAGATTGAATAATATAATAATAATAACAGATTTTTATCATGAACAACAATAACAATACTATTGCACATAGAAAATAATTATAAATGCTAATATTACTAAAACTTTAAAACCTAAAATTGCATCCAATAAGCCATAATCACTCGAAATTGGAGTCAGAGAGCCCTCTACCATCACCTTCAAACTCTGCAGCCTCCTCTACAGATGCAGACTTTGCTCCCACCCTTTGAAGGATAGCTCTCTACAGGCAGATCCACTGCCTTCCCCAGGTACCTCTTTGCATTCCATGTCAAAAGGCCACCAAACTTCTTCGCTATGCTATATATCTATATACTTTTATATACACACACAAATTAGTGGTATCAGTACACTTAGTAGTGAAATCAGTACTTAAAGTGGTGGTATCAGTACACTTAGTAGAGGTATCAGTACTGAAAGAGAAATAATATTTTACACGGTATTCATGTGTTGAAAATGTGAAATTAATGTGTGAAAGAAAATCAACACATCTTTAAAGATTGAATAATAATAATAATAATAATAATAATAATAATAATAATAATAATAATAATAATAATAATAATAATAATAATAGAGTTTTATCACGAACAACAATAACAATATATTCCACATAGAAAATAATTATTAATGATGATATTACTAAAAATTTAAAACCTAAAATTGCACCCAATAAGCCATAATCACTCGAAATCGGAGTCATAGTCCCCTCCACCATCACCCTCAGACTCCGCAGCCTCCTCTGCAGATCCAAACTTTGCTCCCACCCTTTGAAGGATTGCTCTCTATAGGAAGATCAACTCCTTTCCCCAGGTGCCTCTATGCATTCCTTGTCAAAAGTCCACCAAACTTATTATCTATGATATATGTCTATATACATATACTCACAATCAAATTAGTGGTATCAGTACACTTAGTAGTGAAATCAGTACTTAAAGTGATGATATCAATACAGAGATCGGATTGAGGTGAAACCAAATTTGTATGAAACTAGACTCCCAATTCGTCATTTGGATATAAAATTCAAGCCCAAAGGAGTTCATATGAGAGAGCTATGAATTTCACAAGTTGGTACATCAATTAACGTCACACTGCTGACTAACCTTTGATGTTTTGAGCGTATCTCACAATCTACAAATCCAATTGAGCTGAAACTGGTGCCATTTGAAAGTAGACTCAAAATGAAATCCATAAAGAGTTTAACCAATCAAAATGGAGTTCAGACCAGGGAGTTATGATCTTCGAAAGTGGACACTCGAAATTCTGGAACCATTTCAGAATAGGTTCGGTTTCCTGGATATAGCTCACACTATACACAACCAAATGAAGTGAAGCCAATTCCATATGAATCTAGACTCAGTGTTTCACAAGATTTTGGAAGCAACCAAGTTTTGATGAGCTCTTACCTTGAGTCTACACTTAACACCTCGAGCCACAAAGATAGCTTTCGAAAATGATTCAAAATGTTTTATCTCATCTGACTCGAGCCAAACCCTGAATATAAAAACTACTATTTCGTTCAACTCGAGCCTAAGAGCATTGTCTCCAGCCAAGTTTCTGACCGTTACTTTCAAATGAACTTCTGACCTCTAGCCTACTCTGTGTAACTGGAGTTTTGCCCGAAACTGGAGCTAGAGAATTGTGACTCGAGCCTAGAGTGCTTCCATCAAAGGAATTTGACTCTAGCCTACACAATTTACCTTGACTTTTGACCTAGACTTGAGCCTAAACCTTGTGACTCGAGCCTAGCATGTTCCATCAAAGGAATTTGACTCTAGCCAAAAAGCCTGACTCTAGCCAAAATGTATCAGTTTGAAAAACCATTATTCCAAACCCTGTCAAATCTCTTGTTATGGTTTATATAATTTGTATCTTCTCTCATTACTATTTCTAATTGCGTTTAACAAGTTTGTTAATGAGTTTCAGAACACTAAATTGCAATAAAGCAACAATGTGTGTCAGAAGCATTTAATGCAAAGCAGAGATATACACCATTTCGGCAAGGTGACCTTCTGAGCAACGATAAAGCTTCACGACTATTTCCTTGATACACTCTCTCCAAGTTTCAACGGACAATTTGAATAAAGAATGTCAACGTTCAATCTTCAGAGAATACGAGTAGTCAGATTAAACATTCTTCAACAAAATTATTCATCACTTTCAACGACTATATTTATTCCAACGGTCATATGCTATATGCTAAATGGGAAGAATTGCTCAAACGATTGAATACTCTTCATCAACTATAAAAGCAGAAGCATTCAAGATAGAAGAAGTTAGAGACACGAGCTTACATCTTCAAAATGCCAACACTCTGTTATACACATACACCTACTCTTTGTTTCTCAATGTCTATATAGTTTACAGTAGAGAGTGAGATGATCGATTATGTACTTCAGTGTTTATTTATTTACTTCTGAGAGAGAAAAGATTCATTGTAATCATTTTATCTGAGAGTTACTCAAGATTGGGAGATCTTGAGTAGGAAATTGATTGTATCCTTATAGTGTGTAAGGGGGAGTATCTTAGTGAGAGATTTGGCTTCACAAGTGCCTGGGTGAACTTGTGGGATTGTAAAGGCTTTTCTCTTGTGCTCGGTTAAACAAGGAGATAGTGGATTGAAAATCTCAAGTGGAGCTTGGGGACTGGGCGTAGGTCAAGGATTGGACCGAACCAGTATAAATCTCAGTTTGCATATTCTCTTCCCTAAACTCTTATGTTTCCAGCATATACGTTTGAATGACTGACTATTGCTTTATAAACTATTTCTGTCATTCGAACTACTTTCAGTAAGTTGCGAAAAGATTTTCAAAGTTATCTAAAGTTTTACCAGACACCCAATTCACCCCCTCTTGGGTGATAGCCAGGTCTAACAGCCCCAACATGCTTACTAGAGAGCTCTTGCGGCCATTCACTGGCCCCTACCCTGTTTTCGACTATGATGCTAAACTCGCCTTTCTTATACAACAACTGGTCTTAAAATTTTACTTTTTTTTATAAGAAAGTCTTACTTTAAGAAAGTTGGTAATTGAAAAAAAAAATAAGGCGAGACTTTTAAGACCAAATATTGTGAAAAAACATTCTTAAAAGTATTACTTTAAAAAAACAACAATTAAGGCAAGAATTTTAAGACAACAGGTCTTAAAAGTATTACTTTTTCTAACTAAAAAAGTCTTACTTTAAGACCTGTTTTTACTTAAAATATGTCTAAAATGTTAACTTTTAAGACATGTGTTTACAAATAACTAGCCAATTTTTTTTTACCCAATTAAAACTCGCTCTCTGAAATCTTTCTTCGTGTTGTCAAAAAATTGAATTTCCCTCTTTGAACTTCTCTTTTTCTCGTGACAACTCTTGTTCTGCCTCCATTGTCTGTTGTGTTTCCTCGTTGCTGCTTCGTGATACACCAAGTGTTAGTAAGAGGTGTTTCGGTTTGATATTGCTTTCTTATTTTTCTTCTTTTCTTTCTAGTTTTCTGAAAGTCTTAAATTAATAATCGATGAAATGTGCTTGTGGGTTCCACTATTGGTAACAAATATTTAATTTTCAAGAATATATTTGCAGTTGAGACCTGCCGAATTGACCAACAAAGTGATTTTTAGGGTTATTGTCTGCAAAAGCTACGTGCGTGAAATTATACCTGTGCAAAAGGAAATCTAATAGAAGCAGCATGCATGGAATTATTCCCCTTTAAAGTTAAACAAAATTTATATGCTACAGTGAGTACACAGAACCTTCATGCGATGCATTTTTTCCTCGTGAAGCATTTATTTTGCACTGTGATGAATTTATGACCAAGAATGATTCTTCACCTTCATTTATGGCTATCTTTAAAAGGCTTTACGGCTTTCTCTCACTCATTTTTTCCCAACAAAATACGCCAAGACCACTATAGTTCATAGTTTCGAGTCATTGACCCATTTGTTTATCCCAAGACATTCTTGTGGGCTTTGATTTCAAGCGTACCGAATCCCAATTTGTGTAGGAAAGGACATAAAATCTAATTTAAATATCATTGAGTCACTAGCATGTTACGTTGATCTTAGGGCCTACCTTATGAGCTATGATGTCTATTATTCCTAAATCTTGTATGTTGGATTCAAAAACTTATCTTTTCATTTAGTGGATTCAATATGATAATATGTATCTTATATGTTGCGATAATGTTTGTTAAATATTTCTGTCTATAAGAATTGAAATATGGATCATAGTTGGATAAATGCTAAATGGACGAATGTTGAATATGATAATGGGGTGAGGCAATTTTCAGAATTTGCTAAAAGAAATGCCGATGATGATAGTAGGATGTTTTATTGCCCTTTGTGTACAATGTTTGAATAAGAGGTGACTAAGTGCTGCAGATATATATACACATTTAATTTGTGAAGGATTTTGTAAGAGTTACACAATATGGGTATGGCAGGGTGAAGAATTAGAAATGCCAAGTGCATATCAATGAGGGAAGTGGCCTTTAACGATAATGACATGGATATGGATGATCGGATATAGAACATTATTCATGATGTTGGAGAAGTGGCTTTTGAGCAATCACATGCATATAGTAATATGTGCAATGATGCAGAGAAGCTACTGTACCCTGGGAGTAAAATATACCAATTGTTGAACATAGTATTGAAATTGGTAAGCTTGAAAGCACGACATGGATAGAGAAACAAGAGTTTTTTAGAAATGCTTGAGACTTTTAAGGACATGATGTCATATGATAATGTGTTGCCAGATCGATACTATGATGCTAAGAAAATATTGTGTCCACTGGGGATGAAGTACAAAAAGATCCATGCATGCCTGAATGATTGTCTATTGTGTAGAAAAGAGTTTGAGGAGAAGTAGAAGTGCCCGATATGTGAAACCCCAAGGTAAAAGTCAAATAAGGGGCCTGTAAAAGTATTGTGGTATCTTCCAATGATTCCAAGGTTTAAGAACTTGTTTGCTAATGAAAATGATGCAAAAAAATTGTGCTGGCATGCATATAAGAAAATTTATTATAGAAAACTTTAACATTCGGTTGATTCTTCTCAGTGGAAGAAAATCAATCAATTATTTCCTAACTTCAACAAAGGAACTAGGAACCTTAGGCTTTGCCTTAAAACGGATGACATGAATTCTTATGGTAGCCTTAGCAGTAGACATAGTTCATGGCATGTTCTCTAGATTCTATACAACTTATCTCATCTATTATGCATGAAAAGGAAATACATCATGTTGTCTATGGGACCCAATCAACCCGAAAATGACATTGATGTTTACCTAGAGCCCTTGATCGAAGACTTGAAAGAGTTTTGGGAAGAAGGTTTCAATGTTTTTGATGAAAACAAGAAGGAGGTTTTAAAATGAAAGCCATGATCTTTTGTACTATAAATAAGTTTCCAGAGTATGGAAACTTTCTAGGGTATGGTGTAAAAGTCCATAAAGCATGTTCGGTTTGTGAAGAAGAAATATGCTACCATCAAATTCAACATGGAAGAAAGATGGTTTATCATGGCTATAGGAGATTTGTTTGATTGGACCACCCATATCATCAATTAAAGAAAGCTTTTTTCGTGGCCAAGAGTATCAAGATGTTCTAGAAGCATTTACTAAGTAGAAAATTTATGAAAAGATGAAAAATATCAATGTCATCTTTGATAAGACTGCAAAGAGTAGAAATGGTAAAAATATATGGAAAAAGAGATATGTTTTCTTCGATCTTCCATATTGGTGCAATGTTGATGTGAGACACTGTATTGATGTCATACATGTGTAGAAAAACATATGTGATAGTATTGTTGGGACACTTTTGAACATACAACGTAGTTCTAAGGATGTTGTGAAGGCAATATTGGATTTGCAAGCAATAGTAGTACGAGAAGTGTAATGGATGTCAAGTGGCTCTTAGGCTTTGGACTTATTCCTCAGGTCCAAGGTTCGAGACCTTGGGGAGGTGCTCTTGGGAATTTATTCCCAAAGGACAAATCCTCTAAAGGAGAAGACAAAACTTGCCCCAGTGGGGGCCGAACCTTGTTCTCCCACAGTCAGGCTTTGGTAGGATGGCAAGCGACCCTACAGTCATGATTTGACAAGTGATTATAGGCTGAGCAAGTGTGCTATTACAAGAAGACTTACATCCAAGGCCATATGGTAAGAGAAATTATTGTCCCCAAGCTTCTCATACTTTGTCTAAGAATGAGAAAAGAAGCTTTTGTAAGTGTTTACATGACACATAAGTTCCCTCATGGTATTCTTCAAATTTTAAGATGCTTGTTGTAATATCTTGAATTTTGGGCCTAGAGACTTAAGAATAAGCCTGTGGCAGGCGGATGACTAAACCCTATTCAGGAAGTGTGGTATTAAATTTGGAAATATTATATGGGGTTCCTAAGAGTATTTGGACCGAGAGTCCAAGAGCCATAGAAATTTAAGTGTCAGTCCAGAAGGGCACAAAAACACTTATACGGTGTTAATCAGTTAGTAAAAATGATATTTAGCTATGCCCTAAGGTATGGGCTAAAATAGATATGCACATGACACTTCCTGAACTGATGAGGGTGCCCTGCATTTTGAAGAGGAAAAGTCAGTTGTAATAATTACTTGTGGACACGTGTCAACACAAGGCTAAAAGAGGAAAAAGTAAGGGCAAAATAGTCAAATCCTTATCCCGTAAGGCATTAATTTCGTCCATCCAGGAGAGAGAAGGAAAAATCAGATGATTTTATCCATACTCAGGCCCAAACACAAAATACAGGTCCCACAGGATGTTAATTGGTTAAAAAGGGACCGATAAGGACCAATTAGGGGCTTCGTTTTTTGGATTGTATGAGACAAATGTGGGGCCACATGGGAGAGCAGAGTGGCGCCACATATGTGTGTCCAAACAGGGAAAAATATCTGAAAATTTGAAGAAAAGTGCAAAAGGAAGCACCCTTTTAACCAGCGGGGCCTAACAAGGACCAGTGGATAAAAGACCGGACTGGATAAAGTGAAATAGGGAGATAAAAAGGAAAGGGATCAGATATTGTGGGGCCCAGATGGCGCCACATATCCCCTAAAATATCTAGGAATTCTCTAGAAAAATTGAGAAGAAATAAGCCGATAACCAGGTACAAGTCTTTAACCAGTGGACAAAAAGGTGTTTCAGGCCAAAACAGGTAATTTTCACCATTTGAAAAGTAAAAATCTGCCATATATGGAGGGGGATGCGACACATGTCCCTATTCTGGAGTTCCCTAGAATTCTCTTGAGATTCTTGGAAATTAAGCCAAAAAGTCTAATCCAACTTATTAACAAACGGACAAAAATAAACACCAGTTAATTTAGACTGCCTGGATCACTTTTTACTATTTTAAAAGACTTGAACTCTCTCTCTTTCTAGCCATAAGGGTCAAAAGACGAAAGAGAGTGAGCAGCCAAGCTTCCATAATCAAGAGCAAGAGCCAAATCACCAAGCCGATTTCCAATTTCAAGTAAACACCGAAAACTCAACTCTTTGAAATTCAAGTTGAGATTTTCGTCCATGGTGTTAGGACTTGGTGTTTTGATCTGTTTTTTGTGTTTTTGAGGGTTCCAATGAGTCTAAAACGTGATTTTGTATGGGGTTATATCATGGTTAAAGTTTCCGAACTCAAAAACACCGAAAATCTAAAGAAAAAGCTTGCTGACAGTTTCTGGAATTTCTGGGCAGCGAAGCTTCAACCATGTTTTAAAAATAGTTTTTACGGGCATAAAGTAGACATCATGAGATTCACTGTGATGTATAATTTTATGTCTTTTTTATTTTTCTTCTAGGATAAATAAATTAGTAAAGTTTTCTCTGGAAGCAACAGGGTATTTCTAACCAGAGATTAAAGATTAGGCTACACACCAAAATATGAACACTTTTGGAGTCTAGAATATTTATACTGTAAAATAGACATTCTAATGGTTCTAATGGCACTGATTTCATGCCAATTGGAGTTTTTTGGAATTTATTAAAAATGTTTGAAATTGGGCCAAAAACGCTGAGTTTTCTGGAAATTTTGAATATGGCTTTGCTGAAAAATGCAAGGGTATTTTTGGAAATACTAAAATAAGGTATTTTGGTGTTGTATAGAGTTAACTCATATTTTGGGAGGCTTCCAGGTGCTATAAAGGTTTTAAACGGTACCCATACCACAGGTAGTAACTGTTTTACTCATGTACTTTTATGTGTTTGTTGTGTGTTTGTTTACCATGTGTGTTTGTATGTTTTTGCCAAATATGTATATAAAGCATGTTGGGGTTCAAGTCCCTAACTATGGTATTCTTAGCGCTGAGGATGATCAGTTCGAGGCCGGCCTTGATTGGCAACTGTACGGGTTGAGGATCAGTCCGGGGCTGGCCTGGTAAGGGCGGCTTTACGGGTTGTGAATCCAATGAGTCCGGGGCTTGACTTGGTAAGGCAGCTTTACGGGTTCTACAGATTGTGATGTTTGGTTATTGTGGTATGTTTCTGAATGCATATGGGTATGTTTGGCATTTATCTGAGTTTTACATGTCATGGTTGCATGCATACACTATACCCATTTAGTACATGAGTATTAACAGTTACATTGGAGTTCATTTTTAAACTCCAGATAGATTTGTAGATACAGGGGACAACGCCTGATCAGATAAAGACCTCTTTCGAGAGGTAAGGTATATCAGTGCTGGTTGAAGAATAGGGAATTCCCTATTATACTTTGTATCTATTTATGGATGACTGTATATAATTTTGGTATTTTATTTTTGGATGACTGTACCCTTAACTCTTCGGGAACTATTTACTTTTGATTATCGTACCTTTACGAGTACATAAGGTAGTTCAAACCAGTATAATGCTCTGTTGCGCACACTCTGGTATATGCTAAAAGAAATAAATAACTATGGAAATATAACAATTAAAAGGAATCCCTCTAACCCGCCACCCGAAAGGACGATGCCGGTAGGGGTGTAACACTTGTGTCAATGAAAGACTTGAAATTAGTAGGCCAAAAGTCTCATGATTGTTATGTCTTAATGCAACAACTACTCTCAGTAGCTATTCGAGGCATTGTCGAATATGATCTTTGTTACGGATTTATATAAGGCCCATTAGTGATGCGACCCAATAACAGGTAGATCTATCATGATCACCAACGGATCGGATAAGATCATAACCAACCTACAATCAAGGAGATAATCAAGGGAAATATCTATCACAAATAGAGGGCCCATGAGCCCAAGACCAACAGGTACACTCTATAAATAAGAGTTAAACCCTAAAGGTACACATCTTCTACTCTCTGGCTATTTACATACTGCCTACACAGAGCACACACACCACCCCCTTGGCTAAACGCCTTTAGTATCTTCGAACTACGTGGACTTTGATCCCTCTTCAGGGTACGTAGGCCCTAGGCTTTGCTCCTAGGTCAAGTCCCAACAAATATCAACATACTAGCCCCTCAGGGCTAGACATCTGTGTTCTATACTAGAACAGTGGCGCCGACCGTGGGGACTCGATAAATTTTGATTCCTACGACTAAAAATGGTCAATACCAGAAGCAGCAGTCAGATGCCTTTGCACGGGAAGTTCCTGAAAATCCACCGCAGCAAAATCAAGAACCGTAGCAGCCTGTGAAAGGATTCAGAGAAACAATTGTTGTTTGAGCAACGACTTTGGTTTTGAGTCGCTTCACATGGGTTTTCTTTTAACTCTTCATGTATCCACATGACAGGAACCCAAGATCCTCATCCTCTCTCCTTGGGAACCCAAATTTGAGAAACGGCTTTGGTTTTGAGTTGTTTTACATGGGTTTTCTTTTAACTCTCCATGTCTCTACATGACGAGAAGGTAGTTGGAAGGATCACCAGGATCTCTCTTTGGGAATTCTTTTAAGAGAGGGTGTGTATCAGGAAGCATATAAACCATACGCTTAGTCCTTAAACGAGCAACACTTTTCACCTCTGGCATAAATTTAGAGGCCATGCTTAGATTATGAGTAACTACAACATTTGAACTCTCCATGTCATTTTGAGGTACGGCAAGTAGTGTTAGACTTGCAACTGCGTTTTAAAAATGTTTACATTCTTCTCTCATTGGACAAGCTGGGCAATTGGGTTGTGTCCACATGACAAGAAGATAGTAGGAAGGATCCTCATCCTCTCTCCTTGGGAACCCAGATTTGAGCAGGATCCTCATCCTTTCTCCTTGGGAACCAAGATTTGAGCAATGACTCTACATGACGAGAAGATAGTAGGAAGGATCCTCATCCTCTCTCCTTGGGAACTCAGATTTGAGCAATGACTTTGGTTTTGAGCTGCTTCACATGGTTCATCTTTTAATCCTCCATGTGGCCACATGACGAGAAGATAGTATGAAGGATCCTCATCCTCCCTCCTTGGGAACCAAGATTTGAGCAGGATCCTCATCCTTTCTCCTGCTTTTGAGCTGCTTGTTCATCTTTTAATTCTCCCATGTGTCCACATGACGAGAAGATAGTATGAAGGATCCTCATCCTCCCTCCTTGGGAACCCAGATTTGAGCAGGATCCTCATCCTTTCTCCTTGGGAACCCAGATTTGAGTGTCCACATGACGAGAAGATAGTATGAAGGATCCTCATCCTCCCTCCTTGGGAACCTAGATTTGAGCAGGATCCTCATCCTTTCTCCTGCTTTTGAGCTGCTTCACATGGTTCATCTTTTAATTCTCCATGTGTCCACATGACGAGAAGATAGTATGAAGGACCCTCATCCTCCCTCCTTGGGAACCCATATTTGAGTAGGATCTTCATCCTCTCTCCTTGGGAACCCAGACTTTTCAATTCGGGCATAAATTTAGATGCCCTATTTAGATCATAAGCAACCACAACATTTGAATTCTCCATGCCATTTAGTTCAAAGGAGTTATTTTCACGACTCGGGGATGCAGGGAGATCAATAATAGGATCACATTACTTTATGTTTGCCTTTGCTATATCTACTTTGTGTTGGTCTTTTCTATATTATTTACATTAGAAAGAGTAAGCGGATTACTAAAACCCTCCGAACATATAGCAAAGTCGCTCATGATCTTCTTATTTGCACGCAAAAAAGGAGACCGGCTCCGTGTAAATTTGGAGGCGGACCCCAGTTACACCGAATCTGGTAGAATCTGGTTAAGATCCCGGCTCCGTGTAAATTTTTGAGGGCGGACCCTGGTTACACAGAATCTGGTAGAATCTGTTTAAAATCCCGGCTCCGTGTAAATTTAAAGGCAGACCCCGGTTACACCGAATCTGGTAGAATCGGGTTAAGATCCTGATTCCGTGTAAATTTGAAGGCGGAACCCGGTTTCACCGAATTTGGTTAAAATCCCGGCTCAAAACCAAAGTCGTTGCTCAAACAACAATTGTTTCTCTGAATCCCTTCATAGGCTGCTACGGTTCTTGATTTTGCTGCGGTGGATTTTCAGGAACTGCGCGTGCAAAGGCATCTGACTGCTGCTTCTGGTATTGGCCATCTTTGGTCGTAGGAATCAAAATTTATTGAGTCCCCACAGTCGGCGCCATTGTTCTAGTGTAGAACACAGATGTCTAGCCCTGAGGGGCTAGTATGTTGATATTGGTTGGGATTTGACCTAGGAGCAAAGCCTAGGGCCTACGTACCCTGAAGAGGGATCAAAGTCCACGTAGTTCGAAGATACTAAAGGCGTTTAGCCAAGGGGGTGGTGTGTGTGCTCTGTGTAGGCAGTATGTAAATAGCCAGAGAGTAGAAGATGTGTACCTTTAGGGTTTAACTCTTATTTATAGAGTGTACCTGTTGGTCTTGGGCTCATGGGCCCTCTATTTGTGATAGAGATTTCCCTTGATTATCTCCTTGATTGTAGGTTGGTTATGATCTTATCCGATCCGTCGGTGATCATGATAGATCTACCTGTTATTGGGCCGCATCACTAATGGGCCTTATATAAATCCGTAACAAATATCATATTCGACAATGCCTCAAATAGCTACTGAGAGTTGCATTAAGACATAACAATCATGAGACTTTTGGCCTACTAATTTCAAGTCTTTCATGATCTTCTCCTTGGGAACTCAGATTTGAGCAATGACTTTGGTTTTGAGCTGCTTCACATGGTTCATCTTTTAATCCTCCATGTGTCCACATGACGAGAAGATAGTATGAAGGATCCTCATCCTCCCTCCTTGGGAACCCAGATTTGAGCAGGATCCTCATCCTTTCTCCTGCTTTTGAGATGCTTGTTCATCTTTTAATTCTCCCATGTGTCCACATGACGAGAAGATAGTATGAAGGATCCTCATCCTCCCTCCTTGGGAACCCAGATTTGAGCAGGATCCTCATCCTTTCTCCTTCTTTTGACCTGCTTCACATGGTTCATCTTTTAATTCTCCATGTGTCCACATGACGAGAAGATAGTATGAAGGACCCTCATCCTCCCTCCTTGGGAACCCATATTTGAGTAGGATCTTCATCCTCTCTCCTTGGGAACCCAGACTTTTCAATTCGGGCATAAATTTAGATGCCCTATTTAGATCATAAGCAACCACAACATTTGAATTCTCCATGCCATTTAGTTCAAAGGAGTTATTTTCACGACTCGGGGATGCAGGGAGATCAATAATAGGATCACATTACTTTATGTTTGCCTTTGCTATATCTACTTTGTGTTTGTCTTTTCTATATTATTTACTTTAGAAAGAGTAAGCGGATTACTAAAACCCTCCGAACATATAGCAAAGTTGCTCATGATCTTCTTATTTGCACGCAAAAAAGGAGACTGGCTCCATGTAAATTTGGAGGCAGACCCCGGTTACACCGAATCTGGTTGAATCTGGTTAAGATCCCGGCTCCGTGTAAATTTTTGAGGGCGGACCCTGGTTACACCGAATCTGGTAGAATCTGGTTAAGATCCCAGCTCCGTGTAAATTTAAAGGCAGGCCCCGGTTACACTGAATTTGGTAGAATCGGGTTAAAATCCTGGCTCCATGTAAATTTGAAGGCGGACCCCGGTTACACCAAATCTGGTTAAGATCCCGGCTCCGTGTAAATTTGAAGGCGGACCCCGGTTACACCGAATCTGGTTAAAATCCCGACTCTGTGCCAAATCTTGCGTGAAACAAAAAGACGGCCTCCGTGTTGCGGCGGCAATCCCGCCAAGTCTATTTACATGTATGAATCCAAGGTAAACAAACATGTTTTCATAAATCATGTTGCGACGGCAATGCTGCCAAATCTATTTAAATGATTGAATTCTGGGTAATCAAACCCGTTTTCAGAAATAATAAACCCGGAATCTCGGTGTTCGAGTATCTCAACCCGGAATCTCAGTGTTAAAGTATGTAAACCCAGAATCTTGGTGTTAAGTTAAAACCCAGAATCTCGGGTCAGAACGCAAGCAATCCCGACAATCACGAACAGTTTGATCCGAGTTGGTAAATCAACACAACCCCGCAGCTCAGAGACCTGAACTACTGAGCTGGGGGCAACAGACTGGATAAACGAATTTAGGGTTACGATACCCATAATGGATAAAGGAAACCAGGGTTACGACACCCATACTGGATAAACGAATTTAGGGTTACGACACCCATATTGGACTAATGAATCTTAGGTTACGACACCTAGTACGGACTGAATCTGGTATCCAGTAAAAACTGGCCCGGTTACACTTAGTATAGTTAAAATCCGGGCTTCGTGTAAAGTTTTGCAAAGGAGTCCACCTCCAAAAGAAAAATAAACCGGCCCAGTTACAACTAATACAGGTAAAATCCGGGATCCGTGTAAGGTTTCGCAGAAAGCGAAAACAAGACAGACCTCGGTTACACTTAATACAGTTAAAATCCGGGCTCCGTGTAAAGTTTTGCTTAGGAGTCCACCTCCAAAAGAAAAAGAAGGCAGACCCCGGTTACACTTAATACAGTTAAAGTCTGGGCTTCGTGCAAGGGTCATCGAACTCGGCTTTTCAGTCAAGTGAAGCCGTTACCATAAGCTTTCACAACTCGATCGCTTCCAAGACTTAGCATGAAAGAGTACACCGAGGGTCATCGAACTCGTCTTTTCAGTCAAGTGAAGCTGTCACCGTAAGGTTTTCCAACTCGGTCGCTTCCAAAACTTAACCCGGCTTTTCAATCAAGCGAAGCCGTCACCGTAAGCTTTCGCAACTCGGTCGCTTCCAAGACTTAACCCAGTTTCTAAATTACGCGAGGCCGCTGTTTTCAGCTTTTGCAAATATTTTGGACATTTAACGATGTGCCAAGTACCTACAAGGGAATGGTTAACATCTCGAGTTACTCAACCCAGTCATACTCCAACCAAGGGTACAAGCTAACACCGGGGCCAACGAGCCCGGGTCCTTAAACTACACGAGGCCGTTGTCATCAGCCTTTGTATTAAGTCCGGGGCCAACAAGCCCGAGTATGTAAACTACATGAGGCCGCTGTCATCAGCCCTTTTATTAAGACTGGAGCCAACGAGCCCGGGTATTTAAACTACGTGAGGCTGCTGTTATCAGCCCTTGTAAATATTTTGATGCATCGAAACTGACACCTAGATAAGAAGGCGAATAGTCATGTCGGACCCTGATCAGGTCAAAATGTTTAAATGTGTGTCCCTACGACCACGGCTGAGCATGTGACAGTTTGCCCTTACCCTGGTTAAGATACCGGATAACGACTCCGAACCCCGTAGCGTGGTTAAGTAGAAAACCCCTACCCATACACCTGGTCTTGAACACCAGAAGAGTACAAGCGGACTCCACATAACTAAGACCTTGGCTCGGTCAATCAATAGAACTATGAACACATGTTTGGGTTTATATAATCAACTTATCGTTGAAATGAAGACTAAACTTGGACATGAGATCCAGTTTAAAAAATCAATACACCCCGGCAGCCCAAAGCCCTTGACTGCCAGGCTGGGGGGTAACAAGTGTGGCACTGTAAAGCTGTTAGCGACATAAGCAAAAACCCAGTCTATTCCTCTTCAGGACAATTCGGATTTGGGGAATTTGGTGTTGCTACAAACAAACCCAGAGACCCGGATGATTGAACAAGAGATCTTGACGATCATAAAAAGAAACAGACAAAGTTTCAAAGCAGAATTAACCTGAACTACTTGTCTGGGGGCAATTCAATCAAAATACAAGTAACTCTGGAGTTCTGTGAAACTCGGATAGACACTTTATCAAAATCAAAGAAGTTGTAGCACCTCGGATATGATATACAGGTTCAATAACAGATTCAAATGTCACCCCGGTTGCTTGAACATCGCTAGTGAGGAAGCATGTTCACCATCAACCGAGATCGAGGGAAAGACAAATAGATCCCGCCTTGGGAAAAACCTATCGCCTAAACAGGCAAATTGGTAGCAGAATACGAATGAATCCGAATTCGTCAAGATTTGGACAAAAGCAAATCAAGCTGGAACAACTTGGATACGAAATCCAGGTTAAACGATAAACGCACCCCAGCAAGGTCAAACAATAAGTGCACCCTGGCAGCCCAGAGAGCTGGACTATCGGGCTAGGGGCAACTGTTACGGATTTATATAAGGCCCATTAGTGATGCGGCCCAATAACAGGTAGATCTATCATGATCACCAACGGATCATATAAGATCATAACCAACCTACAATCAAGGAGAAATCAAGGGAAATCTCTATCACAAATAGAGGGCCCATGAGCCCAAGACCAACAGGTACACTCTATAAATAAGAGTTAAACCCTAAAGGTACACATCTTCTACTCTCTGGCTATTTACATACTGCCTACACAGAGCACACACACCACCCCCTTGGCTAAACGCCTTTAGTATCTTCGAACTACGTGGACTTTGATCCCTCTTCAGGGTACGTAGGCCCTAGGCTTTGCTCCTAGGTCAAGTCCCAACCAATATCAACATACTAGCCCCTCAGGGCTAGACATCTGTATTCTACACTAGAACAATCTTCAACTCATTTTGACTAGAGTTTGTTTCTTCTTCAATGTTTTATGTAGTAAAGTTTTGGTGTTTGAAAAATTGGAAGAATTGGAAAATGAAGGATATCTTATCTAGTACCAACTTGAGAAACTTTTCTTCCTACATTTTTTGAATCATGGTACATCTAATTGTTCATAGAGTGAGAGAGAAAAAGTTGTGTGGCCCTATCTATTTACGATGGATGTACCCATTGAAAGAACTATGAAATTCCTAAAAGGGAATGGTTAGCGTAACGTAATGCATAACTCTGCATCACTTACAATGCTACAACATTGTGGTTGCATCTGATTGCTAGCACAAAAGTAAGGATACAATGTGTTGTAGCATTATATCCGCTTTGTTATGCACTTTCATAATAAACCAAAAAGTAACCCTTTTCTTATTCTCATGTGTAGGATTTCTTATGCTCATGTGTAGGATAATAAGGTGAATGCAACACTTTACAGAGTCTAACCTCTATTTTTCTATGTGAATGAATTTTATCCCATTTTATTAGATAAAGTGCAATTAAGCGTAGATTCACCATTCAAAACACATAAGAAAAATTTGGCATAAATATGACTTATCAATTACTTAAAAGAGAAGGTCTTGAAAGTCAGACTTTTTAGATCGGTTATATAATATAAACGACCTTAAAAGTCAGATTTTTTAGACCTAATATAAGTCACGTCAGGTCTTAAAAGTAAGCTTGACATTTTAGACATAATATTTTATTAACCAGTCTTAAAACAATTTTTTAAGACCAGTTGCGCAACCAGTCTTAAAAGTAACAGACTTTTAAGACAAACTTTTAAGACCGGCTGTATCGAAACTGGTTTCAGAACTGGTTTAAAAGGCCAGTTTTACCCAGTTTTAAAAGCCCTTTTTTGTAGGGTGTGTTTGGGATAGCATCTGATGGAAAAATAAGTCTATCAAATGGGAAAAAAGCCCATCAAGAAAACCTGATAATTGAGTGTTTGGGATGTCATAACTGTTTGATGAGCTTCAGACCTTGAAGTCACTTTTTTTGTGAAGTCACATCACCTTGCTTCAGACCTTAAAACCACTTATGTCATCGCTATCACAAACACAAATCACATCAGAAAAAGTTCATCGAGAAACGTCCATTAGAAACAAAAGTCACTTCTACTACCGTTATCGTACTTTATTTTTTATTATTCTTTTTTGTTTTTTTATTGACCCAAAAACTTGTTATCTATACTTGTTTTCGGTTCTGGCATCTCTATTATTGTTCAGGTCAAACAAGACAGGCCGAGGCGGCCAATCAATCATATACATCCATATACACATGTTTGGTAGATATTCATTTCCCTAGAAACTGCCTTCTCCTTCATTATTGTGATTTTCCGTGTCGGTGATTATAAAAGTTTGTGCTAATCTATCGTGATTGATGTATCTGGTCGAGATATCGACTATGACATGCTGTTATATACACATTGTTAAAGAAATTGGATGAACGAGTTTTGTCACTGTCTCTCGATCTAAGTTGATTTAAAAATGATTTAATTTTAAATTTTGATTAAAAAAATTAGTTAGTCCAAAATTACATTTCTCATTTTCTCTCTTTGACGCTTTTAACTAGTACTTGTGACCTTTCTTGAAGAATTCAATGTCACCATGTCATGCTTACTTTTTATTTATAGTAAAATATTCTAACTATTTCTCTGTTTTTGTCTTAGATATACAGATATTCTCTTTATTTTTGAAAACTCATATAAACTTCTGTTGAAATTAAAATATATGTTACATAAACCTCCTATATATTTTTAAAATTCTTCTTCCATCCATCTAACTAGTAGTGGACCATTAAGTTCGACTCTCAATCTTTTTTTACCAAAATACCCCTATTTCACATAACATTTTTTTAAACTTTATATTTATCAAAATATTAAGAACCAAAAAATAATTTTAATAGATATTTTCAAAATTACTAATATGTTATAAAACTTATTAATTTTGATTATATTAAAAAATTATAAATTTAATTTCTCATCATATTTATTGGGACGCATTTATTTTGGGTTTTTTAAACCGATAAACACATATTTTAAAGACATGTTTTTGTTATGGTAAATGGAAAATTAGTAAATAAATTTTATTTTGAAATAAAATTTAGTAAATAAATTTTAATTAAAACTTATTTTTGAGAATATTTTTGAACTATTCTTGACAGAAATAATGGTTTTGATTTAAATGTTTTTTTTTTAAAAAAAAAAAAAGAGGGGAGATCGGTATAATTAGAGCAAAACATAAAGGTGATTAGAGTATTTTAATATTTTATTTATTGATCAAGGGTATCCATAAAGTCATGTTGAACTTGAGATTAATCCCTTTCGAGACTTAGAACTAAAGAGTTTTCAACTTTCTCTACAAGTATGTTTTTCTGGACACAAACTTGTGTTATCCCTATTTACTAAGTTCACTTATAATTACTCCCTTTAGTTTTAATTGTAGGACAACATTTGACAGTTGATTTTGGTTCTAATTATAATAGGATAACATTCTAATTTTGGTTAATTTCTTCCTAAAATACCCTTATTGATACTTTAATTTCTTAATAATAATCAAACACAATAATAATTTGATAATGCACATATATATTCTATAAAGTAAATAATGCTTGCAAGTCATTAATGTCATATATACCTTAATTCTACTGTTTTTCTTAATAAAATAATTGAGCAATTTTTGTCATATTTTTCCCATATCATCCCTAATACTTCTTCCACAATAATTAATTTAATAACACGATTATATTTTATCAATTGAGAGATTCAACTTTATTTTTCACTCAAATTCTCTGTTGACCATTGAAGAGCCGTAAGGTTAATTTAGTCGAGTGGACAATATAAAAAAAAAAAAAAAATAGCAGTGATGGTTCTGAATTGATACATGAATTATGGAGTACGTCATAGGACTGTGATATATGAAATTATGAAGCTTAAGTCGAAACGTAAGTCGTGTTTTCATAATATAAAGCACAATTCAAATATGAATGAGGGAATATGTGATATCAGCAAGGTAATAGAAGTGTAAAATTTATATAAGGGCATTTTAAAAAATGAGTAAAAATAATTAATTTAACTCATATCCTTAATCCTTCTAAAATCGGTTAAATATGTCCTATAATTAGGACCGGAGGTAGTATCATTTTTTTCTTAATAAACTAAGAATTAAGTGACTTACTAATTACAAATAATAATTATATATCCATATATTGATGTACAAAAACATAAAAACTCCAAACTACATTTTTATTATTCTCATAAGTGACTTTAATTTGGCCAAAATTTTATCGTCTCTTTGATTACCTTTTATTTTAAGTTTTAAGGAGTTTGTAGTATAGTCTACGAATTTGTCCGGTAATGGCACCCAAAATTAGACATCATTGTAGAATAAAAATTTTATATATAGGACATTGTGCAATAAACAAACTCTACTTGGCTTTTCTTCGATCCACCAGCTCTAACGCAATATACGCTCTATTTTATTTGCTTATGAACTAGCATAGGAAGCAGCGTCCATTGAATCCAAACCCACTTGTGTCACGTTGCTTGAAAGGCACATAATAAATTATTTAAATGCTTTCAAGTGCTCGGAGATAATGGAGATTAAAATTACCAAAGGCGAGAGGTAGGTGGTAGCTGGGTAAGAAAGAAACTATATAAAGGGAGGTATCAGGTTGCAGAGAAGAGCAACAAGAAGTCCCCAATTTGGGAAGAAGAAGATGGGGTCCAAAATGGCCTCTGCTACTCTCACTCTCTTCTTAGCCATTGTGTGTGTGAGTGCTAATAACTACGTTTACTCCTCACCCCCTCCTCCTCCTCACTCTCCACCGTACATCTACCACTCTCCACCGCCACCTCCGGTGGTGCATACTCCTCCTAAGGCACCCTACCACTACGCGTCTCCTCCTCCACCACCCAAGAAGCCTTACAAGTACCCTTCTCCTCCACCTCCAGTTCACCATTACGCTCCCCACCCGGTTTACCACTCTCCACCACCACCCAAGAAGCCTTACAAATACTCGTCTCCTCCACCGCCAGTTCATGTGTACCCTCCTAAGGCTCCTTACCACTACCCATCTCCACCACCTCCTCATAAGAAGCCATACAAGTACTCTTCTCCTCCTCCTCCGGTTCATCACTACACTCCTCACCCCGTCTACCACTCTCCACCACCACCCAAGAAGCCTTACAAATACTCGTCTCCTCCACCACCAGTTCACGTGTACCCTCCTAAGGCTCCTTACCACTACCCATCTCCACCACCTCCTCATAAGAAGCCATACAAGTACTCTTCTCCTCCTCCTCCGGTTCATCACTACATTCCTCACCCCATCTACCACTCTCCACCACCAGCCAAGAAACCTTACAAGTATCCATCTCCACCTCCTCCGACTCACCATTATGCTCCCCACCCGGTTTACCACTCTCCACCATCTCCAGGCAAGCCTTACAAGTACCCTCCTCCTCCGGTTCACCACTACGCTCCTCACCCGGTCTACCACTCTCCTCCTCCTCCTCCAGTTCACAAGCCCTACGCCTATGCTTCCCCACCCCCTCCTCACCACTACTAGAAAATGCTTCTCAATTTCTGTCATCCCATGGTAAATTTACCTATCCCTTCAATCTTTATCCTCATTGTTCGTTTTATTAAATCAAAAAAGAGATGTATTTTTGTCTACATAGTTATAATCAACAATGTGGTGTTCATCTTTATGTAATTGTTATATCACGGAGAAATTTTCATTATCGTTGACTTCTCAAATAGCAAGTACGTTTTATTTGTTATAAACACGTTCCTCCTAATAATTTAACGATTGAAACTGGTGCTGTTTCTCTCATATGTATATTTCGATAGTTGTGATCATATAAGCTGGATGGGTGGTACAATAAAATGACGTGAACTGATGATTTGTATACTGTGTTAACAGGATCTAGTAATGTGAACAAATAAAGAACGCGATGGATGGAACGAAGCACTTTATAATACAGCAAAAAGGAAAAGATCGGAGAACATTTCTACGTTTTATGGACAATATTTCAATTTTAAAAATAAGTAAATGGATTGCTTAAATTTGTTTATTCTCATTCTATTGCCGCATTGGCTTCATCTTCAAATATATTTTGTTTCTTTACTATGTATTGTGACAGAAGTGATCTGGCACTTCCCTCAAAATCCGTGTATTTGTGTTTTGTTCAGCTTGGATATTACAATATGCATGCATTCAATAAAATAATAGAACATATTTTCTGTGTCGGTGTCACTCGAAGGTGTCAACATTTGGGCCTTTTCATTTACAACATCTTTTTTAAGAGATTATGAAGATTTAATAGCACGACTTTGTTATTCCTAAAAACCCAGGACTTTGAAAAGCTCTAATTAATATTAATATAAAATTTAAAAAATACAGAGAATTACGTTTTTCGTTGGATATGAACAAGGTATCACAATTTCTTTTGGTAAAAAAAATAAAAAATTCAGAATATATACCTGGGATGGTTTCTACATGTATCAGCTAAATGGGATGATGAGCTCTTGTCACCACTAACAAAAGAAATTTTCAATATAGATAACTTTTATAAGAAAAATTGCACACAACTCCTTAAAAATTACATTTGTCCCCACTAAAAAAATGTGTGTTTAAAAATTATTTTATTTTAGTTGATTACAGGAAATAGACTTTCTTAATTAATTAAATTAAATTATTTTATATTTTATATTGGTAAATATATACAATTGCAATTATATTTTATCAAATATTTATATTTATATTACAAACAATTTTTTTTTTATGTCTCTTTGATTAGATTTGAACATTGTCAAACCGAATTGATGATAGCTCTCCCAAAGACATTTTTAGTCACAGACTTGTTATTGAGGCCTACTGTCAAAGCCTCAAAGCCCCTTCCACTGTATGGAATATTCCCACTAACTAATTTTTTCAGAATCTGTCATTGTGTTAAACAAAATCTACAATATGTACTATTTATACATCAGCCTAAAGTGACAAATTTAGCGTTTCACTGGTGCAAAAAATGGTTTTAAGACCGCTTCATTTAGACCGGAGTATCAACGGCCCGGTCTTAAAAGTATGACCGGTGTCAGTTTTGTAAATATAAAGAACTTCTTGGACCGGATCTTTTATTCATAGGTCTTAAACATATTATTCAAACCGGTTAACAAAACAACTGGTCTTAAAAATGTTATTAAGAAAATTGAAATATCAATTACTTTTATAGAGAAATCTCGTACAATTTTTCTGCGGCCCAAAATAATAAGGAAAAATTTAAATATAAAGGTCCAAAACTTTTAAGACCGGTTAGATAAAAAAGACGGTCTTAAAGGTTATACTTTTAAGAACAGATATAAATTGTGGCCGGTACAAAATGTTGTAAAAATTGAACGAAAATTTTATTACTTTTAAGACCGTAGTTTTATAAGGGATGGTCTTAAAGGTTAACTTTTAAGACTGTTCATTTGGTACATCCGGTCTTAAAAATAAATCGCCAAATATAATCTTCTTCGTGCAAAACCTTACCTTACGACTTACATTGCTCTCTCTGAACTCAAACCCCTGTTCTTGTTGCGAAACCCCTCTTCCTATTATGTTACCTCTCTTCCTTGCCCACCACCACCATCCTCTGTTACTCCCTCATTTTCTTAGGCATTCCCCTTTCGGACCACCTCTCTCAATCTCTCTTCCTTTATCGAAAATGAACGGAGAAAACAATTCTTCTCCTGTTCGTTCAACACCAGTTACTGGTGTGGCTGGTGTGAGTCAGAATAAACCCTCTTCATCTCATAGTGAGCCTCGTAACCGGCCTGCTCTTCGTGGTAGAAGTGCCACACGAATGAAAAACGTATCCGTAAGTCAGACCTCTGGGTCAAAGCTCGAGATTCAGTTTGATGAAAAGTTGGCTCCTTTCGGTCCTAATAAGAACAAATATAATAGTTTTGTCGGCTATCTAACATGAAGCAAGGTTAGTATCTTGACAGATGAGTGGAAAATGTGGACGATCACACTGTAAAGGATCCTATTTGTGACACTATCCAGCTTACATACACTGTCCCTAACTGTCAGAAGCTGAAAGACAAGACATTGTCTTATTGTGATGATCGATGGAGGAAGTTTAAGACCTTTCTAGCCAACAACTATATTTTTGCTGAGGTTCCAGCTGGTGGGCCTCGCTCCCCTCCTTGGGAGAAATACACATTTCTTGATCAACAAACTTGGCAACAATTTGTTCAGTTGCAGACCACTCCTGAAACTTTGGTGAGTTTATATTTAATTTTGTTTGCCCTTTTTTGTTTACTTATTAACCTATGCGGATATGTGAATGTTATTGTGTTCATCTAATCTTGTTAGTTAGATGGTTTGGTGTGTCAATAGAAGTATATATTTTCATCCTTTGTCTTGCATCAGAGGGCCATGTCTTAGTTCTATGCAAGTCTGATATGTAAACCGTGAAAAGGTAAAATACTAAGTAGGTAATTAGGGAAATAATAATGGCATAAGAGTCAAACCATTATTATAGTCTTAGTTCTATTATAGTAGGTAGTGGTTAGACATTGTTGTTAGTTAGTTAGTATGTTAACTGAATAAAGGTTTCGGTGCAAGCTGTTATTGGGCCTTAAGAGTCAAGCCTCTAACTATATATAAGAGGTTAGACTAATATGTGTAGGGACCAATTATAATGAATGAATGAATTGGCTGAGTTGGCAGCAATTTTGCAACTCCTTTTCCTCCATTTTACCCAATTTCTTCTACAATTCTACATCTTCCTTAAATAAAATGTTGAAACTTGATGAAGTGAATTTGACTAGTGTTTGAGGTTCATATCAAGCAGAAGTTCTCTAATTTATGTTAGTGAGATGGATGGAATTCATGATTAATAGTTGTTTTCAATCCTGATTCATAGAAAAGAAGGGAACAAGCACAAGAGATCAAGAGAAAGATGATTGCCCGTATAGGGCTTCTCGCGGCGGATATGAAAAGGCCAAAAAAAAATTGATGGCGGCCAAGCGGAAGAGGTTGGAAGATGAAGTTGAATCCAATCCTTCTGCGATATGTGATAAGGCGCTATCTCTAATACGTCACAAGGAGTTATGGCTGTATATTCGCAAAAAGCCAAGCGGCGATTACACGAGTGAACAAACTCATCTAGTTGCTGAAAGAATTGTAAGTATTGTTATTGTTACTTTTTAGTTACTAAACATGTTTCATTACCTAGCTTCTCGTTATCTGTATCTTACAGGAAGATCTTAAAAAGAAAGAAGTAGAGGGATCTTTTATGTCTGGTGGGAGGAATGATGTTTTGACCGTTGCGACTGGAAAACCGGATCACTCGTGGAGTGTAAGGGGGATTGGAGGACGGGTAGGCCTGAAGGAATACTTTGGTAAATCCAAACACTGGCCAAATTAAGTGAGAAAGTAGCGGCTAAAGAAGCTTCATTAACTGTAATGTTTCAATCCGAGATGAGCAAGATGAAGGAGGACATGGATAAAATGATGCTGCTTTTGAGCTCTCGGCCAGACACCAGTGTTCCCTTCACACATTTACATGCACCTATACAACAGAGCACTAGAGGGAGCTGCATTGTTGGACAGTCAGAGCAACCTTGTGACCTGTATGTGGTAGAACCTCATAGACGATTAGTTGCAAAAGGGACTGTCCACAACTTGGGATCAACTGTACACCGCCAACAAATGGTTGATGATGAAGTCAGAGTGTCAGTTGAAAAGGTGATCATTGATGCACCTCGTCCTCTCCCAACTGATAGCTGAAGGTTGTGAGTGATGTCAAGGGAACCTTCATCTCTTGGCCAGTGAAGCTTGTACATGTCTCTACTCCTACTGAAGCTCCATCCCCTATTGAAGCTCTATCCCCTCCTTAAGCTCCATCCCCTCCTCAAGCTCCATCTCATAAGTTGACTGCCAAGGAAAAAAAGGAAAAAATATTTGATATGATATCCAATGGATATTTAAAGATAAATCGTGGCCTATCAATGAAGTAGTAGGGCTCCTTGATATGCAATCGGTTTTCCTTGACACTGATGATTTAACGTCTCTGCTGCTTCCTAGAAAGGAGCTTACTAATGCAATTGTTCAAATGTTTATAAAGTAAGTATCTTCTTCTATGAGTACATAATTTAAATGCATCGTTTAGACATACATACATATATACTAATTCCCTGATGTCATTATTGTAGGTTCATGCATGATGAACTGAAACAAGGAAGAATCAATGATTTTGGATTCTTATGCCCAGTATTTGCAAGTACAACAGCCTTAGATGTGAGACAACCGTACATTTCAAACAGGGTGTGTGAAGTGAGAAAAACGGTGTACTTGTTCCCATACTACTAGAGGTATATATCACAATTCTTGTATGCAATTCACTTAATTCTGCTACATATATCACTGAGTACTTGTCTGCTGTGAATTTTCAGCCACCACTAGCAGTTGGTCCTCATGTGCATGGAGGAGCATACAGTGGTCTTCTTATGCTCCATTCACAATAGTCTAGGGCCTACGTTGAAGTAGATCATGAATGAGTAAGCATGTCATTTTGATTGTCTTGTCTGAAATCTCTGCTGTGAATTTTCAGTGACCATTATTGATAAATTTGTGATTTTGATGATAGTTCCATGAGGACCTTCCAAATCCAGGTAAAAACGAAGCATACATATGATGCCAAAGATCCTAAATGGCTCTGTCCAAAGGTTAGTACATATTTGTACACTGGCACACTACCTTGTGAACTTAGTCAGTAAGCTAATTTCTTGTTCTTTTTAGACCCGTCAACAACCAATAGGGTCCAACTTATGTGGCCTGTACATCTTGAGGCACATATATGATATTATCATGCAAGGAAGGACTAAATTCACTGCAAACGTAAATGTATTTGATGTTACAAATGATGGCTGAATTCAATTTCTGGCTTAATGTTACATATGAAATATGCACGCAAGTTAATTCAGTTTCTGTCTTTGATGTTACAGAGGTTTTCCTGTGTTGATCCCTTTTCTGATAATGATATCGAGCACATACGCAAAGTGTTTTGTGAATATCTGTATGATGACCTCTTAAAGTCAAAAAAAATAATTAGTGTCCTAAATTCATTTGTACATATATGTTGTAGCAACAATAATCTTCTGTAAATGAACAATTGCACAATTTGTGTAATTCAATAATAAATTTGTTTATTTTTTCAAACAATTTTCTTGTGTCCATTTTGAGTTGTTGAATGTATTGGATGGTGGATAAAGCTATTTAGTGCTTGTACCTTGAGGAGTGAGGACAGGATGTTGTAAATGAGCAGCATGAGTCTCTGAAAAGTCTTCGTGACTTTTAGGACCACATATTTTTTAAGATCCGTTCCTAAAAGTCTTCCTTTAATTTTAAAAAATATGGTGAGACTTTTAGGATCGTGTTCTGGTGTAGAACACAAGTGTCCAGCCGCGTGTATGGGCTGGTGATTTGATGTTGGATCTAGGGTCTCCTCCTGGGTGCGTATGGGGAAGCCCTTAATGACATTGATGTTTACCTTGAGCCCTTAATCAAAGACTTGAAGGAGTTATGGACAGAAGGTGTCGATGTTTTTGAGTCTTTTAAGAATGAGGTGTTTAAAATGTGAGCCATGATATTTTGTACTATAATCGTCTTCCCAGCATATGGGAACTTGTCAGGGTATAGTGTAAAAGGCCATAAAGCATGTCCAATTTGTGAAGAACACACATGCTACCATCAACTTCAACATGGAAGAAAGACGGTTTATCTAGGACATAGGAGATTTCTTAGATTGATGAGATGCTTTCTTCGCTAAAGCAATCAATTAAACCAGAACCGACTAATAATGCAATATAGTGGCAACCTAGGTCATTCTCCCTAGGAGCAAGCTTTGGGTTTTTCTTTAGGTTGAATTTAGGTGATAAAAATGCAATGGAATGAACCTAACTAAAATGCAAGACACTACTACCTAGATGCAAATAACTAACTAAATGTAAGATGAAAATTGACTCTAAGACCTATATGAAAAGGAAACTAATCTATATGAATTTGAATGCAATTTTTGGGGGGTTTTGTTACGAGAGAATAATTAAAATCCTAAGAAAAAGATTGATCAAAAGCAAATCAAACAACAAAGATCTAGTTCAGTTATGATGATGAAGGGGACAACTTAGGATTCACATGGAGTAAACTTTCTTAACCCAAATCAATTAACTAGACTAAAGGAAGATTAATGAAAATTGGAATTAATGAAATTAATTACCTAACCGAAACATGGGAAACCCTCAAGTTCAATAACACTTATTCCACTAGAAAACTCATAGTGAAATAAGTGGTGGCTAATTAAACTCATTAAGAACCAATCACAGTTAATTTCTAAATAATTTTGGAATCTTGTTTACAATTATCCAATTAAACAACTAGACAATTTATCAACTCAATTAAACAATTAAATCGATAAACCCAATTGACAATTAAATTAATAACGAAAACTCAATTATTAATTCAATTGACAATCCAAAGTTGCAAACAAAAATCCAGTAATTGTCTCAAGCACAATTCAAATTATCAATCCACTTCAAAAGAAATAAGTTTACAATCTAAAACTAGATTGTTCTCAATTAACACAACTTGAAACCCTTTAAAACTAAAGAACCTTAAGTTTGAATTAAGAAGATAAAAAGAACAACACTCCCTTGTGGTCTTCAAGTGTAAGTTCTTAGGCTCTAGCTTCCTCCATGCTCCTCCCAAGTTGCCTCCCAAAAGAGCTTAAGCTTCCATGAATTTAGGTTCTCCTCCAAACTCCAAGCAACTCCTCATGAACATGGTTGAACGAAGATGAATTGATGGGTGAATAAAAGGGATTGGATGGTGGTGTTGATGTGAGTGGGTCCCGCGACTTGATTGAAGAATGGATGAGTCGATGAATGGATTCAAACCTCCAGTGCGTATTGTGTTGCGGATGCGTCGATTTTCTTCGGCTGCCTCTCAACGTGAATCTGTCCTCTATGAGTGTGTGCGTCTAGGTTATTTAATGGGAAGGAATGGGTAACAATTTGAGTCTAATAAAATTTAGGAATTCCAATACAATTTCACCATTAGATTTCCTTTCGGCATCCGAGGTTAATTCTGCATCGTAGGATCTTCTAATATGCTTTTCCTTGTCCTGCAAGAATTAAATCAAATCATGATTTATCATATATTTAGAAGTAGTAGTCAATCACAAGATATAAATCAGAATATTAATAATTTAAGCCCAATAATCTCACAACTAATTTTGATTTATATTATTTCCTAAAATTGGCTAACAATCCAAATATTACATTATAATTCCAAATTAGCCTAAAATAGTCCCCAAAATAAATGAATAAAGTGGGATAAAATATATGAAAATTGGGATTTATCAACGGGGCCACCCATATCATCGATTAAAGAAAGCCTTTTTTGGTGGCCAAGAGTATGAAGATGCTCTGGTGGCATTAACTGGGGAGCAAGTTTATGACAAGGTGAAAAATATCAGTGTCATCTTCGGTAAGACTGGAAAGAGTAGAAAATAAACAAATATATGGAAAAAGAGATCTGTATTCTTCGATCTTCCATATTGGCACAATCGTGATGTGAGACACTGTATTGATGTCATGCATGTGGAGAAAAATGTATGTGATAGTATTGTCGGCACGCTTCTCAACATACAAGGTAGTTCCAAGGATAGTGTGAAGGCAAGATTGGATTTGCAAGCAATGGGAATATGCGAAGACTTACATCCAAGGGCATATGATAAGAGAACTTATTGTCCCTTGACTTCTCATACTTTGTCTAAGGATGAGAAACGAAGTTTTTGTCAGTGTTTACATGGGACAAAAGTTCCCTCAGGGTATTCTTCAAATTTTAAAAGGCTTGTATCGATGAAAGACTTGAAATTAGTAGGCCAAAAGTCTCATGATTGTGATGTCTTAATGCAACCACTACTCCCAGTAGCTATTCGAGGCATTGCTGAATATGATCTTCAACAAATTTTGACTAGACTTTGTTTCTTCTTCAATGCGCTTTGTAGTAAAGTTTCCAAGATTGAAAAGTTGGATGAATTGGAGAATGAAGGATATCTTATCTTGTGCCAGCTTGAGAAGCTTTTTGTTCCTACATTTTTTGACATCATGGTTCATCTAATTGTTCATCTAGAATGCATACCAGCCAGAAGCATCAATTGTTCATAAATATGTTTCTAAAGAAGCCATGGAATTTTGTCAAAATTATTTGGCCTACATAAGACATATTGGGCTTCCTAAACGTCAGCATGCTGAAGGGGGTAGACGAGGGGCTTCAGTAAAGGGTGTGGATCCTGATGAATTGTCACAAGTCCACTTGTACATCTTCAATAATGTTGATGAAGTTCAAGCCAGCATAGAAGCACATAAAGAAGCTATAAGGAAAGAAAATCATCAAATGAATGAACAAAGGTTGGTTAGGGAGATAACAGAACTTTTGCAAACTGGTTCAAACAAAAGGTCGAGGGACAGGAATGTGTTTCTCATACAATCAAATGGTTAGCACGTTGTCCTAAGGTTGATATCATAAGTTGGAATTCGTATGTGATCAATGGTTATACATTTTACACAAAGTCCTTAGATGATAGGAGCACCGTCCAGAACAATTGTATTGTGTTAGAGGCTTAATCTATGCACTTCTCTAAATCGAAAGAGAATAGGCCTAAATTGGCAGTCATGCCTTATTATAGGGTTATTGAAGAGATTTGGGAGGTGGACTATGTTAAAATTAGATTTCCCATTTTCAAATGCAAGTGGGTTAATGTCAATAATGATGTTCGGATCGATCGGCTAGGATTTACATTATTCGATATCAATAGTAAAAGTTTTGGAAATGAACCTTTTATTATGGCAGACCAGGCGAAACAAGTGTTCCATATCACCGATTAGGAAAATAAAATGTAGTCTATAGCTCTCCAAGGAAAAAGAGTCATTGATATTGATGATGAAATTCATTCCAGTTATGGTCTTCCTAAGACTACTCCTTTTTCAAGGGGTCTACCGGACATGAATGAAAAAGATGAAGTGGATAATGTGTTGGAAATTATGCCCTAGGGGCAAGACATTGTACTTTAGACATTTATGTTATTTAAAGTATTATCTTTTTGTTATCATTTTGTTTGCATGTTTACATTGATAACAGTATCCCTGGATATATCAAATAGATTATCCTAAATGTCCCTGGTCGGTCATCTACGCGGGAGCGAAGATGAGATAAGACCAGTGTGACTTTGATGAGGTATGAAGATACGAATCAAAGTCATAGGCACTGTAAGAGTACAAGGTGCTGGACCGACCCACTAGGAGAAAGCTGCATGGAATAAGTCATAAGCTTTTCTCATGTATAACCGCGTCACAACGCCCTTTGACCTGAGATAATCATGGATTCCTACATGATGAGTCGCTGGTCTTTGACCTAGTCAAGAGTCACCTTTGACCGGGTGATGATAAATGCTTGGATCGGGATCAGTGGTTTTCATGCAGAGGAATGTGAATGGTCAAGATGGAATTTGTCCCTCACATTTGTAGAGAGATAATACTGGGCCCCTCGATGAGTGAGTCTGAGAAATGTATGGCCATACTACGATGGAAAGGAGTTTCCATCTCAATTGTTAGACTACTCAAGAATCGAGAAAGTGATGGTCAAGAACAAGAAGTTGACTTTCTCCATGCCTCATCCTTGACCAAATTATCGCGTGACAAAAGGGACGTGACATGGTTATACGATAGGTTATATTGCATCAACGATCCCCATATGAATTGGGTAGTCGCAATGTCTTGCTAGAGGCCGCTTGCGACTTGTGGGCTGATACAGTATTGGCTCGCTGCCAATCTCATGTGGGCCTACAGGGTCGCACACAAGAATGGTCCAACACGAGCAAGAGTGTCCAGATTCATTGAATCTTAAATGTGTTTAAGATTTAATGAATACTTATTTAATCTAGGATGTGTGTGTGTGTACTAATAAATTCGAAAATAATAATGATATTATTTATTGATAATAATATTATTATATAAAGTATTTAATTTATTTGATAAATTAAATAACTATAATAAATTGAGATATTGTATCTCAGATTTAATTTTCGAATAAAGATATTGCATATCAGATTTAATTTGAACTGAGATATCGGATCTCATTTTAAATTAAATATAAGCATATCATATCTTGATTTAATTTATAAATATAAATTAAATCTGAAGGCCTATTAATTCGGATCAAGTAGTTAGATTAGATCTGTTTGACAGATTTTATTAATATTATTTAATCCAAATTCGAAATTAATTAATTTAATTTTGAATATTTTAATACGACATATTAGGGTTTTAGAAACCCTATAACAGATGCTGATCTAGTCGTATTAAACCACGGATGAATTAGACGGCCGCGAAACACAAAAACCCGAAAGAGAGGGGCGCAAGAACAAGAAGGCGCTAGCACGCTGCCGTCTGTGTTGGAGGCCATTCGTGTGGATACCGGTAGAGGGAGAGGACACGCGAAGTCTGCTCCTGTCTGATCAAAGAAGAAGGCGTTAGCCCACTTGATCAAGAAGCACGAAAAAGGATGCCTCCTCGTTCGACGCGTACGACGTCTGCGGAGCTCGAGGTTCCAGGCGCAAACGCCAACGGAACGTTGAACCCTCCGCATAGGTATGATTTGGAAACCCTAAATCCAGATTTAAATGCTATTGAGCGATCCGCCTAAGGGATTCGTTAAAAAAATTTTATTCCGCTGCGTGTACGGATCCCAACATAATGAACCCGGCATAAAAAATGATCATCAAGAAGGGATATGGGAGGATATCCCTTTATAAAAGAATCAATTCATAAGGTAATATTCATATGCAGAATTCTTTGAAAACTTTAAGGTTTTAACTATATTCCTTCTATGTTCTTAAACAATGCCGCTGACTGTGAAGCTTTTGTTCTTGTTTTATTTTTGTGGCAAGATCCGATCGAAAGGGGCATGTTATAAAAGAGGATTTTACGTTCTTGGGTGAGAATCAGATGAAGGCTTGGTGAATATTATATTGGGCATGTATGTTGATCTACATGATGTATTTGTAACTCATTGTATTTTTAAGTTATCTTATTGTATATATTCATTTAGGTGTTATATTGTCATCATAGTATAATCATTAAGAGACCACATATATAACTCATGGTGAATAATATTTGTATTATTTTCCCAATTCATTTTATTCATAATGGAGTGTTTATAGCTTGTAGCTTAAAGAGGAAAACAAAAAGAGGAAAATCTCTCATGTGCCAAGCAAAAGACTCTTGAAGTCTATACCCCTTGAGAGAGCTTTGCAGAAACCCATGGAAAGACATATGAAGAACCAATGGGTAAGCAAAGGCAATACTCCAAGTACCTAAGGTAAATGTATACAATGGTAAAACCTCCTATGTTATCATTTGAAATATTCATTGAGGTTTTATATTCTGTAACCTTAGGAATGAACATTGCAAACTAATTTTAAAATTGAGCCCTCACATCCTGATTTATTTTTCAAAGGGATTGCAGTGTTAAATAACTTAATTTTTTATGCATACATGATGATTTGAAAAGAAAGTATCTATTTTATGCATAAAATCATGTTTAGTTCATTATGCTCAATTATGTTGAATTGATCATATTCATAAGAGCATGCAAATTTTGGTTCCTACAAACTAACATTGATTGGATCCAAGTAAGGTTGGATACCAAGAAAGAAAAAGACTTATATGGCTTTGTAGGAGGAGAAAAAGCTTCTCAAGAATGCAACATAGAGAAATAATCCAAGTCTTGAGGAAGCTAAACAGGCTATGTTGGATGTTGATGGTGAACATTGGAAAAGGAGTTATCCACATCAATCCATCTCAACCAAGCAATCTTCCACAAGGACAAGAGAAAATACGGTGATATCTAATCCTTACCCCATATTGTGATTATATGAAATTCATATTTGGGTAATGAATACTTGTCCATATTGAATTAGCAATCAATCATTTATGACCTTGAAAATGTTTCTAGATTGCTAAATGGACTATAAGTGAATTTGTGCATAACTTTCTGAGTTTATGTCTTTGAAATGCACAATTCTAATTTCTGTTTGAATTTCAATTAACCTTGTTTTATAAAGATACATGCAAACATTTTGAAAAGTATTCATACTTTGAAAGCATTTTATAGATTTGAAAAATACCTTGATTACTTTCAAATGATGTTTTCAAAATGGGAAGTTAATGTTGTATACTGAATATTGGATATGCTTCAAATCTGTTTTGTAGAATTTTCCCCATGAGTCACATATTGATCTTTGATGTTCAATGTGTTGCTTGAGTGAGTGTGTTATGCCTACTGCATAAATTCTCATTGGCCAAGTTATTCCAATTTTTATAAATGTTCATTAGTGCATTAAATAATAATGTATTAACCACTAATGGAATAACTCACTAGGATGATGTTATGGAACTCTAGTCATTTGGACTAATGAGTATGTGTTTTACCTTTCATGATTCCTAGTAGTCATCTTGTTACTCAATCACATAAACTTTGTTGGTTATCCATTTTTGAGTAACTATAGTTCTTGCCTTGATATATTTCAATACTCTATTCAAAGAGGCAAGATTATTTCTTGGTCAATAGCAAGTCATTGTGCTTGTAAATTTATGTTGTGCTAAGCATGGTTGTTTAATGGATGTTCTTCTTCATGACTTTTGCTTCTGAGAAAATTCTTCTACTTGTTGATCTCAATGTTTAACATGTTCTTCAAAATTGAAGCATTCTGAAAAATATTAAATTCCACCTTGTTTAGAGAGAGCATTGATCTTAAATATGTTTTCAAAAATGTTGTTAATGATTCAACTAAAAATATTGTTATCTTGGTTA
Source organism: Acacia pycnantha (assembly GCA_025563575.1). Classification (NCBI taxonomy): domain Eukaryota; kingdom Viridiplantae; phylum Streptophyta; class Magnoliopsida; order Fabales; family Fabaceae; genus Acacia; species Acacia pycnantha. The sequence continues at coordinate 1,177,856 of JAMWYP010000248.1, forward strand.
AAGTTGAATGAAACTTCTGGTTTAAGTATTTACTGATATGACTCGAGTCAACTTGCATGACTCCAGTCATCTTATCAGCTTTTCGTCTCTGTTTGCGAAAAACACAATTATGACTCCAGTCATCCAAAATGACTCGAGTTGTCTCAGTTGGATTTAAGAACATGACTCCAGTCAAGTAACATGACTCGAGTCAAAGCTTGCGAACTTCTTCTCTGTTTGAAAAATTCACATTTTTGACTCCAGTCAAGAGATATGACTCCAGTCAACATTTTTGAACTTCTTCTCTGTTTGCGAAAATCGCATTTATGACTCCAGTCAAGTAGAGATGACTCCAGTCATCATTTTCTAAATTTGTCTCTGTTCCAAAAAATCTTAAATATGACTCCAGTCATCCTAATATGACTCCAGTCAACATTTTGAAAATTCTTCTCTGCATGAATAAATAGAACTATGACTCCAGTCATCCTAATATGACTCCAGTCATCATAGTTGAATTTAAGAATATGACTCCAGTCAAGTGATGATGACTCAGTCAAAATATTTATAAATGATTTTTTCAAAAAATTGCATCGATAACTCAGTCATAGAGATATGACTCCAGTTAAGTTTTTACATAAACTTTTTATTGATTCAAATATATATAGCTTAACTCGAGTGCATATTTTGAATGTTATTTTTCAAAATGCATTATTATCAATGACATCCTTCCTACTTAAAGTGTACTTCCAAATTATCATTGAGAAATAATATTCTTGGCATCATTTAATTATTACCCTTTTGATTCATTGGATTGAATTTACTTGATTGGGTAAAATTATGTGAAAATGAGCAATTCATGTATTAAATATTTGATCATTCCTTTTGCTTTTGAAACTCTATTGCAATTCTGTAATATTTTGAATACTCTAAGTTATGAAGTATGGTTTATGCTTCATAGTTTGGTATATGCAGTGTATATACCTATTGTTTTCATCTAATTCTGCTGCTAACTCTGATTATGCTTCAATTATCAATGTCAGATTCTGTTTCTGATGTTAATTCTGATTCTGACTTCTACTCCAATTTGGATTTCTGTTATCTAATCATCATGACTAATTCTAATTGTTGTATTAACATGAAATTACCAAATGAACCATCATGAAGTGCTTATGATTTAAATAGAAATAAATTGAGATGAATCAAATCCTTTTCAAAGAAACTCAGTCTTTGCAGAAGTTTTGGCCAAACTAGTTTTCATTGATTTCAAATGATCAAATCCCTATTCTTTGAAAACAGTTAATTGTTTGCAAGTGTTATATGCTCTTTGCTCAAGGTTCATATGATTTAATTGTATACAAGCATAAGAGTTGTTTTGTCTAATCTTATGTGGACCTAAGAATCATTGGGTACCAAAGAACATATATTTGCAGGAGTTGACCAATATGTTGTATTGTCGGACAAAGAACATAGGCAAACAAAATAAAGCATATCAGTACCTATGTCTGCAAATTATGTGGCATCCCATCACTACCAAGAGGTTTAGACCAAGATGATAAGGAGCATACCAGATTGATGAGAAGCTATGAGCAAGAACCAATTTTGGGATCCTATTCAAAGCTCATTTCTGCTTCTAAGATGCATTAAGAGCATATGGTTACAGAGACTCATTCTCCTAAAGCTCATTCACATCTAGAGATCCTCAATATTGATCATATCAATGTACAAAGGATTGTAACTCAAGTGATTAAGATATTACTTGAGTGGTGTATTGTATTTTGAAATAATATATCATAATCATGCTTGGCTAACTTGTTTTCATTCATTCTATTTTATTTCAAGAAGTTTAATCCAAGCAAACTCATTTTGAAAATGCTCCCTATGCTTTAGACATTTTTATCATCTTGAAAAGCATAAGTAATTTCTGCATACCAATTTTTAAATCCATCCAAGTGAACTTGAAAGTTCTCAATTCTGAGATACCTTGTTGTGTTCTTTGGAGTATGGATAACTTCAAACCTCATAACATTTGGTGTCACAGAATTATTTGGTATCTTTAAAGGGAGATTTATGTTCTTAACTTATGCATTCATTAAGGGGGAGCTTCACATTCTCATATGTTTTCTATCTTAAAAGCTCATCTCCTTTATTTGAAGAAAATAATTTCTAAATTTGCTTATCTGTATTCATTATATTAGTTTTGATGATGACTTATTATCATATTTTCCCTTCATTATCCTTATTTGAAAATATCATATAGAAAGGGACTTTTTGATATCATGTTGCACTAACAAATCTCTTTTGCAAAGAATTTTTTACAATTATGTGGTAGGAGAATCTGTTATGTGCTAGGACATTCCTCAACATACTACAAGGAAGAACTATTACTTTGAGGAAAGATGCCTTGACGCTTTATCACATTGAAGCTACACTAAGATCTAAAAAGAAGACTTGTTGGAGTGAACTGAGACATGTTATGCAGAAAACAATGGAAGCTGAAGTATTGATCACATTCATTCATATGAGATATGCTTCAAGAACCCAGTACATCCGTTTCCACATCTCAAAGGATATTCATAATCCTTCCATTGAGCATATTTCAGATGATCTCACACGACAAGAAGAAAGCAAGCAAATGGACTTCATTGATCATTCATCAATTTGCAAAACCTACATGAGCATTTCTGAACTTTATCCTTTTATATTCAGTAAATTATGCAAATGTTTTGAAAACCTCTTGAAACTCTTTCAAACTTGTTTTCAGAAAAACATTCCTAATTGCATCATTTTAAGAATGAAAACAATTTCAAATTGGGGAGAGAAAATCAATTCTTTGACTCATTCTAATTTGCTTTCATATTTGACTCTCTACAAGCATCTCTTCTTTAAACACAACTTTTTGCTAATGACAAATCAGGGGGAGAGAATGGCAAGAAAAATATCTTTGGGTTTATTAGTTTTTCATATTCATACATATTTTTCTTTAAGTATTTGCCATCATCAAAAAGGGGGAGAATGTTAGATATGATTAGTTTTGATGATGTCTTATATAGATGTCATTCTTAAGAGCAAAAAGTTTGTATACTACATTTATCTTCTACTTTGATTAATTTTTATATATAATGTAGATGCAAAGTTTAATAATGAAGAATGATCAAGAAAGGAGACTAACGAAAGAGGGATCTGCACTATATGTTATACTAGAAGTCTTTATGATCAAACAGAAGTTGGAATGAAGTTTTATCATATTTGAGAAATAGTGGAGTATACCTGAATAGTGTTTGTTGAGAATGATGAGTTCAAGATCAAGAAGAAGAGAAGAAGAAAGAGAAAGAGTTGAGTTATGGAGAATGTTCAAGAGATGAAGAAAAGAAGGAAGAACTTGTTGAATGGAATGAGAACATCTTTATTCAAGTTCCTAGATTGATGTTAGAAGTCTCCAAGATCATATGGAAGTTGGAATGGATCAATTCAGAGTTAAAATCAGCAAAAGATCAGTTCCAGGATGATGTAACTCGAGTCATGGAGTTGCAACTCGAGTTAACCACTTCGCTACAGTGTTTTGGTGATTTTGGTGATCTGGGATGATTTGACTCGAGTCAAGCTATCATTAACTCGAGTCAAGAAATGTTCTTTTCGTCTCTGGATAGGTTTGACTCGAGTCATACACCCATAACTCGAGTCAAGGTGTGTATCAGCAACTCTGCTGAGCTCAGTTTCGCGTATTCAGCTGGCGACCTCTGGTAATTCAACAATATATCCCAAACCAGAAGTCCAATTGAGATGAAATTAATTTTGTTTTAAACTAGACTTCAAAAAGGTCCTATTCGCACAATACTCAAGTCCAAAGGAGTTCAGATGAAGGAGATATGAATTATTGAAGTTGACAGTATGATTTCCGCCACTCCACAGACCAAGCTTCAATGTTTTGTGTGTATATCACAAACTACAAATCCAATTGAGCTGAAATCAGTTTCATATGAAAATAGACTCAAAGGGCTTTCCATCAAGACTTGAACCAGACAAAAAGGAGTTCATACCAGGGAGATATGGCCCTCGAAAATTGGATGTCAGTTCAAGATATGCAAGAACGCTGGAAACTGATATTATCTAAATCTCAGATTTCGATTCTGGCATTTAATATTATTAATGATGATCTTTAATGACCTGTTTCTAACCGTTTTACTCATAGTTTTTCAAATATTCAAGTTATAATACAGGATCATCATGGGTCACTCAAGATTCTAATCTCCATTTGAAAACGAAGCAAATCGGGTAACTTGCTGAAAAGTGGAAAATGATCTTCCAACGGTCAGTAAGCATGAGTCACAACTTGTTAGAGCTATATCCGGCAAAACCGCATCATGGGCAAGGACTAAGGACATCTCCAATGCTCCAACGTTCCAACGGGAGGATTTCCAATCAATAGCAATTATACAGCAATGAACAAATAAGGAATGGGCGTGGTTTGAATTCAAATTCTAATGCTTCCTCAACGGTCATCTCATCCCAAACAATATAAATACATGAAGACTTGACCAACTAAGATACAGATGCAAGAAGCAGAAATGAAAAGCACTTGAGCTGTTTATTCATTCTTTCAGTTTTCTTTCTGTACAGTATATTTGATACTTAGAGCTTCAGTGTTTATCATTTATCTACTCAGTGAGGAGTTTAAACACTATTTGATTATCTAAACATCTGTAAATCTTATGGTTGTGGAACCTTAAGTAAGGGAGTACAATTACAACTTGTAAGGGGGAGTGAGTCCGAGTGAAGGATCAACTTACAGAGTGTGTAATTGTGATTGTAAGTCCCGGAGTGTTTCTGGGTGAGTGAAATCCCAGAGTGTTTCTGGGTAAGATAGTGAAATCCCGGAGTGTTTCTGGGGACTGGACGTAGGTCAAGATTTGGACCGAACCAGTATAAGTTCTCTGTGTCAATCTCCTCTTCTCTATCTCTACCTTGCATTGATTTATCTGTTGTGTGGGTGACTAAGCAATTAGCGAAAGAATTTTGTAATCATCTATTCACCCCCCCTCTAGGTGATATTTCACCCTTCATTGTAAACTTGACCAAACTCATGTTTAGTTTTCCAAACTCAAGTTTGTACCTGGCCGAGAATCTTAGTGCTTTTTCATCTTAAGCAAACTCCAGTTTGATATGCCAAACTCGAGTTTGCACTTGGCCAAAAGTTTTCAAAGTTTTCCATATTTTGGGAAAACTCAAGTTTAGTCTTGACAGAGAGTTTTCAAAGTTTCCTAACTTTAGCAAACTCGAGTTTGGATTTGCAAACTCAAGTTTGTTCTTGGCAAAGAGTTTTCAAGATTTTTTCATCTTTGAAGGAAACTCAAGTTTGATTGAGCAAACTCGAGTTTGTGTCAAGCAAAGAGCTTCTCACTATTTTTATCATTTGAAAACTCGAGTTTACTTTTGAAAACTCTAGTTTTGAGCTTTGTGGACTTAAACATATTTTCTCTTCAAAAGTCCCAAACTTGAGTTTGTCACTTATTAACTCGAGTTTGCTCATATTCTCAAGATGCCCTTCAAAGCTCAAATCACGACATTCTTCTCTGAAAGAAGCAAACTCGAGTTTCAATTTATAAACTCGAGTTTAGTTCATGAAGAAAAGTTGCAAACTCCAGTTTGCTTAAACAAACTCGAGTTTGTGTCGCCCTGTTTAAAAATCAAATTGCTCGAATTTGTGAAATCTTCATGTTTGATCTAGATACTTCTTATCAGCACTCATTACTATTCTTAACTATGTTTAATCAGTTTGTTGATGAGTTTCAGATGATTTATAGAGTATTAAATAAAGATTTAGTTTAAAGCAAAAAGGTGATGTCATTGCATTAAATGCACAGTCCAAAAAACATTGCATCCTTTTGGAAAATCATTCTCTAAAATGTGCAAAGGATTAAATGTCATCCTTCCCTCTTTGGAAACATTCATCTCCAACGGATTTATTACAAGGGAAGTCAGCCAAAACATCTGTCTACCTAGATCAACTGAAGACTAGAGAGAGAAGTGACCATATTGCATCTAATAGCTAGATTAATGTCTCCAACGGTTTTTTTCATTCCAACAGTCATTTAATACTTCCTTCATATATAAGCGAAAGCATTCAAGTCTCAAAAACTACCAGAATACAAGAAAATGAAAAGCATTCAAGTTTCAGTTACTCTTACAGTTTTCTACCTCTTGTAAAGTATATTTTGATACATTTGTACTTCAGTGATTATTTCATATTCTCTTTGAGAGAGTTCATTTATTGAAATCATTTATTGTAAGAATCTCAAGTCGTGGGACTTGGAGATTGGGATTATTAGTTTACAACTTGTAAGGGGGAGTATATCTTAATGAGAGGATAACTTTCGAGTGTAGAGTGTGTAACTGATTTGAGAGATAGTGAAAATCCTAGAGTGTTTAGGGACTGGACGTAGGTCAAGGATTTAGACCGAACCAATATAAACCTCCTTGTGTCAAGCTTCTCTTTTTCTCCTCTATTCTACTCTGTTTTCGTTGCTTATTAACAGATTATTTTAAAAGAATTATTAAAATCCCCAATTCACCCCCCTCCTAGTGATTTGCTCCATTTACAACCTCCACTTGAGAGCTTGCACTAGAAATCCCTTCTTTAGAGATTAGCACAAGACAACCCTATAGTGTAGCTCGATATTGATATAGAGCCTCAAGTGTCCTAGATTTACCAATACACTTTTATCATAACCAATCTAATCACTCTTAAGTGAGCATAAAACTCAAATTGCCTTTCTCGTATGTATAGTGTCTACACTTATGAAATTACATAAGGATATCATAAGGGACCAGTCTCAAACACCAGCAGAGTTATGTATGTTCTAGGCAATCTTCCTTTCGCCCATATATCACTTTGATATGAGTCAACCGCTTTCCTAACATGATACCTTGAGACCGCATCAAACATGATCATAGGACAAAATGCTAAAGTAGCAAACACTGAAATATATCTCCAAGATAGTGTCAAAGTCAAAGGAAATCATTGAAAGGGTTAACCTTTGTGGGACTCAAAGCAATGAAGCAAGGATCCATTCACTTGCTTCCTATATGCAGTTCTTTAGTACATGTGGTATGAATTGCATGCTAAGGTGTTGCTCTTATACTATAAGAGCGTATGTTTCTTTGACTTCATCATTAGCATATACAAACTTAAGTCTAGACTCTCACAGTATCTAAACCCAAATTCTTCAACTTCACCCAAATTACATGACGTTAATTTTGAAGAATTTGTTGTTTGGCTGTAGGTGTCATGACGTGGGTTTCCATAATTTGATCCATATTTACAATCATGGATCTCATCTCGACTTACTGCACTTTAAGTCGAAGTGATACATAGTTTGTATTTCTTCTATACCATACCAGTGCTCTCGCTACTTTAGTGGTGAAACAATTGTTTCATCTTTACACACTCCTCCTTAGTGTCAAAAGCGGCCGCTCGTATGAGAAAGTCGACCTTACTAACCTGTACGACATACTAAATGTTGTATACTTGCATACACATTTATCACTACTTTAAAAAGTAGATTTAACGACACCAATTAACGTCTATTATTTGAAAACAGAAGTAGAAAAAGAGGCAGTGACATTTTTGAAATTTTGTCTTAACATTCAATGATTGGTTTTTTAAAAACAATTGTTACAAGTTTATATTCAACAACTGTTCCCAAAAATAGGCGTTGAAATTTAAGCCCATTTTTTAAAAAAAAAATAGTTACTATGACTAGTTTCTAAAAACAGTTGTTGAAAGTTCAAATTCAACGATAGGTTTTATTAACCCAATCGTTGAAACTCAATTTTTTTATTTGGGATACCATAACTGTTAAAAAAAAATTGTTGTGGAAAATGTCAACAAGCTAGTGTCTTGGCACAATTGGCGTGAGCATTTGCTAACTATTTTTGAAGTTTTGGGTTCAAGCCTCCCTGACCTCGTATTATTTTTTTTTCCAGTCACATTAACTAAAGATAGATGACTAATAAATAAAAAACAATCGTGGAACATTTCAACAAGCTAGTGCCTTGGTGCAGTTGGTGTGAGCTTTTGCCAAGTATTCCTAAGGTTGAGGGTTCGAGCCTCCCTAACCTCGTATGATTCTTTTTTCTTTCCATTCAAAACAACTAAGATGGGCGACTATTTAATAAAAAAAAGTTGTTTTCTTTTCATTCAAAACAACTAAGATGGACGACTGTTTAATAAAAAGAAGTTGTTGAACCTTAACATGATGGTATCTTGGCGCAGTTAGCTTAAGATTTTGCCAAGTTTTCCCAAGGTCAAGAGTCCGAGCCTCCTTGAACTCGTATGTGTGTGTGTATTTTAAATCACAATGATTGAATGGATAATTGTTTGATAAAAAATAGTTATGCATTGTTATCTTGGCACTGTTGGCCTGAGCCTATGCCAAGTTTTCCTTAGGTCGAGGGTTCAAGCCTCTCGGAGCTCGTCTCTTTTTTTTTTTTAGTTACAATGGCTGGTTTGCCAAAACTAGTCATTGAAACTTGAATATCGATGACTGGTTTTGTCAAACCAGTCGTTATAATCAAGAAATTTTATATCCTTGATTATGGGGAAACCAAAATGCCATCATGTCTAATATTCTCTTTCTTTCTTTCTTTTCAAATTATGGAATACACAAAGAAAGGGTGTTCATACATGAAGGCAGTTGACTGGTTTTTAATGAATCAACTATGTAAAATTACAATATTACTCCACTACTGTAAATATGAACAAAAGGCTTATTAATCATATGTAAAGATATCAATCTCCTTCTTTACCTTATTGAATAGTGAGAAAATTTAACCTAAAAAAAGCCTGATCAAATAATTATTGACAGGAATTATTCAGTTTGTGACAATGCCTCCTTTAGACAAGTATCAATAGAAATGTTAGTTTAGATCATATAAACATAAGATTTTAGTTCATTTTATTGCCTAAATTTAAAATATCTTTTCATATTCTTACTAATAATTGCACATATATTACATATGTGAAGGGGTCTAAATTAAGCTAGTTTCTTGGTGCAGTTAGCGTGAACCATTGTCAAGTATTCCTAAGGTTGAGGGTTCGAACCTCCCTAACCTTGTATCATTCTTTTTTATTTTCATTCACAACATGTTATTTAGGATATTTTTATGATATGAGAGTATATTTTTAAGTATTAGACATATATTATTCAATAATAACTCAAATTTTTCAAATGAAATTATAGAAAGCAAAAAGGCACCAAATTCGTAAATGAAAAACAAAAACAAAAAATTCAAAATTCAAAAGGTAATTTTTTTAAGGGATAAGTATCTTTTTTGCCCCAAAAGTTTTGGTTGAGGAGCACTGGGTAGAAGGAAGTTTTTTTTAGAGCAAAATTGCCTGGAAGTTAACAAAACATAGCAATTTTGCCCTCCGTTAATTTTGACCGTTAAGTTTAATTGATGTCCACATGTAGCAAGCCACCTCATCAATCAAAATAGAGTTAAGTTTCATTTTTGCCCCGGAAGTTTTCGCTGAGGGGCAATTTTGCCCCTGAAGTTTACAAAACGTAGCAATTTTGCCCTTCTGTCCCCCAATATTAAATTTGACTATTAAATCAGTCAAAGAACACACATGTCATGCCACCTCATCATCCACAACACTTAGCCCAATATGATTTCTTGTTGAATGAATCATCAATATTGAGGGCATCACTTAGCCCAATACAACGAACATAAAGAAATAAAAATGAAAATCTATCAATTTTGTCTTGTTGAAGGAATCATCAGTGTTAAGGGAATTAAAGGGATAAACAAATTTAACAAGATCAGACTAAACAACATAGGAAATATCATCTACTTTGAGTTGTTGAAAGACGCAAAGCCAAGAACTGAGGGTGCAGAGGAAGAAGTCTACCATGATAAGGTTGAACTTGGAGTCAGAGAGGTTGATCCTTAAGACGTTGAGCTCAAGGCAGCCGGAATTTGTGAAGCTGAGTTGGTCAAAGGGACTTAAAGGTCTGTCACAAAACTCAGAGGAAGCATCACTTATGATCTAAGAAAATGAAACGCAAAATGAGAAATGAATTGTCCCAAAAATTGGTTCAGTAAGACAAATCAATAGTGATAGTATTTACCTTTGTATAGATTGATCTAGGCCACCATTCCTTAAAATTGTTGGAATTCACATTGGCCACTTGTCCTCTTTTGGCTAGTCTTGTATCCAGCATGGTCTGAATCTGAATAGCCACAAGATATTCAGGTTGTCCTTTGGGAAATCATAATCCAAGACTTTCTGTGTCGGCAAGGTATTTGAAGATCCTCTTCACATGTTCAGCATGAGACTCCTTTGGGGCTAATTGGTACCTTACACACATTCCCACACTGAATTAGATGTCAGGTCGGCTAGTGGTCAAGTATAGTAGAGACCCAATCATCCCTTTATACTTGGTAATATTGAAGTCCTTGCCATCCTCATCAGCATCCAAGGAAGTGGTTGAACTCATTGGAGTATCAGCTCCATTGCATTGGTCCATACCATACTTCTTCAGGAGATCCTTGAGATATTTGGTCTAAGATATGAAGATGCCATTCTTCTTTTGCTTGATTTGCAAACCAAGGAAGTAGTTCAACTCCCCCACCAAAGATATCTCAAACTCTCCCTGCATTGTCTTAGAAAAATCCGTATACAAAGCATCATTAGTAGCCCCAAATATAATATCATCAACATATATTTGAACAATTAACAAATCATTTCTCTTGCTACATTTAATAAAGAGAGTTGTATCTACTTTTCCTTTAACAAATCCTTGATCAAGAAGGAATTTGCTTAATCTTTCATACCAAGCTCTAGGAGCTTGCTTAAGACCATACAAAGCTTTCTTTAACCGAAATACATTATCCAAATGATGATTATCCTCAAATCTAGGAGGTTGTTCAACATAAACTTCCTCTTGGATGAAACCATTTAGAAATGTAGATTCATATCCATTTGATATACATTTTGAATCCCTTAATACAAGCAAATGCTAAAAGAACACATATAGCTTCCAATCTTGCCACTAGAGCATACTTTTCCTCATAATCAATTCCTTTTTCTTGATTGTGGATTCATCTCTTTTATTCTTGAATACCCATTTAGTGCTAATTGAAGATGGAATATCACCTAGAGGGGGGTGAATAGGTGATTATAAAAAATTTTCGTTCTAAATAATCTTACTACCAGAGACGCATGTTAAGACTCTAAGAGGTGTTGCTCGGGCAACACTTCACTCTTGCTCGAGCATGCTGCTCGGGCAATACGAAATTATACTCGAGCAAGTGCAGAGCAATTTCAAAAGAACTCAAGAACTTGGTAGCTTGCTTGAGCAATCTTCTACCTATGCTCGAGCTCTATGCTCGGGCAACATTTATCCTTGCTCGGGCATAGTCTTTATAAAATTTAGGAACTCACGATAATGCTTGAGCATCATTAATACTTCGCTCGGGCATAGTGTAAAAATTCCTTGATCTCTTAGCTTCAGGCCCGACTATGCTCGGGCTTCACTGGTGAATTGCTCGGGCATAGTTTACATACTCTTGTGTTTTATCCCGATGGTGCTCGGGCATTCCTTATTCCTACTTGAGCATGAATTACCATTAATTTTATTTTAACACTTTGAACTGATCATTTAATTTAATAGAATCTTAGTTTGTCATCATTAAAACATTTGAGAACTAATACTAATAACCAGATGGTGTTTAGGCCTAGGTACCAAGTCCCATACTTGATTTCTTTCAAACTGATGTAACTCCTCTTGCATTGTTATAACCCAATCATTGTTTGAAAGGGCTTTGTCAATCTTAGAGGGTTCAATCTCTAAAATGAAAGCAGAGAAAGTAACTTCATTTAAAGTACTTTTTATGATTCTCACTCCTTGATTTACATCACCTATCACTTGGTCCAGATGATGACTCCTACTGTATCTCCAAGATCTAGGTTGAGATTGATTTCCGTTTTCTCAAACATTTTTGCAATTGTTTTCAACTTCAGGTTCCTTTTCCAAATATTTTTTAGAGTTTTCAAAAATAGAAGAAGTTTTAGAAATAGATTGACTTTGAACAATAGGTTCATCATCATCCAAATACTTCTCAGTTTTGGCTTCACAAAATACAACATGCATAAACTCTTCTACAACATGAGTATGATTATTAAATACTCTATATGCCTTACTGAAAGTGGAGCTTAATCACCAAGAGGGGGGGTGAATTGGGGATTATAAAAACTTTTTCGGTTACTCTGTTTTTCGGATATAAAACAGGGATGAAAACAGAGTGAAGAGAAGAGTAGTAAGACACAAGGATTTATACTGGTTCGGTCTAACCTCTTGACCTACGTCTAGTCCCCAGACTCTCTGGGATTTCTCACTATAACAATTGATTACACACTCTGCAACTCAAGAGTAATTCTCTCACTAGAAATTACTCACCCTTACAAGCTGTAATCAATAACCCAATCTCCAAGTCCCCTTGACTTGAGATACTGTACAATAAATGATTTACAATCAAGAAACTCTCTCTAAGAGTAGATAAGATAAACACTGAAGTATGAATATATCAAAAGATTCTTTACAATAGAAAACTCAAAGAGTAGTTGAAACTTTAATGATTTTCGTTTTCTCACAGATTGGTTGTTGAGAGAAATTGAATGCATCTCTATTTATAGCTAGAGATCATTAAATGACCATTATAAATCCTAATGTGACCGTTGCCAACATTGGAGGATGATTAGTGAAAGTTTTGGTCTTCTTCTCTCTCTACTCTTTGGTTAATCCAGCTTTGCAGAGGTTCAGGGTTGACTTCCTGTCTTTTAATCCGTTGGAAGAGCAGATGCTGGATGAGGAAAGGAAACATTATTCCTTCAAAATGTGTGGAGAATGATTGTTCAGAAGCATGCAAGTTTTCTACCCTTTGCATTTAAGGTTCTGACTTTTACTTTATGCTTTATGCTAATTCTTCATTTAATCCTATCCAAATCATCTGAAACTCACTAACAAACTGGTTAAACATAGTTAGGAACAGTAATGAGTGATGATATAAAGTATTAGGATCAAATACAAAGATTTCGCAAATTCGTGTAACTTGAAATTTGAATTCAGCGATGTAAACTCGAGTTTGTTCTTTGAAACTCAATTTTTCATTCTTTCATTAAAAGTCTAAACTCGAGTTTCCAAAAGTTAACTCGAGTTTTCTCATTACAGAGAAGAATATCGCGATTTGGCATTTGGACAAGTTTTGTGAACAGTGCAAAACTCGAGTCATTAAGTGACTAACTCGAGTTTTGGACTTTTGATGAGAAATCATGTTTTAGTCCAAAAGCTCAAAACTGGAGTTTCCATAGTGTTCAAAATTGGCTGAACTCTTTGCTTGGTCTAAACTCGAGTTTCAAAAATGAAACTCGAGTTTCCATGATTCTTATAAAACAATGGAAACTTCTCTGTAAGGTCGAAACTCGAGTTTCCAAAACTAAACTCGAGTTTCCTCGTTTATGAGAAAACATTGAAAAGCTTTGTCAAAATGAACAATGGATTTTTCACAAGTTCAGAATCGAGCATTGTTCTTTGTATGATGTAAACTTGAGTTTCCAACAATGCTTGGAAACTTAGAAAACTCTTTGTGAACCCTAAACTCGAGTTTCCAAATAGAAACTGGAGTTTCGGTATGTTTGAAAAATTTGATAGCTCTCTATCTTGTCAAAACTCGAGTTTGTTAAATTAAACTCGAGTTTGCTTTGTCAGTGAAAAACTCAGAGGCTCTCTGTATGGTCAAAACTCGAGTTTTTATATCTAAACTCGAGTTTGCCTTTCATTGCAAAAACTTGAGCTCTTCTATGTCAAGTCCAAACTCGAGTTTCCAAAGTGAAACTCGAGTTTTTCCTTTGATAGTAAGTTTTTCAACTTACAAAGACAAACTTCCATCTGTGTTTACAATTGTCTGTTATCATCAAAACCAATTAGAGAACTAACACTTACTCCTATTAGAATAGACAATAAATATACGTTAATCTAACTTAGGATCAAACTTTCCGAAGTTCTCTTTACCATTATTATGCACAAAGCATTTGCAACCAAAGATGTGCAAATGTGCTAGGTTGGGCTTTCTTCCTTTGTACAACTCATAAGGAGTTTTGTCAAGCTTCTTTCGGAGGTATGCCCTATTTGAGATGTAGCAAACCGTACTCATGGCATCAGCTCAAAACACTTGGGAGGTTTGATTCTCGTTCAACATTGCACTTGCCATCTTAGTGAGAACCCGATTCCTTCTTTCCAACACTCCATTTTGTTAAGGGGTTATTGGGGCTTAGAAGTTGTAATCAATCCCTTGATCATCACAAAACTCTCCAAAAGCATGATTCTCGAACTCACTACCATGATAAGTACGAATTCCTGCAATAGAGAAACCTTTCTTGTTCTGGACCTTCTTGGCAAAAGCAAAGAACTAATCAAATGTTTCATCTTTAGAAGATAAGAATATAGTCCAAGCAAATGTAGAGAAATCATTAACTATGACCAAAGTGTATAAATTGCCACCAAGGCTTTTCACTCTAGCTGGTCTAACTAAATCCATATAAAGTAGTTGAAGTGGTCTATTAGTTGATATTTCACTTTTTGATTTGAAAGATGATTTCGTTTGTTTACCCTTTTGACAAGCATCACAAATCATGTCATTTTTAAAATGAAGTTTTCGTAAACCAATAACCAAATTCTTTTTCAGCAACTTGTCAAGTTGGAACATGTTGACATGAGCTAATTGCTTGTGCCACAACCAACTCTCATCCAAGTTATCTATAAAACAATTTTCAGAAATAGAGCTATCACTAGGAAGATTTAAGGTGTAACAATTACCTTCTCTAGGAGCCCTGAATAAGGCTTTAGACTTAATATTGTCCAAGGGTAGGTCATCCTTGCTAGCAATAAGACATTCCTCATAATCGAAGATAACCAATTTACCTTTGTCTGTTCTTTGACTCAGACTAAGGAGGTTGGGACATAGGCCTTCCACAAGATAGACATCTTTGATTTGTGGTCCATTGTTGCTTCCAACTTCACCAATTCCAGCAACCCTTCTGAATGGATTTCCACCAAATGTCACCTTGCCACATCCTTTGGCTTGATTGTAGCAAACTTGGATTGATCTCTTGCCATATGTCTAGAGCATCCACTGTCAATATACCACTTGTTGGATTTTGATGCTCTTAGAAAAACCTACAATTCACAAAAGATCATGTCTTAGGTACCCATCTTTTCTTGGGTCTTTTTGGGTTAGTTTGTTACTTAGGAACCTTATAAGATCCCTTAGGCACCCATCTATAGTTACCTACAAGTTTAACCTTTCTTTTCTTTTTATGAAAACAGGAAGAAGTAGTATGCCCTTTACGATTACAATAATTACAGTGAGCAAAAGGATTACAAGAATGAATTGATTTTCGAAAATAGTTCAGAAAAGTCTTTTCTCCAAATTTCTTCTTTCCCTTCTTTTTTTATCAAAATTAGGTTTGTAACAAATTCCTGATTTGTCATTTGTAAGCCTTTGTTGTTTCAAAATCACATTGAGCATTTCACTGCCTTAAGTGAACTTCTCATGTGTTTTAGTAAGATAAACATTTCTTTTCTCTAAAAAAACAACAATTTTCACAAACAGAAATTGGAGGAGAGACATCGTGAACTTCTTCTTCAAAAAATTTTATTTTTCTATTAGAAGAAAGAAGTTCTTTAGCCAATTTTCAAAACTCAGAATGAAGAGAGTTATCATTCAAGTATGTTAAACATAGCAAGCAAGTATAGCACTCAAACATATACATACAAGCAGCAATATCAAATACATGCAAGTAAGGTAAGCCCACTACCTTTCAAAGACTATTGTCCTTACTTGGGTTCCTCTTTCGTAAACCTTCAGGGTTGCTTGAAGTTCTTTCCATCACCTTTTGGCCCTAAGGGCATAACCATACCTTTAGAAGCAGGGAAATGAATGTTTATTTACCTTTTTAACCCTTATTTCATTAGGGTTTAATTAAGTAACTTAAACCTTGTTACGTTCAGTCTTTATCTTTGACTGTCCTTAAAAGTCCAGCAACTTCAACTATTTTTAATTAATTCCAAAAAAATCATTTTAATGTTCCGTCAACTCTCACATGTTCCCAGAGAAGTCTATTTTCATATAAAAGTAATTCCCAAAGTCCGAACATGCCACATTAATCCCAGAGTGTTCATTTGCATTCACTATGCAATTAAACTTCCAAAAACCATGACTTATCTTTAAAAATTCACATTTGGAGTTCTAGATGTCCAATTTAGGTGGTTCAAAAACCTATGAACTCCTTATTAATTATAGTTTATTGGAAAATTAATAACAATATTTAATCACACTTTAATAAATCCCAGTTTCCAAAAACGTCCAGACTATCCAGATTTGTTTCCAAAACTCAGGGTCATTGTGTACAATTTATTTCTCTCTAACCAGAGCTTAGAAAAATAAAAAATACCCACCATTTTAAATATATGAATGTATAATATCTCCTGGAATATTTTAATAATTTTTAAAGAACATTAACCCAGTCAAAACACACAGACAAGCAACAGACCTCAGGATTTCCAAAACTGATAGTTTTGACTTCCTTAATGAGCTTATTATTTTATGTACGAAAAAATCTTTAAAAATTTATTCACCAACATATTCCCACTCCATTTTCCATGAGGAACACGTTGGTTGTCTCATATTTCTCAAATTCCAACGTTTTCTTTGATTTACCACCGATTTCCAGATCTGGGTTCTTAATGAAATCTCAAAATTTCCAAGAGGAAGATGGAGATTCTTACCACAACTGTTGATCTAGCTCTTGTGGATTCTCCTACTTCACATTTTTCCTCTTCTTCCTTCAATCTAAACCCAGAAATCGCATGCATGTGAGTTATTCTCCATTAATCAAGACATGCATGAGAGTAGAGAATCAACCTTGACTAGTAAGATTGCAACTTACCTACTTGATTCTTTTTCTTCCTATTCATCTTGCATCAACCCGTGGCTTCCTCATGAGTTGAATATTGTTGATGATGATGAAGGCCGTGGGAGGAGAGGAGAGGAGTTGAGATTGATTTTTGTTTTGTGTTGAGGGAGGGAGGGAGGCCGAGAGGAATTAGAGGGAGTCGGGAGTGAATCTATTGATTTCCTCTAGATTTCATGCACTGAAACAGAGTATAATAGAGAGTGTAAGAGAAAGATGAACACAAGAGAATTATACTAGTTCGGTCTTAACTCTTGACCTACGTCCAGTCTCTAGACTCTCTGGGATTTTCACTATCACTTCAACTAATTACACACGTTGTACTCGAAAGTAATCCTCTCACTAGGATTCACTCCCCCTTACAAGTTGTAATCAAATATCTCAATCTCAAAGTCCTACTACTTTGAGATTCTTACAAATTAAGATATTGATTTAAAAATAAACTCTCTAAAAGAGCATATGGATAAACATTGAAGATTATAAATATATTAAGATATTACACAAGTGAATGAAACTGTAAATGCGTAAAGATCGTTTGAGTGTTTGTGTTTCCGGTTCGTGGAACGAATTGAATGCTTCAACTTATATTTGGTGGAGGCAATTAATGATTGTTGGAAGTTTTCAATGCACCGTTGAGAGTAATTAATATAGCCATTAGACTTGAAAATTATTCATTACTCACGATGCTTGATTCGTTCAATAATCGTCGACATTCTTCGTTGACATTCCTTATGTTCTTCCCGTTGGATGATCTAGCATTCGAATGAGGAAAGAAACCATTTATGCCTTTGAAATGTACAGAGAATGATTTACCAAATCCGTGCTTCATTTTCTAGAGATGCATTTAATGCAGGTGACATAATCACTGCTTTTTGATTAATTTTCAGTTAATCCATTATCTAATTATCTGAAACTCATTAAGAAACTGATTAAACATAGTTAGGAACAATAATGGGTGATGATATAAAGTAAGAAAATCATACTTAAAAATTTAAGATTAATGGACATAGTGATTGTAAAACAGAGATTGCTTTTGCTCAAGTTAAATTCAATCAAATTGGAGCAGGTGACTCGAGTTAAGCATTCTATGCTCAAGTCACTGGATCATCTTTTTTGAAAATAAGTTTGAAGTTTAAATGAGGATGTCTCTATATGATTTTAGCTCGAGTTTAAAATGTTTAGCTCAAGTGCATGACTCAAGTCAATTAAGGTTATCTCGAGTGAAGTTCATTTCTCGCAAATGATCTTTCAGATAGCATTTTGAAAATGGTTTGAAATTGCATCAGCTCGAGTTATTAAGTGATGACTCGAGTTAACTAAATTCATTTGAAAATATGTTTCAAAAACTATGCTCGAGTTAATGAATACAGACTCGAGTCAGAACTTCTGAATTTGAAAAAGTTTAAGTTCACAAAATATGACTTGAGTCAAATGTCACAAACTCAAGGCAACATCATTTCTCAAAATATTTCATAAGAGCATATGACTCGAGTTAAGTATGACTGGCTCGAGTCACTCGAAGTTCAAATATTTTTGACAACTCTCTGTCTTGTGTTGACTTGAGTTTAGAACTTGATGTAATATCCTGAAATTTTTTTGAGAGAAATTAATTTATGGTAATTAAAATTTACCATGTAATTACTCAGTATGAGAGTATATTTTTCTGAAGTAGAATTTAATATTTATTTTCATAATATAGTAATATCCTAAATTTTGGAGCAAGGAATTTAGGAATAAGACTAAGATAAGAAAGCTACTAAGCTCTTAATAATAAGTATTTTTCCATTGCAATCAAGGTAAAAATCAGATATTAATTTGAATGGTAGATGATTATGTAGTAGTCAAGCATGTGATATTTGATCGGTAGATGAGTATTTGGTAGTTAGATGGTAGATGGACATATGTGTGGTAGTTAGATGGTAGATGGAGATGTGTATGGTAGTTACATGGTAGATGGACATATGGGTGGTAGATAGATGGTAATTTGACATGTTTAAGGTAGTTGGGTAGTAGATAGACATATGATTTTTGAAAAATAGTTGAGACTCAAAACTCTATAAATACATCATCCCTTCTCTTCTTCCACAACACAAAAACACTCAAGACACACAAAAAGGTAGAGAAAGAGAGAGAAGGAAAGTAAGGAAGCCTTGTGGTAACTTTTTGGGAGCTATAGAGCAACAGGTAACTCTGAATATTCTTCCATATACTTGTAAATTGTGTATGATTATAAATTATATTTTTTTATAGACTGAATTATATGTATATGCATTATAATATTATTATAATAAAGACTGAATATTACAGTTTTGTGCCCAACAAAAATTATGGTTTTGCCCCGAATTTCAAAAATGATAGTTTAGTCCTTCGAATTTCAAGAATGACAGATTGGACCTATCAGTTTTTATGAGATGTTTGGTTTACCTTGCGATGATATTTTATATAAATGGAAGCCTGTTTTAATATACTTTATTTTTATTGAATATAATTATCATGGCGGCTGTAATTGTGATAGGTTGGAGTAAAGAGGAATTTGAATGATAAGATTTCTTTATGCCATCACTTGGTGCACAGTGGATGATACTTGTCAGGGCCCATTCTTCCATGTTTTCCTTTGGCCGAGATTACATTGGAGTTGTCGGACATGTGACACCTCCTTAGTTGTTATTTTTAAGGAGGGGAGCCATAGTCCAGACTTAAGCTCTATACCTTTGGCCGGGCATATCTTAAGTTTTGGTGAGCTTGGAACCATCCAGTTAAATGAATGACTTTCTACTGGACTATGTGTTAGCCTATGGCTCCAATCAGCGTTACAAGGGTGGACGGTGATATAAGGAGGTTGTATATTGCATATTGTATAATTGTATAGTTCACAATTTGATATAATGATGAATACTTTTGCAAAATAATTATGCATGAGAAGTTATGGTATATACAAATATATTTGAAATCAGCCCCTGCCTTTTTATCATATGTAATTTGCTTGTGTACAGTAGAAACTTTTAGTAGTTATTGAGACATGGAATCTCATCCTATATTAACATTTTTCAAGGGAATGTTCTAGTAGGGAGCAAGGGAAGGCACCTAAGGAGTGAGCTTTGAAGACTCTTTTGTACTCTTGTAGCTTATTGTTATGTTATTTTCTAGTAGGGAGCAAGGGAAGGCACCTAACATGGAAAAAAATTAGTAAAATCTTTTACCGACATTGATTCTCTTCTTTTGCATTGCTCCATAGTTGTCCTATATGTGTCACTCAGTTTGAGGGCTGAGTACTCATCTTGTAAATCATTTTCAATCTCGGGTTCTTTTCCTTTAGAAGTTATGTTTTCCGTGTTGATTAGAAATGAACTACCGAGGGGTTCATTTTGAGTTTTAATCCATTCCAAACTAACACAAAGGGCCTCATAATAGACAGATAAGGGATCTAACACCAAGACATATCCTAATGATTTTTTATTCAAGCAATGTTGTTCTAGGAAATGTTTGATTTCCTCTATATTTTTATTACTGAAATCAAACATTTGAAACCTGTTAGCATTGGAAGAACCTTCTTGTATATCTTGGTGAAAGACAACATGACATATCATATCTATTCTTCCATGAACTTCAAGCTTCTTGTAGTGAAGTTTATTCGTAGGAATGATCTCCTGTAAAACGTGGCAGCAACCATAGGAAAATGGGTTAGTGGTTTCAGCCAGATTGGAAGCAGGGTTCATTGGTTGAGAAGGTTTAGTAGACTCCATAAGTTCTGTCATATTACGACATCTCTTAACAGGTCACCTTGATGGACCTCCTTCAAATTCTTCTCTGATAGTAACCGTAAGGATATAATCTTGGACCCTCAGAGGAGACGTAAGAACATCAATCATTGAGGTAGAAGGAGGAGGGTTCACTTTTAAAGGATTAGTGTAATACCCTAAAAATCTTACTTATGATAAGTATCATAATTTAGTAAATAATACCTACTGGAAATAGGTGAATATGTAGTCTCAAATTTTGTAGAGTAATTACTTTGTTCCTAGGGTAATTTCTCTTGAAATTGGGAGAAATAAAGTGCCAAAATCCCTAAGTGAATTTGTGGGTCACAAAATACCCTGAGAATATTATAATAAATCCTAAGAGGCAATTAAATATTTATTAAGAATAGGAAAGTATGTTGTCTCTAATTTAGGTAATTTATGGGATTATTTTCCTTGGAAAATAATGAGGCAAAATTTAATATTATTTTGGGGACCATAAGTTGCCCAATGATTTTTAATATAATGCATGGTGCATAAATTACCAATGTCAATGTAATAGTTGTGAGAAAATGATTAATCTTAATTAAGAAAATTATCAACAATTAGTAAATGATTAGATAAATAATTAATGGCTAATTATTTCAGCATGAATCAAGGAAATGATCAAAGTTAATGGTGAACAACCCCTAATTAAAGATTATGGCTAGGATTAGCATAAACATAAATGCTAATTAATTAGACAAGATTAAGAGAAATGGATGAGATTAAATGTATAAAATCCCTAAAGCTTAAAAGATTACTAACCATGTGATTAAGGCTCTAATTAAGCTTACTAATCAAAATAGACAAATTAAACATTAAGCAATGGTTAGGATTTAATCTAATAAAGCAAGATCTAAAGACTACAATAATTCTAAGATATAAAATTGTCTAAATCCATGTAATTAGTTAAGGACCAATGGGAGAATTTCTAGCTAATATATATATATATAATAATGAGGGATAATTAAATAAACAAAATGAAAAATAAGAAAAGGGGGAGGGGAGCCAAAATTATTGAAAAAAAAGGGAGAGAAGAAATGTTGAATTGTGTAGTGTGAAAGCTTATGCAAGTGGAAGGAAAAAAATGAAAAAGTAGAAGATATTTTGATAAAAGCAAATAAGATAAATGAGAACCGATAGAAATTAAATCCTATCTTGAAATCTATGAACTAAGTATTAAACATCAGGACATATTATGAACAAGTGAATTTTTATCTCGAAGTGGGTTATAATGATCAATTGTACTTCAGTGTTTATTCATCTTCTCTGTTACAGAGAACATTTCTGATTATTAAATCATTGTTAGAATCTCAAGTCGTGGGACTTGGAGATTGGGTTATCAGTTTACACTTGTAAGGGGGAGTGTATCGACAGGATTACTTTGAGTACAGAGTGTAATTGATTGAAAGGAGTATCTCAGTGAGAGATTCGGCCTCACAAGTGCCAGAGTAAACTTGTGGGATTGTAAAGGATTCACTTGTGCCTGATTTAAACAAGAGGATAGTGGATTGAAAATCTCAAGTGGAGCTTGGGGACTGGACGTAGGTCAAGGATTGGCCGAACCAGTATAAGTCTCTATTTTCATATTCTCTTCCCTTATCTCTTATATTACAGCATATATATTTGAATGTCTGTTAATTGTTTTATAAATCATCTCTATCTTACAAATTGCTTTCAGTAAGTTGCGAAAAGATTTTCACTGTTATTTAAAGTTTTATCAGACACCCAATTCACCCCCCTCTTGGGTGATAGTCAGGTCTAACACATATTATATTTAATCATCTTTTTGAATGAGTTGTAGTTGATTAATCCTGTTTAATTCAAGATTGGCCGAAAAGCAACCCTACGTGTCAGTAGCATTAAATGTGTCTCAGAAAACAGAGCAACAATCGGAACTAAAGCTCATGGCAGACTAAAACATTCTTTTGAGGCATACTTCCGGCTATTATCCTGAGTCACCCTCTACACAAGTACAGTCGACGACGAACGCATTTAATGAAGCAATGGTCGATTATGCTAAACGAAAATAAACTGTGCCTAACAGAATTACAAAGAGACACAACGACTATATTCAAAGCTCTTCTCAACGACATTAATGGAAGACACTATAAAATGATGAAGCATTCAATGTCTCCAACAACAAACGACTGAACAAAATATACAGAAACTCTGCGCAATTAATTAAAGCTCATTTCTACTTTCAATTTCATTTAATATCTTTGGATATTCTTGTACTTCAGTGTTTATCATTTATCTACTCAGTGAGGAGTATAAACTTAATTGTTTTCTTGATTACTGTTTAAATCTTAAGGTTGTGGGACCTTAAGTGTGGGTGTACAATTACAACTAGTAAGGGGAGTGAGTCCAGTAAAAGGATCATCTTGAGTATAGAGTGTGTAATTGGGTCTGTGTTTATTTTATTACAACTTGTAAAGAAGAGTAAGTCCTAGTGAGAGGATTACTCGAGAGTTACAGAGTGTGTAATTAAGTTTTGAGATAGTGAAATCCCAAAGTGTTCCTGGGGACTGGACGTAGGTCAAAGAGTTGGACCGAACCAATATAATCTCGTGTGTTCATTACTCTTCTCTCTGTCTCTGTTTTATGTTCTGAGCTTTAGTGAAATATTTTTTTATAATCACCCATTCACCCGCTCTTGGTGATATTTCATCTTCATTTGATATCAGAGCGTGGTTTCTATGTTGGGCTTAACATCCCGAGATAGATCATGGAAGGAATATTACCTGACGATGCCTCAATCAACCGTCCACCTGGTTTCAAAGGTGAACACTATTCATTCTGGAAAGCAAAGTTCAGAGTGTTTGTGTTAGCCACTGAATATGGTCTTTGGCAAGTAATAGAGAATGGGGATTATGTTCCCACAAAGACAGAAGGCGGAATTCACGTTCCAAAGATTGAAAATGAATTTGACGAAAATGACTGAAGAAAGATAACGCTCAATAGCAGAGCTATTTTGATGCTCCAAAGTGCACTTAGTCAACAAGAGTACTTTTGAATTTGCAATCTGTCAAGTGCGAAAGAAATGTGGAAAGTATTAAAGATAGCATACGAAGGAACATCCGGCATAAAGGGGAATCGTATCAACACATTGACAACCGAGTACGACCTCCTTCGAATGAAGACCGAAGAATCCATCGGAGAGTTTCAACTTCGCTTTACCCATCTGATTAATCAACCGTCTGTTGGAAATTATGCCTTAGGGTCAAGTCATTGTACTTTAAACGTTTATGTTATCTAAAGTATTTCTCCATTTAGTTATCATATCATTTGCATGTTTATAGTGATAACTGTATCCTTGGATGTATCTTATAGATTATCCTAAATGTCCCTGGTCAGCCATCTACGCGGGAGCGAAGATGAAATAAGACCAGTATGACTTTGATGAGCATGGAAATATGAATCAAAGTCATAGGCACTTATAAGAGTACAAGGTGCTGGACCGACCCATTATGAGAAGTTGCATGGATTAAGTCATAAGCTTTTCTCATGTATAACCGCGTCACAATGCCCTTTAACCTGAGATCATCATGGATTCCTACATGATGATTCGCTAATCTTTGACCTAGTCAAAAGTCACCTTTGACCGGGTGATGATAAAGGCTTGGATTGGGATCAGTGGTTTTCATGCAGAGGAATGTGAATGGTCAAGATGGAATTTGTCCCTCACATTTGTAGAGAGATAATACTGGGCCCCTCGACGAGTAAATCTGAGAAATGTATGGTTATACTACGATGGAAAAGAGTTTCCATTTCAATTGTTAAACTACTGAAGAATCGAGAAAGTAATGGTCAAGAACAGGAAGTTGACATTATCCATGCCTCATCCTTGACCAAATTATCACGTGACAAAAAGGACGTGACATGGTTGTACGATAGGTTGTATCGTATCATCGATCCCCATATAAATTGGGTAGTCGCAATGTCTTGCTAGAGGCTGCTTGCGACTTATGGGCTGATACAGTATTGGCCTGCTGCCAATCTCATGTGGGCCTGTAGGGTCGCACACAAGAATAGCCTAACACGAGCAAAAGTGTCCAGATTCATTGAATCTTATATATATCTAAGATTTAATGAATACTGTAATTTAGGATATATATATATATATATATATATATATATATATAAATTCAAAAATAATATGATATTATTTATAGATAATAATATTATTATATAGTATTTAATTTATTTGATAAATTGAATAACTATAATAAATTGAGATATTGTATCTCAGATTTAATTTTCGAATAAAGATGTAGTATCTCATATTTAATTAAATTGAGATATAGTATCTCCGATTTAATTAAATAGAAAGATATCGTATCTCAGATTTAATTTATAGAAATAAATCAAATCAACAGGCTTTTAATTCGGATTAAATAAATAGATTAGATTAGATATGTTAGACGGATTTAATTAATGCTATTTATATCTAAAATTCGAATTAAGATTAATGGAGATTAATCTTGAATATTTTAATACGACCCAATTAGGGTTTTAGAAACTCTATAAAAGATATTGATCTAGTCGTATTAAGATAACCAACAAGCCGTGAAAGAAATCCTAGAGAGAAAAGATGCGAGACGCAAAGTAAGAAGGCGCTAGCACGTTGCCTACGTGTTGGAGAGCTATTCGGTGTGGATACCGATAGAGGGAGTGGATTCGTAGAGTCATCTCCTAGAGATTGATCGAGCAAGAAGGTATTAGCCCACGTGTTCGAGAAAGGACGCATACAAGCTTGTATAGGTACAGTTTCTCTAACAAACCTTGATTTAAATGTCGTTGATAGATCCTCTCTATGGGATTCGTAAAATTTTAATGGATGAGAATCCTTCCGCTGCGTGTACGGATCCCAACACTGTCCGCTCTCGGTAAAACGTATGAACAAAACTCTCAAGTGAGGAAAATTCTCAATGTCCTTGCTAAAGATTGGGAAGCCAAAGTCACAGCGATCAAAGAAGCCCGTGGTGAATCAATGCAATCAGTTGCTGCTCTTTTCGGAAGCCTATCTGAATACGAAAGCAAACTGAAATTGAAGAAGGGCTTGGACGAAATCAATAGTAACAAAGGCAAAGGAATTGCTCTGAATCCTGTGAAAGAGAAGGAGCCCAAGAAAGAAGAAGTAGAAGATGAAGACGAAGAGATGGGCATGTTCATGCGAAGATTTAAGAAGTTCTATAGGAAAGATCAAGGCTTCAAAAATCGATTTCAGAACGAAAGCTCAAGTAATAGACATGACTTTAAGGAGAAAGATAAAATCATCTGTTATGAATGTGAGAAGCCTGGCCATATCAAATCGAAATGTCCTCAGTTAAGGGCCAAGAAAAGGATAGGAAGAAGGCATACATGTCTGCTATATGGGGAGATAGCTCCTCAGATGAAGAAAGTGAGGAAGAAGAAGTTGCGAACATGTGCTTAATTGCTGAAGAAGAAGAGCATTGTGAAAATGACGATGAGGTATATGATTCGGAACCCACTTATGATGAGTTGCTTTCTGAATACAATGAACTGCATTCTGAGTTTAAAAGAATTGCGAAAGAGCTTATTTCTTCAAAGAGGAAAATCAAATTGCTTGAGCAACAAGCTAAAGATACTCCTCTGGTTTGTGAAAACTCTATTTGTGAAAAGTGTCCTGATCTTGAGAAGAAAAACATTTATCTTATGAAAACACTTGAGAAGTTCACTAAAGGTATTGAAATGCTCAATGTTATTGTAAAAGCTCAAAGATTTACAAATGATCGATCAAACATAGGTTACAATCCCATTTTTGATAAAAAGAAAAGGAAAAAGAAAAGTGGTAGGAAATCCTACTTAAACTATTTTCAAAAAACTGTCCACTCTTCGAACCTCTTTGCTAATTGTAATTATTGTAACCGAAAGGGGCACAACACTTCATCTTGTTTTGATAAGAAAGAAAGAAGAGATAAACCCGTTGGTAATTATCAATGGGTACCAAAGGGAACTTATGATTTCCCTAAGGCTCGAACTAACAGTGAAGGACCCAAGTATAAGTGGGTACCAAAATGTCCATCTATTGCCTTGTGTGCAGATTGATTCCAAAAAGAATGGACATAAAGGTATAGAGAAGATTAAGAGTCGAAGAGTTTCTTATGAACCGAAAAGGAGATCCTCTCAAGTGTCAAGCATAAGACTCTTAAAGTCTATACCCTTTGAGAGAACTTTGCAAACACCCACGGAAAGACAGATGAAGAAGAGGCAGTGGGTAAGCAAAGTCAAACCTCCAAGTGCCTAAGGTACAAGGTATATAATGGTAAAACCTCCTACGCTATTATCAGTAATAATTATTGAGGTTTTATATTTTGGATATTATGGGTGAGCATTTAAAATTATTTTGAAATTATTTTTGTTATCCCTTGAAAATCCATTTGACATATTTATTCTTAAAGGGATTGTAATGTTCAAAAAGTTTAATTCTTTTTGCAGAACTAATGATTTAAAAAGAAGTTATATCTTTGATAAAGTCATGTTTAATTCACTGTGCTCAATTGTTCTGATTTGATTATATTATTAAGAGCATATGGTTTTGTTCCTACACGCTAACAATGGTTGGATCCAAGCAAGGTTGGATACCAAGAGAGAAAAAGACTTATATGGTTTTGTATAATCAAAGAAAGCTTCTCAAGAGAGCAACTGCATAAAGAAATAATTCGACTATTGAGGAAGCTGAAGAAGCAATCCTTGATGTTGATGGTGAACATCAAAAAAGGAGACATCTACATCAATCTACCTTAATCAAGCAAGCCTCTCTACAAGGACAAGAGGAATTACGGTAATATTTAATCTTACCCTATACTATGCTTATATGAAATTCATATTTGGGTAATGAATAATTGTCCATTATTGCATCCAATAGCAATCAATCATTTACGGCCTTCAAAATGTTTTTTAGATTGCTAAATGAACCATAAATGAATTTGTGCATAACTTTCTGAGTTTATGTTTTGTGAAACGCACAATTCTAAAATTTGTTTTTGATGTCAATTCACTTTGTTTTGTGAAAATGCATACAAACATTTTAAAAAATATTCATACTTTGATTGCATTCAAATAGTGTTTCAAAATTGGAAGTTAATGTCTTTGAATGTCAGATATGCTTCAAATTTGTCCAGTTGAGTTTTTTTTCATATCTCTCACATATTGATCTTTGGAATTCAATGTATTGCTTGAACTCTTTAGTTTCATTCTCTAACTAGTTGAACCTCATGTCTAACAAGTTGATCATATATGAGTTTCAAGCCTATCTTCAAGAAAAGAGTTCAATTTGTGAAACTATTATGCTTAAAGCATAAATTCTTAGTTGGCTGAGTTATTCCAAGCTTTATGAATGTTCATTAATGCATTGAATGTTAATGCATTAACCATTAGTGGAATAACTTACTAAGATGACTTTCTGGAACTCTAGTCATTTGGACTAATGAGTATATGCTTCATCATCTATGAATCCTAGTAATCATTTTATTACTCAAATACATCAACTTTATCTTCATCCATTTTTGAGTAACTATATTCAAATTCTTGCCTTGAATGTTTATATATTTGAAGACTCTATTCCAAAAAGGCAAGATTATCTCTTGATCAATAGCAAAGTCATCGTGCCTATATTTTTCTATCCTTCTTAGCCTGTTTGGGTAATTTGTTTTCCCTTATGACTATTGCTTTTGGGAAAAATTCTTCTACATGTTAACTTTTGTGTTCGACATGTTCTCCAAATATGAAACATTATATATATTCTTTCACATGTTGACTTCCATTGTTTTGAGAGAGCATTGTTTTAAAATATATTTCAAAAATGAGTTTTCATATCTTCAAAATCTCAATTTCACAATGCATTATCATGATTCGAAAGAATATTTGAGATTTGAAACTATTTGCATGTTTCATTATCTTTTTTTTTTAAATTCAATTTCATCTGAAGAGAATTGGGTATGGAAAATCCCAATGAACTGTAAGCTACTCCAATTTAATGTTAATTATATGTTTTGATGATTCATAGTCACTAACTTAAGCATCGGAGCTTCTACATCATCTGTTGCAGGATCTTCAATTATGTGGCTTGAGTAACAGAACTTAACTAAGAATAACAATTCTCAGTATTTCTCCATTTTGTTATCATATCATTTGCATGTTTATTATGATGATTGTATCCTTAGATGTATCATAAAGATTGTCCTAAATGTCCCTAGTTGGTCATCTATGCAGGAGCGAAGATGAAATAAGACCAGTATGACTTTGATAAGGCATGGTTGTATGAAAGGTTGCATCGTATCATCAATCCTCATATAAATTGGGTAATCATAATGTCTTGCTAGAGGCCGCTTACGACTTGTGGTCTGGTACAGTTGGCCCGCTGCCAATTTCATGTGGGCCTACAGGGTCGCCACAAGAATAGCCCAACACAAACTAAAATGTCTAGATTCATTGAATCTAAGATATGTCTAAGATTTAATGAATACAACATTTAATCTAGGATAGATATATATATATATATACATATATATGTATATATATGTATATACATATATGTAGATAGATGTATATACATATATGTAGATATATGTATATACATATATGTAGATATATGTATATATATATATATATATATATGTGTGCATATATATACATATATTGTGTATATATATAGATATACACATATATATGTATATATATACACATACATACTGTTACGGACCTAGTCCAGGCCCATTATCTCACTGGCTAGTACAGGGGGCAACCCACTATCCGTGGGACCCAGCCATGACCTTGGACATGCACCCACGACCCTGGACATGCACCCACGATCCTCGGACATGCGCACACGATCCCGGACACGCACATGACACGTACGGTGTGGCGGCCAAGGGACTAACTAACCGGTATACTCTATATATACGAGAGGAAGGAGACGGGCGCCGAGTACATTCATTCTAAGCCTTGACTTATCTACATCCAGTCACACGGCACACACAAGACCCTTAGGCGAAACGCCCTTGTATGCACCGTGATCATACCCTCTCACGAACGCTTGTCCCATAAGCATACAGGAAGGGCACACAGATCCTATATCAAATCATCGGACCTTCAATAGGCCGGACATCAGAGTTCTACACCGAACAGTGGCGCCGGCCAGTGGGATCAATAAATTTCTATTCCGTGACCATGAGGATAAGCACTCGTGCTTCGAGGCCAAAGACAATCGGAGGCGGATCAAGCGGGGACAACCGTCAACCACCGCGTCAACCACCCCGTAATGGCGGCCGATCAACGATGCGATGGAGACCATCGGGAAGGAGAGGATCGGCTTTCTCGGCCGAGAGAACCATTGATTCCCAACAATGAACGACATCAAAAGGACAACACGTCCGGCACGGAGTCCTCGGCTCCACGAAACCAAGACCGTGGACCACGAGAATTCCAATTCTAGAGGGAGGCGGGACATCCACATGCCGAGCCAGACTTTCGATCTCTTCAAGCCGGGATGCTTGCGATAATGAGACGGGTGGACAACATAGACAATGTCATGCCGACCCTGATCAGGTCAAAATGCTCGGACTAGAGATAGTGGGTTTTGTCCGATAGCGTCAGAACATTTTGACTGATCGAGGTCGGCATGACATTTTCTATTGATACCGGAGTAAATTAGCGTGTGCAGAGGCTGCGATAGCTATCCGGACGTGTTTTCTTCGAATTTGAAAAGCTAATAACAATTGAATCTTGAAAAATACAATGTTTGGAATTCAATAGATACCCTCGAACGAGAGTTTCATTCATATTCGACAAAGCAATTGTTCCGAAGGGAAAAGCCGGGCCAACGTTGAACAAAGAACATAATGGAAAACGATGCTTTAAGAAAAACAAACGATAAGCCTAAGCGAAATATGCCTTTAATTTGTCGCATTCCATGTTCGCTTGATAGGGGTTCCATCCAAGTTTTCGAATGTAAGCTCCTCTCTCAAGAGTTTCCCGAACGCGATAAGGTCGAGTCCCGATTAGCTGCAAGCTTGCGGTCTTTGGAGTTCTTGTTCCCAGATGTCGGCCCTTCTAAGTACCAAGCAACCAGAGTTTGGAATCTTCTTGGTCTAACCTTCTTGTTATAACGAGCCGCGATCATTTGCTTCATTGCAATATCCCGACAATGGGAGGTGACCCGGGCCTCATCGGCCAAATCCAACTCGACTGCTAACGCCTCACTATTGGCTATTTCGCCTTGTGATAAAATGCTCTTCTGCGCCAAGACATCATCCCTATTTCCACGGGAATCATAGACTCACAACCAGTAGGCCGATTCTATAAGGAGTTTCTTGGGTGGATGTACGGCAGCTTGTTCGATTTCCCCAAAGGACAAAAGGTAGTTGATCGGCCCAAGAGGTGTCTGCCTCCGGCATACGTTTCTTCAAACCATCGAGGATGACCTTATTGGCGGCCTCGGCTTGCCGTTGGATGCGGGTGTTCCACGAAGCAAGAGTGATGCGTATTCCGTATTCATAAATCAAATCACGAAATCCGACTCCGGTGAACCGAGTTCCGTTGTGCATTACTTATCTCGACTGGTGCTCCGAACCGCGTAATTATATTAACTTCAACAAATCGCTGCACACGAGCCGAGGAGATCGTTGTGAGAGGTTCGGCCTCAATCCACTTGGTGAAGTAGTCTACGCCACGATTAGCCACGCGGTTGCCGAAAGTCTTTGTCTTGAATGGCCCCAGAATGTCCATGCCCCATTTGTAAAATGGCGGGGGCGTGATGGAATGCAGCTCATTGCAGGGCGCCAAATAACTCGGCATGTTTCGACAACTATCACATTGTCTTACAAGGGTCTTTGAATCCGCCTCCAACGTCGGCCGACGTAATAGCTTTGCTCGAAGGGTTTTCGGGCGCGCCTTAGCCCCATATGCGACCATTGGCCCCTCCATGAATCTCGGCTAGGACATACCCGCTTCATTTGGGTTCAAACACCTTAGCATAGGAGAATGTAATCCTTTCGGTAAAGTTGATCCTCCACCATTGTGTACTTGGCCGCGTCACGAATCAACATTTTGCTTCCATTGCATCGTGCGGGATGAGTCCACGTTCAAGGTAGTCTTCTATCGGCTTTTTCCGGTCGATTCGACCGAAATAGCCATCATGCATACCGGATCTTCGAGATTTTGCTTGGACAACCAGTGCGATGACAACCGGCCGCTTAGTGCTTGCCAATTTTGATAAAATGTCGGCTCTTGCGTTTTCTCCTCGGGAATGTGAGTAACGATTGCTTCATCGAAACTCGACATCAAGTCCTTAGCCTTTAGGAGATACTTGGCCATTAGTGGGCCTTTAGCACGTACGTACCCTCGATGCGAGCCGCACAAGGCGGGAGTCGGTGAAAACCTTAACTCTTGTGGCCTCATTTTCCTTGGCTTGAAGAAGCCGGCTATCGAGCCTCGTATTACGCTTGATTGTTCGAAGTTGGGAAGTTGAGATGCAACGAATGTTCAATTGTAACCCCTCTGGACTCTCAATAATGACTCCGGCTCCACTTCCTTTCGTGTTCGACGATCCGTCGACATACGCCTTCCATTCGCACGCCGAGTGTCTCATCGGACGTAGTAGCGGGGTGAGCTCTCTCGATGAAGTCGGCCAACGCACGTGACTTGATTGCATGGCGAGCTTCGTAGGTGATGTCGAACTCGGAGAGTTCTATCGCCCAATTAGTCATCCTTCCTTCAGGTCAGAAGCTTATGTAAGACTTGTCGAATTGGGCGGCTTGTTCTAACAACGATATGGTGACCACGGAAATAAGGTCTTAGCAGACGGGCGCAATAAGCGGGCGAATGCCACTTTCGAGCTTTTGGTATCGGATCTCGGCATTACTGCAGGGTTACGCGACAAAATACACGAGAATTTGTCAGGTGTTCCGCTCTCTTACTAAGGCGCGGCGCGGCTTCCTCGCCGATCGACAAGTAAAGGAAAAGACTCTCGCCAGGCGAGGTTTTGAGAGAGGGTGGCGGATTGGCCGACATTGCTTTATGTCTTCAAATGCGTCATCGCACTTTGAATTCCATTCCACCGATGCCTCCTTCTTTAAGAGCACGAACATGGGTAAAGCCTTCTCCGCTGATTTTGGCAAAAACCTAGTTAGGGCGGCCAATCTTAGGTTAAGCTGTTGGACTTCTTTTTATTACTCGAGCCTTCATCTCCATCACCGCCCTACATTTGTCGGGTTGGCCTCAATGCCCGGTTAGTCGGCATGAAACCAGGGAACTTCCCAGCGGGACGCCAAAGGCACATTTGGCGGGTTCGGTCGGATTACGTAGGTTACGAGTTTGGCAAATGTCTGCTCCAGGTCTTGTATATGACGTTGCTGGTCCGGGGTTTTGACGATCATGTCATCTATATACACTTCCACATTGCGGCCGATCAGTCCGCAAAGACCTTATTCATCATCCTTTGATATGTAGCTCCGCATTCTTCAATCCGAAAGGCATGACATTGTAGCAATAGTTAGCTCTTTCGGTAATGAAGGCTGTTTTTCTGGTCCTCACAGGTACATCGCTATCTCGATTATATCCGGAGTATGCGTCCATAAAGGATAGGAGCCGGAATCACGAGGCGTTGTCGTCCGGTTGGTCGATGTTTGGCATTGGGTAGGAGTCCTTCGGGCATACCTTGTTCAAGTTCTTGTAATCTGTACAAACTCTCCTTCCGTTTGGCTTTTACCATCACCACATTTGATAACCGGGTTGTATCTTGTATTTCCCGAATAAATCCGGCTTCAAGCAATTCTTGGATGTGAATTTCGGCGCTTTCCTTTTACGGTCCGTGGTTCCTCTTTCTGCGCGACTTGGGATTGAGCCGGATAGACTTCTAGCTTGTGACAACAAAATTTTGGGTCTATTCCGGGTACTGAGATGAATCCCGAGGCGAAGACATCCCTGTTTTCCTTCGGGAAGTCCTCAAACTACTTCTAAGTTCGGGAGATAGGTGTTTGCCAATCTTAGTGGTGCGGAGAGGGTCTCCGTCACGGATCTTCCAGGTCTCTACGAGGCTGCAGGCGAACCTCATCGTCTCGGATGTCCAATTCCACGAGTATTAACCGTCGTCGGGAGAATCCCGTCCAGATAGTCGGATAGGCATTTGCTTCTTTGGGGCTGCGATGAAGATCCGCCCTCCCCAGTCGACGGTTTCAAAATAGCCTTGTCGAGACTCTCTTTGATCCCGATTCACAGTGACCACGGTTCCTTGGTTGCCTATCACCTTGAGCTTTTGATGCTTTGTAGATACAGGCATGTCCCACTTGTGAATGGTTGGCCTTCCCAATATTATGTTATAAGGTGAAACGAACTCGGCCACTATGAGCGCACTCTTTCGGACTTAAAGGCGTCTTTGACTCCAAGGGTGAACTCGAGGTCGATAAACCCCCGGGCGCGATTGTTCTCCATTAAACCCGATGAGGGTTGTCTTGCAAGGCTTTAAGTCGTCCCGGTCCCGGGCTCATTCTTTTGAACGCCTCCCGGCTTAGTATGTCGGCGAGCTCACAGGCATCCACAAATATCCGCTTGACTCGGCGAGTTGGCGCTGTCCGGTTATCACTAGCCCATCTTGATGGCCGGGGACGACGTCCTTGAGGTCGTCTCTTGTGAAAAACAAACGCGGTCGTGCTACCTCAGTGTGATGTTCCTTGAATTTTGGTCGGTCCCGCTGATCAAACTTGCCACCTCGGCTCTTGTTTTCATTCCCCCTTCTCAGGAATCCCTATTCCTGTTGTCGAGAGAAGTCTCGACCCTAGGAGGAGGTTCATCTTGGTCCGCCTCGGGTGGGATTGTTTGCCATTCGCATACGCTCGGCGTCCAAGTACTTCTTTGAGCGGGATATGAAGTCGTTGAGATTCTTTGCAGCTCCTTTAAAAGATTACGCCGGGCGGGACTCTTTATCGAGGCCGTCCACCAATAAGTGAACGTGTACGTCTTCGTTAAGTCCGCGCGCTGCGGTACCGCATGATTAGGCGGTCGAGGTAACTTTGGAGCGGCTCTCCCATTGTGTCTGATTTTGGAGAGAGAATACTGGGATTTTGGTTGCCGTTTGCTAGTCGCGAAGTGCAACTCAAAGGCCTCGGCTAGGTCTTCAAAGTTGTGGATCGACCCAAAGGGAAGAGTGTGAAGCCATTTCAACGCCGGCCCCTTTAACTTCGCGGCGAAGATACGGGGCACGATTGGTTCCTTGAGACCTCTAGCAGCATGTGAACGTCAAGTCTTCTAAATGAGTCGTCGGGTCTTGTGTGCCATCATACTTTGTCAACTCGCCCAAATTCAGCTTCTCGGGAATCGGGCGTTACGGATCTCCTTCGAGAAAAAGCTATTGTGCATTTGGTGACATATCTCGTCGTCATTGGAAACCACTTGGGGAATCGTCCTGTCACCTCGATGGTTCCTCGCATGAGGTCGACCTCTTCATCCGGTTGGTTCCTCCTATTGGCCCTCCTAGTTGTTGACGGTTTCCGCCTTACGCTGTCGGTGCGATGGCCAGAGCTCTCGTCATCGTCGTCCTCTCTCCAAGTTTTATCTTCCCAGTCCTCATTTGGAAAGGGTGTGGGTCCGTCTTTTCTCCCGCTCTTGGCTCGGCGATAGTGAAGGGTGTGGCGCTTGTCTATGTTGTCCACCCGTCTCATTATCATAAGCATCCGGCTTGAAGAGATCGAAAGTACGGCTCGACATGTGGGATGTCCGGCCTCCTCCAGGTGGAATTCGTGGTCCACGGTCTTGGTTTCGTGGGCCGAGGACTCCGTGTCGGACAGGTTGTCCTTTTGATGTCGTTCATTATTGGGAATCAATGGTTCTTACATTTGAGAAAGCCGATCTTCTCCTTCTGATGGTCTCCATCGTGCTTCAGTTGTCAGTGCTCATTACGGGGTGGTTGACGCGGTGGTTGACGGTTGTCGCCGCTTGATCCGCCTCCGATTGTCTTTGGCACGAAGCACGAGTGCTTATCCTCATGGTCACGGGAAT
Organism: Acacia pycnantha; assembly: GCA_025563575.1. Taxonomy (NCBI): domain Eukaryota; kingdom Viridiplantae; phylum Streptophyta; class Magnoliopsida; order Fabales; family Fabaceae; genus Acacia; species Acacia pycnantha. Next base: position 1,213,664 of record JAMWYP010000248.1, read on the forward strand.
AGAAATTTATTGATCCCACGGTCGCGCCCGCATTGCAGTGTAGAACTCGGATGTCAGGCCTATTGAAGGTCCGGTGATTTGATATAGGATCGTGTGCCCTTCTGTATGCTTATGGGACAAGCGTTCGGGAGAGGGTATGATCACGTACACAGCGGGCGTTTCGCCTAAGGGTGTCTTGTGTGTGCAGTGTATTTGGATGTAGATAAGTCGGGGCTTAGAATGAATGTACACAGTGCCCGTCTCCTTCCTCTGTATATATAGAGTATACTGGTTAGTTAGTCCCTTGGTGCCACACCGTACGTGTCATGTGCGTGTCAGGATCGTGTGCGCATGTCCAGGATCGTGGGTGCATGTCCAGGGTCGTGGGTGCATGTCCAAGGTCATGGCTGGGTCCCACGGATAGTGGGTTGCCCCCTGTACTAGCCAGTGAGATAATGGGCCTGGACTAGGTCCGTAACAATTATTATATAGTATTTGGTTTTGTATTTAATTTATTTGATAAATTAAATAACTAAAACTAATAAAGATATCATATCTCAGATTTAATTTATGAAGATAAATTAAATCAGCTGACTTTTAATTTGGATTAAATAAATAGATTAGATTAGATCTGTTGGACAGATTTAAATAATATTATTTTTTAATCCAATTCAAATTTCAAAATTAATTAAGATTAATTTTGAATATATAATACAGCCTATTAAGGTTTGCAAACTCTTTAAGAGAATGTGCAAGACATATTAGAAAAGCCGCAAGAGAAAACCCTAGAGTGGACGGAGAAAAACGTTGGAGGCGCTAGCACGCTGCCTGTGTTGGAGTTTTGTTTGTGTGGATACCGATAGAGGGAGTTGGTTCGTTTAGTCGGCTCCTAGTGATCGAACAAGGCACATACGAAAGGTATGATTCTTGTTAGTTTTCTATTGGTTTTGATGATAACAGACAATTGTAAACTCAGATTGAAGTTTGTCTTTGTTAAGTTGAAAAACTTACTATCAAAAGCAAACTCGAGTTTTGGTTTGGAAACTTGAGTTTGGACTTGACAGAGAATAGCTCAATTTTTTGCAAAGAAAGGCAAACTTGAGTTTGGGTATTGAAACTCGAGTTTTGACCATACAGAGAGCATCTAAGTTTTTCAAAGGCAAAGCAAACTCAACTTTGGTTTCAGAAAACTTGAGTTTTGGCAAGACAAAGAGCTACCAATTTTTCAAAGATAGCAAAACTCCAGTTTCCATTTGGAAACTCGAGTTTGGGCAAAACAGAGAGTTCTCTAAGTTTCCAAGTTTTGTTGGAAACTCGAGTTTGGTTTCGGAAACTCGAGTTTATAGCATGCAGAGAACAATGCTCAATTCTGAACTTGTGAAAACTCCATTTTTGATTGAAAACCCCAGTTTTTGACTTGACAAGGATTTTCAAAGTTTTTCTCATAAATGAGGAAACTTGAGTTTGGTTTTGGAAACTCAAGTTTCGGTCTTACAGAGAAGAAGTCAAAGTTTCTAAAGTTTTGAAAACTCCAGTTTCAATTTGAAGAGTCCAGTTTTGAATAAGCAGAGAAGTTTCCATTTTTCAAAGAATTATGGAAACTCAAGTTTCAGTCTGGAAACTCGAGTTTAGGCCAAGCAGAGAGCTCTGCTAAAATTGAACATTTTGAAAACTCCAGTTTTGGAATGGAAACTCCAGTTTTGAGATTTTGGACTAAAACATGTTTTCTCATCAAAGGGCCAAAACTCAAGTTTGTCACTTAATGACTCGAGTTTTGAACTATTCTCAAAACTTGCTTCAAAGACCAAATCGCGACATTCTTCTCTGGAAGGAGAAAACTCGAGTTAAGTTTTGGAAACTCGAGTTTAGGCTTTTAATGAAAAATGAAAACTCCAGTTTTGAAGAACAAACTCGAGTTTGTGTCGCTGGGTTTGAATTTCAAACTGAACAAATTTGGGAAAGCTTTGTGTTTGATTCTAATACTTCATATCATCACTCATTACTATTTCTAACTATGTTTAATCAGTTTGTTATTGAGTTTCAGATGATTTAGAAAAGATTAAATGAAGCTTTAGCATAAAGCATAAAGTGATGTCAGTTCATTAAATGCAAAGTCCAGAAAACTTGCATCCTTTTGGACAATCATTCTCCACACGTTTCAAAGGGATTAATGTTTCCTTTCCACATCCAGTAGCTGCTCTTCCAACGGATTAAAAGTTAAGAAGTCAAGCCTAAACTTCTGTGCAGCTGGATTAACCAAAGAATAGAGAGAGAAGAAGATCAAACCTTCAGCTAATCTTCCTTCAATGTTGTCAACGGTCACATTAAGGATTACAACGGTCATTTAATGTTCTCTTAGTATAAATAGAGAAGCGTTCAATTCCTCTCAACAACCAATCTATGAGAAAACGAAAATCATTCAAGTTTTAACTACTCTTTGAGCTTTCTTGTGAGAAGTATCTTTTGATACATTGTACTTCAGTGTTTATTCTTATCCACTCTTAGAGAGAGTTCATTTATTGTAAATCATTCATTGTAAAGAATCTCAAGTCAGGGACTCTGGATGTAGGTCAAGAGATTGGATTGAACCAGTATAAATCCTTTGTGTCTTGCTTCTCTTCCTTATCCTCTGTTTATCCCTGTTTTTATTACCCAGAAACAGAGCACTTCGAAAAGTTTGTTAAGAATCCCCAATTAATCCCCCTCTTGGTGATTCAGCTCCACTTTCAATTCTGACTACTCTAATTTAAACGCTGTTGATAGATCCTCCATTGGGATTCGTAATTTATTTTGATAAATTCCTTCGGCTGCGTGTACGAATCCTGACAGTAACTTGCAAGGAAGATTTACTTTGAACACCACTCGAGTGGTAGCCACTCTACTCGAGCGCAAGGAAGATTTTTAAGGAATCACCATTGGGTACCTTGAAAGTGACACACCATTTTTAGTTCATCACTCAAGTGACATGATTTGAACTCGAGTGATTGAGAAGATTTTTACATATTACATCACTAACTAGCCAATACCTTCACAGTGATGTTTAACTTTTTAAATTATCACTCAAGTGATACATCTTTCACTCGAGGGTAACAACAATTTTCATAAAATAACTTCATCACTAGCCAATTACCTTCTGGACACATTCTGACTTGAGTACTATTTCTTTTCCCAAAACATTATAAGGTTTGTTATCAAGGTTAAGTAGCAATGTTGCCCCGGAAGTACACGCCCAAGAGCAATTTTGCCTTGGAAGTTTTTTTTGGAGCAATGTTGCCCCGGAAGTCTAAAAACATAGCAATGTTGCCCCTCCGTTAATAGCCCTAACGATCAAACGGTAGTTGACCGCATTATGTTGATGTGGATTGTCTACATGGCATCTTTGGCACTTTTTTTTAGGGTTAAGTAGCAATTTTGCCTTGAAAGTTTTTTCTTGTCCCAACGTTGCCCCGGAAGTCTAAAAACGTAGCAATGTTTCCCCTCAGTTAACAGCCCTACCGATCAATCATTAGTTGACCTCAGTATGTTAGATTGTCTACGTGGAATCTTTGTCACTTTTTTAAAAAAATCTGATTTACAAGTCAGATTTATAAAATACTACCTTCAGTCCTAATAATAAAACCAAATTTATTTTTTTGAAAAGATTGAGGAAGCTAATTAAATTACTCCAGAGTATTTTTATTTTTTTCCTCCAAACTAATTAGTTTGACTAATAACCTAATATATAATCTAAGGTACATAACATATGATATGATTAAATAACTTATTTAACTTCCTTAATCTCTCCAAAAAATGTCAATCCGGTCTTATAATTAGGATCAGAGGTAGTATGATTAAGTAACTTATTTAGTTTTCTTAATGGGAAAATTATATTAAAGGACCTAAGAAAAATAATATTTATTAAGAAAGACCATAAAAATGTAATTATATTGAAGAACCAAAAATTAAAACATTAAAATAGAAAGACTAAATTTGCCTTAGCCATATTTCCTATATTCTTTCTAATTAAATGAGAATTTGTAGTGATTACTCATTCTCCTCCAAATCTTCTTCATTCTGAGAAAACCATGGAGAGAGATGATGGAAAAACCGAAAAAAAAAATTATGATCAGGAACTGAGTATACTCATGCTTGGACATTTATAAGTTTTTTGTTGATAATATGATATATATATAACTCAGAGTGGAGAAGGAAGGACATAGTTTCCTTTGGATTTTATATTATATATAGCCATTGAAGTGTAATTGCTAAAGCATTTCATATCATTATAGTGACGATTCGGTCTACAAATTGAGGGGATTATCTTCGATTTGTAAAAAAACAAGTGGCTTTGTTTTGCTGAATAATATGAATTGAACTATATGAATTTAGTTATTTAGGGTTTATGAACAATATGATTATAGATAAGAGACGGAAAGACGAGAATAGGCCAAAGTCAAATGGGTTTGAGACAATTTTTATTTAAAAATTGTCTTTATTTAAAATCTTTAAATTAGCAGAGAAAGATCCCTGATGAGGATGAGAATGAAGGTTTCCGGCGTTAATGTGAGGTTGGTAGAGGTGATGCGAAGATAAAATGTTGGCCGTTCCTATCTGAAAGTGTCTATGGCTACCTTTAATTTGAGAAAGGTCGCATCTCCTTGAAATCTCATTGAAGCCCGGACTTGAGAGTTGGGATGGTTGTAGGTCATCGGAGACAGAGGTGGAGAGAAGGTGAGATGGTGGAGGATGAAGATCGAAGATCAAGTCTAAAGGTCTCCTGTACGAGGCTGTGTCTTTGGTTCTTTGTCACTTCATGAAGTTTAGAAGAGAGATGAAAAAGGAAGTCACCTTGATCGTAATTGGAGGGGATTTTGGCAGAGTAGTAGAGACGCTAACTTAACTGATTCTGATTTGGTCTCTAATTTTCATTATCCATCAATCACTCCAGATTCTGATTTAATTAGAGAGAATGTAGAAAATCTGGCTAAGGGCAATTTAGTCTTTCTATTTTAATGTTCTAACTTATGGTCCTTCAAAATAATTATCATTTTTATGGTCCTTCTTAATAAATATTATTTTTCTTATGTCCTTTATTATAATTTTCCCTTCCTTAATTTCTTCAAAAAAAAAAAGTCAACCTGGTCTTATAATTTTAATCATAATAGGATAGAGTAGGGGTGGCAATTATTATTAATTTTTTTAAAAAATGTAAACATAGCCTACTCCTTCTCCCAAAGCGTCCTCCGTTGCAGGCATTCCCCAATCAAACAATAATCACTCTGTAGAATTTGTCATGAAAAAATGTTTCAAACAAATCAAACAGAAAATAAGAACGAATTTGTCCGAATAGAAGATCAAATGAGTACGTCGCAGGCAGTTCAAACGAATTTTTCTAAACAATAATCACTCGCCTGCAGAATTATCTACGCGAACGATTAACGAACCTCTGGTGCATTGTAAGTAGAGATGACTGAGAGAATAAAGCTTACAAAAAGTGTCAAACACAATTAATTAGGGCTATTAACAGAGGGGTAACATTGCTACGTTTTTAGACTTCCGAGGCAACATTGAGACAAAAAAAAAACTTTCAGGGCAAAAATACTCCTGAGTGTGTACTTTTGGGGCAAACTTGCTACTTAAAAAAGTGACAAAGATACCACGTAGACAATCCACGTCAGTATAATGCAGTTAACTAACGTTTGATTGTTAGGCCTGTTAACAGAGGGGCAACATTGCTACGTTTTTAGACTTTCGGGGAAACATTGCTCCAAAAAAAAAACTTGTAGGGTAAAATTGCTCCTGGGCATGTACTTCCGGGGTAAAATTGCTACTTAACCTTTTGTTATCATCAAAACATGTGATTTAAAAAAATCTGATATATAATAAAATAATATACAATATATGCTATGATGAGTAATTTATTTTGTTTCCTTAGTATTTCTAAAAAAGGTCAACTGACCCTTGTATTAAGGATATAAGATAATAGTTGGTTTCATGTATATATGGAAATCAATTGACATTAACAAAATGATGTACAATTATTTCATGAGAAAATTCTAACATAAAATATATAAACAAACGTTTAAAATAAACTTTAATCAATGAATATTAGTTTTAACTTTTCATGAGAAAAAGAAATAAATAAATCACAATATTCAATGAGATGGATGTGAGGTTGCAAACAAAATATGAGAGTGAAAAAGAGAGAAAGTGATTCCCTAGGTAGCTACTTTTGTGGACCAGAAAAAGTCAATCCTTCCATATATATACTGGAACTCCTCCCACTGCAACTTTATAATCAACAAATCTGTATTTACTTTCAAGATATACTGAGTAGATTAGCTTATTCCTATCCAATTGGACCATTGTGCGTGCAACATTTTTGGGATTCCTAAAGATAAGTTTCTGCCACTCCTGAAAATATTTTCTAGATTGAGACGCAAATACTTAAAGAAGATTTATATATAGAGAAGAAACCAATAAACCCTAGATTCTTCAAAACTCTAAAAAAAAAAAATGATTATGAAAATACTTACTTCTGTAACTGCATCCTAAATTTGAATTTATTTTTCTAGCGAGTAATGTAATAGAGACGGGGCAGCTGGACTCTTTAATTAAATACAGATAATTATTGATGCAAAGATAAGAAATCTTAAAATAATGCGTAGAAAATCTTTAGATAATATAACATTTGAATCGAGAGAAGTACTAAGAAAATCATATACACGTGTTTGGGGCCAATAAGAAGATTCTTGTGATAAGTGGGACCCATGAGAACCCAACTTTCACGAAGATGATTCTCAGCACGAGATAGTTTCACCAAGTGGTTGTGTGTGCCCCACCCTAAATGGAGGCATAAATGTTGCTTGTTTTGAAATAGCGATTTAATTCTTTAAAAGTAACTTTTTTTAATCATGAATTACAGTATATGAAGTAAGTATATGAGATAAGTTTTGTCTCAATTTATGTGTATAAACACTTTTGAAATGTCCAAAAGTGATTTCAAACAAGCACTTAATTGAATTGAATGTATTATGAATGAGGTTAAAGTGTAAAAATAATAGAAGTGACAAAACCATCTTAATTCCCTTAATTTTACTATAGTGTTTGTTTGAGATCAACAACTCCTCTCATTACGTGCTTCATATACGGTAGATTATGATTAAAAAATTGTTTTTGAAGGCTCCAATCGCTATTCTAAACTAGCACTATATTAACTATATCTGTATACCCTCCATATATAATTAATTAGAACCATATAAATATATAGTTTTATACTTGCTTGAAACGGAAAAAGAAGCTGGGAGAAGAAAAATATAAGACAGAAAAATGGAAAAGAGAACAGAAACATCAAAACCTGTCACTCAAGGATTTCATCGTATCTTAATTAGGTTTTAGCTAGTTATTTAAGGTTTAGCATTTTATCACAATTTTTCTACATAAAATATCCCAAAACATATGTCAGAAGAAAAGCTCTGATCTAGAAAGAGAATATTGATGAAGAAAGTAATCAGAAACAAAACGTCCTTAAATACTATATATCCAGATTTATATCCCACACACAATAATATCGATCAATAAACTGGAAATTATACTATAAAGACCATCTCATAATTAATTACAGTATAGATCATTCTCATAAACTCAAGGGCAGCAAAGAACCACCCAAATAATATAACCTACATGTACGTACTTATATACATATATATCCTCATGTGTATGTATATATATACACACACGTAGCTGGCAAGAGCTCTCCGAATTTTATTGCTAAAGTAGAAGCTCATTAACTTAACAAGTAGAAGAAATATATTACTTTAATTTTCCTAATACTCAGAGGAAGAAGCCCCTTTTATTGATAATATAAAGTTTCTCCTTTTCACCTCTCTCAACAATCTCAACAAGTACGCTTTCTGGATCTAAACTTGTATTATTCTTTTTACAAAGGTGAGGCCGCTTGTTACCTCAACCAACGGCCTCTTGGTGGAAGAAGCCCATTGTATCTATTCACAACTTGGTTGAAATCTACTAAAAGATTTCGATATATATATATACACACACACACTTACTCCATAACTGATGATCGCTTGAGAACGGAGAAATTAAAGCAGAATTTGTAGGGATCCCATTGAAGGCCAATCTCATCTCCTTTCTTCAAGTTCCTTCTCTTGACGAAATCTTGATTCCAATTTCCAATCAGGACGTAGTTCTTGATGGAAGCCCATTGCTTCAGAATCAGCTGGTGCATGGACTTTGTTTCTACATCCCAAACCCTCACTGGCCTTCCCTTTAAGACCAATTCCTCATTATTATTATTGTTGTTGTTGTTTCCCATCAGTGAAGCAACCAGGTCCTCCATGGAATTTTCTGTGCTCAACAGAAGCCTATTCAGCTTCCCGAGGTCGCTGGTTGTTAAGACCTTTTTGATCTTCCATGGATCGTCGTACAGCTTCAAAGCAGTTGAACAACGTCCATAAGATGATGATGATGGCTGGATAATAATATCACCCTCATGATGATGACGATGGTAGGTTTTTGTGTTGGAATAATTATAACAAGGCTTTGATGATGAAGCTGCTTTTGATCTCTCTTTGTTGTTAGTATTTCTCTTCGTTTTGGTTTTGGTTTTGGTGGAGAAGGAAGAAGAAAGAGACAATTCAGTAGAAACTGCTAGGTTTGGAGGAGAAGATGAAGATGAAGAAGATGATTCGTGACAACCCTTGGAAATATAATTTTCGGAGAATACATTGAGGAAATCATGAGGTTGATGATGAAGATGAGGACGAGGATGTGGATGAGGATTGTTTTCCATCTGCAGATAGAAGAAAGGATAGAGAGAATGTAGCTTTTGAAAACCTATATATATATAATTGAATAGTGGAATATAAGGACCAGAGTGGTAAATACAAGAACCTCCCTTAATGTGAAGGATTTAACCCCTTTTTGCTTGACCAATTCATGTTCATCAGAAGTTAATTACTCATGTAGCTAGTTTTATTGAATTGGTGTGTGGGGCTCATTGGAATATCCGTGCATGCATATGCATTATGCAGCAAGTGGAAATGGTATATATCATTCAGTGAATATAATATTATTATAATAATGAATGCACAAATAGGTGGCTCGGTTGATCATTTGGGGGTTCTGGCCGGATGTGGATGGCTGAGCTAATCATTCGAGTGAACAAAACTTGGTTAAGGATTATTTATGAAAAATGCTTCAATGAACAAACAGAACCAAGCTTCTTGTTGTGATAAGGGGGACCATGAGGACTCAACTTTCAAGATGATTCTCAGCCCAAGATAGTTTCGCCAAGTGGCTAACTGGTTGTTCCCCACCGGAACGGGTTTCCCTACTTGTCATTTGGACGAGCAGAGAACACTCATCTTTTGGGGCGAGCATCTGGCTGGCTGTCCATATTAGATCCAGATGCTCCATATTTTATTTTTCTATTTTTTCAGGATAATGAATTATTTTTTCAGTACCCGTCAATATCCTTAAGTATCTTTTTAGTACTAGCCAATATCTGAAATATTTTTTCAAGATCCTAAAATAGTTTGTCAAGATCATGAAGTATTTTTCAGTACTAGTTAGTACATTGAAGTATCTTTCTAGCACTCGTCTGTACCCTAAAATATTTTTTCAAAATCCTAAAAAACTATTTCAGGATAATGACTGGTATTAAGAAGATACTTCAGGGTACCGGATGGTACTGAAAAATACTTCATGATATTGAAAAAATATTTTAGGATACTGATTGATACTAAAAAGATATTTCAGGCTACTGATTGATAATAAAAGTTTTTTATAAAAGAAATAAAAATAAATCTGGACCTTCTAGCTAGATGCTTGCCCCCAAAGGATGAGCTCTCTCTCCTTGTCCAACCCATTCTGTGCCACACCCCCTATGGAGACTGAATTGAGCCCACCAACAACAAAAGAATGTATTATGAATGGGTGAATGGGGTTACGATGCGGTGATATATATGAGATTTTTCTCAAAGTGCGTCTAATATCAAATACTTTTTTGAGATGTAAAAGTGACTTTAAACTTCTAAAATAGGTGCAGGTGCAAAAATGCACATGGATAATTAATGAGACAATATTTAACCCAAAAAATTGTGATATGGATGTTAATGTGGGTTATTAAAGTCCTGGTTGGCAGACTTAAACAGGGAAAAAAATAAAAAGAAATGGACCAGAGAGCACAATCACGATTCACCAGAGAGATTCTACTGCTGGTAACGTGGACGAAGTCCGCAAGCTTTACGTCGTCTTCTTTTCTCCCTCTTGGATCTGCGATTTCTGCTGCCTCTTCCCTTCGATCTGCAACGCGAGCTCTTCTCCCCCCTTCTCCCGACGAACTTGAGAGAAAATTAACGCAATCTTCTCTCAAAGACCTCTTCTTTCCTTTCGCATCATTCTCACGTTTCTTCTACAAAATCCCCAGCTCTCGAAGCCCTGAATCGGCTTGCTTGCTTTCTTTCCAGAGTTTGAGCACCAGAGTCCATGACGATGGGTCCCCAAAGATGTAAGCGTCTTCACAATTTCACACTGCCGTGTTTGAAGTGGGGAATCAGAGGCACTTCAGGTGCATGAAAGTGACTTCAGACGGCGCCGCCGTTGCCACTATATCAACCGGTGCGACGATCTCCTGGGATGACGATTCAGAGAAGCGGATGAGGATCTTGAAAACAAGAATAGATGGCGGTGATGGAGAGGATAATGTTTGAGCTGCAGACTGTGGCAGATAAGATGAAGGATGCAATTTTGAGGAGGGAGGCAGGCGCGGTGGATGAAAAAGAACAAGAGGAGCCTACGGCTACTATCGCTCCATCTTCTGTGGCGGCGGCGGAAGCCAGGCCGTGGAATCTGAGGACGAGGAGAACAGCGTGCAAAGCTCCGATTGCCGACGGGAGTGGAAAGTGTATGAAGATTGCGCAGAAACTTAATCACTCACCGTCAAGGACCGGCAACCCTAAGGGCAGATTTTAATTTCCTTGCCCAAACAGCAACTTATTCTTTCAAGTTGTTTTCTAAACATCCATATCACCCACTTTCACCCAAAAAAGTCATACTAACACTTAATGGGGAAAAGCACTAAAGTATCAACTTTTAACAAAAATTATACACAATCGGAACACTTTAGATAAATTTTACCAAAATAAGGCAGTCAAAGGCGTCAGTTGTAACATCCCAATTTCAGAGCCAAATTTTTTTTTTTTTCAATCAGAGTAGAGCATCGGAATAAAAACATTGAGTAACTGATTATAACAATAACAGTGGCGTATCCGCCTGTTCATAAAGATTAATACATTATCATTTACGACTTTAAATCGTCTCGGCCGATCATTACTCGGTCTTCACGTGGTCTTCATCTTCATGTGAGTGTCCGCTCTGCTTACTCTTATCCTCTCGTCCATGGTCTCTCTCTCCGGACCTTGATGTGATGCTATAGTAAGAGCCGAGATCCAACGTTCATCGGATCTCGAGTAACGGTTAACCTCATGCTTATATAACACTTTATGTTCAACGAATATTTCTATGATTACAAGCAATGATATATATGATCATTAAATAACAAGCGCCCTACAAGCAAAGTTATCTGTGCACTTTAATTGTGTGCCACGATGTCTTGTCGTGTCCGTAGCGCTAGGAAAACATGACGGTATTATACTTAATATAACCCGTAAAGGCGTAAGTGATTATCTAAGTTTATTACCTTAGTCATTTGTGCATGGCCCGAACAGAGTTCCACCCATGGCTTATGAAATTATCCGTACCATATATAAGCAGACTATAAGCATCAGAGTCAGTGTTACAGTACGTCGCGAACGTACCTTCGTTTGATGGTACTTCGGTACTTTTTGAGAAATGGCACGTTTACGGAAAACGGCGAAACGTCCAACAACGGCTCGTCGGACGGCGTAACGGCGACAAACTAGGATTTCGACGTCCTATATCGGTAATATCACCTCTATTAGTGATTTGACAACATAAGCGGCATTTTAGGTAAAAATTACCATTTTGCCCCTATACCCTAATGGAGGAATTTCGCAATGACTTCGTTACTCTAGCAAATTTTCTTCCCGAAATTTCGCCAGAACTTCGACGCAATTATGATTCTTAAAAAAAATGACTAAAATAGCCCTCCCTTCTAATATCAAAACATAAAAATAAAGACTACTCTAGCATTACTAACTATTGAACTAAAGACTAAAAACCAAATACCGAAAGACTTACCCGTTGAAGACTTGGCAGAACTTCCCAGAGCTTCTCTCTCTACTTCTTCCTCTCTCTAATTTTCGGCCAAAGGGCAAGAAAATGGTGTGAAATTTCAAGACCCCTCATGCCTTTATATAGGAAAAGATTGGGCCATTTGTGCAATTTTCAAAAATCAACTTTGTGCCTAAAGTTGTAATTTCCTCTTTAGCATTTTGAAGACTTCTTCAACAAGTCTTTCTCTCTCCCTTGGTCGACATGTTTGGCTGAGCTGGCAGCCCAAGATTGGTCAAAGAATGATGACTCATCTTGCTTTATGGCCTGGCCTAACTGTTTTCCCGATCGGTACCGATTTGCGTGATTTCGGAGAACTTTCAAAATTCTGGATTTACAACCTTGAAGACATATTCTCTCTTACTAGAAATGTCCAAGTTAACCTAAATTTTGATCCCATATAGGGCTCCAAGCTGTCCGGTTGAAGTTTTCTCGAAAAACGTGTCCAAACGCGTTCGGTTTCAGAATGCATTTCTGAAAACATCAACTTCTTCAGAAAAATTCACTGATTCCAAATATGTCAAAATAAATTCAAACTCATTCCTAGATATTGAGTTAGAATTTATTTTCTTAATATCCAAAAATATACCTATATGCATTTTTCCCTATTTCGTTTTATAAGGAAATGCACGAACGACTTCGGATTTACTTAGGTAGAGTTTAACGGAAGATAATAAGTCACTGATCAATATTTTTCATTGACTTTGGAATTCCTATTCTTAGATCTCTAGATAGGATCCGTTTCCTAAATATTAAATTACTATTCACATCAATAAATTATATATTAAAATAATAAAATCCAAAACTTGCAAACTAAGTTAGCTTGGATATTTTGAAAATTCTTATCCTATTTCTTGTCCAATATTTCGGTTAATAGCTGGCCCAAATTTTAATTATTTTCGTTTTAATTTAATTAATAATTATTTAATATTATATAAAATAATTATTTAATAATTATTTTTATATAATTTTTACAAAATTTCCCTATTGGTCCATACTTGTTTTTAGGCTTAAAAATACCTAAACTCCATGATTTTTCATAGAAATTTCCAATTAATTAGTAAATATATTCTTACTAATTTTAAACCAATTACCACTAATTTTTGAGTTTTACATAATTATTTCATAATTTCTTTTGCTCAGACTTAAGTAATTAGCTAGAAATTTCTTAATCACTTTATTATCATTAGTTGATAATTTTCTTAATCTGAATGTCCCATTACCTCATAATTATAACACTGACATTTCTGTTTCCCCGTGTTCTGCAGTATTTTAGAATTTGTGAGGGCATTATAGTCATTACAATACTTTTTGAATATCTTTATTCAGTTTCTCCAAGTTTGTAATTTATTAAATTACCCTAATTAGAGATAACATACTCTCATTATTCAAATAATTATTTCACTGACTTTTAGGATTTTTCACAATTTTCCTAAATATTTATGTCCCTTAGGGGCATTTTGGTCATTTGGCACTTTGGCCCTTAATTTCTCTAATTTCCAAGAGATTTTTCCTTAGAAAATAAGATAATTATATCTTATTATTTGATATCTCATATTCACCTACTTTTCATAGGTATAATCTTACCAAATTATGATACATATTTTTGGGGTATTACATCATAAAACTGAGTGGAGAAGAAATTGAAGAAAATAGTGTTGGAGAGAAACCAAATCCAAGTAGAAGTGACCCCCATAAATTGGACTAGAAATAATTTATATTAAGGACAAAAAATACTCCCTCTTTCAATTTTATAAAGGGTTAGAAAAAAATTTTGTCCCGCAAGTTTTCACTAAGGAGCAATTTTACTCAACAAGTATAAAAAATAGAACAATTTTGCCTCGACCGTGCAAACTTCATAAATAGGATTTGAGTGTGGCCTACCCACACTCATCGTGAGAGGGGCCATCCTTTTATTTAAAAAAATTAAAAATTAAGCAATTAATTTGGGTATTATTACAATATTTTATAAATATATATTATTAAATTATGAAAAAAATACATTTTAACTATCAATTTCAAAAACAAAAACTAGATAGTTTTTTTTTTTTTTAAAGACTTGCATGAACGTAACTAGATAGATTTTCAATGCATTGTATAGTATGAGATAATTTGTTTCTGACTTATAAATTGTGAAATTTGTAATAATTAAACTTTATATTTTACGTTGATAGGAATGATTAAAAATCATTCAAAAACAAATATTCAATACTCTTCACTCATCTCTTGGGAAATATAATGGTGAAGTGATATAAATTTTTGCATTAAATTGATAAAAGTAAAAGAGGAATAATATAAAAACTTAGATGGGATATGCCACACTCAATTACAGAACCAGATCCCATTTTCTTTTTATACCAAAACAAGCTGTGAGAATGAAGGAGAAAGCATCATATGCTTGTGTCCACAGAAGGTCACATCCTTTGCAAAGAACTAAAGAAAGATTCAATGACACAATGAATTTGCCAAAGATAGTTCTGTATATCTCATTCCACTTTCAATCTCTCCCTTCTTCTTCCTTCACCGTCCAAACACCCATGCATATGCATGCATGTTTCTTAATTTGCATATGCCTCTGGTTTCACTTGATTTTTAAACCAGATCTTTTTATTTTTTTTATTAGATTATTATAGTTTCGTCTTATTTTAGTTTAATTTGGTTCTCATAGTTTCATATGATTTTTCATCACGTTTTTTCTATTTAAGAGACCTGATAAAAAGCAGACAAAACTATATATATATAGGGACTTGCAGATTAATTTTTCCTCCATCTTTTGAAATCCGAATACTGGTATTTTATTCAATGAATATGACGTTCTTAATTAATTAAAAATTGAATTTTTTTCCAATGCATTATAAAAAGGACGCAAACTAAAAAACCTATCTGTTATATTTAGGGATGGACAAAATCAGAAAATAATCTATGGAGAACGTACCCCATTATACATTAATTATTTCAGGCATTCTAATGCAATTCTTTAATACTTCTCTCATTTCCTATCACCCGACTTTAATTTGTATAATAGAGATATATATAATTAATGTTGAAGGCAAAGAATCTCGATCTTGAAGTATATATGACTAGCATATATCAATATATATAGGAGAATGACAGTTATATTTTGTCCAACAAATTTTTCTTAATTATAGTTAAGTCTCAAAACAATGATTTGTAATTGATATATTTTTTTGGCTAAAGTGTACTTTTAATTTCTTAAATTTGTATGAGGTATACTATTATTTCCTTAACTTTATAAAGTATACTTTTGGTTCTATAATTATAATACTGTTAATGTTGCTAATGAAAAACGCTAATGCAGCAAACTCAAGTGATGGCTATGTAAACTTAAGTGATAAATATGTTATTAAATGTTATTAATCTTAAATTTAAAATATGTGTAAATTAAAAAATATCTAAAAAACTAATGAACTTGTCAATATCAAAGCTTGATTGCATTAAAAAAGTTTTAGTTTAATAATCAAAATATCAAAATTTCGATTTTATTTGATACGCTATTTGTTAGTTTATTTTAGTTTAATAATCTAAATGTATTAATTTAAAAAATAAAATCTTAGATATGTTTTGTCAGCTGCACAATCATTATTTGAGTTTCTTGTGTTAACATTTTCTGTTAGTAACTTTGGCGGTGTTAGAAATATAGAACCAAAATTATACTTTATAAAGTTAAAGGACAAAAAAAATACCTCATGTTAAACTTAAAGGATTGAAAATATATTTTAGCCTTTTTTTTATCAGATACCTAAAATTATAGAGACGTGAGAAAAAGCAAGTAAAAACTGTATATATAGGGACTTGTAGATCAATTTTTACTATATCTTTTGAAATCCTTTCACTACTAGAAAAAAGCTTATTAGCGACGAAATTTGCGACGGATTTTTTTCCGTCGCAAATTTGTGGGAATTTGCGAAGGAAGAACAGATCCGTCGCAAAAAAATTGATTTGCGACGGATCACAGTATCCGTCACAAATTTTGCGACGGATTACGCTTGCGAGGATCATGGATCCATCGCAAAGTGGCGGACCGTTGAGTCCGCCACATTGCGACGGATCATAGGATCCGTCGTCGTTTTGCGACGGACCCGGGATCCATCACAAACGTTGCGACAGATCCCTGGATCCGTCGCAATGTGGCGGACTCAACGGTCCACCAATTTGCGACAGATCCCCGGATCCGTCGCCGTTTTGCGACGGATCCCGGGTCTGTAGCAAAAGGGTGGACCGAAGGGTCCCCCTTTTTGCGACGGACCCCGTGGTTCGTCGCAAAACTGCGACAGATCCCGGGTCCGTCGCAAAAAGGTGGACAGAATGGTCCGCCAATTTGCAAGGACCCCGTGGTCCATCGCAAAACTGCGACGGATCCTTCGATCTGTCACAAAAAGAGTTTTGTGACGGATCGGATCCGTCGCAAAAAGCCGGTTTGCGACAGATCCGGATCCGTCGCAAAATTCTTATAACTTGCCCCCGCGATTTTCACTCCGCCTGCGACATTCCATTTCCTCTTCCCCTCGCTCTCGCTCCGGTCGGACCTCCTCCGCGAGTCTGTCGCTGCCGGTGATTATCCATTCGCCTTGTTCACCGTCCAACGTCCTCTCCTTGCTCGTCGGCGCCGGTGGTGGCTCTTCCAACGTCTGATCTTCCTCCATTTGGCTGATTTCTATTTCCAACTCTCACCTTTCGGTTTCTATTTCCAGCACCTTCACCGTCTTCAACTAGGTATGTTTGTATTTTTTTTTTCTCTCTCTTTGGTATGTGGTTCTTACATGACAATTTGTTTGAATCAATTGTGTGAATAATACTCTTTCAAGCAATGAAGGCTTTAGTTATATATGTTTGAGTGTGTATCATGTAAGTTGAAAAGATAAGAGAAAGTGGAAAGTTTGATATAGATTAGTGTATGTAGATTAAAATGTAGTTGTTATGGATATAGATTAGTGTATGTAGATTAAAATGTAGTTGTTATGGATATTGATTAGTGTATGTAGATTAAAAAGTGCTTGATGTTGATAGGAAGATTACTTTTTAGAATAATGTTTACTTTGTTAGAGGCTTACAATAATTGTTATAATGTTGTATTAATTGGTAATGAAATATATAAATCTATAAATAGGATAGCCTTCAAATGAGAAAAATAATTTGTAAAAAGTGAGATTGAGGGATAAGAGAATTAATTAACATAAAGTAGAAAGAAGATGTGGGTTTAGGGAATAATGAAATTTGTATGTTTTATAAAAATTAGTTAAATTAGTTAGTTGAGTTAATGTCACTACTACAAAAAAGGGATACGGCGTCCTATTTTTTGTACATTTAACGTCCTTTTTCTGGGGGACGCCTATCTGGGGGGCGCCGTAGGTTAAACTTACGGCGTCCTATTTTTTAATTAGACGCCTAAAATTATGACTTAAGGCGTCTAATAAATTAAATAGGACGCCTTAAATGTGGCCCAAAACGCTGCTAGAGTACACTTAAGGAGTCTAAGTCTGGGAATTAGAAAAATTACTATTAAGTTTTTTGAAAAAATATATCTTATTCACATTTTTGATTTGAATCTATCTTTAATGTAACGTAGAAAGAAGATGTGAGTTTAAGGAATAATGAAATTCTTATGTATTAAAAAAATTAGTTAAATTAGCTAGTTGAGTTATTGTTTTATAAAAATGACTATTAAGTTTTTTGAAAAAAATATCTCATTTACATTTTTTATTTGAATCTATCTTTAACAAGTTATACAATAAATAAAGATGGATAATTTTAAAAAAAAAACTAAATTATAAATACTATTTAGATAAATAGGTAATTATAAATACAAAAGATAAAGTTCATTTTGCATATTATATAATCTTGATTAAGTCTTATATATTATGCTCTTAAATAATCTCTTTGATTTAGCTTATATATCTTATAAACTCCAAAATACTTATAGTGTCCTATTATTTGTTTGCCCCCTCCACATGTTTGTCCCCATGTTCTAGTGTGCTATCCTCATTCTCTGGTTGCATCCTGGGATCTATTCTTTGTTCAATGCATGTGTTTGTTTCTCATTTTCTTGATTAAGTGATATTTGAGATGTCATCTTCATTGTCGCTTTATATGTCATCGTCACCGTCGCTTTATATGTTATCGTCACCGTCTACTACAGACTCTTTTATGGGTGGTAGAGGTATGCCAGGACCTTCCACTAGTCCACAACAAAGAGCAGAGCATGTTTACTTTACCATTTCTAATTGATTTACATATGTTTAGTTTTCTAAAACCATCTATGTCAAGCATCTTCAATAGTTGACATTCCTTCCTTCAGCACACTGCGTCGCCTCAGAGCCAGGTCGGGGAAGGAGGAAGTTCTTCTGAGGAACCAATCTGGGGATCGGTATATCTTGCAACAGGAAAGATTTGGATGTGTCCTATTGGCACACCGAGTAAGTCACGTAAAGTTAGCAATAATAATGTTATGATTTTCTACCTTTAGTTTCTATGCTAATATTTCCATCATATCCTTTGTGTTCAGATTTCTACCTTATATTGAGGTGTCTGATATGATCTCAAACCAAATATTTTGTAATTTCAATCTGCCCTATTGGCACACCGAGTAAGTCACGTAAAGTTAACAGGAATTGGGATGCTTGGTTCAATGAGTTCTTGGTAAGTTATATGTTTTATGGTTATTAATTTCTCATCCAAATGCAAAATGATTAAGTACTTTTAAAATTTGGAGCACTGATTGTTTGTTATTGACTTTCAGGATAAGTTTAAGACGTTGCCTGAACATCGTCAAGAGCTTAAAAAAGCTTCTAACCACAAGGCAGGCCGGTGGTTGTCTGAGAAGTTTTATAAATTAAGAAAAGGTAGAGGAAGACAAGATTGGATTAAACCTGAGACTGCAGACCAATTAGTTCAAAATTGGGCGTCCGATGAGAAATTTAATAATAAAAGTCAGAAAAATAAGCAAAATAGGGTCAAAATGGAAGGACCTTCATATGCTGGCAGCTCCATTCCAATGAGTGAGCATAAACGAAAAATTGTGAGTACACATTATTTTGTATTTGAGTATTCAATATTTTGTTCTTTGAAACAATTAATTAACGGTCATCATTTGTGTTTGCAGGCACTGCCTGGGGATGTTGCTCTAGAAGATGTTGATTGGATTGCCTTTGAGCGTACCCATTCCCAGCAATCTGAAGGGAGTGAGCCGCGCTGGATTAATGTCAAGGCGCAGGAAGTAGCGATGAGATATTTATATTGCATTTATTCTTTGTTTCAGACATCAGCATATTTATTTCATTTCACATGGCTTATCTGTGATGTATTTTTTTTGCTTGTAGGACACATATAAGAGGCTGACGGAGGAGAGAGACTCGCAGAGTGCGAACGACCCCACATCCTCTCAGTCCGATAACGAGAGTCTATTCATTCAGGCTGCAGGTGGATTTAACAACAAAGGTAGAATCTTCGGGTATGGTGCCTTTGCCAGCCGATTTAAGCAAACGAAGCGCTCCTTATCCGACTATGAAGGTGTTTCTGCAAGTAAACGTAATACATTTGATATTGATTGTTACATTTTCATTCCCTAGTCTATTTGAATAAAGTACAAAAAATAAACGTAGTTCCTAATTTTTTGCAGATGAGATGAAGGCGTTGATCCAGTTGCAAGCAGTTGAGCTGCATGAGACAAACGAGATGGTAAGGCAGATGCAGCTTCAACTCATGTCCCTAATGAAAAACAAGGGTAAGGAGCCGGCTCCTACTGATGATGACAACGCTGGTGGTGGTGATGACAATGCTGGTGGTGCTGATGATGATGATGATTATAATGCTGCCGTTTAGACTACTTTTTAGTATATGTTATTTGCAACACTATTATTTATATTTTGTTTTCTCTCTATGTAAAACTTTTTATGATTGATTGTTATTATATATATATATATATATATATATATATATAATGGTATATAGTTGGTTTTTAATATTTTCTTTACAAAATTTGAAAATAAAATTCAAAACAGAATTGAAATAAAATAATGAAATTTGCAACGGAATTGGACTCTATCGCAAAATCAAATAAAATTTTAAAAACAAATTCTAAAAAAAAATTATTTTTTTTTAAATTATTTGCGACGGATTTGAAATCTAATCCGTCACAAATGGTCGAAATTGCGACGGATTTCAATCCGTCGCAAATTTGCGACGGATTTGGAATCCGTCGGAAAATTTCAAAATCCGTCACAATTGCGACGAGGGTTTTTGTGACGGACGAAATCCGTCGCAAACTCGTTTTGCGACGGAAAACCCCTTTTTTGCGACGGATTTTTTCCGTCGCAAAAACAGTTTTTTTTTTTGTAGTGTTTTATTTGCAATTTCGTAATGAATAATTTGCAATTACTTTACAATTAAATTGATTTTTTTTTCAAAACATAATTACCATTTTCCAATACTTTAAATAAAGGTACTTTTAAATCTCGTGCGTACAAAGAGAAATCGGAGTCCTTTGTATGCATACCAATAATAATATGAAATATAAAATTTATAGAAAGTAATAAAATTTATCAATAATCAAATGTACGTCATAATTGAAGAGTTCTGGAATGTGTTAAATTAAAGCTTTATTTCTTAATTAGTACTCCATTCGTTCCTAAATGTAGAAGTTATTAAATATTAAAAAATAATAATTGAATCCCAATAAAGATATTTTTATATTATTTGTACGGAATGAAAAAAGTCTCAAACCATTTACAACAGGAAACGTATATATTTACAACAACATTTAAACACCTGACCATTTACAACAGAAAAAATATGTATTTACAACAGAAAAAGTATGTATTTACAACAACATTTAAAAAATTCCGTACAAATAATATCAAAAAAGTCTCAAACCATTTACAACAGAAAATATATGTATTTACAACACGAAATGTATGTATTTACAACAAAAAATTTCTTGAGACTTTTTTGTAATTTTATGATTTCAAGGGACTTTTTTGTAATTTTTTTCCTTCTTTGGGACCTGAGTGTAATTTTTCCTAAAATTTATAGCAAGTCAATGAGCTTCACATACTTTTGTCCCCAGATGATGATTTACTCTACTCTACAAAGACCCGAAAGGACAAAAAACAAAAATATAGCTTTTATCTGTCCAAAAGGTTATATCATATTCATATTCTTCTCTGAAAATGTAAACCTCATATTCAATTTCTGCAACGCGGCATTATATTATAACATTAATTTCTAAAAAAAGCCATCTTTAATTTATTCTCTTATTACAGCCTACAGGTCCAAAAATAATCTATATATATTAAGAAAATTAGATGGAGATGTTAATCATATAATTCAGACTATGTGGTATAAATGGAGAAAAACTACTAGAGTTATGAGTGATCAGAAAATATCTAATAACTTTAACGAAAACTTTTATCGCACTGCTATAAGTTCAACCACTACAAAAAAAAACGACAATTAGTAGCGGTTAAAATGACCTATTTGTAACGGTTTTAGGCGCAACTAACGACATTTGTAGCGGTTTAAAAAACCGCGACAAAATCCCCTGTGGCAAGCTGATTTGTAGCGGTTAAAAAAAACCGATACTACATACATATGAACCGCTACTACATCTGTTGCGGTTACTAATAACCGTCACTAAATGAGTTGGGCTGACGTCTTTTTCGAGAGATTAGTCACGGTTTGTAACCGCTACAAATACACTTGTAGCTGTTCAAATAGCGGTTACATAACCTCTACAAACTAATGTTTTGAAAATTTTTGCCGCCATCAATTTTTATTATTTTGAATATTTGTCCCGGTTTCTAACCGCTACAAATTTTCCCGCCATTTTTTTGCAAAAAATAATTTGCCGCCATGTCAATATTTGTAGCGGTTTGTAACCGCTACAAATTTTCCCGCCATCAGTGTACTTTGAATATTTGTAGCGGTTTGAAACCGCTACTAAGACCGCTACAAAATAATCCTGCCATTTTCTCCAGGAAAATATTTGAAAATTAGTAGCGGTTATAGTAACCGCTACAAATTCATGATGGTAAAAAAAAAAAATTAAAACTATTATTTATCGGCGTAATTAAGTAATTATTAATAGTTTATCTTTTTAATACAAAATAACAAACATTAATTAGTATGAGAAACATTAGAATTGATCTGGACATTAATTAGTATGAGAAACATTAGAATTGATCCGGCTACACGGCACTCACCCCCTTCAAACAGTTTACCACTATGTTCCGAAACGTAAAAATATTTGAGAAGACGGAGAGAAAATGTGGGTAGAAAAGAAACTGATGCATATTAAATGAGGTTGGGTGGGGGTATTTATGGTGGTGTCTGCGCAGCATTTTATAACGGTTGGTGTCTCACTTTTTGTAGCGGTTATTATTGTTAGTAGCGGTTTGTGGACGTGTTTGTAGCGGTTAATGTAGCGGGTTTTATCTGTCGCGGTTCTACAGTGTTTGTAGCGGTTATATAACCGCTACAAATTACTTTCTGGATTTTTAAAAAAAAAAAAACTTAATAAAAAAAAAGATTCCATATTACAGCATAGGCATTAAGTGTTTCTCTCAATCTTCTTCGCCATCCCTACAAAGAAAGTTTGCATAAAATGTTACGCGTGAGGTGAATACGTTTGAACACAATTAAAACTTTAGTTAAATGTTTCTATTTCATAAGGCGTAAATTAAAAAACGTACCGAACTATAGGTAAATTGTCATCACCGTTTGGGATGAAGTCTTCGAAGCTGGCGGGCTGGAACGTGTAACATCCCAACTTTTGACAAGCAGTATAATTTTTTTTTTATCAAACATCATTTCAAATCATCAGAGTAGAGCAACAGAGCGATTGAGTAACTGATATGTATATATAAAACGCCGTAAGTCCATTTGGTTACAGCGGTACAGAAACCGCGTGGTTCTAAAGTATATAACAAAAGAAAGGCTTCCGCTGGAACAACAAAAAGAAAGTCTTCAGCCGGGTCTTCTACTCGGGCTGCTTGCCTCTCTCCTCGATTCTCGGTCCTCTGGAACCTGACGCTATGTTAAGGGCTGAGATCCGCACCGGATCTCAGGTAACAGTTAACCTCATACTTACATACACACAACATATGTACCACAAGTATTCATATCATTAATAGTATATAAGCACGCAACCTATGCAAATGTATCGCCCCTAGCATTCAGATGTATCGCCCATAGCATACAGATATATCGCCCATAGCATGCATATGTATCGCCCATAGCAAACACCAACATACCAACAGTACATAACATATAACAGAGCTATCAACTACCACACGTCGGACAGTGGTTCGACAGTAGGTCAAAACGTATTCAGGGATATCCTATCAATATAACAACGTACTTGTTAAGGATCTATCATTACGACGGACATTTTTAGTCAAAATGACCATTTTACCCCTGACCCCCTAATTGGCGGAATTTCGCCAGCACTTCGTTACTTTGACTTTAATTTTCCAAAATTTCAACATAACTCTTACTCCAATATCATTTTTGAAATATAAATCATATTAATTAATGATTTACATCGTAACAGGCATTTTAGGTAAAAATTACCATTTTGCCCCTGATGCCCCTAATCGGCGGAATTTCGCCAAAGCTTCGCTATTTTAACTCTGATCTTCCAAAATTTTGCCAGAACTCTGACCCCATCATGATTTTTGAAATAATGACTAAAATACCCCTATCATATGATATCTAATCATACTTGGAAGATTAAAGACTAATATAGCATTTTTACTCTAACTATCGAAAGAACTACGAAAGCTTAAGTACCGAAAAACTTACCCAGAGCTTTGCTGCAGTTTCTCCAGAGCTCCTCTCTCTAAAACTTCTCTCTAACTTTCGAAATTCTCAACAGAGAATGGTGTGAAATTTCCAAAGGATTGCTTGCCTATTTATAGAAAAATGCAAGGGTATTTTGGTCTTTTCACAACTCCTCCTTCTTGAATATTAACCACACAATTTAGGGTTTACATGTGGATGATTCTTGACCATACAAAGCTCAAAACGTCCAGCTGCCCATGAGTCACCAACTTGTGTGACAAGTTGTGTATTCTAGAAGCACTTATACCCCGATCGGTACCCGATTCGCGTAATTTCGGAGAAATCTAAAAATTCTAGATTATACAATTCCAAGACAATTCATTCCTCATTAGAAATGTCTATTCTAATCTAAATCTTGATTTCATACAGGGTTCCAACGGTCCTGCTGAAATTTTACGGAAAAACGTGTCGGTTTCGAAACGAAATTCCGAAAGCTACCGCCTATGGACAAGAATGCACTGATTCCAAATATGTCCAGAAAAACTCTCAACTCTTCCCTAGATGTCGCATCATGACCCTGAGATCCTTAACTTTCCACTTGGCTATCCGGCTTTTTCTCAGAATTTCCCTATTTCGTCTTATTAGGAAAAAGCACAATCGGCTTCAGAATTAACTTCCGGAAAAGCCTAACGGAAGATAAAAATTCACTGATCAATATTTTACCTTGACTTTGGAAATCCTATTCCTGGCTCTCTAGATAGGATCCGTTTCCTATTTATTTTATTACTATTCACTATAATTAATTATATAATATAATAAAGCAACTTGTAAATATAATATATCATGATATTTTCTTCAAAATTCTATCCAAAATGAATCATATTTTTGGTCAATATTTCTGGTCTATTTTCCTTAATTTTCGTTTTTAATTATTATTTAATTTATTAATATTATATTTAATAATTATTTTATATGTTATTTTACAAAATTTCCCTATTGGCCCATACCTGTTTTTAGGCTTAAAATTACTCAATTTCATATATTTTCCTTCATACCTTCCAATTAATTAGCAAATATGTTTTTACTAATTCTTGGCCAAAAACCACTAATTTTAGGGTTTTACATAATTATCTTTGAATTTCCTTCGCTTAAGCTTAAGTAATTAGCCAATAATTACCTAATTACTTTCTTATCAATAGTTGATAATTTTCTTAATTAGAATGCCTCATTACCTCATAACTTTGGCCCTGACATCTTTGTTTTCATGTCTTCTGCATTATTTTAGGATTTACGAGGGTATTTTGGTCATTTCAATACTTTTTAGATATTTTTATACAATTTCTCCAAGTTTGTAATTTAATAAATTACCTAAATTAGGGACAATATCCTTCCCTATTTCAAATAGACATTTACTTGTCTCTTTTATAGCTTTCACAGGGTATTTATAACCCATAATGTATTTAGGGACCTATTTGCAAATTTTCAAACGTTTTAGGGACCTAATTGCAAATTATCTAATTTCAAGGGAAATTACCCTAACAACAAGGTAAACTCAATACAAGGTGTTTGAGACCTCATATTCACCTATTTTCAATAGGTATATTTCCCAATTTTTGATATTTACCCTAAGTGTGATTTTTAGGGTATTACAGAACGGCTCACAATCGTAGGCGACGTAATCACCATCGCCCATGTCGTAAAGGTCCCGAGGCTTTAAGTGAACCACCATATTCCAATCCTTGTGCCTCTCATCGGTGACATAATAAACCTGATGGGCCTCTGAGGCAAGAATATACAGCTCGTCATCTTCAGACTGACCACTGTGAATAGGCCGAGAGAAATTCACAGATGTGATGCCTAAGTCGTCAGTCGTGAGTCCCCTGAACGTTGTGGTATTCGCCCAAAAACACTTGAACAACGTCATGGTGAAAAGGCCTGTGTAACTTATCCTGACCACATCAAGCAGCTTTCCATAATACGGGACGTCACCGAACCGCATGTTTCTGTCACTACTGCTTGCATAACTCCTCGTCCCAAACGTGCCATATACACCAGAGTTTTGGGTCAGCAATCCTTGATCTCGTGCCAGGTGCAAAACTTAAAACCATTGACATTGTATGCCGTAAATCTTAGGGCCTGGTCAAGCGGGCCTAGCGAGAGCTCGAATTACGGTGAGTGGGGGTTGTGGTCGTTCATTATTCTGCTCCTAAACCAACCCTGGAATTCTCTATGGACCTTTCTATCAATTTCGGAGGATGTCTGTGTACGGA
The DNA here is from genome assembly GCA_025563575.1 of Acacia pycnantha. Lineage (NCBI taxonomy): Eukaryota > Viridiplantae > Streptophyta > Magnoliopsida > Fabales > Fabaceae > Acacia > Acacia pycnantha. The sequence continues at coordinate 1,239,964 of JAMWYP010000248.1, forward strand.
TCCTCAGTTCACGCTTCACATGACTCCTGAATTCCCTGCAATTAAACATGCAATGACATGTGAGTATGTATAAAATGTAAGGAAATGTATATGATATATATATATATATATATATATATATATATATATATATATATATATATATATATATATATATATAGGCGTGTGAAATCCTTACGAAGGTACGGTTCAACTTTGGTGCAATTAATCAAGACATGTCGGTGTGCTTGAAACTTCTCAAGTGCCGTGAGTTTGAATTTCTCACTCCCGCCAACCGGTTTACCAACACGAGGGATTAACAACTCTGTTGCCTCCGGCTCGGCTCAAGCTCGGGACAATCGTCTACGAGGCGGTCGGTTGAATGACCTCTCAATGTCATCGAAGTACCCGAATAAAAATACAAGACCTCATCCCCGATATAACCTTTCGCTATTGAACCTTCAGGCCACACCTTATTCCTCACGTAAGATTTAAGTTTCCCAAGAAACCTATAAAGTAGAGAAGGAAAAATTTCGATGCATCAATGGTTAAACGTGCGACTAGGGAGTAATGCTAAAGTAATTATTTTTAAACCAGTACCTCTTAATAGGATACATCCATCGGTCGGCCGGGCCAGCAAGCTTTGTCTCGTGAACAAGGTGTACTGTCAGGTGAACCATGACCGTGAAAAATGACGGAGGAAAGATCATCTCCAAATGACACAGCGTAAGAATGATTTTCTCCTGCAGCTGGTCGAGCTCCTCCACTATCAAAACCTTGGAACACAGCTTCCGAAAGAAAGTACAAAGCTCGACCAAAACGAGAGACACATCGAGAGGCAGCATATTTTTTTGCATAAGCACATGTGAGTCATGACTCTTCACCCTGTAACTTTTCGAGCACGCAAGTCAATACATCGTGATATGTTACTTGAATACCGTCAGGAACTTTTATTTTCTTCAAGGTAGCGAGAAAGATTTCCTTATTCGGTTTTGTCAGGGTGAATCTTGCCGGTTGAAATCTGTCATGCTCATCCGGCCACGCGTCTCCACGAACGCCCATCTCCCGTAGATCTTTCCTGGCCTACAGATGATCTTTGGACTTGCCTGGTTCGTTGAGAATCGTGTACAACACATTGTCGCACACATTCTTCTCAATGTGCATGACATCCAGACTATGTCAGAGCAAATTATCTTTCCAATACGGAAGAGCGAAGAAGACACTTACCTTTCACCATTGCTGGGGCGTAGAACCAGAAGTCCTGCCAGTCTTTGTCCCGGCCCTTGCCGGATCGTCTTTTTTCCCATACTCAACATCAACATCCTGAAGTTGCTCTATGATGTCTTCGCCGGATAAATTCCGAGGAGGTCCTCTTTTTCCCGTTGCCCATTAAAGCGATTGCGTTGCAACCTAAACCTGTGCGTACCATCGAGAAACCTTCGATGACCCATGAAGCACCACTTACGACTGTAGGGAAGGCGCACTGAGTCAGAGTCAAAATTGCAAGCTGGGCACGCAAGGCCGGTATGCACATTCCACCCGGATAATGTCCCGAGGCCAGGAAAGTCGCTTATCGTCCAAATCAAGGCCGCACGCAAGTTGAAAAGTGTCTTCTCGTGCGCGTCGGACGTCTCCACACCTACATTCCACAACTCCACCAACTCCTTGATCAGCGGTTGGAGATACACATCGATGTCATTTCCCGGTGCCTTCTTCCCTGGAATGATCATGGACATAATGAAGGAGCTTTGTTTCATACACATCCACGGGGGAAAGTTGTAGGGTATCAACATAACTGGCCATATACTATAGCTTGTGCTAAGATTCCCAAACGGATTAAAACCGTCGGTCGCCAAAGCAAGACGAACATTTCTAGGGTCCGCCGTGAAATCTGGAAAGCCTGTGTCGAACACTTTCCATGCTTCAGCATCACGTGGATGTCTGAGTTTACCATCTTGATTCTTATCATCTTCATGCCACCTCATATGCTGAAATTTGTTTTAGACGACATAAACAATCTTTGCAAGCGAGGTTTTAGAGGAAAGTACCTTAGAATCTTTGCAGGTTTCTTCTTCTGCTTCTTCCCTTTCCGAACTGTCTTGAACCTCGAAGTGTGACACTTCTTACAAGTCTCCCTTGAACACCAAAAGCATCACGAACAGCTTCATTAACCGGATCATCTTGATGTACTTGATTTCCTACTTGTGAGGTTCGAGGAAGATGAAGCCCATATCCCATACCACGTTGCTCACCATGAACCTCCCAGAATGTATATGCTTCTGGGAAAGGCTTTACAAGAAGATGTTCCAAAGCACAATCTCGTGTTTGCCACTTCTTAAACTTGCATCGCAAACAAAGACACACGATCTTGCCATTAATGCTAGCGTGAGAGAAGGCGAAATCTAAGAAAGTGTTCAATCCCGCTAAATATACAGGAGAACTACGCGGCATCTTGATCCATGACTTATCCATATGTAACAAACAAATCTTGGATAGAACATAAATGTGGATACAATGTTTAATTACATTCAAAGCAGAACTTGGGATCTTTAAATGCATGGAATGTTTTGTAGCGGTTACAAAAACCGCTACAACAACCGTTGCACATATCCGAGACACATTTGTCGCGGTTGAAACACCATGACAAATTTGAATCCATAATCCCGCCAGAGTTTTGTAGCAGTTCTATAACCGCGACAAAAATCGCTACAAAATTAAATTTGTAGCGGTTCTGGGTAGAAACCGCGACAAACCTTGGCGCCCTTTCATCCATTTCAAAATCCAATTTTGTTGCAGTTAGTTTCCACAGAACCGCTACAAAATGATTAACGTTGACATTTGTAGCGGTCTGAGAACCGTGACAAATAATGGCGCCCTTTCATCCATTTCAAAATTCAATTTTGTTGCGGTTTATCGATATGAACCGCTACAAAAGTTAGTTAAATTAATTAATTTTAGGAAATATTTTTCACTACGTTATTTATTCTACAGTATCTATTTTATTTGACTATAAGTCACATTAAAAACGTAATATAAATGAGTTATAAGTTTTGAAACAACGTACCAAATATAACGACGACAAATATTTAACTAAATCACAGGTTAAACAAACCAAATATTTAAACCAAAGTAAACAAATATCCAGCGGTACAAAATGAAGTGTTCAAGATAAAAACTAAATATCAGGAGCATGATCATCAAGTCCTGTCTGAGGGGGGTCTGTCTCAGGGGGTGGTGGTGCACGACCAGAGTCGACAACGTCGTCGTCATCAGTAGCACGTGGGGGGGATTCATCAAAGGTCGCAGAGGAGGAGCCCTGCCTCGGGTACACCATGCTAGACCTGGCGCTAAGGCCCATGCCCCTAACGCGGCCAGGATGCTCGACTGGGCCCACAACAACTTTAAATGGGGCCGTAGGATTCACAGACCCCTGTGACTCCGGGTCTGCGACGCTTGTAGCTCTGCCTCGCTCTTCTCAATCCTGGTTTGACCCACAGAGTTCATGAACCATTAATAAAATAATGGACGATCAATTTAAATATACAACATTCATTATATAAATAATGTTTTTTTAACTTACTATTATCTCCTCTGCTGCCTCAGAGGTCGGCGTCCCATCACGGTGTCTATGGGTGCGTGTGAACAACTGCCCATAGTCCGTCTCGTGTGTTCTCCTCCGAGCCTTCATTCTTGAAAGAATTAAAACAATATAAACTTTGTTATTTCAAAAACAAAACAATCATCATGTTAAATAATAACATACCATCTCACCGTAGGTCACAGCAAACGTCTTGGTCCCTGCCGTGTGATGGACTCTCTGCTATGCCCGGCTTCTTGTGTTCCTCTGCGACAAAGCCTGCAAGGAGGAGGAAACAAAATTAAAACCCTAAACTCAATTTAAATTATCAATCAAGTGAAACTATTAATTAATTTAACCCATCTGTAAACTATAAATTAATTTAAATTACATTTCAAAAAACTAATTTAATCTATATGTAACCTTCAAATTAACTAATGTTTACACAAAATTAAAATATAATTAATTAAAAAGGTACACGCCCGTCAGGCACCCCTCCTATATTAGACGAAACTCGCCCGGTGAGTTGGTTCCACGCCGTCTGGACGTTCTCGATCACCGCTGCAGAGGAATAGTGCCATCTTCATTCATACGATTGTAGAGACGATTCCTCCGGCTCTTCCACCCTTCCCCCACTTTCATCAGAACGTACCTCTTATGCTGTTCGCAGTTTAAACTTTTTCTGTATCATAATTTCATTATTAATTATTAATGAATTAAGGGTAAACGCCTTGTCCTTTGTATCCTTTGTCACATGCTTCCAATCCTTGAAAAAAATCGGGAACCATGCCCAATTGCCGCCAAATTCAGACAGGAATCGGTTCATCAGGGGACCACCGCTGCCGATCGCCTGGTCTGTGTGCTCGTTCCACGGGACTACGACCCGACACCCGGCCATCTCCCAGTCCATCTGAGTGAGAGCGGAAACATCCAGCGTCCTCCTGCTGATGTTCCCAAGTCTATCTGCAATATTACAAAAAATTGAATTAAACGTATCGAATTTAAATTAATTTCTCCCAAAAAAAATAATTACATATACCTTCGACATCCACTGTAAATCCGGTGGAACGCGAAGACGCCGGTCGGGGGTTCCCATGGTCCCGCTGGTTTTCCTGATCGATGAACTGCTCCACATCCACTATGGGCATGTCAATATGGATGTCTTCATTCTCGTCTAAGTCGTCCAGCGACAAACTTGCTTCTCGATCTCCTCCTACGTTCCCTAGGGTCTCCGTGTTTGGAATTTCTTCATCGGCGAAGAGCCCAACAAACTCGTCCAGCCCCTGAGATGGCAGAGGTATATGTCGGGCCCCACGCCCTCTCGTCCGGCTCCCTCTACTACTACTACTGTCCCTTAAACCCCTTTTCTCGGGGACAACTACTTTTCCCTTTCCCTTATCTTGTTCAGAAACCATGATGTTGAAAGGTAGAACTTTAAAAGTAAAAGTTTTTAAGGTAGGGTGAAAGGTAAAACGGTTGAAAACTCAAAACCGTTAGAAGTTGTATTTGTGAAAATGAGGAAGTACTGTTTAAAAACCGCTACATTTTGTAGCGGTTCCCATAAGAACCGCTACAAATTTAAAAAATTTGTAACGGTTATGTCGTAACCGCCGCATAAACCACTACAATTATGCCTCGTTCTTCGTGATGTTTTGTAGCGGTTACCTGACCGCTACAAAAAAAACTGACCCTTGAAATTCAAGTAACCGCTACAATATGTCCACATATTTTCGCGGTTATTCTCAATAACCGCTACAAAATGAATTTTTTTCCAAAAAAAATTCCAAACTAATTAGTTTGATTCATAAACTTTATGAATCAAACTAATTAGTTTGGTACAAATATTTAAAAATGACTTGTGACTGAACGAATTGCCTCGCAAGGATGAGAGAGGCAAATATCCGCAGCTCTTATCACCCAAGATAGGAGATCAGAGCTACTGATATCTGCATTTCATCGACGACCAAGCGAGATAGTTCATTCAGTTACAAGTCGAAGATTTAGTAATTCCTTTAATTGTTATAATTGATGTACGGACCGTAAACCTTATTTATATCGTGAATATTTGTAGCGGTTTTCCAACAAACCGCTACAAAAATGTAACTTTTGACGCGGTCAACGTCGCTCTTCCTGGTGACCGCGACAAAATTGTGTCATTTCGTTTATTTGTAGCGGTTGTGGTGATGTAACCGCTATAAAATCACCGCAACAAAGTTGGCGCCAACGTTGGCGCCAACTTTGTAGCGGTTATACTCAAATAACCGCTACAAAAGTACCGCCACAAACATTCCCGCCATTGCGCGCCAAGGTGGCGCCAAATTTGTTGCGTTTTTTTTGAGTCAACCGCTACAAATATAGACGAAGTCATGTCGTCATGGCTTCCGTTACTATTTAGTGGCGGTTTAGGGATAAAACCGCTACAAAATGGTATTTTGTAACGGTTATTCTTAACCGCGACAAATAAACCGCGACAAAAGATGATTTTTTTTTTTTTGTAGTGAACAATGCCATATGGTATTGAATTTTGGACTTTAAAGGGACAACATAAACATAAATTAAAGTAGGGTTAGCCGAGATGATGATGTTGATATAGATGTGTGATCATAAAAGAAAAGATAATATTTGTAATAGTTATATACGTGAAAGAGTTGGAGAGACATCTATTGATGACACATTTAGAGAAAGCCATTGGATTCATTAGTGACGAAGGTCGATCAAGTAGTATGAAGTCTCTAAAAAGAGGCAGACGAAAATCGAAGTGGACACTCAATAAAGCTATTGAGCGAGATCTTTTGGTTAATAATCTATCAAAGGATTTATTTTTTGATAGAGTACAATGGCACCGTGCACCGTGGAAAGGAATGCCTCCATTGATCTCTCTACATTTCCTCTTTATTTAATGTATATCCACCATTAGATCGAGTTTAATAGTTGGGATTTATCCTATTTACCATGATAGATTTTTATTATATTTAATGTTATAATAATATTTTTGTATAATATTAAATTCCAAATATTGAAATTTAATCTAATGGTGGATATACATTAAATGAAAATAAAATGGAGAACGAAATCAATGAAGACATTCATCTCTTATGCGAACCCTACCTAGTGAGATATGATTTTGTTGTTGTACTAAGATAATTAAGTATGTGAGATAAAATATGATTTTAATTAACACACACATATATATATATATATATATATATATTGTGGAGAGATTTATGAATTCAAATTACAAGATTTTGAGTTAAAATACGAAATGATTATTGGAACATTTAAATTAAATACTGTGGCTTATTGTGGGTGACAATAGTGGGCTTTTTGACCAATTTACCCCTTATTAAATAACTATTTACTAAAATACCCCTGTTTGGAAACTATTCACCCATATGCCTCTGTTTAGTGGACTAAACACTCATGTAGTCTACTAAAATGTGGGGCAAATTTTTTTTTGAATATCCCCGTGATTGAGTCGACTAAACCATTAAGGTATAGTCGACTAAACCATTAAGGTATAGTCGACTAAACCAGTCCATAGGCACCCCTCACCTGTCCAAGCAACGCTTTCCATTTCTTGCATTATAAACCATTTTCTCCAATCACTACTACAAAAGATGGTTTTTACGTCCAAAAAAGACGTCCTCTTTTAAGAAAGGGTAGTAAAAAATAGAGGCGGTGGCATTTTTGTAATTATATGTGAAAAAAGTTAACTTTTGACGTCTAACTTTATAACTTAGAAGTCAAAAGTGATACTTTTGACGTCTAATTAGATACTTAGACGCCAAAAACCTCACTTTTAACGTCTAATTTTGATACTTAGACGCATAAATCTCACTTTTCACGTCTAAGTTTAAAACTTAGACGCCAAATCCTGGCTTAAATTGACTCCATCCTTACGTTTTCACTTAAAAAAAAATTTCCCTCACTCCAACACCCTCCCTCCTCCCCCACACAAATCGCCTTTACCTTTTTCCTCTTTCTCCAATCCCATCTTCCTCCTCCGTCCTTCTTCAGTCCGCCGTCGGTGTGTATTAGCATCTTCATCTGTTTGTGACGTTGCCATGGTGAAGTTGGGTAAGCAGTTTGCTTCTTACTTCTTCTTCCGTTTGCCGCATCTGGTGGTACAATTGAAGCTTGCGTTTCTGTGCGCGTGCTTCATTCTTGTTTCTTGAGCATCGGGCCGTCTCTATCTCTTTGCTCTGTTCGTAAGTGAGGTTTAGGGTTCGATCACTCATTTCCTCGTTCCTTCTTGGTCTTTTACGGGAGTCGACTAGCCTTGCAAGAGTGGGATTTTTTCGGATCTGAAATTCCCTGTCACGTATGCGGAACTGCGATGGTGAGAACTTCATTTTGCGTCGATCTGCATTTTGATCTGTGTTTGCACGATCTGCCTTCCAAGAGTCTTTGGATCTGATTTTGTGTAGATCTAATTAGGGTATGTTGATTCTTCTTGGTTCTTCTTGGCTTCTCTTCTTCAGGGGCAATACCTGATAATTTGGTTTTGGTTGATTACAGATGGGCAATTTGACAGTGAATACTTCCAGCAAACTGAGGAATCGAGTGGATTTAGGCGGAGTATGAAATGCGTAGGATGAAGCGGGCAAGTGACTTTTTGGTTTCCACAATTGTAGCAAGTGAAAGTATTTTCCTGTTTTTCTTTTTATTGATATATATGTTGATTGTTACTTTGGGAATGTCTTCAAATTTAACTCTGAAACTTTCTTCAAGATCAAGGTTTGGAGGTGATCTCAGAAGGATTGGATACGTTGAAAAATATGCCACATGATATGAATGAGGTCCGTTAAAGTTTTAACTATTCTAGTTTACCTTCCTCCTGACTGTGTGTGTGTACTTTTTTCTTTACCTCTACTTTTTGGATCATTGTTATGTTTGTATGCTTAATGCAGGAAATGGATAGACAAGTCCCATTGATGGATGAGATTGATACTAAGGTGAGACTAATTAATTTTTGCCAGTACTCCTTGTCCTCAAAATTTAAGTTGTCACAACTGGAATTTGGAAGTTGAAATTAATATGACATGGAAATTATTTATTTTCTTCACAGGTGGACAAGGCATCCTCTGATCTTAAGAATACCAATGTCGACTTAAAGACACGGTCATGCGGGTTAGTTAACTGGATCTTTTTCTTTTTCATCTTTCAATTTTAAGCCTCATCGGTGCGATTTCTTTCTAAATCTTCGAATTTTGGTTCTTATCCGGCTTCGATCAAGTAGAAACACGTATTGATCTTGTGTTATTGATTATAATTCTGGGAATTGCTACCTATTTGTACAAGTAAGGCTTCTATTCCTTTACAAGTACCTGAAATTTTTTTCTTAGATTCATCACTTTTCATAGATTACGGTCCCAATTTATTTTACTCCTTTACAATTAAGGCTTCACGTGCCCTTGGATTTCAAGTTTTCTTATGGAAACATGGCTAATGAATATTTAAAGTTTCATTTGGGAACTTCTAGTTGCATCTTAAGAGTGAATGTAAGTTTAAGGATTCTTGCCTTAGGACATGGCCATCATTAGAATTTGGTTTTATTAATTATGAGCTTTGTATGACTAATAGTTTGTGATTAATAAACATTGCTTATATATAGAAAATACATTAGTGGTTTTGGAATGAGTTGGTTTGTGTCTCCGTACATTAAATTTCTTGACTTTAATCAAATCGAGGCATTGTGTATAGCTCGAATTTTATCTTGGGATCTATATCATGGTTTGCACCTTTTTGTGCGGGCATTCAGCCTTGTGTTTTAGATTGTTTTTGGCTGTTTTTTCATTTTGTTTTCTCGAATAATTCTTGAGATGCAATTCGACTCACCAAGCTTGTTTTGCGGTGTCGAAGAAATGATCAACACGGGGCCGTTGAATGTGCTCGGTGTGCCCGCATGGATTACCTATATTTCTTGTACTTTCGGAGAATATGGTGCGTTTTCCTTGTTTTTGTTTTGGCACTTGAGAGATATGCATTCGTTATTTCTGATGACTTTGCATTTACCGGTATGTATCATTATGAGAAATAGGTTGCTGATCCTTGTATATGCTTGTTTATTTGTCGCTAAGCTTGGACCTCATATTCCCATCTTCTGATACTTGTACAACTTTCGTTATGTTTGCATCATGGTTCTTCTTTCCACGATCTTTAAGTACAGAATATGTAAGGTCTTTTCTCCCAACAAATTTAATACAGTTTAATCAATGCAAATTTTCCTGGAGTTATTCGTGTAATTCCAAACAGAGTTCTAAGTGTGTACACAACAAGAAGCTGGGATTTCATGAGTGTAAAGCCAGATATTGTGAATGGAATTCTTTCAGAGTCAGCTTAAGATTTGTTCCCTTTGCTTGTCTAGCATGCTAATATTTTGTTGCTTATAATTTATGCCAAGTTGATTCATCCTTAATTAAACCTTATCATGTGCTAATGTCTCCATTTGGTTTTCAGAATCTCTCCTAGCTTGCATCTATATCAACTATGATCTTCTCACCAAGGGATACAAAGATGACCCATCTACCAATTCTAGCTCATAACTATGAGCCATTTTTGTGTGCACATGTACCTTGTTTGTAAGCCTTGTGCATGTATGATTCTGCTAATATTGCATAATTTCATCATACCTCTTGCCCCTTGTGTTTTATGCCGATCTAATTATTTTTGAATCTGCGAGAGACTTAGAGGCTCAAGTTGGTCGACGATGTGCTCTTTACTTATTAGGTAACAAATTCCTGAGCTTGATTAATTTATCTTATACCTTGTTTTCCATTTTACAGATTTTTGGTATTGTGGATGCCTACTTTGAGGAAGATATCGATTTGATTCAAAACATGTTGGCTGGATATCTTCTTATATACATAAATGATTGAAGTTAGTCTTTATATTGCTCAATTTGTAGTAGGTAGCCAGACAACTTTTTGACACTTGTGATTGTTGTACATAGTAGTAGTATAGTAGTTACCACTTGAATTAGTTAGAGCAAATTGGTCAAGATGATTTGAAGTTAGCTACTTACACTTTGTTGTTACTACTTTGCTACCTCAATGTCCAATTCATCATATGAACTGTGTCTTGGGATATTTGTTATATATACATGCATGTGTTCTGTATAAGGTTAGCTGAGTTAACCTTTCTAGCACATAGGTTGTTGCTTTATTTTATCACATTGTGGTGATTGCCTGTTGATTTGTGTAAGAAGGTTTTTGTAAGAGTGGGCAGTCATACGAAGCAAAATATTTTTTTTAAAAAAAAAAACACTTACGGCGTCTAAGTTTTAAAATTAGACGCCGTAAGTCCAGACTTACGGCGTCTAATTTTCGGAATTAGACGCCGTAAGTATGGTCTTTTAAGTGCATTTCTGCCATACTTACGACGTCTAATTCCTAAAATTAGACGCCGTAAGTCTGGACTTACGGCGTCTAAGTTTAAAATTAGACGTCGTAAGTTTCACTTACTACGCCCCCCAAATAGACGTCCTGTGGAAAAAGGACGTTAAATGTGCTAAAAATAGGACGCCGTAGCCCTATTTTGTAGTAGTGAATGTACGTTCCTTCGCCTCCGTTGCAGGCCTCTCTGAGTAGAGTTTCCACTATCTCGTTGCAAAAGTCTATTGGCGATTGTATCTAAGTAGGTCCCTGACTATTACAAATGTTAACCAGGATTTAATCCTTGAAATTTTCATTTTTCAGTTGGATTTTCCACAATGTCGTCCAATCAACGAGTTCAGACTCGATTGAATGTTGCTTTAGGGTTGTGGTGTTGGATGGAACATGATTATTCATTGAAATTGCGGATTTCTTTTTGTCCGAATGAACAGTTTGGTTCAATTGATGAATTTCAGAATATTCGCTTCGTGGCGTCTCGAATTCCAAATTTTGGAACCTTAGAACGATCAAACTTAGTTGATAAGCTATTCCTACTATTCTACGTTTAGTTCATCAGCATTTCTTAATGTTCCATTAATGCCCGATAAAAAGCCCATTTCTTAAGAAACTTGAGCTTCATGAAAAAAAGCAAACAACATCTACCCAGTACCTTATCAACCATTCTGAATCATTTGGCATAAGTTGCATAAGCCCACACCTACGCTGCTTAGATTTGCCCTCAGAACGTGTAACCAGGAGGAGCCTATCACTTTCCAGTTCAGCAATAGCACAAACCAGGCCTGTGCACCAAACGAAAAATTTCAACCTTTGAAAAGAAACAAAAGGCCATACACTCGGAAATAAAAATGAAAATTTGACACATTGTTGATCTCAAAAGAAGTAACACCCAAAATGCCTTGCATTTAATCTAGTTTTAGAATATTAGCCACTCTAACTCATAATATAATATGATTACGAACAATGAAATTATAGGATCTAAAATTTAAAAATAAAATAAGACTTACAGGATCTATCTTTGAGGGGAAGTGTCTGCCAATAACAATCCCAGCTACAGCCTGAAAATACACACAAAATGAAGTAAACTAAAAAAGATAAAGAAGTCTACAAGCATCATTGACCAACATATTTTGAATCTATCAAACACATGAATGCTATTTCAGAACTTTTTGTACCCGTTTTCTGAAGTAATATAAAGATGAGCCAAATGCATAGAAGAAATAGAAACTTCGTTTCATTCTTGTAAAGAAAATTTCGATAGAACAGAAAGAAAGAAGTAAAAGGGCGGGGGAGAACATATCTCCTTAAAAGAAACTAAAAGGGAAATGCAAATGATGATTCAAGTAACAGCAATTTTTTAAAATTTATTTTTTAGAAGATGATTATCTATTATTATATTTTGAGAAGCAAAAGGCACCAGTAGCATCTAAGCATCCAGCGGGTAAGTAGAAGTTACAATAGTCAGTAAGCAATGTCAAGCTTAACCATTATTTTAAGTAGAGTAAATATGTTTACCTTCATTTCAGTCTGTGTCAAATATGGCTGTCCATCAGGATCTCGCAAGAGGTGAACCCTTTTCCCTTTTGACTCTCCAGCTTTTAACCATTCAGAGCTTACTTCTGGTATATTCCACATGGCCTGCAGGTCCTGGGGTTATGTACAATCATCCCAAAACGTGAAGCTGACAGCCATTCTGCCAAATAAAGTTAAACTATCAAGTGTTAATACACACCTGAGAGAAATTTAGGCAAGTTAATAAGAAAGACAACTGAAATAACAACTTTATGATTGTGCTAAAATTGATGGGGCCCAACTATATCAAAGATATATAGCAGCAAAGGCTAATTCCGAGACAACATGAACTATCATAAACACAAATAAATACAAAATAAAAAAATAATCCGTGACAAAGTCATCCAGATTAAATCTTTCGAGAAGCCTTTTTTTAACTTCCAGATTGATAACAAGACACTGTAACAACATTAAGAAATGGGCTTTTCATCAGGCATTAATGGAACATTAAGAAATGCTGATGAACTAAACGTAGAATAGTAGGAATAGCTTATCAACTAAGTTTGATCGTTCTAAGGTTCCAAAATTTGGAATTCGAGACGCCACGAAGCGAATATTCTGAAATCCATCAATTGAACCAAACTGTTCATTCGGACAAAAAGAAATCCACAATCTCAATGAATAATCATGTTCCATCCAACACCACAACCCTAAAGCAACATTCATTCGACTCTGAACTCGTTGATTGGACGACATTGTGGAAAATCCAACTGAAAAACGAAAATTTCAAGGATTAAATCCTGGTTAACATTTGTAATAGTCAGGGACATACTTAGATACAATCGCCAATAAATGGAAAGCGTTGCTTGGATAGGTGAGGGGTGCCTCTGGTTTAGTCAACTATACCATAATGTTTTAGTCGACTGAATCACAGGGATATTCAAAAAAAAAAAAAATTTGCCCCGCATTTTAGTCGACTACATGAAGGTGTAGTCGACTAAACAAGGGCATATGGGTGAATAGTTTCCAAACAGAGACATTTTGGTAAATAGTTATTTAATAAGGGGAAAATTAGTCAAAAAGTCTACAATAGTGGCTTGAACCTTTTAAATATTCTCGTAATATTATACATTTATGCCACGACAGCAACAGAGGCGTAAGGAATCTGTTGACCAAACATCTTTTGCCGCATGCTGCACCGAAACTTGGGATTCGATCGCTTTATTGCATGTTTAAATTTGCGTAGAAAGTTGTTTTGCCAACGTGATTTACGATCTACAAGGTAAATATATAAATATATGAGAGATATTTTGTCTTAACTTGCGTGAATATATTTTTTGAATACCAACTCAAACAAACCCTTAATGTTATGAGTAACTCAACAACTACTTTATTACTTCTTGGGCACTATGGAATGCCTTAAGGTTGACTGCATATAACCAAACTTCAAAAAAGGGGTAAAAAAGTAGTTCATTTGTAAATAAGATTGTGAATCAATTTGATAGAATCTGAATGTTAAGCATAAAAAATCTAAAAATTCAGTTCTCCTTAGATTCAGATTAATTTACTGTAAAACCGTTAAATTTCTTAACGAAGAATAATGTTTTCTTCTAATCATAGGTTGGAAGAAGAATATTCCTTGAAACAATTCACAAAAATTATTTATAAATAAGTCCTGAGAATTTACTAAAATTACAGTGAAATCTCTTGCGACCTAGTCATATAAATTTGTTATGAATGTGAAAAGACTGTACTAGCCCCAACTTCAGATCTCTTTGGTTATAATTACAAGTTTTCAATTTTAAATTTGTGAGGACCAGTTCCAATTCACATACAATTGACCAAGATATGAAGTTGGGTCAACCGTCAACGTGGTCATTTCACATCTAAGATAAATTATACAAAATCTGACTATATTACTACCTCTTGCCCTAAATATAAAAGGTATTTAGGGGTTGAACTCGGTCATAAATATAAAATCTCAATTTATTTGATCTCCCAAATTTATAGTTTTTCTCAAAATATTCTTATTGATTGTATATATTAACGGGTCATTCTCAGTGAAAGATTGTATTTTAAAAAAAGTAATATATATTTGTTACAAATAACTAATATAAGTAATTTTCTTAATCAACTTAAATTAGTCAACAAACTTTAATATTAAGTAGCAGAGTTTCACAAGTCTTATTTGTAAGTAAATCACTGATCAATTCCTTATTTAGAATTTATACGTAATGTTTCAACATGTGGGATTTGTTTTTTATTGTAAGTAATGAAACTTGGTAAAACAAGTAAATTCTAATGCGAATGGTCTTGTAGCTTTAGCTTAGTGGTATAGAAACCCCCTTAAATATACAATTAATAGGGAGAGTTGAGAGAAAAAAATTAAAAATTTAGGAGATGTTGATGAATTGAGATGTTATATTTATAAACAATACAAACTAATTTCCGACTAACTCTTATATTTAGGACGAGAGAAAGTAACATACTATGACTTGTTCCATTACTTTAATAATCTTGTGATATTATATTACATTCAAGGTTTAAGGAAGAGACAATAATGTGAAATATTGTTACACGAGGACCTAAATTATTATTGCAATTCCTTAGATGCTCTTGATTTTTTAATGTGTTTAATATTTTTGTTTTTACTGTAGAATTTTTTTTTTCTGTCACACTCACATAAAAGTGAGTGGGTCCTATTGTAAAGCGAAGATAGAGAAAATATTAATGGGATCCACTTACTTTTATATGAATGTGACAGAAAAATATTTCTGCAGCGAAAGTAGAAACATTAAACCCTTTTGTTATGGACCTAGTCAAGGCCCACTATCCCACTATCACAACCCACTAACTGTGGGACCCAGCCATGACCAGGGCGGTTTGCACGATCCGTGGACACGCACAACGTGGGAGCCATCTACATATAGAGCGTGAACCTAAGAGATCATGAGGATCATCTTCTACAGATTATCTATCCATTATCTTCTACATCCTATCTGCGACAACGGTCTACGCTCCGGCTATTCACGTACAGCCGTCACCGAGCACACAGACCCCTTTAGGCTAAACGCCTCATCCATCAATCCTCGAACTACGTGGACTTTGATCCCTCTTCAGGGTACGTAGGCCCTAGGAATCACTCCTAGGTCAAGTCCCCATCTACACCAACATCCTAGCCCCTCAGGGCTAGACAATCTGTGTTCTACACCAGAACAGTGGCGCCGACCGTGGGGATCGGTAAACTTCGATTCCTACGACCAAAGATGGTAAAATATCGAAAGTAGCAGTCAGATTTTTCAGGATCTAGACCACCGGTCTTCCAATTTCCTTTGTTGCAGAGGAAGGATTCATAAATTTTCTCGGAAATACACACAAAGCAAAGGCGACCGTTTATTCAACTTTCAGATTGAGTCTTGATGTTTATGAAGCCCAGTTCTTGATTTCTCACTTACGATGCATTCCATCGTTGTTGCTGACCAAGGTAGTCGACCAAGATTTTCTTTCCAGACTGTCATCGTCGTTCTTGACGTCGTCGGTGAGATCTGAGGATCGAACGTTTCCGCGCTCTGTGGGCTGTGTTGCCGCCATTATTATTATTATTATTTTCGTCAATGAACCTTGCATCGATATGGTTATTGTCGAAGCGCCATGATTTCGGCTCTCGGTGGGATATCGTCCTATTTTGCTCCGATTCACGCGGAAATTGACGCACCACCGCAATAGTCGAGCCCCGTCATCTTTTCCTATCTGTTCTGGAGGTCCGTTCTTTGAGCTTGTCGCCATTGCCAAGGCTCGCGAGAATCTTTCACACCGCATATCCGGTTTCTTCTTCTTCTTGCGTTACGAGATTCTACTTTTGGATTCATTGGTTGACATCATCAAGGTCGTGTGAAAAGATTATGATTAGTGATTCTACTTATGGAACTCGGCTTCCAAGTCTGACTTTCTTTCTCGGTTGGAGGATTTCTCCATCTCTAATCTTCTTATTCAACAATCATGGCGGAAAACAGGAATGGAGATCTTTGTGACGATTAATGCTCCCACATTCACGCATTCCACTGTATCGTTATCGTGAGATATTCTGTGCAAAGGAATCTCAAATGGACCGAGACTCAAATCGGGAGGATTTGAAGCGAGTCAAGGCGTCGGGATGATCGGCGCCGAGATCAAATGGAGATTTGGCCGAGATTCCCCACTAAAATCCTTGAGACGGGATACAGGCGAGATGCTTATACGCCAGCACGTAAATTTCAGAGTAGGGGAATGCCGAGATGCCAAGGTGCAGACAATGCTTCAGGTATCGTCAACCATCATCAGCAAATATTCAGATCACTCAGTGAAGAGCCTCTTGAATCCTGCGGTTTTTATAAAGCAACGATTCCAAATGAAATCCAAACTCATCAGAGGAAACTGGAGCCTGAAGACGAAGGAGCCGAGATCGAGGTTCCTGGAATCGACAAACGAGTCGACACAGAATAATCAGTTAACTGCTGGAGAGTCAGGATTTTCTTGGACCTACGCGAGTCAAAACAGCGAGATTGAGCAAATGCGGAGACATGCACGTGCCCAATCAATGGTAGCACACGACCTGCGTCTTCCTCGTGGCACGTTACGGCTAAGTGGGACGAACCCACGTCATAAGCTTGGTGCTTGCGTTACGAAACCTGGTTCGGAAGCATGTCGCCTTCTTCGACCTCGACAACGATGCGTCATCTACCCCCTGGAGACATTTCGAGGACTTCGCTCGGTTGGGGCTTAATATGATCTCTTCATTCGTACTAGCTATTCGGATATCGTACGCTTCCCTCATGGCTGCCTTCACTTTTTTTTTGCCAATTTACGTGGACCGTGGAAAGGGGAATATGCCGAGGTGCTGGGCCAAGACGCTTAGCAGCTGATGAGCCGAGGAATATCCAGGGTTGACGCCGAGATGTAGTTTTGATACTATGGTGTTAAACTCGGGTCTCTTGTCATTGTACTTCCGAGAATATCATCTAGAGTTACCTGTGTCTTGAGATTGTAGACAACAACGAAGTTTGAATCAGTAGGGATATGTAAACCGGGATCCAATGTCGGATACCGGAATTCCTCACTTTGAGCGTCAAATTTAATAAAGGCAAGACGTGATGAACTTGGGTTCCTCATCCCGGGGATCGTCAAGTGTCATTTAGGGTTAGGAGAATGATTGAAGTATTTCATCGAGTTTTGATCAAAATCTATCTCCTGGTTCATTGGCGTCTTGAGTCATCGCAGAATAACTGCAACGGTGCACCATCTGAACCTTTCTGGCTTTTGCTATGGGAAGTGCTTCATCGAACTTTGATCAATGTCTATCTCCTGCTGCCCTGTTTCAAGTGATGGTTGCTCGGAAGGGAAAGCGTTGTTATCAAGAATTAAACGCTAGACTTTTGCTATGACAACAGACTAGGTATGCGTATATTTCGAGTCCCCTAGTTGTTACCTTTTGACTTTTGTGTCAGATTTCAACTATGAGTAAAATGCAAGAGGAGGAAAGTGCTTTGTCATATTATCCCCAGCTGCAAATTAGAGACTCGGATCTCAACAATCTTAAAGTACCAGCAACTTGGGGAGGATTTAGTGATGATACAGTTTCTTAAGCAGACAGAGCAGCTAATATAAGGAAGACAGGTCGACACCAACCTCAGACGTGCATTAGCTTCTTGTAATGCTATTGATCAGCATACATGCGACTCCAGTTAAGCGCCACGTTTAATTACGGTGCAAGTTTCCTATCCTTATAATTAAATTTAATTAATTCTAGCAAGCTGTCAGTGTTTAAGTTTGGTGCAATTAATCGTGGTGCAAGTTTAAATGTTTGCCATGGATGCTTATTTGTTATGCACAAGTTGGTTTGTTTGAGCACCTCTGATATACTCGTTGAATCACGAAAGAATGCCATCATTTCAAGTTTTCTTTAAGTAGGAGTATTCACTCAAAAGGATCGCTATTTGCTGACATTAGCCTCACAGATCGCTGAGATAATTTTTCGAATTGGCAAATCTTGATAAGGACCCACTTATTAATCTTGCAAAGCATATCAATGGGCACTTGTTTTGTCTCGCAAGGCCGAAGGAGGAAATACATGAGTTGTTTGATATTTATAATATTGAACCAAGCTACACAAATCAAATGTTTGGAAGCCATATGTTGGAAGCTATATTGGCTTAATTTACCATATGTGTTTCTTTCGGGTCATTGCTACCCTACCGTGAGACCGCGGACCCGGTTACACCAAATCGGTTAAAATCCCGGCTCCGTGTAAATTTGAAGCGGACCTCGGATTCGCCAAATCAGTTAAAATCCCGGCTCCGTGTGAATTTTTGAAGGCGGACCCCGGTTACACCAAATCTGGTTAAAATCCCGGCTCCGTGAAATCTGGTTAAAATCCCGGCTCCGTGTGAATTTTTGAAGGCGGACCCCGGTTACACCAAATCTGGTTAAAATCCCGGCTCCATGTGAATTTTTGAAGGCGGACCCCGGTTACACTTAATCTGATTAAAACACAGGCTCAGAAAAGAAACGATTAAGTCCGTGTAAACTCGGATTGCAAACTGCAAATTGCATATCACATCTATGACCTTGGCTCGGTCACTTAATAGTACTCCAAAAACAAATGAGTTCACTATATCAGTTCATCGTGGACACGGATGAAACATTACATTAATGAAAAAGAAGCGGACCCCGTTCTGATTAATACGATTCTGATCCGGGCTCCGTGAAAGGGTCATCGAACCCGCACCAGCCAAGCGAAGCCGCCACCGTAAGCTTTCCCAAGTTGGGCGCTTCCAAGACTTAGCCCGGTTTCCAAATTCGCGAGGTTATTGTTATCGACCCTTGCAAACAAACCGGAGACCGGATGATCAAAGAAGAAGAGATCTGGCGATCATAAAAAAGCAGACAAGTTTCAGCAAAATTAACCGGACTACATGTCGAGGGCAATTCAATCAGAAGACAAGTAACTCAGAAGTTCTTTGAAACTCGGATAGATACTTTATCAAAATCAAAATCAAGCGAGTGGCAACAACTCCGATCGATATCCGGATTCAACAAATCCACCCCTGGCTCCAGAGACTGGACTACCAGGTGGGGGCAATTACTATACGATTGTCAATAACAGGGATTAAAGCAAACTCGAACAAGCATTTGAAATGAGCAAACTCCACAGTTTGCGCACACTGGATATAGCTCGGCCAGAGTCCGTATGGCGCGATCAATCAAACAACTAACCTCGGGCATTCGAGACACGAACAACCGGAAGCTTGGGGCAACTGTTATGGACCTAGTCAAGGCCCACTATCCCACTATCACAACCCACTAAGCGTGGGACCCAGCCATGACCAGGGCGGTTTGCACGATCCGTGGACACGCACAACGTGGGAGCCATCTACATATAGAGCGTGAACCTAAGAGATCATGAGGATCATCTTCTACAGATTATCTATCCATTATCTTCTACATCCTATCTGCGACAACGGTCTACGCTCCGGCTATTCACGTACAGCCGTCACCGAGCACACAGACCCCTTTAGGCTAAACGCCTCATCCGTCAATCCTCGAACTACGTGGACTTTGATCCCTCTTCAGGGTACGTAGGCCCTAGGAATATCTCCTAGGTCAAGTCCCAATCAACATCAACATCCTAGCCCCATCAGGGTTAGGGTTCTGGTTCTACGCCAGAACACCTTTCTTAATATATAAAAATATATGTAATCTGGAGAGGTATTTTATTTTAATTTTGGCCAAAATACAAATAACTCCCATGAACTTTAACTCTGTTGCATATAGCCTCCTTCATATTTAAATGTTTAAAAATCACACCCTGAACTTCCACAATTTGGCATTTAACCCCTTACCATTAAAAATGACCGTTAAATCTAACGGATTGAACGCCACATCAAATTATTCAAAATTATTTCACAGATTACATGTATTTTTTATTATTTTATTAATTTATCTAAGCTTAAAACTCATAATCACACTAAATGGTATTCTTTGTTGTCTTAGATTACACTAAATAGGACCAATGGGGGTTGGCACAAGTGGTAAGTGGTAAGTGGCTTGTGTCGCTTAAGCATGGTCTCGGGTCCGAGCCTTGTGAATGCAGAAAAGCTCTACTGGGAGACTCACCCACCATAGCCAGGTGCGCGACCCGGATCGGATTCGGATTAGTCAGGGCGAAGCTCTGGATACCGGATGGGCAACCAAAAAAAAGAATACACTAAATAGGTAGAAATTGAATATACTGTAAACAGATACTACTAACATACAAGAATCTGTATTATTAAAGTAGAACATACAACGAGCATACAACCAGTCTGTATAATATGGAAAAACTCTAAACGAACTCACAAGACTGCCGAATATGGTAATGAGATATGAAGAAATCCGGGCCCAACATATGTTGTTTCCTTAAGACAATTTTGCTCCCTCAATACGGATGCCCAAGGTGTAGGGATCCGTACACGCAGCGGAAGGATTTCATCCATTAGAATTTTACGAATCCCAGAGAGGATCTATCAACGGCGTTTAAATCGCGTTCAATAGAAAACCGTACCTATATGAACTTGTAGGCATCCTTTTCGAACTCGTGGGCTAACGCCTCCTTGCTCGATCAATCTCTAGGAGCCGACTCTACGAATCCACTCCCTCTACTAGTATCCACACCGAACAACACTCAAACACGGACGGCAGCGTGCTAGCGCCTTCTTCCTTTGCGTCTCATGTCTTTTCTCTAGGATTTCTTTCGTGATTTCTCTCTCTTATTTCAATACGACTAAGACTTCATTTTATAGAGTTTCTCAAACACTAATTGGGCTGTATTAAAATATTTAAAATTAATCTAAATTAATCTTGAAATTCGAATTTGGATATTAATTAAATATGTCCAACAGATCTAATCTAATCTATTCAATTAATCCAAATTAAAAGCCTGTTGAAATCTATGATATGATATCTGTCTATTTAATTAAATTTGAGATACTATATCTCAATTTAAATTAAATCAGATATATGATATCTCTATTCGAAAATTAAATATGATATATGATATATGTCTATTTAATTAAATCTGAGATACTATATCTCAATTTAAATTAACTCAGATATATGATATCTCTATTTATTTTAGTTATTTAATTTATCAAATAAATTAAATACTATATAATAATAATATTATTATTTTCGAATTTAATACACACACACACACACACACACACACACATACATCCTAGATTAAATGCAAAATTCATTAAATCTTAGACATATCTAAGAATCAATGAATCTGGACACTATTGCTCGTGTTGGGCTATTCTTGTGTGCAACCCTGTAGGCCCACATGAGATTGGCAGCAGGCCAATACTGTACCAGCCCACAAGTCGCAAGTGACCTCTAGCAAGACATTGCAACTACCCAATTCATATGGGGATCGTTGATACGATACAACCTATCATACGACCATGTCACGTCCCTTCTGTCACGCGATAATTTGGCAAAGGATGAAGCATGGATAATGTCAACATCCTGTTCTTGACCATTACTTTCTCGATTCTTGAGTAGTCTAATAATTGAAATGGAAACTCCTTTCCATCGTAGTATGGCCATACATTTCTCAGACTCACTCATCGAGGGGCCCAGTATTATCTCTCTACAAATGTGAGGGACAAATTCCATCTTGACCATTCACATTCCTCTACATGAAAATCATTGATCTCGATCAAAGCCTTTATCATCACCCGGTCAAAGGTGACTTTTGACTAGGTCAAAGATCAACGACTCTCATGTAGGAATCCATGATGATCTCAGGTCAAAGGGCGTTATGACGTGGTTACACATGAGAAAAGCTTATGACTTAATCCATGCAGCTTTCTCATAGTGGGTCGGTCCAGCACTTTGTACTCTTACAAGTGCCCATGACTTTGACTCGTATCTCCATAGTCATCAAAGTCATACTGGTCTTATTTCATCTTCGCTCCCGCGTAGATGACCGACCAGAGACATGTAGGATAATCTATAAGATATATCCAAGGATACAGTTATAAATATAAACATGCAAACGAAATGATAACTAAAGGAGAATACTTTAAATAACACAAACGTTTAAAGTACAATGACTTGCCCCTAGGGCATAATTTGCAACACAAACGCACCAGAACGGAGCGAACGATCAAAACGGATCACGATTCACAGCCGCTAGTTGGAAGAAACACGGAAGGCAAAAAACGGAATTATTGAAAGTTCGGGGTCAAATTGGAAATTAAAAAAATTATTTAATAATTTTTTTTTATTTCACACACACGCAAACTAGACCGGACCAGGCGGGCAGTGTGCGACCAAACCGAGCCGAGCCGACAGCAGTGCGCGCGCGTGTGTGGTGGACCAAGGGTCACCTAAGTTCTCACTCCTCCACAAAAGTGGGTTGGCCCAATGGCCCATTTAGAAGGAGCAAAGTTGAGGCTTATATACCCTCCAACTTCTCTCTAACTAATCAATGTGGGACTTCTATCCACACACACATTCCTTCTTCCTTTTTCCTATTCTTTTCCAACCTTCTTCTTATTCATAACCCATGGGATTTTATCCCTTCTTCCTTTTTCCTCTTCTTTTCCAACCTTCTTCTTATTCATAACTCATAGGATTTTGAACCCACATGGATAAGAAGTTATTCCATTATGATCAAATGCAAATGATCATGTATGCAAAGTGCGATTCCTCTACGAGAAACAACTGCATCGAGAAAGGTAGGGGTTACCTTTGAACCTTCTCTAGTAAAAACCTATCGGATATACTAGTCAATCAGTGGACGCGTTGTCTTGAACCATCAACCGTTTAGTGTATACCAAAATAATAGGAGTCACACAGTTGCTTCTCTAGCATCATTGGTTCTCATGCTGTGTCCATTTTGGCCCTGGGCACCGCCTGGTTCTACGAGTGTTCTAGGGAATTGGCCATTTTAAGTTCTCATAGAAGTGGCCCACACTTCACACTCACATAGGTGATACCTTGTGATGTAAGTCAATCATACATCATCTGAACACATCAGATTAAGAAACCATTAAAAGCCTAAAAGCTTACCCTTATATATATGCATTGTCTTGTCTACGAATGAGTATAAGTTTAAAACTCCACAGTGTTAACAGTCGACTAAGACTTAGTTGTCTCTTTAAACCTAGTTTGTGGGATCTCTACTCTTCTAGGTAGAGTTACCACGATAATCAACAATGTATCAGCCTTAAACACATTCCTTTGGACAAATTTCTAACTAACTCTCTAGGAATTCCTTTAGTCAATGGATCCGCTATATTCTCTCTTGATTTCACATAATCAATTGAGATGATTCCATTCGAGAATAGTTGTCTAACGGTATCATGTCTATGACGTATATGTCTAGACTTGCCGTTGTACATGACATTCTTGGCTCTACCAATAGCTACTTGACTATCACAGTGTATACACACTGCCGGTACCGACTTTGGCCAACTAGGAATGTCTTCAAGAAAATTACGAAGTCATTCGGCTTCCTCGCCAGCCTTATCTAAAGCAATAAATTCTGCTTACATAGATGATCTTGCAATGCAAGTCTGCTTGGATGACTTCCAAGACACAGCACCCCCTCCAAGGGTGAATACATATCCACTTGTGGATCTTGTGTCGTTAGAGCTGGTGATCCAATTTGCATCACAATACCCCTTCAAGTGCTTCTCAAGAGACTACATAAACTTCAAACTTTATCTCTAGGAATAGTTGTGAATTATAAGCACATGCAAATTACACATAAAGTAAAACAAGTGATAAAGAAGGTGGCCAACAAGGCTTGGCAAAAAGTGAAGAGGGAATGAGTGGTGAGGATGAGAGCTCAAGGAAACCCTAGATCTAATGGCCAAGATTTGAGTAGAGAAAGTTCAAGGTAATTACTAAAGTTGCCACACCAATTCTCTATAAATAGGCCTCTCCTTTCATTTGAAAACTCACACCAAAACTCATTCTAAAGAGTTAGAGAGAAGTGGGAGCAAGAGGGAAGAGGAAGTTCTGCAAGAGGTAAGTTAGCTTCTAAGTTCTAGTCTTTAGTTTTGTAGTTCTTAGAGTTCTAGGTTAAGTTCATAGCTTAGATGTTGTTTTGATCTTTAATCTTCCAATATATATTTGTGATCATGTTTTTATGGTTAAATATGGTTGGATTTCGAAAATATGGATGAAGTTATATAGAAAAATTTTGGAAGATTAGAGTCAAAATAGCGAAGCTCTGGCGAAATTTCGTCGGTTAGCAAAGTCAGGGGTAAAATAGTCATTTGTGAAAAAAAGCTTATGATAAATCCATGCAGCTTTCTCATAGTGGGTCAGTCCAGCACCTTGTACTCTTATAAGTGCCTATGACTTTGATTCGTATCTCCATGCTCATCAAAGTCATACTGGTCTTATTTTATCTTCGCTCCCGCGTAGATGACCGACCAGGGACATTTAGGATAATCTATAAAATACATCCAAGGATACAATTATCACTATAAACATGCAAATGATATTATAACTAAACGGAGAAATACTTTTAAATAACATAAACGTTTAAAGTACCATGACTTGCCCCTAGGGCATAATTTCCAACAGTTTAATCAATTTGTTAGTGATTTTCTGATGATCAAACGTGTATTAAATTGAGATTTAAGCATAAAGCAAAAGATGATGTCAGAACATTTAATGCTGGCCCAGATATCTTAGCACCCTTTTGGCAAATCATTCTCTAGACATTCCAAAGATTTAAATGCTCTCTTTCCTCATGTGGATGTCACATCATCCAACAGATTTATTTCAAAGGAAGTCAACAAGAATGTCTGAGCATATGGATTAAATCAAAGCTTGAGAGAGAATAGACCTAATTGCAACCTAACAACCTAATGTCTCCAACGGTCACATTAATGTTTCCAACAGTCATTTAATGCTTCCTTCATATATAAGCTGAAGCATTCAATTCTCAACAACAACAAGAATACAGAAAACAAAAAACACTAAAGTCTTTTTTGCATTTACTACTCTTTTGTAAAGTATCTTTTGATACATTGAACTTTAGTATTTATCCATCTGCTCTTTAAGAGAGTTTCTCATTGATTATCATTTATTGTAAAATCTCAAAGTTTTGGGACTTTGAGATTGAGATATCAGTTTACAACTTGAAAGGGAGAGTGTATCCTAGTGAGAGGATAACTTTCAAGCACAGAGTGTGTATCTAATTATTGTGATAGTGAAAATCCCAGAGAGTCTAGGGATTGGAAGTAGGTCAAGAGTTGAGACCGAACCAGTATAAATCGTCTATGTCAAGCTTCTTCTCTCCCTCTCTGTTTTACCTTATTATTTTTTGTTGATTGGGTGTTTGAAAAAGAATTTTTAAAATCCCCAATTCACACCTCCTCTTGGTAATTTCCTTCATTTACAAAGGTTGAGGGAGAGAAATGTGTTTCTGATACAATAAAATGGTTAGCACTTGGTTCTGAGGTTGATGTCGTAACTATGAATTCATATGTGATCAATGGTTATACCTTTTATACGAAGTCCCTACATGATAAGAGCACATCTAGAATAGTGGTGTTATGTTATTGGCTATCTTTGCACTTCTCCAGTTTGAAAGATAAGAAGCCTAAATTGGTAGTCATGCCTTATTATGGGGTTATTAAAAAGATTATTGGGTGGTGGACTATGTTGAAATTATATTTCTCATTTTCAAATGCAAGTAGGTTAATGTCAATAATGATGTTTAGATCAATCGGCCAGGATTTACATTAGTAGATATCAAAAATAGAAGTTTTAGAGATGAACCTTTTTATTATGGCAGATCAGGAGAAACAAGTGTATCATCGATCAGACAAATAAAATGTGGCCTGTAGCTCTCCAAGGAAAAATGGTCATTGATATTGATGAGGAAAGTCATTCAAATTATGATCTTCCTAAGACTCCTTCTTTTTCAAGTGGTCTACCAGAATTGAACAAAGAAAATGAAGTAGATAGATAATGAACACAACATAAGAAATGATCCTCATGAAGGGATATAGGAGGGTATCCCTTTATAAAAGAGACAATTCACAGGTAATATTTATTTACAGAATTATTTGAAAACTTTAAATTGTTAACATTATATTCTTCCTCTATTTTTAAAACAATGTCATTAACTGTGAAGCTTTTGTTTTTGTTTTTACTTTTGAGGCAGGATCCTCCGTAGAGACCAAAGAGGCATGATAAAAGAGGAATGTTGTTGGGTGAGAATCTGATCAAGACATGGTGATAGATATGTGAGGTATATTGGCCTTGTATATTCATTTAGGTGCTGTCTTTATAACTCACATTGTATATTCATTTAGGTGCTGTCTTTGTATATTCATTATTAAGAGAACATAACTCATGGTGAAAAATATTTATATATTCATTTGCAATAATTCAATTTGTAATTCATATTGAATTGTTCATAGCTTGTAACTTAAAGTATTGTCTTTTAGGTGCTAGATTGAATGGTGGGTAAGGAAGAAATAGAGTGGAGATGAGAAAAAACATGAAAATATTTAGATCAGATAATATAAATAACAAGTCTAAAAAAATTAAGTCGAGACTTTTAAGACTGGATATTTTAGACAACCGGTCTAAAAAGTTTTACTTTAAGACTGGTTTCAAAATAGCAGGTCTTAAAAGTAAGAGTTTTTAGACCGGTTATCTAAAAGAGAAGGTCTTAAAAGTCAGACCTTTTAGATTGGTTATATAATCACACTACAAAAAAAACGACATTTTGTAGCGGTTAAAATCACCTATTTGTAGCGGTTTTTGGCGTGACTAATGACATTTGTCGCGGTTCCAAAAACCGCTACAAAATCCACTGTGGCAAGCTAATTTGTCACGGTTAATAAAAACCGATACTCCATGCATATGAACCGCTACTATATCTGTTGCGGTTAATAATAACCGCTACTAAATGAGCTTGTCTGACGTCTCTTCTGAGAGCTTAGTCACGGTTACTAACCGCTACAATATTTACTTGTAGCGGTTACTTAACCGCTACAAATTAATGTTTTGAAAATTTTGCCGCCATTAAATTTATTATTTTGAATATTTGTCGCGGTTCTTAACCGCTACAAATTGTCCCGCCATATTTTCGCAAGGAAAAAATTTGCCGCCATGTGAATATTTGTAGCGGTTTGTAACCATTACAAATTTTCCCGCCATTTTTTTAAATATTTGTAGCGGTTTGAAACCTCTACTCTGACCGCTACAACATATCCCGCCATTTTCTCCCGCAAATATTTGAAACGTAGTAGCGGTTCATGAAACCGCTACAAATTTCATGACTTTAAAAAAAAATTTATCAACGTAATTAACTA
The DNA here is from genome assembly GCA_025563575.1 of Acacia pycnantha. NCBI lineage: Eukaryota > Viridiplantae > Streptophyta > Magnoliopsida > Fabales > Fabaceae > Acacia > Acacia pycnantha. Next base: position 1,267,794 of record JAMWYP010000248.1, read on the forward strand.
ATTATTATTTATTAATAGTTTATCTTTTTAATAAAAATAAAAAGTATTAAAATACGAAATTAAAATATATAAGGTGCTTGTTGTATAGATGCAAAATAATAAAAATATGGAAGATATAATAAGAGCTAATAAAGAGGTAATTAAAATAATCTTGAATGTTTAAAAATATGTGTACAAGTTATTGAATAATATATTTGGAAGAAAAAGAAAAGTTGATTAAAATATCCCGTTCAAGCGCAAAATAACAAACATTAATTAGTATATATGAGAAGCATTAGAATTGAGAAACATTAAAATTGATCCGGTTACACGGCACTTACCCCCTTCTGGACGGTTAACCCCTATGTTCCAAAACGTAAAAATATTTGAGAAGACGAGAGAAAACGTGGGTAGAAAAGAAATTGATGTATATTAAATGAGGTTGGGTGGGGTATTTATGGTGGTTTCTGCGCAGCATTTTGTAGCGGTTGGGGTCACACTTTTTGTAGCGGTTATTATTATTAGTATCGGTTTGTTTGCGTGTTTGTAGCGGTTCATGTAACGGTTCATTTTTGTCGCGGTTTTTGTAGCGGTTACTATATTAGAATCGGTTTGTTTTCGTTTTTGTAGCGGTTCATGTAACGGTATATTTTTGTCGCGATTTTTTAAGGATTTGTAGCGTCTAAGTAACCGCTACAACATGTGTTCTTGAATTTTTTTTTTTTAAAGATTGCATATTACAGCATAGGCATTAAGTTTTTCTCTCAATCTTCTTCGACATCCCTACAAAGAAAGTTTGCATAAAATGTTACGCGTGAGTTAAATACGTTTAAACACAATTAAAACTTTAGTTAAATGTTTCAATTTCATAAAGCCACAATTAAAAAACATACCGAACTATAGGTAAATTGTCATCGCCGTCTGGGATGAAGTCTTCGAAGCTTGCAGGCTGCAACGGCTCACAATCGAAGGTGACGTTATCACCATCGCCCATATCGTAAAGGTCCCGAGGCTTTAAGTGAACCACCATATTCCAATCCTTGTGCCTCTCATCGACGACATAATAAACCTGATGGGCCTCTAAGGCAAGAATATACGGCTCGTCATCTTCAGATTGACCACTGTGAATAGGCGGAGAAATTCACCGATGTGATGCCTAAATCGTCGGTCGTGAGTCCCCGGACGTGGTGGTATTCGCCACAAACACTTGAACAACGTCACGGTGAAAAGGCACGTGTAACTTATCCCGACCACATCAAGCGGCTTTCCATAATACGGGACGTCACCGAACCGCATGTTTCGTCACTCTTGCTCGCATAACTCCTCGTCCCAAACATGCCATATACACCGAGTTTTGGGTCGAGCAATCCACGATCTCGTGCGACGGTGCAAAACTTAAAACCATTGGCATTGTATGACGTATATCTTAGGGCGTGGTCAAGCGGGCCTCTGCGAGAGCTCGAATTCTGGTGAGTGCGGGTTGTGGTCGTTCATTATTCTCCTCCTAAACCAACCCTGGAATTCTCTGTGGACCTTTCTATTAATTTCGAAGGATGTGCGTATGCGAATCCTCGGTTCACGCTTTACATGACTCCCGAATTCCTGAAGGTACGGTTCAACTTTGGTGCAGTTAATCAAGACATGTCGATGTGCTTGGAACTTCTCAAGTGTCGTGAGTTTGAATTTCTCACTCCCGCCAACTGGTTTACCAACACGAGGGATTAACAACTCTATTGCCTCCGGCTCCGGCTCAGGCTCAGGACAATCGTCTACACGAGGCGGTCGGTTGAATGACGTCTCAATGTCATCGAAGTACCTGGAACAAAAATATAAGACCTCATCCCCGATATAACCTTCTGCTATTGAACCTTCAGGCCACGCCTTATTCCTCACGTAAGATTTAAGTTTCCCAAGAAACCTATAAAGTATAACCATAAAAATAATAATGCATCAATGGTTAAACGTGTGATTAGGGAGTAATGCTAAAGTAATTATTTTTAAACAAGTACCTCTCAACGGGATACATCCATCGGTACTGAACTGGGCCAGCAAGCTTTGTTTCGTGAACAAGGTGTCTTGTCAGGTGAACCATGACCGTGAAAAATGATGGAGGAAAGATCATCTCCAAATGACACAGCGTAACAATGATCTTCTGCTGCAGCTGGTCGAGCTCCTCCACTATCAAAACCTTGGAACACAGCTTCTGAAAGAAAGTATATAACAAATTTAAAGCACATGTTAAACAAACCAAATATGTAAACCAAAGTAAATAAATATCCAAAATTACAAAATAAAAACTAACTATCAGGAACATGATCATCAAGTCCTGTCCGAGGGGGGTCTGTCTCAGGGGGGTTGGTGCACGACCAGAGTCTACAACGTCGTCGTCAGTAGCACGTGGGGGGATTCCTCAAAGATGAATGGAGGGGGAGGCTCGAGAACTGGAAACTACTGGTCAGGTAACAGCCGCGTCAGGGCCCCAGTAAGGACAGTCCAGTTCTCCACATGACGATCGTACCAACGGGCGATGCTCTCCTGCCTGCGCCTATCTCTGGCCTCCTGGTCGGCCCTCCTACGCATATCTCTGGCCTCCTCGTCGGCCCTCCGTGCAGCCTCATGTGCGGCAACTGCGCAGACAACCTTCTCAAGCAATGATCTCATCAAAAGCCTCACGGTGGTGTCCTTCTCGGTGGAGGGTACGGATGCATCGGAGGAGCCATGCTTCGGGTACACCATGCTAGGCCTGGCGCCAAGGCCCATGCCCCTAATACGGCCAGGATGCTCGACTGGGCCCACAGCAGCTTTCAATGGGGCAGGAGGATTCACAGACCCCTGTGACTCCGGGGTCTGCAACGCTTGTAGCTTTGCCTCGGTCTTCTCAATCCGGGCCTGACCCACATGGTTCAAGAACAATCATTAATAAAATAATGGACGATCAATTTAAATATACATCATTCATTATATTTTTCAATGTTTTTGTAACTTACTATTATCCCCTCTCGCCGCTGAGAGGTCAGCGTCCCATCACGATGTCTATGGGTGCGTGTCCACAACCTCCCATAGTTCGTCTGTGTGTTCTCCTCCCGAGCCTTCTTTTCCTGAAAGAAATTAAACAATATAAACTTTGTTATTTTGAAAACAAAACAATCATCATGTTAAATAATAACATACCATCTCACTGTAGGTCACAGCAAACGTCTTGGTCCCAACCGTGTGATGGATCCTCTGCTGTGCCCTGCTTCTTGCGTTCCTCTGCGACAAAGCCTGCAAGGAGGAGGAAATAAATTTTTTCATTAAACTCAATTTATATTATCAATTAAGTGAAAATATTAATTAATTTAAACCACATGTAATTAAATTATAATTATTTAAAAAATGTATCTGCCCGTCAGCACTCCTCCTATATTGGACGAAACTCGCCCAGTGAGTTGGTTCCACGCCGTCTGGGACGTTCTCGATCAGCTCCTGGAGAGGAATCGTGCCATCTCCATTCATTATATTGTAGAGACGATTCCTCCGACTCTTCCACCCTTCCCTCACCTTCATCATAACGTACCTTTTGTGTTGTTCGCGAAGTTTAAACTTTTTCTGTATCATAATTTCATTATTATGAATTAATAAATTAAGAAATAAATAAACTAAAACTTATAACAATTAAAATGTAAAATTTAATTAAACAATATTGACTACCTGTAGAATATCGGCAAACACCTTGTTCTTTGTATCCTTCGTCACATGCTTCCAATCCTTGAAAAAAATCGGGAACCATGCCCAATTGCCGCCAAATTCAGACAAGAATTGGTTCATTAGGTGACCACCGGTGCCGATCGCCTGGTCTGTTTGCTCGTTCCACGGGACTACGACCCGATACCCGGCCACCTCCCAGTCGTACTGAGTAAGAGTGGAAACATCCAGCGTATATCCGGTGGAACGCGAAGACGCCCGTCGGGGGTTCCGTGGTCCCGCCGGTTTTCCCGGTCGATGAACTGCTCCACGTCCGCTAAGGGAATGTCAAGATGGATGTCCGCATTCTCGTCGTCTAAGTCGTTGAACGACAAACTTGCTTCTTGATCTCCCTACGGCCGCCACGTTAGGAATTTCTTCATCGGCCAAGAGATCGGAAAACTCGTTCGCCCCGAGATGGCGGAGGTATATATCGGGCCCCACGCCCTCTCGTCCGCCCCCTCTACTACTACTCCCCGTAAACCCCTTCTCTTCGGGACACCCGTTTTCCCTTTCCCTTATCTCCTCCAAAACCATGATGTTGAAATGTAGAAGTTTAAAATTAAAAGTTTAAAGATGGGTTGAAAGGTGAAAACGGTGAAAACTCAAACCGTTGGAAGTGTGACTTAGGAAGTGTGACTTTGAAAATGAGGAGCGATTGTTTAAAAAACCGTACATTTTGTAGCGGTTATCCATAGAAACCGTTATAAAATTTGAATTTTTGTAATTGTTGCCATATCACCGCCACATGAACCGCTACAAAATAGCGGACCGTTGATATTCGTAAGTTACGATGTAACCGCTACAAGAACGATACAAAAAAGTGACCAGATTACGTGAGCGGTTACGTAGTAACCGCTACAATATGTCCACATTCTGTAGCGGTTATTATCAAAAACCGCTACAAAATGATTTTTTTCGAAAAAAAATTCCAAACTCATTAGTTAGATTCATAAAGTTTATGAATCAAACTAATTAGTTTGGTACAAATATTTAAAAACCAAACATTCAATTCATTTAAAAACCGCCGCTGGAATCTGAGAAGAAATGGGGAAGTTGAATGAAGGAAGGGAGGGTTTGAGAGAAAGAGAGAGGACAGAGGGTGAAATGGGTGAAATGAGAGGGTACAAAAGGAGAGAGGGTAGGTCACGCGAAAATTTTCACCAAGCGCCAAAGAATTTAACTCAATGGGTGTCCCAAAATTTAATTAAGGACGTCAAAAAATACCAAATAACTCATTTTAGGCGTCCCAAAAAAATTTAAGACGCCAAAAATTCATTTTAGGCGTCCTGAAATTTTTTTGGGACGCCAAAAAGTCCCATAAATTTCCCTAGATGCCAAAATTTTTTTCCAATGGGTGCCAAATAACTCATTTTTGGCATTCAAAAAAACATTTTAGGACGTCAAAAAAATTTTTAGGCATCCTAAATTAATATTTGGGACATCTAAAGTCTCAGAGTCAAGCAAATAATTACGACAATGACACCGCCTTCATTTTTTTACTTCCTTTTTTTAAAAAGGGACGTCCTTTAGGGTAGTAGTATCCATACTTTGTAGTAGTGAATGTAACCAGCCTTAAAAGTCATATTTTTTGACCTAATATAAGCCATGGGAGTTTTTATAAGTCAGTTTGACATTTTAGATCTAATATAAGTAACAGATTTTTAAAACCGGCTGTATGAAGACCAGTTTCAGAACTGATCTGAAAGGTCATTACCCAAAGCCATTTTTTTGTAGTGGTGTGTATTCTTATAAGGCTGCTTATTTTATTTTTCATTATTCTTTATTGTTTTTGGTTTTTTTATTGACCCAAAAACTAATTTTCTATACTTGTTTTCGGTTCTGGCATCTCTATTATTGTTCAGGTCAAACAAGACAGGCCGAGGAAGCCACTCATATACACACACAGCGCGTTTTATACTATTTTTTTGGGGAATAAATAATACTACTACTTGAACACGATAACAAGTTTTGTAGATATTCATTTCCCTAGAAACTGCCTTCTCCTTCTTTATTGTGATTTTCCGTGTCGGTGATTATAAATATTTTTGCTGATCTGTCGTGATTGATGTATCTGGTCGAGATATCGACTGTGCTATGCTGTTATATACACATTGTAAAAGAAATTGGATGAACGAGTTTTGTCACTCTCTCTCGATCTAAGTTGGTTTAAAAATGATTTAATGTTTAATTTTTATAAAAAAAAAAATTAATTAGTCCAAAATTTCATTTCTCATTATCTCTTTGAGGATTTTAACTAATAATTGAGTAATTCTTCTCATATTTTTCCCATATCACCCCTAATATTTCCTCCACAATAAGTAATTTAATAACACGCTTATATTCTATTAAGTGAGAGATTCAACTTTCTTTTTTACTCAAATTTTCTATTGACCGTTCAAGAGCCATAAGGTTAATTTAATCGAGGTAGGCAATACAAAAAAACAATTTTAGCTGTGATGGTTTTGAATTGATAAATGAATTATAGAGTAAGTCATAGGATGGTGGTATATGAAATTATGAAGTTTAAGCCGAAACGTAAGTCATGTATTTATAATATAAAGCACAGTTCACATATGAATGAGGGATTATGTGAAATTAACAAAGTAATTGAAGTGCAAAATTTATATAAGGACATTTTAGGAAAATGAGTAAAATTAACTAATTTAACTCATATCCATAATCCTTCCAAAATTGGTTAAATATGTCCTATAATTAGGACTGAAAGTGGTATCATTTTTTTTTCCTAATAAACTGAGGATTAAATGACTTACTAATTACAAATAATAAATATATATCCACCAGCTCTAACGCAATATAATATACGCTCTATTTTATTTGCTTATGAACTAGCATAGGAAGCAGCGTCCATTGAATCCAAACCCACTTGTGTCACGTTGCTTGAAAGGCACATAATAAATTATTTAAATGCTTTCAAGTGCTCGGAGATAATGGAGATTGAAATTACCAAAGGCGAGAGGTAGGTGGTAGCTGGGTAAGAAAGAAACTATATAAGGGAGGTATCAGGTTGCAGAGAAGAGCAACAAGAAGTCCCCAATTTGGGAAGAAGAAGATGGGGTCCAAAATGGCCTCTGCTACTCTCACTCTCTTCTTAGCCATTGTGTGTGTGAGTGCTAATAACTACGTTTACTCCTCACCCCCTCCTCCTCCTCACTCTCCACCGTACATCTACCACTCTCCACCGCCACCTCCGGTGGTGCATACTCCTCCTAAGGCACCCTACCACTACGCGTCTCCTCCTCCACCACCCAAGAAGCCTTACAAGTACCCTTCTCCTCCACCTCCAGTTCACCATTACGCTCCCCACCCGGTTTACCACTCTCCACCACCACCCAAGAAGCCTTACAAATACTCGTCTCCTCCACCGCCAGTTCATGTGTACCCTCCTAAGGCTCCTTACCACTACCCATCTCCACCACCTCCTCATAAGAAGCCATACAAGTACTCTTCTCCTCCTCCTCCGGTTCATCACTACACTCCTCACCCCGTCTACCACTCTCCACCACCACCCAAGAAGCCTTACAAATACTCGTCTCCTCCACCACCAGTTCACGTGTACCCTCCTAAGGCTCCTTACCACTACCCATCTCCACCACCTCCTCATAAGAAGCCATACAAGTACTCTTCTCCTCCTCCTCCGGTTCATCACTACACTCCTCACCCCATCTACCACTCTCCACCACCAGCCAAGAAACCTTACAAGTATCCATCTCCACCTCCTCCGACTCACCATTATGCTCCCCACCCGGTTTACCACTCTCCACCATCTCCAGGCAAGCCTTACAAGTACCCTCCTCCTCCGGTTCACCACTACGCTCCTCACCCGGTCCACCACTCTCCTCCTCCTTCTCCAGTTCACAAGCCCTACGCCTATGCTTCCCCACCCCCTCCTCACCACTACTAGAAAATGCTTCTCAATTTCTGTCATCCCATGGTAAATTTACCTTTCCCTTCAATCTTTATCCTCATTGTTCGTTTTATTAAATAAAAAAAGAGATGTATTTTTGTCTACATAGTTATAATCATCTTTATGTAATTATTATATCATGGAGAAATTTTCATTATCGTTGACTTCTCAAATAAACACGCTCCTCCTAATAATTTAACGATTGAAATTGGTACTGTTTCTCTCATATGTATATTTCGATAGTTGTGATTATATCAGCTGGATGGGTGGTACAATATAATGACATGAACTGATGATTTGTATACTGTGTTAACAGGATCTAGTAATGTGAGCAAATAAAGAACGCGATGGATGGAACGAAGCACTTTATAATACAGCAAAAAGGAAAAGAAGAGAACATTTACGTTTTATGGCTAAGAAGAGAGTGAGAGTAGCAGAGGCCATTTTGGACCCCATCTTCTTCTTCCCAAATTGGATTGCTTAAATTTGTTTATTCTCATTCTATTGCTGCATTGGCTTCATTTTCAAATATTTGTTTTTCTTTATTATGTATTGTGACAGAAGTGATCTGGCACTGCCCTCAAAATCCGTGTATTTGTGCTTTGTTAAGCATGCATATTACAATATGCATGCATTCAATAAAATAATAGAACATATTTTCTGTGTCGGTGTCCCTCGAAGGTGTCCACATTTTGGACCTGGCTTGTATCCTTTGCACCTTAATATCCGCTGCCATCACGGTGCCGTTTTAAAGCAAAAACAAGCTGATGGTTTTTTTTTAATAAAAAGAAAATATTTCAGAATATTGATAGGTACAAAAAAGATATTTTAGGACACTGGTACTGAAAAAAGATACTTATAATCTTAAAAATTTATTTTAGAATCTTGAAAAAATATCATGTAGTATATTTTTAGTACTAGTTAGTACCCTAAAATACTTTTTCAAGATCCTAAAATATTTTTTCAAGGTCATGAAGTATTTTTCAGTACCAGTAAATATCCTAAAGAATTCTTTTAGGGCCAGTCAGTACTTTAAAATATTTTTTAAAGATTCTAAAATAATTTTTCAAGATCATGATATATTTTTTCAGTACCAGTCAGCATACTAAAATATCTTTTTAGTATAAGTACACTGAAATATTTTTTTAAAATTTTAAAATAATTTTTCAAGATCATAAAGTATTTTTCTATATCGTTCAACATGTTGAAATATCTTTTTAATACCTATTAGTATTTTGAAATAATTTTTTTTTTTTAAAAAAAGCATTAGTTTGTTTTTGCTTTAAAATGGCACCGTATACCGCAAAGGATGGCAGCGGATATTAAGGTGAAAAGGATACAAGCCAGGTCCCAACATTTTGGCCTTTTCATTTACAACATCTTTTTTAAGAAATTATGAGGATTTAATAGCACGACTTTGTTAATCCTGATTAAAACCCAGGACTTTGAAAACCTCTAACTAATATTAATATAAAATATAAAAAATATAGAGAATTACGTTGTTCGTTGGATATGAACAAGGAATCACAATTTCTTTTGATAAAAAAAAAAAGGTCTGAAAACCTGGGATGGTTTCTACATGTATCACCTAAATGGGATGGTGAGCTCTTGTCGCCACTAACAAAAGAAATTTTCAATATAGATAACTTTGATAAGAAAAATTGCACACAACTCCTTAAAAATTACATTTGTCCCCACCAAAAAATTGCATGTGTTTAAAAATTATTTTATTTTAGTTGATTACAAGAAATATAGTTTCTTAATTAATTAAATTTAATTATTTTATATTTTATATTGATAAATATTTACAATTACAAAGGGGGTCGATCACCTTGGCGAATTCCTCGCTTTGGGGGTGATATATGCTTGTTTGGGTTGGCGGTAGAAGCGGTGACTTAAAAGCTATCTGATTTTAGAAAAAGCTCGGTAGGAAAAAAATCAGGTTGTAAATAATGATTTGTGTTTGGATTGATAATGGTAGAACTGTAGAAGTGGCGGGGCTCATGTCAAAAAGCTGAGAGCTTTATAGAAAAAGTTTCATGGTGGAGCTTTTTCCTTAACTAGCTTTTTGAGCATTTTTGACCTAAAGTCCAGTGAACTTAAAGTTCAACCCAAACACACTACGTTGAGCTTTTTCTCTACAACCCATTAACTCTATTGCAAACGCTCCCTACGATCCTGAACACGTTGACATCAAACAAGCCCAATAGAAGTAAGCTGGCTATTGAAAAAGATTTGGTAGGAGATAGCAGATATGCATTGGAGGATCAAATTAATCCATTTCCTTTGGGAAGTTCACTCTTGTCATAGTGGCAGCAATAAAGTCCCATGAAAACTTATCAAATGCCTTAGAAAAAATCAACCTTTAAAGCTGCCAATTTTTTTTCCTTCCCTGCTTTGCATTATGGACTTGAAACATGTGATCAGTAACAAGCAAAATATTGTCCGATATCAACCTACCCTTGAGATAAGCACATTGGTTCGACACAACAACTTTTTTCAAAACATCTTTTAGCCCATTGCTGAGAGTCTTCGAGATAATTTTATGCGTAACATTACAAAGGCTAATTGGTCGAAAGTCCTTAAAAGATTTAGGCCTGTCTGACTTTGGTATCAAAATAATGAGTCTTATTTAGACTTTGAAGTATACGCTCGATCAGAATTCCAAAAGTGAGTGACCATATTGAAGATATCATTCCCAACAATATTCTAATATTTCTAGTAGAAACGAGCATGAAATTTGTCCGAGCCTGAGGTCCCATCTTTAGGGAGTTCAAAAACTACATCTCGAACTTCCAATCTGGGTAGTCCTATATTTTAATTACCGTCACTTGTAAAACATTTAGGTATATATGTTCATTTTGCCTTTTCATTAACGAAAGTGAGGGAAATGAAATCATTTTTTTTATCTGAAATACAGATTTGATATGAAAATTTTTATTTAAGGTTTTGAAATTTAAGTAGTACTCCCTCCGGTCCTAATTATAAGAGCTAGTTGACTTTTTTTGAAAAGATTAAGGAAGCTAATTAAATTACTTTAGAGTATTTTTATTTTTTTCTTCTAACTAATTAGTTTAACCAATAAACTAAGGGATATGATATTGTTACCATTTTTTGTTACTACCAATGTTACTACCACTTTTCCACCGTTAGATCAGAATCTTAATAGGAGAGAGAAATTATAAAGGTAGATGAGATTCGATCTTCGGTGAAAAACTAATTAGTTTAACCAATAAACTAATATATAATCTAATAATACACAACATATGAAATAATTAAGTAATTTATTTTGCTTCCTTAATCTCTACAAAGAAAGTCAACTAGATCTTATAATTAGATAATTAGGACCGAAGTTTTTTTTTTTTTTGTCTTTTTGTCTTTGATTTTTACGGTACATTTGGGTTTCGGGGTGATGATTGTCAATTTCCCCTCAATTTGAACCATGTTGAAGAGGAAGATAAGCGAAAAGTGGGCACCCCTGGCCTCCTGGCAGAGTGAGGTTTCCAGTCTGCAAGATTTGTATAAAGCTTCCAATTTTTCACTAAAGAACTACGATCAACAAGATTAAATTGTGAACTCGTTGGCTTAGTTCATACTCAACTGGTTTCATCTACTCTTCCGAAGCATCGTTTGCACTTGGAGAGAGAGAGCGAATGTGAAGATGTTAGAAGCTAAGAGTTTGAAGAAAGCAGTGGTTCCATCTACTCTTATTCAGGATCCATCTCCTGGAAGCCTCCAGTCTACTCGCCTCGCTCTCCATGTAAAAAATCCCAACACTCAAACTCTCTGTAACGGATGATTTACTTTCTGCCTCCCTATAGGCTCTTAAATTTTTTTTGTTCATTTGTCAGGTTAGCGAAGACCCAAGGTTTTGTTTTGTATACATTGCGTCCGGCTGTGACATTTTTAAGCTCCAGGTATCTATTTTGATACACCTAGTATGAGGAATGACCCGTACTAGTAATGACTCATTTGTGTGTGTGTAGATTTGATAGAATGAATGCATTTGTCGGTTTATGGTCCTGGCCTCCTGGGCATTAGCCTAGTAAAGTTAAGCACCATTGTTTGGCTTTCTTTTGATTTGTTCCCATGGTGATTGTGATGAGCTCAGTTATTTATTGTGATGTATACATGGAATAGCAGAGGCTTCGGCTGAATAATGCTTTGTTGTGGAACATTTCATGTTAGTTGTCACAGGCATTGATCATGTTTTTATAGACTTAGTCATGTTCTGGTTTATTTGAGCCTCCTGTAGTTCTAACAATAATTATTTCTTTTCTTCTTAAATTTATTTACTTTCTAGATTACATTGGAAGAATCTTCAGTTTGTAAAGGAAAAGAAGGTCTTTTGATCCCTGAACAAACTGAGGTATGGAGTCTCATGTACTACAGGGGAAAGCACTTGCATCATTCCTCTGATCCTTTTATGCGAAGTTTCATGTGTTCAGTTTCTTAGTTTTCCTGTTATTTGTTAATAAGATGATGGTGAATTTTTTGCCTTCTTGTCTCTGGTAGGTTATTGACTCTTCCTTACTCAACCTCTGCCCTCATCGTTCAGAAATTCAGAGCATTGTTCTTGCTGAAGCTGGAAGTATGTAACTCATGCATTACAATTATGACTTTTAATTATTTCTTCAGTCTTCTTAGTTCTTAGTTCTTACAATTCATTTCAGTTAGCATAAAAAGTTTAGATAGGATATGCATGATCTAGTTGTCCTATCTATTTACCTGATTCAAAGAAATTAATTGCCATTAGCATATTTCCACGAAACGGGTGTATATCAACATGGATTTCGGCCCTGGATCAAATATAGAAGAATATTTGATCAATGTTTCTTGCCTCAGTGACATTCTTATTGTTTTATAACTGCTATGATTTTTTTTATATGAAATTTTACCTTTTTTTTTATCAGGCGGTTCTCAAGTCTTTCTTTCAATTTTGTTATTCTATCATAAAGCTTTTACCATCTATATACCATTTTGCAGCTGATATAAGAATAATTTCACCTAATATATTTGTTGATTGTTTGTATTTCCTGTATATTTGTTACTACTTTAAGATGTAATTGGTGATGCCGGAAAGACAGTAAATGCTCTACAATATGTAGAAACAATGTACTTATAACTAGTTTGATGCATTTTCACTCTTCAGCTCTTCATACCTGTTAGATATTAAATCCCTCGTCATCTTTGGGAAAAAAAAAATTCTGACTGAGAATGTAGCTTTCCTCAATAACCACTTGAGTTTGTTTTTCTTACCCAATTAGATAGTTATGAAGCAAAGAGATTGATTAAATAATTGATAGAATTATTCAGCATGGTAAGAGTTCAACATAACTAAATTGAATAAAATGTTTGTTGATGCTTCGAAATGAAACTTATATGGAAAAAAACTTCCAATGTTGGTCCAAATAATTAAAAAAAATTTCCTTGTATGTATCTTAGGATGTTAATATGTTAACTTACTATGATTTTCAGGCCATGGCTACTTAACGTTAGGAAGTGTGGATTCTTATGGTCATCTTATTGTATCAAAGTTAGATGCCTCGGGTACAGGTACAATTTTCCTTTTCTTTTTTTTTTTCCTTTTCAATACTGAAGAATTGGAGATTTTTTTTTCCAAATTTATTTACCATATATAAGCTCATTGTTTTTTAATTGAGTGGAATTTGGATGGAAGTGCCTGTTTGGAGATTTTTCAACGTACAAGTGTTTGATTTCTAGAGTCAGAAGATAGTGGGAGATTTCTCAAGTTTTAAGTGATTAATTTAAGTGATATTTTGCCAAAGGTAAAAATTAAATGATGTATAATTTAGCCTTTTCTATCTTTTTAAAAAGGTCTTCAGTACAATTTATCTTCGAGAATGCATTGCTTGTATTTTAGTTTATAATGTGTCTAGTTCATTGAGTTACTACTTAGATTCACCTGATTGATACTTTTTGAGTTCTGACATGTTAAGAGGGACAAATAAGTATAATTGGATTGTATGAACCTTATCTACACACTTTTCCGTTTCATTTTACATATTAATATCAGCAACAAGATTTATTATCAATCATTTTCTCTTGGTGGCTTCTGTTTTATTTAAAATGACAAAGTTAGATGTATCTGTAAATATGCAGATGTTGACAGGCTTGCATACTCAGTATCGCCTAATGACTGTGGAATTGGAGAAGGATGTTGGTCAGGACTCAGCTTTAGCCCAAGTCAATGTTTCATGGTGAGCTCTTATGGACAAAGTTAAGAATTTCACGTGCCTTTTGTTTTCCTGTGATGGTATACTTTTTTCCTATCTCATGGCTTTTATGCCCCAAAGTATGATTATAGAAAACAAGAGAGTTCTCATCTATAGTTCACAATAATAGATACTGGGAATCTGGGATTAAATTTTAAGATTAAATATTGTTTTGCATTCTCATATTGATAATTTCCTGATGATAATGATCACAAAGGTCTGTGATGTGTATTCTATTTTTAATTTCTTAGTCCTATCATTAAATAAATCAAATTGTGCAGCAGCTGAAGCAGTAGCCATAAGTTATGTTAAAGAAGCAAAAAAAGTATTATATTATTTGGTGTCCTTGTCTTAAAAAAATTATGAAATTTTTTTATGTAATGCCATTCCCTTATGTCTTGTGAAATAAAAAATACAAGAATCGGAAAATAAGTTGGTCTCCCTTTTAATCTTCTAGTTTTGACATTTCACCATTTCCGGTTTTTCTAATGTGTTGATTGGTTCCTTCATCCAGGCTGCTGTTGCTCGCAGTTTTTGCAAAACCGTTGACATTTATGATCAAGATATACACATTCGTACATTACGAATGTAAGGATGATATGGGATGGTTAAATTTTCTTCCCAATATTTTTTCCAATTTTAATGGGAGTATTGTGGAATTAAAATTATCTAGTTCCATGTACTACTCCATTCTTCCTTGTTTCATTTCAACTTCATCTGATGAAAGATTTAATAAAATTCATTCCCTTATCCTCTTCATCTTGTATGCAGTATCTCAAAATAGATGGCGATGTTAATGACCATGCCTCAGAGTCATTGACTTCTACTGATGCCAAATTTTGTATTTTAAACATTAGAAACACATTTCAAGTCATTCATTTTAAACTTTATCTTTTCTTTTCATCTCCCTTCCCATCCAGCTTGGCATTATTTACATTAAATTGCTTCCATATTGTCTTGAAAATATTTCAGATGATAATTACAATAATTTCTTGAGTATAGCTTGATTAGTGATTTCATGGGTTGCATTTGTACAACGTAGTTAAAAAGGAAAAGGAAAAGAAAAGCTCTTGAGTGTGTTCTTATTGATTGTCTATTTAACTCCCCAACTTACTTTCTAGTGTATGAGATATTTTGTCTCACAGTCACCCTTATTAATCGAAATGTTTAACCTGCAGAATTCTCCATTTGACACAATATTTGTTCAAATTCACATTTTCTATTGAAGGCCCTCACTATCTATCTCATTAATACTAGTTTGGTTTGCTATGAAGGAAATGTTTATTTATAAAAATTCCTTACCAGCTTAGTCAAGTTTTGCACCGCATGTTTGAGAGAACTAGCTTATTGCCATCATTTTTCTTGGCTTCATAGGATGGCAGGGTCTAATATTTTTGTTTTGCCCCTATTTATGGAAGACTTGTGCTTATTCCCCAAAAAGCCAAATGTTAATGGTAGATCTTGTACTAAATTTTGCATTTGTTAACATTTATTTGTGGTGGACCTGCAACTTGTGGGCCCAAGATGTTGATGAGTTATGGCTAAAAATAAAGAAAAGAGACATTATGGAAGGCGCATTGGCTGTGCTATCTGTTAGTGTGATGGCTAGAGGCAGATAGTGGGAATTGCTAATTGGGTGCTACAACGAATTATTGCACAAGATGTACAGGGATAAGCTGGGGGAGTATTGCAAAGAATAGGTTTATTAAAGGGGTTTAGAGGGGTGAGTATTTTGAGAGATTCTAGCCTCTCGAATGCAAAGGAGTGAGTTAGTGCTTTTTGTCATTTTCCTTACAGCTTTCTGGTCTCATCTACACTCTACCAGAATCATACCATTTAATAGTACTCCCTCTGATTCTTATTATAAGACACCAACTAGCAAGTGTAATTGGTCCTTTTTATAAGGCACTTGCTTATCCTAAGGAGCATTAATTATCTTTTTCCATGTGTTCCCATATTTAAAAAGGGTAGTGGGTGGGAGTAATAATTAATAGATATTAGGGTTTAGTGCAATTAGTAGGGGTAATATTGGAAATTACTTAAATTTTAGGACAACTTTAATGACTTTAACTGTTTTTATTGGTTTGTGAGAATTGTTAGTTGTTATCTTATAATAAGGACTAGAGGGAGTATGTTCAGTGCAACTTCCATAATTTGCGAGGATGACATTTATTTGTTTGATTCTCACAGGCTGTGGTGCCCTACTTCATTAAACTTTATGCAAAATGTAGTTGGTGGAGATGGAGGTTCTATCTTAGCTGTTACTGAAGGTTGCCAGGTCAATCTGTCAGCTTTTATGATGGCTACCACTCTTCTTCTTTTCCGTTGTTTTTGGGATTGTCTTAAGTTCACTCATTTTTTATTGTTTGCATATGTTTTTTGCATCTTCTGTAAATAAATTGCAGTTGACGATATGGGACTTGAGAACGAATGAGAATGGAGGTTGTATACATTGAATATGTGGTTCCCCTGGTGATACATACTATTCTGTTTGCAGTTCTTCAACTGGCAATGTTGCTGTGGGTGGATCTGATCGCACACTGACCATTTATGATCCTCGCAGGTTAGTCACTGTTATTGTCTTTTGGGGGAAAATATTGGAATTGGTTTAGGGATCATGACTTTGGGCTTGTTTGGCTCAACATTGATAAATTGTATTATACATTTTTACCTAATAAAATAGAAAAGAAATCAATTTAAATTTTATAACAATAAAATAGTAAATTTATAAGTAGCTCCCCTTCCTTCCACTCTCCTTTTGAACAAAATAAAGTATTATTAAAATCCCTTCTCTCCTCCATTCCAATCAGTCCAAGCACCGGATCATTAAAATCCCTTCCTCCCCTCCCCTCCCCTCTATCCCTCCCCTCCGTTAAAACTCCTCCCCTCCCCTCCCCTCCAATTAGCCAAATAAAGCATTATTCCTAAATCTGTGCCAATAGCATATATGGCTGACGTGAGCAGCATGCAGAAATCTTTTTCTGTTTGTTTTTGTAATGCTCATTTTTGTTAAGCAGAAGGTGCATGAAGGGAATTTTTTTTTTTGGGTTGGGGGAAGAAATACTGATTTATTGTCTGTCACCTGAAGCAAATTGATCCTAACCTTGTAAATTATATCTTTAATGTAGATGGTCAGCTCTATCTAGATGGGTGCACTGTTCAAAATATGAGGTCAGTTTTATGCATTTATTTCTTGAAGGAATAATATTGGAAAAATATATCTAGCTTTTTGTCCACTGCTTCAACTCTCCTGTTGCTTTTTGTTTACTGTACTATTTAAAGAAACAAGTTATTTTGGGTCATCCATTGCTATTATAGGTGATGTTAATTGCATTTTCCATTGTTGAGCCGCAGATTACAGGACTTGCTTTCTCAACAATTGACCCTAACTATATCTATGTACAAGGGGTTGATTATGAGGTAATTCTATCTCTTGTTTCTGATGCTAAATTCTGGGTCTTATGAGTGCCATTTCGCTTAATAATTTAACTAATGTAACGTGAAATTGGAGAGTGGGTTAGTGACATGAATCATGATATGGGTGAAGGTGGAGTTATCAGCTTGGATTGGGATGCTTAAAATGTCGAACACCAACAATTTCAAAGCAAAATTAATACTGTTGCTTGTTTGATTTTGTTTCATATAATCATGTTTATTGTAATTACTGACATTACATCCGGTGCTACGTGTTGAGAAAATTATTGGGGGCAGTTTCTATTCTTTAAATATTGTAATCCATAACTATAAGTAAATAGAGTAATGTGATAACTTTATATGAGGTTGTTTTGGCATATTCTTTACTCATAAATTAATATCAGTTTATAGTGCTCATATATTGCAATGATTTTTTTAAATGTGGCTCAAACTCAGTTTAACTAGGAGAAAAATTCATTGAACTCTAGAGGGGTAGAGGAAGACTGAATAGAGCACTTAATGAAGTTATTGAATCTGACCTTTATATAATATATTCAAAGATTTGGTTATTGATAGAACACAACAATGCTGTGCAATCCATGTAACCAACCCCACTTTGTAAGAAAATGCTTGTTGTTGATTCTGGTGGATTAATTTGTTTCCAATTTTTTATGTCCAACTACTTAAGGGTTGGCTGTTAATAGAATACAATGACTTAATACAATCCATACAGCTAACTCTACCTAATGGAAACGGCTTACTTTTGCTGTGGTGTTGCCTAACTACCAAATGCATCTTAGACATTTCTCTATGATACGAAATTAGCGTTTAATGTTGCACCTCAATATATACTGACATTCTATAATCTACCACACTGAATCCCTTTTGGTTTTGACTACATGTATAACTAGCTACATATAGCTGTTGATATTCATAATGGTCTGAAATTCCGATCTCCAATGCAGGTCTTTTGTGGACAATGGAAGGAAAGCAACAAATTATTTTCCTTTAGAGGAGATTCAAACTGGCTTGGATTTAACAAGGTGCTACAATTTCTGGGTTAATTATCCTTGAAACTTATAGGATTACATGAAAGTTGCATTACATTTATCAGTGATAAGAGATCCAAACTCTTAAATACTTGAGTGATAAAGCCTATATAAAATATTTAAAATAATCTTACTGTCTGCTTATTTTGCTGTGTTAATATGAAAGCTACCGCCAATATCATTAGCATATGATTTCATGTATGACATATTCTGGAATCTCTCTCATCACATATGTATTCCTAAAGTCTTTGTACCCTAAAGTCTTTGTGTAATTAGCAAATTGAGTGGACGATCAGTCAATGATTGCTACTGTTTAGAAAACAAAGGAACATTGGAAAGTTATGCTCTTGCTGTGGATTAAAAAGTAGTTATTCATTTTCTATTTATTATACTACTTAGCTTTGGCAAATTACTCTATTGTAACATTATATTTTGTTGCAGTGCTCCAATGTGGATGTTTTGGGTGGATGGTCTGATTCAGGAAGCATATTCATCACTGATGTTGGTGGTGGGTGAAACAAAAAAATTAGCATCTGTTCAGTTATGTCATTGAAGATATCTTCTTAGAAGCTCTAGTGTAACCACAGCATGCATGGGATAAGAATTAGTCGGATTGAGTACACAAGTGTTCCAGGCAATTTTGAGTTAAACATGGTAATGGCATTTCTAGTCATTGCTTGTTAGTTAAGAGCACTGAATGAAATGGGCTTTTACTCTGCTTTTTGAAATGGCCATTTCAAGCTCCCAAAATTTGATGTTAATTTTTTGGAAATATGTTAACTAGTAGTTCAACTGGTGTCAAGAAGGGGAATTAGTGATATATGGTATTCCCTCCGGTCCTAATTACAGGAACACTTTTATAGTACAAATTGTACTACAAAAGTGTTCCTATAATTAGGACTAGAAGTAGTATTATTAACTAGGTCATTCTGTGGGAATCTACATTTGCTTCCTGAAGAAGTGATGCTTTTCTTATCTCTCTTGTATCAATGTGTGTTGGTACTTGGTTAGCATATACTTCATCTGTTCCTTTTATAAGAGGCATTTTTTGTTATAGCTTGTTTCTATTTATAAGAGGCATTTAGAGTTTGTTTCCCATTTTGCCTCCATTTAATTACTCACATTAAAATAATTATATTTGTTGCATTCACTCACACACTCCTTCCACCACACATTCTCTTTCTCTCATGCACCTTTTTTTCGTAGTAATTTTCTTATTCTCTCTCCCCTTAAATAAGGTTATTTTTGGGGAAAATAGTTACATCTTTTACATGTTGATCGTATCTAATTAATGTTAACCAACTTTTTAATCAACGTGATTCGGTTAATTATTTCTTAGGAAAGGGAGCAGTATGGTGCCTTTGTGATAGTTTTGTAGCCTGCATATCATGGAGACTCCTTGTTCTTTAGGGTATAGTCGTTCATTCTCTTTTGGCCTGTTTGATTCTTTTGGAAAGGTAAGTAGTTCAACTGTTTAGGAATTTGTTATGGTGGGTGAGGTTACTAGTAAAATAATGAATTAATTTGTAATAGAATAAAAGGAACTAACTAAAGATAAAAAAAAAAAAAAATCTTTTTGCAAATTTAAATCTTTTATTTCAATAGTGTTAGAATCGAAATTCATCTATATATGCATTGATAAAAGAAAAATTATAATAAATACTTCAATTTCTAAAACCTAAAAAAAGTCTGATGACACTTAAAAATAATAAATAGGTCTTAAGGTAGAAATTTGGGATTTTAAAATGTTCTATTTTTATTAAAATGCCCTTCACTAATTTGTTTTTTAAAAAAAAAGGTAAAGTCCCCCTTTCCGGCCACCAAACTCCGGCATTAGTGGAATGCTTTTTGAGCGAAGTTTTTTTTTTTTTTTTGGGCAAATTGTGCCGAAGATGTAGGAGGGAGGATTTGAACGTGCAAGTGTGCAACCCTTTGGACAATGAAGGTGGCAATTGGGCCACCAAGCCCTTTTGTTGTATACATGCACAAACAAATATAAGTTAATTCTTAAGGTTTAGCCGAACCAATGTGAGTTGGCATAGATGGTAAGGGATCCAGGACTAGGCCCTTGGGTCGTGGGTTCGATCCCCTCTGCCGTCGCTGGGACTCCTTTGGTAGGCGATATCGTAAGTCCCCAATAAGCTCTCATAGAGCCCGGGGCCGTGCCGTGGCCTTGGTGGGGGACTGATGTCGAACCCCTCCAAAACTTTTTATGTATAAAAAATAAAATAAAATTAAGGTTTAGCCGAATGTAATTGACAACACTACAATAAATATTTAGTATAATTGTAATGTGATTGACAACATTGATCATTACAAAAATAAAAAATATATTTTTATCATAACAATTCGAATTTTACAATTATAAAATAATTAAATCAAGTTATTACTCCCTCCGTCCCTAATTATAGGAGCAAATTTTGGAGTTGGTTTTGTTCCTAATTATAAGAGCAAGTTTTAACTTTTGTCAATTTTTTCTTATAATACCCCTATTTATACTTATTATTAGGAGCATTATATATATGTGTGTTTACATATATATGTATATTTGTGTTTATGTGTGTCAACATATATATGTGTAGATATATATGTGTGAACACACACACATATGTGTGTGTGTGTGGATCTATATGTATATACATATATACACACACATATATGTTTATATAGCAAGACCATTATTTCAATTAGAAAGCGTGTAGAAAGAAAATTAGATCTATATGTATACACATGGCTATATAAAAAGCAACTAATATACATATATAAACTAATATGTCATGGATATCTAACGTAAGACAAATTAGAAACACTTATAATTAGGGCAACTTGTGTCATTTTAAATTTATATAAGGACATTTTAGGAAAATGAGTAAAATTAACTAATTTAACTCCTCTCCTTAATTCTCCCAAAATCGGTTAAATTGCTCCTATAATTAGGGACGGAGGGAGTACATTATTTAATTTTAAAACTTTAGACAATACCTTTGTACCTTTAGTTAATATCATTACTCATGTAGTGAATACATTTACACTTTTAATCAATACCATTACTCATGTAGAGAATACCACTTTTAGTCAATATCATTACTCATATAGCTAATACATTTATGCCTTTAGTCAATACATTTATCCATGTAGTGAATACCTTTACATCTTTAGTCAATACCTTTAATAATTTAGTCAATAAATTTCAATACAAGTATACCTTCACCAATGTTATTATTGAAATAGTGAATGTTTTTCCAAATATGGTCATTCACTATATAAGTATGGTTAGTGAGTGAAACATTACATTTTTATAATTATGAATGTCTTCAACCACATTACAAAAATAGTAAATATCTATTCAAGTGTTGTCAATTACATTATAGCAGTTCTCAATTGGATGTGGCCATTAAATACATGAGTAAATGTTAGTGCCAACGTTTCACCCAAGAGAGGGTGAATTGAGTGATATTAAAAATTTAAAACAAATGTAATTAATAACTTAATTGAAAGATAAGAGTTAGAGAAATATCACTAAAGTGTACACATGAGTTTTTATTGGTTCGGCATTAACCTCTCAACCTATGTCCAATCCTCGGAGCATCTTTGACATTTTCACTATATTTCCAAGATTCAACAGGTTCTTGGCACCTTAGTACAAAGAAAGTTCCTCAACAAGACACTCACTTCCCTTTACACTTTGTAATTTGACAAACTTACTCAAGGTCCCATTATCTTGAGATTTTATAAAATTGAATAAGGTTGGTAAACTCTCTCACAGAGTAAATAGATAAACACTGAAGTGCAAATCAAATATTAAAAGGTATCAAAGAATAAACTTGAGCAATAAATATAAAGATGGTTTTTCGTTGGCTTCATTAAGTATAGGTTTGACTTGAATGCATTGCTATTATAGGCAACCGTCATCAATGACCGTTATGAGCATTCAAATTTGTTCATTTGAGACAAATTGTAGCCATTGATGAAATTCAATGTTTTGTTGCTTTTGCCTTCGCTTCAACAAATGCTTTAGATGCAATCCCTCTGTTATGCTCTACTTTGAATTTAATGCTCTGACATATTTTTTCTTTTGTTGGTTTTGAAGTAAATCTAAGATTTAATCATCTGAAACTTATATACAGACAATATTAGTAAAATTGAGAAGTGTTGTAAGTAATTATAGAGTATCACCATATGTTAATTGAAGATATGAAAATTATCGAGACGCTGATTTTCAAAAGACGATGAACATGCACTCAAGTGATGCCTTTTCACTCGAGTGCTTGCAATGAAAATTGAGTGCCCAAATGAACTTCGAGTCTGGTAATGAAGAGTTGTAGAAAATTTTATCACTTGAGTGATCTTTGGTGATTCGGGAAATGCTTCAACTCTACCAAATGACTCGGGTGATTATTTGGATCACTTGCACTTGTTTGCAAGTGATATTGGATCACTCGAGTGATCTTCTATTAAAATCACAACACTCTTAGCTTATCTGTGAGTGACTTGCTGAAACTTGCAAGTTAACACGATCACTTGAGTGATAACTAATCCCGTTGAGTGATCTTTGAGCACATAACTCGAGTGCTAAAAACCATCACTCAGTGATCTGGTTCAATTTCCAAAATCTTTGCAAGTCACTTGCAAATTTTTGCAAGTGATAAGGAATCACTTGAGTGGTTACCCAATCATTTGAGTGTTCTTGCATCACTTCTGAATTGTAGCGAGAGACTTGCAGAAAAACTGAAAGTAGGGATGTATCATTTGATCGCATTAACTGCCACTCGAGTGATCCTCTTAGATCACTTGAAATGAATAACATTCACTCGAGTGTCTTGTTGATTTAAGTTTATTTCAAATATAGTTCTATCACTCGAGTGTTTGGAAACTCACTCAAGTGACTTGAATCATCACATCCCCTTTTTGTTATGCTTAATATATCAAGATTTGTTATAATCAAAACACAATAATAAGAGAACTAATAGTAAAAGTATTGACTAATGGTGTAAAGGTATTTACTAGATGAGTAAAGGTATTGACTAAAGGCTTAAATGTATGCACTATATGAGTAAAGGTATTAACTAAAGGCGTGAATGTATTCACTACATGGATAAAGGTATTGACTGAAGGCGTAAAGTATTCACTACTTGAGTAATGGTGTTGACTAAATTGATAAAGGTATTGACTATATGAGTAAAGGTATTAACTAAAGACGGAAAGGTATTTACTACATAAGTAATGGTATTGACTAAAGGTGTAAATGTATTGACTAAAATTTTAAAATAAATAATTTAATAAATTGATTTAATTATTTTAAAATTTGAAATGCAAATGATTATAATAAAAAAATTTCTACAAAATAGAATAAAAATCTTATTAGTTATTTTTATTTTTGTAATTATCAATGTTGTCAATATTGGGCGTTCATTTTTAGAATTGGGACATCCTAATTTAAATTTGAGATGCCTAAAGTCAACTTTAAGCTTCTCAATTATAAAATAGACGCCAAAATAAGGGGATTTTGGCGTCTTAATTCAAAATGGAACGCCAAGAGTAGAACTTTTGGCACTTAAAGTACTACTTTTGGCGTCTCTTTAAAGTTGGGACACCTAAAGTGTCAATATAAGCATCCCAAATTCAAAAGGCGATGCCTATATGGGAACGGTGTCCCAAATTCAAATGCCTAAAGTGACAATTGGTGTCACAATTTGAATTTGGGACGCCTAAAGTGTCAATATATTCACTCACTTGACTTCACTTCGTCCCTCCCTGTCCTTCGTCTTCCCTCCTTTCTCACTCCTTGGACCTTTCTCCCTCCCTCTCTTACCGTTGGACCTCTGTTCTCCTTCCCTCTCCCACCGTCGCTGCTTGTTCGTCGCTCCCTGTCCTCCGTCTTCCCTCCTCTCTATCTCTCTCTGTCAAACCTCCATTTTAGTGCCAAAGTTTCACCCAAGAGAGGTGAATTGGGTGATATTAAAATTTAAAACGAAAAGTACAATTTATTAAATCAAAGAAAAAGAATTTGAAGGATATAACCGAAGTGCGCACAACTGTTTATATTGGTTTGGTCTCAATTCACTTATCTACGTCTAGTCCGCAAAGCGTCTTCGAGGATAGAGCACTTCAGTTGAGAGAAGATACACTGGAAAATAGAGGTAGAGCTTGGAGAGGTTGTGATTGAAAGAAGCCATGAAGAGGAAGAAAATGCTCTACCTTTGATAGCTGTCAAAACGTGTTGCAGGTGGCTGAGCTCAGTAATTCTAGCGTCTTCTTGTTTTCCAAAGCTTCCTATTTACCAATACATTCTCCCATAAGCTCACTTTTTTTTTTTTTTTTAAAAAAAATGCATTTATATTGATAAGTTGATGAATATTTAAACACACAGTACATAATTTAAAAAAGAGGCGGCAGCAGAATATGAAAACAGACACACATATACATATATATTATCAGAAATTCGATAGTAATGATCCTTTGAAATTGGTCATGGTTATATGTTCAAGTAAGATTAAGGTTTGATTATGATCATGTAAAACCATAAAATCAAGTTTTAGTTACACCTCCTATAAGAAACGAAGGAAGGTTGTGCTAAATATGATCTGAAGGCAGTGGCGGATCTTGGGATAAATGTTTGGAGGGGCCAAATGTATACTCATTAACTAATTTTTTTAAAAAATTATTTAGGGGCCAAATGTACTTTTTGGGCCAAATGTGTAAATTTTGTACAAAAAATCTATTTTATATTAAATATTTATGACACTTTTTTTTGGGGGCATGGGCCCTTGGCCTTTAAAAGATCCGCCACTATCTGAAGGAGAAAGGTCTGAGAAGGATATGCTCTCTATAAAAGTATCCCTGTATAAAAGAGGATAGGTATCCTTCCAAGACCCAGATCATATTTGGTCAAACCTTGGAACTTGTTGGTTGGTTATAATATCAGAATACATTGACAACTGAAATAACATCAGAATACAAATTTTCATAAATGAAACTTGGATACAATACCCTATTATATTCAACCTTCATTTACAATTGCAAATGCATCTACAAGGTGCTAATTACAAATTCATAGATTGTCCACAAAAATTATATGGTATGGATTTCTATCTCCATTCCCCAACATATGTTATATATCACCGTCTTCACTAACTACAAACCTTCCCCTTATATGAAGGAAATATAATAGATTATTCCCAAACATGCTAGCCATCACCATTGTCCACCTGCACAATATAGTCGTCATTAACAAGTTTACCACCTATATTAACAACTATTGCTGCCTATATTAACAATACATTCTTACTCCGTACATCATCACTTCAAACCGCACAACTTTCGCCGCATCTTTGATTAATTCCCACTTTTAATGAGTTCAAAGAGCACAAAATATCCAAAAACATAGAAAACTCTTGAAACCCTTCCCAAACACCATAAACCACAACTAAAACATTTAAATATGACCTACATTTGTTATTAAACAAGTTCATCACACATATTAACAACTATCACTGCATCAATCAACAACACATTTTTCCCTTTACACATTAGCATACTAAACTAGAAAACAAAGCATACTAAACCCTACCCCAAACACATTGAAACCACAACCACATCATATACATTGCATTTAACTATCTGCCTTGATAGTTTACAGATATAAAGGAGGATAATAGAGGTGATCACTTAAATACCTACACACTCAGACTCAACAAATATTCCAACAACAAAAATTATAGCTTTTCCATACAAAAAAGATTGATCCCAACACTCGGACCATGCCACAAAAGGCACAAACCCAGAAACCTACATCTACTATCACATTACTCATTCGCTCAACCATCCAGGGAGGTACTAGAATTGCACTAGTTGTCATCAAACTCCAAGAGTTTCATTCATTTGGTAGAGAATAGGGAACAAGCGCCACTACAACAAAAAACACTTTTAACGACCGTTTTTGAGGCTGTTAAACGACTGTTTTCAAGGGTCGTAAAATAAAGAGTCGTTGAAAGTTTGTGACATACAACGACTGTTTTTAAAAAACATTCGTTGAATTTCAACGACTTTTATTTAAATAACAGTCGTTGTATGTCCTTTTTTTCCCCCAAATAGAAGCGGCAAAAAACATTGCAGCGGGAAAATTGAAAAGCCAAAAAACATCGCAGCGGGAAAATTGAAAAACAACATGAAGCTTTGTCATGCTCCGCCACCACACAACATAACAGGAAAAGGAAGAAAATTGAAAAGGTTCCTTTCATCAGCTACAATCCTGGAGAAAAAAAACCAATTAGAAAGAAAACAGATAGCATCAAGAGCAAAATTGAAGAAAAATCAAAATCTTGATTAAAGCCAAAAGAACCATAATATCGAAAAGAACTACCTGAAAAAAATCAAAAATCCAGATCCAAATCAAAGAGCTAGCCAAAATCGACAAAACCTGAATATTGAACAATCAAGAATAAATGTGAAGTATAATCAGCGGAGAAGAAGAAACAATTAAAATAAAAAATAATTAACCATGGATTGACGACTTTAGCGCAAATCTAGAGATCTGGAGAAATGAAGCCGAAAAGGGGTTTCCAAATCTTGATATAAGCAGGGCAGATCTAAATCTTGTAGGCTACTTTTGCTCCTCACAACAAAACTAGGAGGAGACTTCCCCAGAAATGAAGAAGAAAATTTAGCGTGGTGAACAAGATGTGAAAAAGTAAGACGTTTGAGACACTTTATGAAAGCTTACATTTAGAATGGATTTGAGGAAGACGTTCTGCACTGTTGGGTTTTGAAGAGAAAACTTCATATTTTTATGGAAGAGGGAACAACAAAATGTTGAAGGCGCAAGATTAAAGTTGAAATATCCAAGAAATTTGAGTTTCAATGACTGTTTTTGAAAAACCAGTCATTGTATTTCAAAATAAAAAATAAAATAAATTAAAATATCTAAAAAAATCGAGTTTTAACGACTGTTTTTCAAAAACCAGTCGTTGAAACTTAAAATAAAAAATAAAATATCTAAAAAGTTCAAGTTTCAGCGACTGTTTTTTGAAAAACCAGTTGTTGAAACTCAAAATAAAAAATAAATTAAATTAAAATATCTAAAAAAGTTAAGTTTCAACGACAGGTTTTTCAAAACTAGTCGTTATAACTCAAAATAAAAAATATAGATATATTTTTTATTTATAAATATAAAAGAGATATATTGTTTAATTTGTTAAATTTAATTAGGAACTAAGTAAATGAAAATACGATTAGATTTCTTCTCATAACTATCGAAATTCTAGGCTACATACTAAGAAATAGCTATAAATATGGGATAAAATCATATATATATATATATATATATATATATATATATATATAAGGTATATTTTTAATTTATTAAATTTAATTATTAGGAACTAACTAAATGAAAAAATGGTCAAATTTATTCCCTTAACTATCGAAAGTCTAGGCTACATAATAGGAAATAACTATAAATATGAGATAAAATCGCAATGGTCATATAATCTTGCAGATTTTATAGGTAGCACTAATATTTTGTAAAATAAAATTAAATGGTGTCACAAAATAAAATAAATGGTATCAAAGATACAACGACTGTTAAAAGTAAGCAGAAAATTACAACTGTGCCACCGCCTACGTTTTAACGTCCATTTTGTGTGAAACAGTCGTTGAATATTTTAGCTAAAATTTCAAAAATGCCACCGCCTCTTTTTCTATGTTTGTTTTCATTTAATCGGTCGTCATATGGGAGTCGTTAAATCTACTTTTTGTAGTAGTGAGCCCATCCCAACTACTACCTAATTATATGTTGTATGATCATTCAAATCAAGGCATGAAGAACTCATTAAAACTATTACAGATAGTACGATTTACCAACAATTTAATCTTAAGATTTAGTGGTTTCAAACAAATGCAAGACCTGAAAATGGCGTGCACCAAATTGTTCACCCCTCCTCCCCTTGCCCTATCCTCTTTAAGCTTACGACATGAGCCAAACCTCAGTCCTGCGTTTTTTCAGCACCAATTCTATACTATGATTTTTCACTTAATCATGTTCCCTCCCTCTATTTATTCGATGCGGGGTATTTGGGACTTGCAATATATTGAAAAAAAGTCCCATGGGACATCACCGCAAATTTAAGATTTCAAATGATTATTTTGTTGTATTTTTCCTTGCTTGGGACCTAGGTGCAATTTTCTCACAAATAAATGTGATGTATGTATGTCTATTTCATCTTCAACATTGGGTAATGAGCTTTATATACACAAACTATACATTTTAGTCGCATTGACAGCCTTCTAGATAATCAAATTGTCATATTTGCCTTGGCAATGCAAATTTAGACCTATCATCTCTCTGTTTTTTTTTTAAATAATATCATTTTAAAACCACATGGCTCACAAGTAAAAGTGGTCCTTAGGTTAAAAAAATTGAAGAAGACAAATTTGGTTCAGGATCCTACCATGTTTATCAATTCCATTACTCTAGGGAAGATCAACTCACCCGTGAGTTTTTAATCTAATTTTTTATATTTTAGAATTGGGAAAATCCCACATAAAGGCCATTTAGAATGGTAAAGGAAAGAGAGATGCTTTGAATTTCACTATCCCTATGAGATGCCATATGTCTTTTTTGAAATCAAAAGGAAAGGACAAAATGCCATCACTTTTTTTTTAAAAAAATAAACATTAATCGCCACCCTACCGACGATCGTCGGTTGCCACCCCATTGTCGTCGGAGCTCTACTAAGAATAACTCACTTGATAAACGAAAGTTGTTAAAACCAAATGAAATTTGGTGAATTTCTGAACTAAACTTGTCAATGGCGTCATAGTGTAAATTTTTCACTTTGTAAATGAAAGTTGTTAAAGCTAAATGAAAAGTGGTGAATTTCTAAACTAAACTTGTCAATGGCTTGATAGTGTAAACTTTTTACTTGCCAAGCAAAAGTTGTTAAAACCAAATAAAAAGTGGTGAATTCCTTAACTAAGCTTGTTAATAGTTTGATGGTGTAAATTTCTTACTTGGTAAGCAAAAGTTGTTAAAAACCTAATGAAAAGTGGTAAATTTCTTAACTAAATTTGTCAGTGGCCTCATTGTATAATTTTTTTTACTATAAGGTCATTGATAAGTTTAGTTAAGGAATTCAACATTTTTCAGTAAGTTTCAACAACTTTTGTATATTCCATGAGGGTAGGTAAAGTATCAAATCTGATGAGAATTTGAGTGAGGTGCTGTTGGTATTGTGGAAAGAGTGAAGAAATTGGAATAAAACAATGGAAGGATGTAATTTCTTGATGGTGGAGAGAAAAGAAGGAGCCTACGATGGTGACTGATTGTTCTCTATAATTCATGCCTAATAGAAAACCCTAGACTATTCACACTAAGGATATGTGATATTATAAAACATAAACTTACATGAGATAACGTTGCTTGATGGTGCAAAAATTGTCCAATTTTCTCATTATAATGAGTCTTCTTGAACAGTTTAAACACTGAAGGTTGTCTTCATGCGGAATCCACTTAGGCCTAACTTGTTTATGAAACAACTCTTTCCTTATAATATGCATTGTTCCTCTTAAAATTTCTTTGCACTTGTCATTTGAGATTCTCTTAACATCATCTTCATATTATGGCCATTTATATTTTCTCTGCATAAATGAAAAAGGAAAAAGATAAATACTAAAACATAATGAGGAAAATATTAGATATAATACAAATACAAGATAGGATGTACTGCCCATTCATCAAACCATATTTTCTTATAATTGGGTGGCGTTGCTTTCCAAATAGAACATGGATGATCAAATTTTCCTTGAATAATAAGAAGAATTTGCCGTGCAGTGGCAACAAAAGGAATGAACCTAATAATAAATTTAAAAATATCAATATATATGCAAATGAAGATACTAATAATGCAAGCTTATTGATGAATTATGTTATGTTTTCAGGATATATCCATGTTTAACCATATGAAGTATCATGACCCAAGGTGTTAATCTAGCAGGATAAACTATTGTGTAATATATCCTGAATTTTGGGCCTAGATACTTGAGGGTAAGCCTATATTAGGCAAACTACTAAGCCCAACTTGGAGGGAGTTTCAAGAAAGACGAGAGATAGAAAGACTCTCGGGGACTCTATGATTTGGTTTCCGAGAAGAAAATGGTTCTCCTAATGATGTGAGGGTTTAAAGGTTGTAGTTAGTCAGAGAAATAGACTAACACATGTATTTAAGTATATCTAGTGTTCTTAGGGGGCAGGAGGCCACTTGGCACCATTTAGAATGGCAAACACAAGTGTTTATAGGGCCCTAGACTATGTGATTCGGCTCCTTAGTGTAATACCCTAAAATATGACTTAAGGTAAAATCATAAAATGAGTAAATAATACCCATTAAAAATAGGTGAATATGAGATATCAAATATTAAGTTATGGAGATATTATTTTCTGAGGAAAATTCTATGGAAATTAGGGAAAAATTAGTAAATGTGTCAGAAATGACCAAAATGCCCTTATGGAGCATAAAGTGACTTAGGAAATTATGAAAAATCCTAAAAGGCAGGGAAATAATTATTTGAATTAAGAGAGTACATTATCTCTAATTTTGGTAATTTAATAAATTACAAACGTGGAGAAATTGAAGGAGAATACTCAAAAAGTATTGAAAAGACCATAATGCCCCCGTAAATGCTAAGATAATGCAGGAGACATGAAAACAAAGATGTCAATACAAAAGTTATGAGGTAATGAGGCATACTAATTAAGAAAATTATCAACTATTGATAAGAAAGTAATTAGGTAATTATTGGCTAATTACATAAGCATAAGCAAAGGAAATTCAGAGATAATTATGTAAAACCCTAAAATTAGTGGTTTTTGGCTTAAAATTAGTAAAAATATATTTGCTAATTAATTGGAAAGTTTTGAGAGAGATGGATGAGTTTAGGTATTTTTAAGCCTAAATGCAAGAATAGACCAATAGGAGAATTTTGTAAAAAAATTATGTAAAAATAATTATGTAATTAATTAATTAATTAATTAAATAATTAATCAAATATAAAAAAACGAAATTAAAAAAAAATGGGCAGAAAAAAAAAAAGAAAATAATGAAAATAAGAACAAAAATAAATATGTGCAAGTTGACATTATTATAATAATATAATTAATTAAAGTAAAAAAATGTGAATAGTAATTTAGAAATTAGGAAACGGATCCTATCTAGAGATCTAGGAATGGGGTTTCCAAAGTCAAGGAAAAATATTGATCAGTGAGTTATTATCTTCCGTTAGACTCTTCCGCAAGAAAATTCTGAAGTCGTTTGTGCATTTCCTAATAAAACAAAATGGGAAAAAATGCAGATAGGCATATTTTTGGATATGAAGAAAATAAATTCTAACTCAACATCTAGGAATGAGTTTGAATTTATCTGGACATATTTGGAATCAGTGAATTTTTCTGAAGAAGATGATGTTTTCAGAAATGCGTTCTGAAACCGGATGCGATCGGACACGTTTTTCGAGGAAACTTCAACTGGACTGTTGAAGCCCTATATGGAATCAAAATTTAGGTTAACTTGGACATTTCTAGTAAGAGAGAACATGTCTTCAAAGTTGTAAATCCAGAATTTTGAGATTTCTCCGAAATCACGCGAATCGGATACCGATCGGGGAATTCTATTAGGCAGGGCTATAAAGCAACATAAGTCATCACTTGGAACCAATCCATTGCTGCCAAATCAGCTATGTATGTCGACCAAAAGCCTTCCCTGGACAAGAATGAAACACCATTTAAGTTTTGTTTTCCATGGTTTATAACAAATTGAATAATTCCCTTTATGTCCCTTAAAATTCCATATATACCCCCCTTCCTCTTCATTTTCACACCAAAAGTTGAGATCCTAGAGAGAGCTTAGAGAGAGAAGCCGGGGGAGGAGTCTGGGAAATTCGCAGCGAAGCTCTGGGTAAGTTTTTCGGTACCGAGCTTTAAGCTTCCGTAGTTCTTTCGATAGTTAGAGTAGTAATGTTAGATTAGTATTTAATCTTCCAAGTATGATTGGATATCATATGGGAGGGCTATTTTAGTCTTTATTTTCGAAAATCAAAATGGCGTCGAAGTTCTGGCGAAATTTTGGGAAGAAAATTAGTCAAAGTAACGGAGTGCTGGCGAAATTCCGCCAATTAGGGGTATAGGGGCAAAATGGTAATTTTTACCTAAAATGCCAGTCGTAATGTCAAATCACTAATGAAAGTGATATTACTCTTATAGGACGTCAGAAATCCTAATTTGCTGCCGTTACGCTGCCCGACGAGCCGTTGTTGGAGATTTCACGATTTTCCGTAAAACGTGCTAGAAATATCGTAATCCGTCAACGAAGGTACGTCCGCGTACTGTAACACTAATCTGATGTTTATGGCATGCATGTATGTGCTAGGTGTAGTGTATGTGGTAGCTTATGGCTCTGTAGTATGTCTATGTGCTGTTTATATGTTTACGTTTGCTATGGCGATATATCTGCATGCTTTTGGGCGATATATGCATACATGCTTTTGGGCGATATATGTATGCATGCTTTTGGGCGATGAGTGCACATATACTGTTGTTGATATGATTGTCTCGTAGTCCATATGTTGTGTATGTAAATATGAGGTTAACTGCTACCCGAGATCCGTGCATGATCTCACCTAACATAGCATCCTGGACGGGAGGACCGAGGACCGAGGAAAGAGGCAAGCACCCGAGTAAGATCCCACCAAGACTTCCTTTTGTTGTTCCAATGAAGCCTTTCTTTTGTTAAATACTTTGAACCACGCGGTTTCGTATGCATTGTAAACTACTAGACTTACGGCATTTTATATATACATATCAGTTACTCAATCGCTCTGTTGCTCTACTCTGATGATTTAAAATGATGTTTTGAAAAAAAAAAAAATTTACTGCTTTTGTGAAAAGGAGGATGTTACACTTAGGGTAGAGAACAAGTCTCTGGATCATATGGGGTCTCAGTGGGTGCAATTAGATGAATAAAATATGTCGGTAGAGGTGTGTGCATGTCATTTTTAGGACAAGCACATATATTGTACGTTTTTAAAAAGGAAGAAGAGATATAGGCCATGTGGGTCCCACATGTACGCACACTGACACATCCTCAATAATCCCTTGAGGCAACACATATGGTACAGTATGGAAGACACAGACCTGTGTGGCACTGTCTGAGCCCTACACCAATAAAGTAATTTTATTAAAGTAGCTTTAATGAAGTAAATTATGATAAGTAATGATGGTGTTTAGTTTTTTGGTTGGCTCCACAAGAAGATGACATGTGTCCCTCATCATTACAATCCCTTTTTTGCTATGTGTTGGCTCTCTCTAGGGACTCTACCTAGTACAATAGTTAGGGAAATCCACCTATTTTCGGTCCGATCATGTACCTGAGTTTCCCAAACATCAAAAAAGGGAGTAAGAGGAATTCATCAGGATTTCTTTCCCTTGAAATTAAAGGAAGCCTAAAAAGAGAGAGAAAGAGGAAGGATGATTTCAAAAGAACACTTGTCACTTTGAGATTTAATCTCAAGACACATGGCACTTTAAGATGTAAACACTTGGACTTATGTGGAATCAAAGTCCAAGACTCCCTAGCCTCCATATTTCATCCAAAGCAGCCCCAAATAGGGGGGAAATATAGAAATTCAAAGGAAAAATAAAGAGGAGAGAAGGTAGAGAAAAACTTGGTGTTCTTGAGCTCCTGAGTCAATTTCACCTCCAAAATCACGTTTCTAGCTCTCGAGGTCTTTTCTAATTTTGTTCCTCTCAGTAAGCATAGGTAAAGAAAACAAAATTTTTGGCCAAAGAACCTTTAAGTTTGACCAGATCAATTCCTGAGGAAGGAATTATATTTTGTTAAATTGGAGGAAAGAAATAGGATATAAGCAAAGGAAATTCGGAGATAATTATGTAAAACCCTAAAATTAGTGGTTTTTGGCCAAGAATTAGTAAAAATATATTTACTAATTAATTGTAAATTTTGGACAAAAATAGTGTAGTTTAGGTATTTTTGAGCCTAAATACAAGTATGGACCAATAGGGAAATTTTGTAAAAATTATATAAAAATAATTATTAAATAATTATTTTATATAATATTAATTAATTATTAATTAAATAAAAACGAAAATTAAATAAAAAGGGACCAGATTTTTGACCTAAAATCATGAGTTCAAAATGAAGATAAGAAGCAATGGAATAATATCATGATATTTGTAGCATTTTTGCACATGTTACATTATTTTAATATATAATTTATTATGATGAATAGTAATTAAATAATTAGGAAACGGATCCAATCTAGAGATCTAGGAATAGGAATTCCAAGGTCAAGGTAAAATATTGATCGGTGAGTTTTTACCTTCAAGTGACCTCTTCCTAAGTAAATTCGAGTAGTTTGTGCATTTTCCTAATAAAACAAAATAGGGAAAAATGCATATAGGCATATTTTTGGAAATAAAGAAAATAAATTCTAACTCAATATCTAGGAATGAGTTTGAATTTATTTAGACATATTTGGAATCAGTGAATTTTTCTCTAGAGATTGGTGATTCAAAACGCGTTTCGTAACCTGGACCGTGCACGGACACGTTTTTCGAAACTTACTGAACACGGAATGCCCTGTATGGAATCAAGGTTTAGATTAGAATAGACATTTCTAGTAAGTAAGAGGAGATCTTCAAAGTTAGTTAACCTGAATTTTGAGATTTCTCCGAAAGTACGCTGATCGACAACCGATCGGAAACTTATCGGTAAGACTGACTTCTTGAGGAAGTAAGTGACATCACCACCATGACATCATGGCTTTAAATGATGATGTCAGCTGCCAAGTGGCCCGGTGAGGATCGTGACATGTGGCAAAGTGCGATCCGTGGCCGATATCCGATATGAAAAAGTAGTGAATAGTGTCACATTTTCTTCTATAAATAGCCAAGTTTCCTCTTCATTTCTCACACCATTTTGAAGAGCAAAACCTATTCTAGAGAGGATTTTAGAGAGAGAAGCTCTGGGAAAATTACAGTGAAGCTGGGTAAGTTTTTCGTGCACTGAGCTTTAAGCTTTCGTAGTTCTTTCAATAGTTAGAGTAGTAATGCTAGAGTAGCCTTTAAATTTTTCAAGTATGATTGGATATCATATGGGAGGGATATTTTAGTCATTATTTTGAAAATCATAATTACGTCAAGTTCGCGAAATTTCGGGAAGAAAATTTGCTAGAGTAACGAAGTCGCGAAATTCATGATTAGGGTAGAAGGGCAAAATGGTAATTTTTACCTAAAATGCCGATTATAATGTCAAATCACTAATGAAAGTGATATTACCCTTATAGGATATCGAAATCCTGATTTCTTCCGTTCTGTTGCCCGACGAGCATTGTTGGAGATTTCACGATTTTCCGTAAAAGTACGATTTCCGTAAACGTGCTAGAAATACCGTAATCACAATGAAGGTGCGTCCGCGTCTTGTAACACTAACTCGATGTTTATGGTATGCATATATGTTGTGGTATGTTTATGTACCGTTGATATGTGATAAGCGAGGTAAGAATACGTTCGCGTCTTTGTAACACTAACTCGATGGTTATTGTATGAATATGTGTGTTTCTCCGTCATGTGTGTACTCGATTGTACTTTTGTCCGTACTCGATTGTACCGTTGTCCAGACTTGTTTGTCTCGTTGTTATACATCCGATTGTATTATTCTCTGTCATGTCATACATCCATTGTATCACTATCCATTATGCCTTAACGTTACATCCGATTGTATTGTTTCGCCGTGCATATCCGATTATGTACATTCCTCATTGTGCTTTAACCCTACATCCATTGTATTGTTATTGCCATACATATCGATTATGTATTCCCTATGTCGATCATAGTAAATGTTGCCAAGATATTTGAATGTACGTCGTACATATATGTTGTATATAAACATGAGGTTAACAGTTACGAGATCCAATGTGGTAAATTGGATCTCGGCTCTTAACATAGCGTCAGGGTTCGGGAGGACCGAGGATCGAGGAGAAGGACAATTTTCCTAGCAATGAGGATCCGCTATTATTTAGTGTGGTTTGGGTTTGAAAGTCAGTCTTTTAAGATCGGGTAATTAGTCGTCTGGTCTTACAATCCGCTATTTTTTGGACCGGATTGATATTTGTCCGATCTTAATATTCGAATCTTTTAAGAGCGGTCGAGTTTTTGTCCGGTCTTAAAGGTTGAGTTTTAGGACCGCACAAAAAATATTTCAGATCTATTTAGTATGACTTTTAAGACCTAAGGTTTAAAATGTCCGGTCTAAAAGAAACTCTTTAAGACCGGTTCAAGTCCGATCTTAATAGGGAGACTTTTAATACCGCCTGGAACAAGACCTGACGCCGGTCCGGTCTTATGATACCTCTTTTGTCCGGTCTTAAAAGCATTTTTTCCACCCGTGATACTTGTATAAGAATGAACTTGTACACATTCTAAAATCTGAATCAAGGAGGGGATAGATGGAAAATGATAAGAAGCAAAACTTTGATATGTAATTCACTTTAAACTTCTTATGAATTTATAAATCAATTTCCCTTCTTAACAACAACAACAATAATATAGTCATCAAGCAGACATCAATAATAGAATTAAAAAAATATTTATCTCCTAATTTTGCACCAATAAAATATATTTTATTGAAAAAATATTGTGAGTTTAAACAGGCTAGTAGGTAGTAACCAGGACACATAAATACATCAAATCTGGACTTTCCAGATTTAATATTTTCAATTGATTTTTTTTTTGCAACTATGCTTTTTAAATTCAATTAATAATTTTTTTAATGTTATCATCTGGTATCTGGTTTGGGATTCATGGTTTCTCCTCCAAACACAAGTGTTTTCTCTATGACTTAACCTTAAGACCCAGACAAATTTAACGAGCCCTTAAACCATTAGGCCAACTCTATATCGGTACGGTTCATAATTTGGTTTTTTTTTTTTTTTTCAATGTTCAAGTGAAAACTTTTTCCCATGTATGCTTCGAGATTCCTTTGCATACTGAGGTTGTTTATATTAAAATATATCCTTCCAATGATGTCTCTCTACTAATTCACATCTCTACCGTTAGATTGACTCTTAGATTTAAATTTGAGCAGTCCAAATTTAATGTTTTATAAAATTATATATATGTATGCACACAAACAAAAATAAACAAAAATTATACAAAAATATATATGTATGTTAATATATATTTATACTGAGGCTGTTAATATATATATGTATGTTAAAATTTGAGGCTGTTAATATATATGTTTTATACTGAGGCTGTTTATATTTTATATATATATATATATATATATATATATATTGCAATTTTAAATTATAGTGACTAAAATTGAGCAGTTTGACTTTATTTATTTTTCAATAATTTGGTATTTTACTAGTAATTTTATAATTTTATAAAATCAATTTAATATTTCATAAACTTATTGTTATTCTATTTTACAAAATAAAATTTATTCATTTTTCTGTATGTTATCTATGAATGGTGTATGTCAAATTTTAAGAGGTTAAATGTATTTATTTGTATTTATAATATAATAATTTTATGAAATAGTAAATCTAAACTTGATCAAAAAAAATATAAACGATTCCTTTTTTTTAATGTCAAGTAAATATATAGGATTCTAAGGAAAAAAAAAATAGAAAAATGGAAAATGAGAGAAAACCAACCCCACCCTTTATATAGTTTTAGCCCAAGGCTCAAATGGTTTATTGGTCTGTTTCTGCAGTTAGTAAAACAAAAAAGCAAAAAAATAAAAAATGGAAAAATGGAAAATGAGAGAAAACCAACCCCACTTTTAGATAGTTTTAGGCCAAGGCTCAAATGGTTTACTGGTTTGTTTCTACTTTCTACCGTTAGTAAAACCAAAACAAAAAAACAAAAATCAAATGTCCCTCTCCTCAGCACTCAAAACGCATGTTCACCAATTAATAACAAAGCTGGTAAAAAACGTTATTTGCATTCTCTTATACCTAACCATTACAAATATGTTCTATTGATATCAAATCCTCCTCTCAACCTTGCTTTTCATGGCTTTAGCTCCACTTGTTTAGAGTAAATTTCACCTCCTTCCTTCTTCCAGACTCTTTCACTTTCTTCTCATATCAGCTTTTAAATTTCCCAATATCAGATTTTCTACCCTTTGATTTTCAACATATCTGTTATTCTGGTTTTCTAAGATGAACTCAGTCACTCATGTTAACTTGACAGATGATCTGCCACAGAAACCCATTGCAGCTTCTGTAGAAGATCATCTGTTACGTTAACGAGAGTGAAAGATTTCAGAGGATGATAGGGAAGTGGTTGGTTGTTAGGGATGAGTGGGAATTTATAAGTAGATGATCAAGAAATCTATATATGGCAAAGTCTATTTTGAAGTTCCAAGCCTTCCGATCCTGTGCTGACCCTGCAAGGAAAAAACAAATTAAATGAGTAAACCACTGACTGAATTTCTTATGTGTGTTTGATAACATATATGTTTGACTCAGCTATTTCAAATACACATTTATATACACAGCTTTATGTTTTAATTCTTATGTACATTTAGGGTTTTAATTTATTTTCCTAAAATTAACATATTTGAAAATAAGCTTAATAATAGTATCATGAAACTACTTATATGTTTGATTCAAATGTGATCTAAATAGAATATTTAATGAAAAATGAATTTTCCTTTCTCCTGACATGACGGCATTCAAATGTTTATATCCTCTGCAAGTCATACATTGTCATATTTAATTCTGCTGTAAAACTGTCTCATATAATTTTTGTCTACACTATAGTTCTATTGTTTTGTGCTTCATTAATGTGTTTAGAATCCTTATTCATGCTAATCATTGCTTTGACGTCTCATATAATTATCCTTACGCCGGTTTTGTAGTATGACAAGATCTACCTTCTATGAGACCAGTCCTCAACATTTGAGGTCATTTTTAGATAACGATTGTCTGGGATTTACTCATTAGTTATTTCCTTGATAGCTCTTGAGCCTTCTTTTGTGCCAACAAAAAAAAAAAAATTGTCATAATAAACCAAAAAAATCACATCATTTTTTTAAAAAATTGTTGGATTTAAATTTATTTATCCGATAAGTATGGTGCTCCCTTCATCCGATAATTAAAAATTTCTCAAAAGTTAGTTTCTAGAAAGTGAAATTACTTAAACCCAGCGGCCCTTTTATATAATTAAAAAGTACTCCCTCCTGTCCTAATTATAGGACATATTTAACCGATTTTGGGGAGGTTAAGGAGAAGAGTTAAATTAGTTAATTTTACTTATTTTCCTAAAATGACATAAGTAAAAGTTGAAGGTGGAATATCACCTAGAAGGGAGGGTGAATAGGTGATTATAAAATTCTTTCGCTAATTGCTCAAGAACACTTAAACAGAGAAGGAGAGAAGAATAATGAACACAAGAAGATTATACTGGTTCGGTCCAACTCTTGACCTACGTCCAGTCCCCAGAAACTCTCTGGGATTTCACTATCTCGAAACTTGATTACACACTTTGTAACTCTCAAGTAATTCTCTCACTAGGACTTACTCCTCTTTACAAGTTGTAATCAAATAAACACAGACACAATTACACACTCTGTAATCGAGATGATCCTTTCACTAGGACTCACTCCCCCTTACAAGTTGTAATTATACACCCACACTTAAGATTCCACAACCTTAAGATTTAACAACTAAACAAATAATCAAATAGTGTTTAAACTCCTCACTGAGTAGATAAATGATAAACACGGAAGTACACAGAAATATCTGAAGATATTAAACGAAGTTAATGAAACAGTAGATTGCAATAATTTCGAATTGAATGCACAATGTTTCGGTTGTTGACGAATTCAATGCTTCTGGTATTTATATTTGTTGCAATTTATGATCGTTGGTGAAGCTTAAAGATTAACTGTTGAGACTCTTAAATATAGCCGTTAGACAGATGAAGCTATATATATATATATATATATATATATATATATATATATATATATATATATATATATATATATATATATATATATATATATATCGATTGCGATCTTGAATCATCTTGGTCAGTTTGGAAGCTCGCATCTGTGTAACCGATCACACTGAGCTCATCCTCCAAGCCACCATATACCAAGAATAAGTCCTTAGTCCTTCTTAAGTACTTAAGGATATTCTTGTGACTGATCGATGATCCTCACTGGGATCTTGTTGATATCTGCTGGTCATACTCAAGGCAAATGACACATTTGGTCGAGTACATAACATGACATACATGATAGATCCAATGGCGGAGGCATATGGAATCTTACTCATGCAGTCTCTTTGATCTTGTGTACTAGGACACAGATTCTTACTGAGATGGATGCCATGAGACATGGGCATGTTACCCCTTTTGGAATCCTGCATATTGAATCTATGCAGTATCTTGTCTATGTATGTGCTCTGACTTAGGCCTATCAGCCTCTTAGATCTATCTCTATAGATCCTAATCCCAAGGATGTAAGTGGCTTGATCATTAATAAATGCGCTATTGTCCTTATAGGATATCCCTGATTTCGTTCTGACCAACTATCGTACCACATATCGTCAACGAAGGTACGTTCGCCTACTGGTAACCTTAACTCTGATGTTTATTGTATGCATATATGTTATGTGTGTATGGTATGCTTATATGTGTTATGTTTATTGAATGTATGTACTTTCGCGTACTGTAACACTAACTCTAATGTTTATTGTATGCATATATGTGCTATGTGTATGCTATGCTTGTATGAGATAGTTGTTAGCTCTGTGATATGTTCATGTACTGTTGTTATGCTTGCTGGGTATTGGGATACGATTGCTAGGTGTGAAACGATTGCTAGGTGTGAAATGTATGCTAGGTGTGACACGATAGCTAGGTGTGACTCATTTGCTAGGGGGTTATGTGCTGTTGGGATATGTTTGTTTGCTGTATGATTATCTGTAATGCATATGACGTGTATGTAAATATGAGGTAAACCGTTACTTGAGGTCCGGTGAGGACCTCAGCTCTTAAAATAGCGTCAGGGTCAGGAGGACCGAGGACCGAGGAGAGAGGGAAGCAGCTCACATAGGGATCCGGCTGAAGATCTCTTCTGTTCATGTATCTACGTTTCAGTTGAACCTTCGAAATATTGTACCGTTACTGTAAATAGCCAGACTTATGGCATTTTGAATATATATATCAGTTACTCAATCGCTCTGGTGCTCTACTCTGATGGAAAAAAATACTGCTTTTGAAAATGGGATGTTACACTTATAGTATCAGAGCCAGGTTTCACAGTAAGATACAATATTTCGAAGGTTCGACTAGGATAGTCTATTAGATATATCCAGGGATACAGTTATCAATGTAAACGAAATGATAACCAAAAGATAATACTTTAAATAACATAAATGTCTAAAGTACAAAGACTTGCCCTTAGGGCATAATTTCCAACAGCTTTGTTGGTTACTTTCGCCGTTAATGATTTTGGTCTTCGCAAACATTCTTCATTCCTTTTGTTTTGCTCGTTGAGAAATTGCATTTAATGCGCGAGCGGAATAACAGTAAATGTTTACATTGATCAGAGAAATGGTTGCCAAGGATATCACTGGTTTTGGCAACTGCATTTAATGTGTTCTGACACACAATTCACTTTATAACAATTTGTTGTTAATCCTTCGTATAATTAGCTGCAACTCATTCACAAATTGATTAAAATCAATTAGGAATAGTAATGAGTAATGATAAGAAGAAATGTAATCACAATCAATTAATTTAGATTTCTAGAGACGGTGATTTGAAAATCAGAGGATTTTAAGTTCTAGTCAAATAAATTGCCTTGAGTCAAAATGACTTGAGGCAAAATAATTATGACTTGAGGCAAGCTTTAAAACAATGAAGAAA
Organism: Acacia pycnantha; assembly: GCA_025563575.1. Taxonomy (NCBI): domain Eukaryota; kingdom Viridiplantae; phylum Streptophyta; class Magnoliopsida; order Fabales; family Fabaceae; genus Acacia; species Acacia pycnantha. The sequence continues at coordinate 1,310,085 of JAMWYP010000248.1, forward strand.
ATGAAAACTTGGAATTTTGCCTAGAGTCAAATTGACTTGAACTAAAAGTGACTTGAGGCAAACCAATTTCCATCGTAAATCACAAAGAGAATTTTAGAAAGATAATTGCCTAGAGTCAAAATGCCTTGAGGCAAAATGACTTGGAAGTAAAAGTGACTCTAGGCAAAATGACTTGAAGGTAACTCAAGGCAAAAATGATATGAGGCAATCTTTCTAAGTAAATCAAAATGGTCTTTAGCAATGCCTTGAGGTGATAAGTAAATGACTCGAGGTAAGCTTAACCGCAAAACAAATATTTAAACTTTTCAAATACATTTAACTCGAGGCAAACATGTTACAAACTTGACTTCCAGTTAAAATCAATTAGCCTCGAGGCAAAACAAAATAACTTCAATTGTTTGAAAACAAGTGACTTGAGGCAAAAACAAAAGCATCGAAATAATGGATAAAATAATAGTTTGCCTTGAGTCATGGACAAAATGCCTAGAGTCATATTGCCTAGAGGCAATTATTAAATGACTAGAGGCAATGAGTTCGAAATGGTGCAATGTCTTGACGACTTGACTAGAGGCATAAATAAAATGCCTTGAGTCAAGTTGCCTAGAGGCAACTATTAGATGACTAGAGACAAACCATCGATTTAAGCATAATTACATCATTAGATGCCTTGAGTCATATTGCCTAGAGGCAATTATGGGATGACTAGAGGCATAAATCGATTTTTAGCATAATAACGATTTTCCATTAGATGCCTTGAGTCATATTGCCTAAAGTCAATTATGGGATGACTAGAGGCAAATCACGTAGTGGGTTTAAAAGCATTTTAACAAGAGGATCAATTAACTTGAGGTAATTAAATAGATAACTCGAGGTATCCTTGAGGCACGAAAATGGATTTAAATATTTGAATGAGATAACTCGAGATAAAATTAATTTACCTAGAGGCAAAGAGATTCAATCAAGTCAAACCATATTTACCTCAAGGTAGCAAGGAGAAAGACATTTAGACAATTAATCATGTAACTCGAGGCATATAATATTTGACTAGAGGCAAATTGAAAACTTCAAATCTTATTGAAAAATAAGGATTAAATACATTATAATTGTTATCATCAAAACATCAAAAACATGAGAACTAACATAAGTGAATCAACAGCTCCTAACACATACCTCTCCGACCTAGAATTTTCCTTTCAACACACTTTCTAATTGAAATAATGATCTTGTTATATATACTGATATACATATATATGTGTGTGTATATGTACACACACATGTGTGTGTATACATATATACACACACACACATGTGTGTGTGTGTGTGTTTATATATGTACATATGTGTGTGTATCTACACACATATATAGACAGACACACACAGGTATACATATATGTACACACACACATATATATGCGTGTATGTGTCTATATATATTTGTGTGTAGACACACACACACGTGTGTGTATACGTCTATATATATTCGTGTGTAGGCGCACACACATATAAATACATACATATATACACAGACACATATATATAGAAGCCCATACACACAGATCTATATATTTGTGTGTGTATTGGAAAATTAGCGGTACCTGATCGATAAATAAATTAAAATCCAACAATTTAAAAGTTTCACTGACTGAAATAGTATATGCACCCATATACATATACTTACCAAAAACCAAAGACACTTGAGAAAATAAAATAGGGGTATTTTAGGAAGAAATTGACAAAAAATAAAATTATGTCCTATAATTAGAACCAAAATCATTTGCCAAATATTGTCCTATAATTAGGACCGGAGGGACTATTTATTACTGAATGCTTAAGTAATTAGCCCAATATTACTTAATTACTTAATTATCACAAGTTGATAATTTTCTTACTTAGAACACCTCATTACCTTCATACTTTTGTATTGACATTTTTGTTTTCATGTCTCCTGCATTATCTTAGCATCTACGGGGGTATTACGGTCATTTCAATACTTTTTGGGTATTCTTCTACAATTTCTCCAAGTTTGTAACTTAATAAATTACCTAAATTAGGGACAATATCCTTCCCTATTTCAAATAGATTTTTACTTGCTTCTTTTATAGCTTTCACAGGTATTTATAACCCATAATGTGTTTAGGGACCTATTTGCAAAACTTCAAACGTCTTAGGGACCTAATTGCAAATTATCCTTTTTCAAGGGAAATTACCCTAAGTCAGATTTGAGGGTATTACACTAGGAAAATAACAGTAGCTGGGCCTCAAACCCAGACCACACTAAATGCACAAACACATGTCCTCCTCATGAGACACGGGTCCACAATCATGGAAAACAGACATACAGAATAACACAAAGCATATGAGGTTAAGGTTACTACCTAACAGTCATTCAAGTGTTAATATATTTCTTGATGTTCGGTTAGAAAAAATAGCCCTATAATAACAAAATATAAGTAAATCCTCAACACTTATGAAAGTTCATTTACTATGTCAAAATTCTTGCACAAATCGACTGACTCCGCAGATTTTCACAAGATAGCTTTTCAATGTTTTGAAAACTTCCACCTTTACTTTCAAGAATATGTTTTATCCTTATTCTCATACAAAATCTCATTCTAAGAACTTTAAAATCATCAAAATCAAATCAACCAAACAGACCCATTTCATTTTAACTTTGATCCTTTATTCATTCTCTTCATCAACCAAACAGACCCATTTCATATATAAATACTCAAGGAAATAACCATTGTCAAGCCCAACAACCTCGAAATCATAAGGAAGTTAAAGATGAAGCGTACTTGTTCTTGGATCCTCAACTTCCTTGAAACTTTGTTACTTTGTACTCTTTTCTTCTTCTTTTCGGCCTTCACCTCAAATCACCATGCAAAAGTTGTTCATTAAGGTCTTAACACATATTAGGGAAGGTAGAAGAGAATAGGATGAGAATCCACAATACTTACCTTGCTCTTGATCTTTCCCTTGTTCTTAGAGCTCTTGAGTTTCCAAGATAGCTTTCCTCTTCCTTGCTCTCTCTCTTGGCTTCGAAATGAGAGGAACGAGTTTTTAAAATATCCCTCCAAGCCCTACTTGCTCTCCAAGAAACATAGGTGGCTTGCCCTAGAAGTCTCTCTTCTCTTGAATGTACTTGAAGCTTCTAGAGACCACATGGCTTGCTTCATAATTTTCTCTTCTTATTCCCTTGTGTATGAAAATTTTGGGCTTGAAGGGAAATATTTTGATCTCATATTTTCATTAATTTAAGTGCCTAGATGTCATTCCTTAATAGTTAAGTCATTGTCTTATTTTTCATAAATTCCTCTAGGTCCTTCTAGATATTCTTAGCTTCTTCCATAAGTCACTTATTCCTTTCTCTCTCTTCTTCCTTGGAGGCCAAGTATTATGGCATGTTTAGGAAGCTAATGGTGCCTTTAAGAACACTCTTGATCTCTTGCATTTATGATGATGATGTCATGTTGCTTACATAGGCATGACTTCATTTATTTTCAAATTTAAAGTTGGCTTCTCAAGCAAGCTTCTTTCCTTCTAATTATGAGAAAGGCTTCTTGACCACACTTCTTTTTTCTTTTCCTCTTCTATGGCCCTTGAGCTCTTGGTCAAAATACTCATGCAAAAGGGAGTGCAAAATGTCTTAAAATACCCTTAACTCTTATCATTACGATGAGCTCTGAAATTGGTTCCTATGTATTCATTGGATCTAGGTAGCTTATTCAGAATCCAATCTTGGGATAATTACATATCTGGTCTCAAAGACATGATAAATTTTTTTTTTTATTATCGCTTAATTATAAGGAATTTACTTTTAAGATTCTAAATAATATTAAAACATTTAATGGTAACTTTTTAAATATTTGGTAGTAAGTGCTTCTAAATTTTAGAGAACATTAATCATGGGATTTATGTCAGTGAGTGTTAATTTTAAAATTTTTTTCTTCCGATATAATTTTTTTTTTTTTTAAAAAAAAAATCATACTTTAAAAAGTTCTACTTTGAAGTAACTTAAAGAAATTACTCTTACAAAAATAAAAATCAATATAAGCGATAGGAATCTTGGATAGGATTGAAGTTTTGAAAAATAATAGTCACGACTAGTAAATGAGTACCATGACTATCTAAAAATTAGACATTAAACACATATATAAAATGATATCCCTAATTGGAAACAAAATAAAACGAGCTCATATATTTAGGATAAAATATAACATTCAACAAGCTCTTATATTATAGAACAATGTTGTCAAACTCGTTAATTTAAATAAACTCGTGAGAGGAACGTAAACTCGGAAACGTAAACTCGTAAGAGTTTACCTATATTAATAAATAACAATTAAAATTATATGATAAAATAATTAAAATACTAAAATGACATCAATTTGATTTAAATATATTTTAAATCCAAATAATTGAAATTAAATTCATTAACATTCATAATTTATCATACTTAACATAAAAGTTGATATGAAATTCATGTACTAATATAAAGTCACTAAACATAATTAAATATGAATAATTATAAATTCAACAAAGATCTTTATATATTGGATTATCATTATCTTCATTGTCTTCAAATTCTTCGCCTTTACCTTTATAATCTCCATTTGCATCACCCGTGTCATCATTATCATTATAATTTGCTCTAACATCATCAATGTTAAAATCAACATTAAGGTCAATACCAAATAATGGATTAGTCATATTCTCATTAATTTCATGAGGTTGAAGAACCTCATCATCCTCTTCCTCCACAACGTCTCCATCTATCATTCCTTCAAAAATCTATTCATCATCATAATATATATCATCAAAATCATAATTGAAAGCTGTACTCTTTTGCTTCCTCATAAATTTCAAATTGCACATGACAAATGCCAAATCATTCATATTCTTTTGATGCAAATGGTTTTTTTTATGTAAGAATATACAAAAAAAAAAAAATTTGAAGGGAAAAAAACTTCATTATTATTCTAATATTCAAGCAAAGATATCCAGGTTCAATAACAGATTCAAATGTCATCCCGGTTGCTTGAACGTCGCTAGTAAAGAAGCATGTTCGCCATCACGAAAAGAAACCAGTTCAACTACATTTATGAGGATTAAATTAAGAAAATTAAGAAACCAGTTCAACTACATTTATGAAAATTTAAGAATCTTGTCATATCAAAAGCACTCCAACTACCTCAGATTCATACATATGCATGATTAAATTAGTGTCATAATGGAAATGAGGATTGAGGTAGTATGTCATTGCATGCAAGGACGGACCTTCTTGAGGACAATGGCCCCCAAAAAAAAAATGTTGTTCAGAATTTTTTTTAAAAAAAATTAATATAATATAAAAAAATATGTTATCTTATACATTAGAATTATTAAAATACTTTTATTATACATTTGGCCCCCAAATATATTTTTTAATTAGTTAATAAGTATACATTTGGCCCCCCAAATAATTTTTTTTAATTAGTTAATGAGTATATATTTGCCCCCCCCCAAATATTTATCCCAAGGTCCGCCATTGATTGCATGTAAAGGCTTATGTAGTCAAGCTTCCCACATTTCATCAATTATATTCCATATAAGCTCATAACTATCACAATAATAGTCAATAAAAAGAAACAGTTATTCCACCCAAAAAATCAAATTATAAAAAACATAAAAATTGCAAAATAAAATTAAGTACAAAAATTTAATTTAATACTTGCCTTTTTTAACACTATTAAAATTTTATTTGATATTTTCCTTCGCACTTTCCATGGCTTTATATATGAATCTCATAGCTGGCTTCTCTTCTAAATCTACTAAGTGAAGAACTTTAACAAGAGGAGCAGCACCTTTAAGGCATATCACAATATTCTTCCACAAATTATTGTCCATAGCACTTTTTACTACTTCTTTTCCATCTTTGGTAGATGAAAATTTTCTATTCTTCCAATCTTGATAATTAAACAAATTTACCAGTGGTACTCTTTGTTTATTAAGACATGACAAAGTCAAATATGCAATGACAAATCAAGTTGATGCAAGCCTTATTAAATCTTTTCCATTTTTGCATTTTCTTGAAAGGCTAATAATGAGCATTGATCTTGTATAAATAGATGTTGTGTTTTTTCTACCCTTGCTAATGGTTTCTTTATGCAACATAATTTCTTTTTTCAAAGTTCTCCAAAATTAAGTCAATACAATGGCCAACACATGGAGTCCAATAAAAATGTCTTCTTTTCTCCATTAATTTTTTGCATGCTACTTTATAATTTGCAGCATTGTCAATTACTATTTGTGCCACATTTTTTTCACCCACATTTTTTATAACCTCATCAAGCATATCAAATACTTTATCAGCCAGTTTAGAAATTTTAGAAGTATCTAATGAATATAAAAATACTGTCCCTTTCAGACTATTCACTAAAAAATTGTAAATTGAACGCCTTTTTCTATCAGTCCACCCATCAAACATTATGGAACAACCTGTTGTTGTCCATTCACTCTTAAAATTCTCAAGCAAGGCTTGTGTGGTTTTTAATTCCAAGTTTAAATAATTTTCTCTAATCTCATGATAAAAAGGAGGCTTAAATCCTTGACCAAATCTTTCTATAACTTCACACATCTTTGTAAATTCAGGATTTTTTATACAATTAAAAGGTATAACACCATATAAAAAAATCAAGATGCTTGTTGACAAGCCTCTTCCCTCAAGTCTCTATTGAACATATGATTAATGGTTGATTGTGTGTTGCCTACCCAGCCCTTTGATATTATTTTTTGTATTTCTCAAGAAATTCATTAGCCCTTTCTCTGAATTCTGATATTCAACTTGTCCATGTGCACCTTGATCATCTTCATCACCAATATCAACCTATTATTTTTCCTTTTAGATGAAGCACATTTTGCATCATAAACAAATTGCAGTATTGTGGTCTTTACTTCTTCAAAAACATTGCCACAAGCTTTAACATCTTTTTTAATGCATGCTAGATGATTTTTGAATCTATAAATACCCCCATTCAAAAAATTTCTACAATAATTACACTTCACTTTTTTGTCATTCCCATCAACATTCATCCCATGTTTCCATCTTATATCAGATCTATTACCCGGATAGTTTTTTCTTGAAGTAATAACTTTTTTTCTAGTATTTTCCTTTGTGCTTGAAGACATCTTCAATTTAATATACTACCTAATTAATAAGCAGTAAGAAATTATTCTCAAATTAAGAAAAAAGAAGTAACCAAAGGAGACATCTAATATCTCATGGTAAAAAAAATTTAAAATAAAAAACTTCTGATTTAAAATGTTCATTAATTAAAAACAATGAAAAGTTGAAGTAAAAGACGAAATACCTTGCTAATGTGTAGCATCTGATTTGGTCATTCACAATATTAAAAGTCTTCTTTAGCCTCATAAGTTAAACCTTCACCCAAATAAAGAATAGTGTTTAATAAAAAAATGGAAAAGAAAGAAGCTTATAGACTAAAAGGAAATCTGCAAACTTTTTTTTTTTTTTTTGAGGCTCAAGAAAGGCAATCTGCACCCTTGAAGGCACATCTTCACATATCACAAGAGAAAAAGCACACTGTACACTCCTCACATATCACAATTGTTCTGGTGTAGAACACAGATGACTAGCCCTGATGGACTAGTATGTTGATATTGATTGGGACTTGACCTAGGAGCAAAGCCTAGAGCCTACGTACCCTGAAAAGGGATCAAAGTCCACGTAGTTCGAAGATACTGGAGGCGTTTAGCCATGGGGGTGGTGTTTGTGCTCTGTGTAGGCAGTATAATAAAGGAGAGATCTTAGAAGATGTGTACCTTTAGGGTTTAACTCTTATTTATAGAGTGTACCTATTGGTCGTGGGTTCATGGGCTCTCTATTTGCGATAGAGATTTCCCTTGATTATCTCCTGGATTGTAGGTTGGTTATGATCTTATTTGATCTGTTGGTGATCATGATAGATTTTCCTGTTATTGGGCCGCATCACTAATGGCCTTATATAAATCCGTAACAGATGCCCCCCAGCCCGGAAGTCCAGGTCTCTGGGCTGCCGGGGTGTACTTGTTGTTTGACCTTGCTGGGATGCGTTTATCGTTTAACCCAGATTTCGTATCTGAGTTGTTACAGCTTGATTTGCTTTTGTCCAAGTCTTGACGAATTTGGCTTCGTTCGTATTCTGCTACCAATTTGCCTGTTTAGGCTATAGGTTTTTCCCAAGGCGGGATCTATTTGTCTTTCCCTCGATCTCGGTTGATGGTGAACATGCTTCTTCACTAGCGACGTTCAAGCAACCGGGATGACATTTGAATCTGTTATTGAACCTGGATATCATATCCGAGGTGCTACAACTTGTTTGATTTTGATAAAGTGTCTATCCGAGTTTCAAAGAACTCCGGAGTTACTTGTATTCTGATTGAATTGCCCCCAGACATGTAGTCCAGGTTAATTTTGCTTTGAAACCTCGTCTGTTTATTTTTATGATTGTCAAGATCTCTTCTTCTTCAATCATCTGGGACTCCATGTTTATTTGTTGCAACACCAAATTCCCCAAATTCGAATTGTCCTCAAGAGGAATGGACTGGGTTTTTGCTTATGTCGCTGACAGCTTTATAGTGCCACACTTGTTATCCCCCATCCTGGCAGTCAAGGACTCTGGGCTGCTGGGATGTATTGAATTTTTAACCTGGATCTCATGTCCGAGTTTAGTCTTCATTTCAACAATAAGTTGATTATATGGATCCAAAAATGTGTTCAGAGTTCTATTGATTGACCGGGCCAGGGTCTTAGTTATGTAGAGTTCGCTTGTACTCTTCTGGTGTTAGAAACCAGGAGTATAGGTAGGGGTTTTTGAACTAACCACGCTACGAGGTGCCGGATATGTTTTCCGGTATCTTAACCAGGATAAGGGAAAACTGTCACATGCTCAGTCGTGGTCGTAGGGACGCACATTTAAACATTTCGACCTGATTAGGGTCTAGCATGACTATTCGTCTTCTTATCTAGGTGTCAATTTCGATGCATCAAAATATTTACAAGGGCTGATAACAGCGACCTCGCGTAGTTTTTAAGGACCCGGGCTTGTTGGCCCCGGTGTTAGCCATGTACCCGTGGTTGGAGTATGACTGGGTCGAGCAACCCAAATCTGGTCCAATTGCTTGTAGGTACATGGCATGTCGTTAATTAATCTTGAAATATTTGCAAGGGCTGATAACAGCGGCCTCGCATAATTTAGAAACCGGGCTAAGTCTTGGAAGCGACCGAGTTGCTAAAGCTTACGGTGACGGCTTCGCTTGATTGAGAAGCCGGGTTCAATGACCCTTGCACGGAGCCCGGACTTTAACTGTATTAAGTGTAACCGGGGTCCGCCTTCTTTTTCTTTTGGAGGTGGACTCCTTTGCAAAACTTTACATGGAGCCCGGATTTTAACTGTACTAAGTGTAACCGGGGTCCGCCTTCTTTTCGCTTTCCGCGAAACCTTACACAGAGCCCGGATTTTAACTGTATTAAGTGTAACCGAGGTTCGCCTTCTTTTCGCATCCCGCGAAATCTTGCACGGAGCCCGGTTTTAACTGGATTCAGTGTAACCGGGTTTAATTCGTTATGGGTGTCGTAACCCGAGATTCATTAGTCCAACATGGGTGTAGTAACCCAGAATTCATTTGTTCAATTGTGGGTGTCATAACCCTAAATTCGTTTATCCAGTATGGGCGTCGTAACCCTGGATTCGTTTATCCATTATGGGTGTCGTAACCCTGAATTCGTTTATCCATTATGGATTTCGTAACCCTACATTCGTTTATCCATTATGGGTATCTTAACCCTGGATTCCTTTTACGCGGAACTCGGTTTTTAACTGTGATCAGTTTAAACCAGGTTTTTCTTCAGATCCGAGGTCCACTTAAGGAGCATGGATTTAACTGTATAATTTTTAGTTTATCCAGGGTCCATTTAAAGAGCGCGGATTTAACTTTATGAAATAGAATTGGCGGCATTGTCGTCGCAAATAACTCCTTATAGGAATTTTAGATAGACTTGGAAACACAGAGCCTGGATTTTAACTAGATTCAGTTAAATCAAGGTCCGCCCTCTTTTCTTTGCTGCAACACTTTACACGGAGCCCAGATTTTAACTAGATTTAGTTAAAACAGGTCCACCTTCAAAAACAGTACACGGAGCCTGGATTTTAACCAGATTCGGTTTAACCGGGGTCCACCTTCAAATTTACGCGGAGTCAGGACTTTAACTAGATTCGGTTTAATCGGGGTCCATCTTCAAAACTTTACACGGAGCCGGGATTTTAACCAGATTTGGTGTAACCGGGGTCCGCCGTCAAATTTACATGGAGCCGGCATCTTAACCAAATTCGGTTTAACCGGGATCCGTCTTTGTTCCCTTTCGTGAGAAACGAATGTCGCAACATGATTTATGAAATCAGGTTTTTTTGCCCCAGATTCATACACATGCATGACATGATTTATGAAAACTGGTTTATTTACCTTGGATTCATACATGTGCATAACATGATTTATGAAAACTGGTTTCTTTACCTCAGATTCATACATATGCATGATTTATGAAAACTGGTTTCTTTACCTCGGATTCATACATGTGCATAAACTTAGCGGCCGTAGCCGTCGCAACATGATTCATGAAAATGGGTTTGTGTACCTCGGATTCATGCATGTATATATAAATAGTGTTAACATGATTTATGAAAACAGGTTTATTTACCTCGGATTCATGCATGTAAATAGACTTGGCGGACGTAGCCGTCGCAACACGGAGCCCAGACCTTAACTGGATTCGATGTAACCGGGGTCCGCCTTTTCTCCTTTTTGGAGGTAGGTTGAACACCTTAGCCTTAAATGTGACCAAAATCTTCTCCATATTTATTAGATGCCCCTTGATGATAAGAATTTTCCGACAACAATCAAATACTGCCCATCAGTAATTTGAAAGTGTCAGTGTGTATTCTGCAGGTCAGCATACGTTCGTGGAAAATGGTGAAGCAATTTCCGTAAAGTGTGAAAACCATAGTTTTCTAGCTGATGGAAATTTGTGTAATTTCAGGGGGAGATGTGGTCCCATCATACAAATCCACTTGAGAAGCATTACCCAAGATGATTGATGGAAATATTTTGCATATTACGATGTGACATTTCCCTGCTTTGACCAAAACGGGAAGCCAATATTTTACAATAAAATAAAGTTAAAGAGGAGGATCGTTGCTTATCTCATGAAGCTGATATTGAAGTGGTTGCCTTTGACCGTAGGAAAGGATGCCTTTCTCATTGAATGAATTAAGAGCAAATGACGTAGGGATGAAACTCCACAGTTTATCCGGGGTCCAATAAAGGAGCGCAGATTCAACGTATTTTGAAGAAGCCGTTGATTCTCCAAGGCAAAATTTGAATTGTTGGGAAATGAATTTGTGTTCAAGCTGGGACAATTTCTCCATGTTAACTTCTTAAGACATTCCCAACTCAAATGATAATTTTCTAGAAACCATATACTGCCAATCCTTTGATGACTAAGCAATATATCAAAGTATAAGGTACAATATATTACCAAGCAAAGAAGAGGTTTACTCTTTGCGGTGCAAATAGATCAGTTTCAAGAACTTAATAAACTTCCCTTTGAACCATGCAAGATATTTCTCCTTTCCGGTGGACCCTTTCTTTCAATGAAATATCATAGTATAAGTATTGGATTTTGATCTAAAGTCCAAAACTGTCTGAATATTTTCGAAGCTAAATTGAGGGTCCAAAAATCTTGCCATCATTCTAAACTAAATTTCAAGCTCAATTAAGCGGATCAAGTAAGCAGCAAATCACAAATAGAGCTAACAGATCCTTTGCGTTACCAAAATTCAACTGATTTTATTGCTTTATCTCTAACCTGTAATGAGGGATTAACACGACCACAAGCAAATATTGAAGCACGTAACTCGACATTAGAATAAGCAACTCCAAGTCGGAGCCCTTGTTCACAGAATTAGAGAGCATGTCAGCATACACCCTTTTCCAGTGTTTGCATCTCGGCCCCTCGGAAAATCTCAGGCATCTCAGACATTATCATCTCAGATTAAACATTCGAAGTTGAACTCAACCCCAGATCAGGAATCCATCATCAAGTCGTAATCGAATACCATTAAGGTCATTTTGTTTGAAGCTAAATTAAATAAGCCGAAGCAAAGAGACGCACTCGATATAACGCAATTGAAACGAGCTATCTTGGAGAGCGTGCCAACAAATTCCGGCCAACCTCGACGTCGACGATCTCAGGCAAACGATAAACATACTTGATGGAGCTCAAATTGGCCACTCACCATCTAGACCGAGAAGAAACAAATCGGGAATTGTGTTTCACCGCTCCTCCTCTTGCATGATGATAAACTGAGAACACAACCCAGAAAACCATCTTCAATTAAGCACCCAGATTGAAAGATCTTCGACCCCTCTCCCCAATCATTAGGGTCGACCTTATGCCAGAAGCCGGATCTTGGTTTCCCAGTCTGCGTCGGGGTTCTACCCGTTCCTGTGCCTGGATCTTCTTTATCCTGCCACGCTTCACCTTGCTTCTTGGGTTGGGCCTTCCATCTTCAATGATAGAGTGTTTGCAGCAGAGCTCAGTGAAGAAATCAAGAATCGAAGTTCAAGATTGAAAATCATCGATCAAGGGTAGAGAAACACAAGACCGTCGATATTGAGTCTGATTTATGGCGAAAACTCAATCGCACCTTGCGCAATAATTTCTCAGGATCGCGGGGTCTTAACCAGATTCGGTTTAACCGGGGTCCGCCTTCAAAACTTTACACGGAGCCGGGATCTTAACCAGATTTGGTGTAACCGGGGTCCGCCTTCAAATTTACACGGAGCCGGGATCTTAACCAGATTCTACCAGATTCGGTGTAACCGGGGTCCGTCTTCAAATTTACACGGAGCCGGGATCTTAACCAGATTCGGTTTAACCGGGGTCCGCCTTCAAATTTACACGGAGCCGAGACTTAACCAGATTCGGTGTAACCGGGGTCCGCCTTCAACTTTACACAGAGCCGAGATCTTAACCAGATTCGGTGTAATCGGGGTCTGTCTTCAAATTCACACAGAGCCGGGATCTTAACCAGATTTGGTGTAACCGGGGTCCGCCTTCAAATTTAGACGAAGCCTGTCTCCTTTTTTGCGTGCAAATAACAAGATCATGAGCGACTTTGCTATATGTTCGGAGGGTTTTAGTAATCCGCTTACTCTTTCTAATGTAAATAATATAGAAAAGACAAACACAAAGCAGATATAGCAAAGGCAAACATAAAGTAATGTGATTCTATTATTGACCTCCCTGCATCCCCGAGTCGTGAAAATAACTCCTTTGAACTAAATGGCATGGAGAATTCAAATGTTGTGGTTGCTTATGATCCAAATAGGACATCTAAATTTATTCCACCAAAGCCGTTGCTCAAACAACCATCGTTTCTCTTAATCCCTTCACAGGTGCTACGATTTTTGATTTCGCTGCTGCGGATTTTCAGGAACTGCCCGTGCAAAGGCATCTGACTGCTGCTTCTGGTATTGACCATCTTTGGTCGTAGGAATCGAAATTTACGATTCCCCATGGACGGCGCCACTGTTCTGGTGTAGAACACAGATGACTAGCCCTGATGGACTAGTATGTTGATATTGATTGGGACTTGACCTAGGAGCAAAGCCTAGGGCCTACGTACCCTGAAAAGAGATCAAAGTCCACGTAGTTCGAAGATACTGGAGGCGTTTAACCAAGGGGGTGGTGTGTGTGCTCTGTGTAGGCAATATAATAAAGGAGAGAGCTTAGAAGATGTGTACCTTTAGGGTTTAACTCTTATTTATAGAGTGTACCTGTTGGTCTTGGGCTTAGGGGCCCTCTATTTGTGATAGAGATTTCCCTTGATTATCTCCTGGATTGTAGATTGGTTAATCTGATCTGTTGGTGATCATGATAGATCTGCCTGTTATTGGGCCGCATCACTAATGGGCCTTATATAAATCCGTAACAACGATAAACAAATTACTCATTCATCTATCAAATGTTAAAATTGAAACTCTCTTTCATTTACCTCTGTTCTCTCTTCTTTTTCTTCGTCTTCTTTCTTCTCAAAAACCAGCAAGAACAAGCATAGGCAGAACGTTAATGAGTTAATGAAGAATGAAAAACAAAAGCTGCAGACTTAGAAAAAAGGATGGTGAGGTGACAGCACATGGTCTACAAGTTCAAAATATATAGAGTAAGTTCTATAAGTTATATATTTTTCTTTTTTAGCTTTATACTATTAGATTTTTAGTCTTTTACTATTCAGATCTCGGATTTCTACTACCCATATATCTATCTCTCTCAACTCGGTTTAGAAACGGTAAGTTCACCGAGTTTGACCGAGTCAAAACCAAGTTTGACCGAGTATATGTATGGAACGAAACAAGCTGATAACTTGATTTTATTAGCTAAAAACATAAACTTGTCAAACTCGGCTAGTTGACTCGCAAGTTTGACAACAATATTATAGGAATTATAGCTAGTTCTTATTATTAATAGTACTTTATTACTAATTAATATATGTGGTATATTACCTTCTTTACACACGTATTAATTGTCTAGAGGTTCATTGAATTTCACATATGAAGCGGGAATTATGTTAGCTCATTAATATTTTGAAAAAAAGAAATAGGCTAGCTTAGCAAGAACTTGGCTTTTAAATAGAAGAGTAAATACCCTTTTTGGTCCCTGGAAAAACACATTTGACCCTTTTTGGTCCCTAAGTAAAAAAAATGTCATTTTGGTCCTTTTTAGGGACTAAAAAGGACCTTTTTGGGAATTTCGAGGATTAAAATGTGAAAAAAAAATGATCAAAAGGACTAAAAGGGACCTTATTTTTCCATTTTAGGGACTAAAAGTGACTTATTTTTTTTCAGTGACCAAAAAGGGCATCCGTGTTTTTTCCAGGGACCAAAAAAGGTATTTACTCTAAATAGAATTATAATTTTTAAATAAGCAAGCTTTGGGTCCTTACTTGTAATTGTCTGCTAAATCTTATAATCGTGTCTAAGACGTGTGCGGTGCGTGTGTAAGCAAGAGTCACCCTCTCACAACCTTATTATTCACCAGTGCTTAAAAAAAAAGACACATAAAAAAGGACAAAAAGTTAAGGTTTGGGAGTAGAGATTTCTGAGCAAAAAAAGGAGTAGAGATCAAATTATATGGAAAGCAGGCTTTAAATATATTTTTATTTTTGCTTTTTCCTTTTCCAACCACCATAAAACGCGGTCACATCGCCTACAACTACAAATATATTTAATTCCTCTCCTTCCCGTTAAGCGTTCCATCCCTCTCATTTCTCCTCTTCTTTCTATTGTTCTTGTCCGAATTTCTCTCCAGCTTCTAATTTTTTTGATTGTCTTCGAAAATCTGGGTTCGATTTTTCCGTTCATTTTTCAATTTTTGTGGGTTCAAGAGCTAACTGCGGTTTGTTTCTGGGTATACTGTATGCAAATTGAAGTGGAAGAGCTTTCTGATTGGAGGTTAAAGGGGAGAAAAATAGAAGAAGAGAAAAGAAACCAATTCGAGTGATTCAATTGCGAAATTCAAAAAATGGGTCTGGGAAATTGGGGTAAACAGTGTGATATTCAGTCAGGGGGAGAGAGAGAGTGAGAGAGCTTCGTGATTTGGTAGCCTAGATGAGGATGCCCGCGACGGACTTTCAAAATCCATCTCCTTCTTTAGCCCATTTTGGCCGCGCAATCCGGAGTCTTCGTCGCGATCACATTCAAGTTCATTCAATGGAAGGCTCAGCAACACCTCAGCATAATCCAAACTCTAATTTGGAGCAGGAGCTTGAGTCGTTTCAGAAACAGGTCACTGACAAATTTTTGGATCTCTCTTCGGTTGGCCAGGATGATTTGCTTTCACTTTCATGGGTATGGAAGTTACTTGATTCGTTTATCTATCTTCATGAAGAATTTAGGTATATCCTTCGCGATCACAGAGCTCTAGTGTCTAAAGCCCCGGTTGATCGCATGATGACTGATTTATTTGAGCGGAATGTGAAAGCTCTAGATGTGTGTAATGCGATACGAGATGGGATTGATGAGATTAGGCAATGGCAGAAGCTATTGGAGATTGTTCTTTGTGCTTTGAACAATCAGAAGAGTATTGGAGAGGGCCAATATCGTCGTGCCAAGAAGGCACTCATTGAATTGTCAATTGGGATGCTTGATGATAAAGATTCCAATGCGTCCGTGGCACAAAAGAACCGATCCTTCAGCCGCAATTCTGCTGGTAGGGATCATCATCATCATAATCATAATCATCACCATCGTTTCGCAAGTCATTTTCGATCACTTTCTTGCAGTGTCTCTCGCAATTGGTCTGCTGCAAAGCAGCTTTTGGCAATTGGTAACAACTTGAATGCCCCAAGAGGGAATGATCTTGTGGCTTCTAATGGGCTTGCAGTGATCATTTTTACTATGAGTTCGATCCTGCTGTTTGTAATGTGGGCTCTTGTAGCGGCAATTCCATGCCAAGACCGTGGACTTCTGGTTCAATTTTCCATTCCGAGGACTTTTTCATGGGCTGCTCCATTACTATCAATGTATGAGCGGATTATGGATGAGTCAAAAAAGCGGGAGAGGAGAAACTCTCGCGGTTTGCTAAAGGAGATTCATCAAATTGAGAAATGTACTAGGTTGCTGAATGAATTGGGTGATTCGGTATGTTTCCCGTTGGCGGAGGAGAAAGAAGGGGAGATCAGACACACAGTGCAGGAGGTTTCACAGGTTTGTGAAGCTTTAAGAGATGGACTCGACCCCTTGGACCGCCATGTGAGGGAGGTGTTTCAAAAAATTGTGCAGAGGACCCAGGGACTTGACACTCTAGGTAGGCTAAACCATCATGAATCTTGAATAACATCTTGTACTCGTACTTCCATGGGAACAAAATGAAGAAGCTGCAAAAGGTAAAATGAGAATTACGCCAAAAATGGGGAAGGGGGAGAGATTTCTTGTAATTTTAAAACTCCTAGAATGTACAGAGTTTAGAATATTTGAAGTAGTCATTTGATGTCCATTCTGTTTGTCTTTCTCACCCGTTTGGCTTTTTGCCTTTTGATGCTGCTATTGTAATCAAATCTCAGTATATTGCTTCATCCTCGCTGTAGCTGATTTTGTCCATGTACATTGTGCTTTTGGTTCATATGCTGCTTTTGTTTTGCTCTTCTGTACAATGATATTTGAATTACATTAATATTAGTCAAGCAGTTTCTTTCTTTGTTACAGTCCCTACAATTTCTGTTAGGAAGAATGATTCTAAGAAAAAAATTTCCATTACAAAGTCGGTGTTATAAATTTTGTTGAGATTGTATTCCAGATTCAGAGTATGTTTTCTTTCCGAAATCCACACATTGTTGATCCTGTTTCAGAACTTGCTCTTTTCTCCATCAGTGTGAATTTCACAACTGAGCATTGTGCAATTCCATAGATGATTTGATTGGGTTTTGCTAATTTGTGACTTTCCGGTCAAGTCAATAAAGAGGTCTATTGCCAACCACAATTGAATAGATTGGTCCCTGATTAATGTATTCTAGATACAATCCTTTTCAGGTATTTGCCATTTTGGATAAACTAAGACATGGTTTTCCATGCCCTAAAATTAGGCGTATCACTTATAACTCGTGAATAATACACTTTGACATTTATATCTTTTATAATTTATTTTAGGGGTTTAAACTTCTCATGTTCACTAGTGCAAAAAAGGGCTTTAAGACTGCCTCATTTGGAGCGGATAATGGACGCACCGGTCTTAAAGGTGTGACCGGTGGCAGTTTTGTAAATAAAAAGAACTTCTTAAACAATGAAGGGCTATAAGACCGCCTCATTTAGAGCGGATAAACGAAGCACCTGGTCTTAATGGTGTGACCGGTGGCGTGTTTGTAAATAAAAAGAACTTCTTACACAATGAAGGACGCCTCATTAAGACCAGGACTAATTATCGACCGGTCCTAAATATGTGACCGGTGGCATATTTGTAAATATAAAGAACTTCTTATTCCGATCAATTTTTCATAGATCTTATCCGCACTGTTAAAATAACAACCGGCCTTAAAAATGTTAATAAAAAATTGAAATATCAAATACTTTTATGTAGAAATCTCATCAAAGGCGGACTTATATTTTCTACACTCCAAAATAATACGGAAAAATATAAATATAAAGGTATTAAAGTTTTAAGACCGAACATATATAAAAGCCGGTCTTAAAACTTTGATTTTAAGACCGAACTTAAAATTTGTCCTAAGTACTAAAGTTTAAATAAAAAGTAATAAATGTTAAGACCATAGTTACAGAATGGATAGGTCTTAAAAGTTAGACTTTTAAGAACGGACCAAAAATTTGGCCAGACTAAAGTTTGAATAAAAAATTAATTAATTTTAAGACCGGACATATATAGAGATCGGTCTTAAAGGTTATCTTTTAAGACCGTATATGTGTATTTGTCCGGTCTTAAAAATGAAGCGCCAAACGTTAACTTCACGCGGAAGCTTTTGTCACTCACATTGTCACTCTCATACTCTCACCGAAGAACCCCGTTCACGTTGCGAAACCCTTCCCTGTTCCATTACCTCTCTTCCGCCCCGCGCACCGTTAGCCTCTCGTTACTCCCTCATTTTCTCGTGCATTCCTCTCTTCTTGCCTTGAAAATGAACGGTGAAAACGATTCCACTCGTGTTCTTGAAACTCCAGATCTTGGTTTGACTGGGAGGGTCGGACAAACGAACCCTCTTCATCTCACATTGAGCCTCCTCGCGCCGTGCGCCGTGGTAGAAGCGGCACACGAATGATGGAAGTATCCCTTAGTCGGAATACTTGGGACGAAGCTCGAGATTCATTTTGATGAAAATTTGCAACCTTTCGGTCCTAATAAAAGCACATATACTAGTTTTGTCGGCGCTCTAGTACGCAGCAAGGTTAGCATTTTGACCGATGAGTGGAAAAATGTGGACCAAAAACAATAAAGGATCCTATGTGGGACACTATCCGGCTTACATTCACCGTCCCCGAGTCCGAGAAGTTCAAAGACTCAACATTGTCTTATCAGGCTGAGCGGTTCAGAAGTTTAAGACCTTTTCGGCTAACACTTATATTTTTGCCGAGGAGAAGCCCGACCATCAACCCCAGGACAAGTACAAATTTATTGATGAACAAACTTGGCAACAATTTGTTCGAAGCGGACCACTCTCAAGCTCGTGAGTTATATTTAGTTTTGTTTGCACTTTTGTTTGCTTATTAACCTCGTGAGGATATGTGAATGTTATTGTGTACATCTAATCCCGTTAGTTAAATGGTTTGGTGTGTGAATAGAAGTATACATTTGCTGCCTTTGTCTCGCATGAGAGGAGCATGTCCTAGTTCCATGCAAGTTTGATATGTAAACGTGTAATGGCCATGGTTAGACGTTGTCGTTAGTTAGTTAGTTATTCTAATATGTGTAGGAACCATTTATGATGAATGAATGAATTGATCGAGTTGGCAGCATTTCGCAACTCCCTTTCCTTTGGTTTTCCCAATTTCTTCTACAATGCTACATCTTCCTTAAGTAAAATGTTGAAACTTGATGAAGTGAATTTGACTAATGTTTGACGCTCATATCAAGCGAAGTTCTCTAATTTCGTTAGTGACATGGCTGGAATTCATAATTGATATATAGTTGTTTTCAATCCCGATTCACGTAAAATAAGGGAAAAATATCGAGATTGGGAGAAAGAATGATTGCCCACACAGGGCTTCTCGCGGCGGATATGAAAAGGCCGAAAAGATTTGATGGCAAACCAAACGGAAGAGATTAGAAGATGAAGTGAATCCAATCCTTCTACGGTAGTTGACCACCCGCCATCTCCAATACGTCGCGAGGAGCTCGGTTGTATATTCGGCAAAAGCCAAGCGGCGCCTACACGAGTGAAAAACTCGTGTAGTTGCTGAACGAATTGTAAGTATCGATATTGTTATTTTTACTTACTAAACATGTTTCATCACTAAGCTTCTCGTTATCTCGTATCTTACAGAAGATCTTAAAAAGAAAGAGGCGAGAGGGATCTTTTGCGCCGGACGGGAGGAATGATGTTCGACCGCCGCGACCGGAAAACCGGATCACGCGGGCGTGTAAGGGGATTGGAGGACGGGTAGGCCTAAAGCAATACTTTGGTAAATCCAAACGCCACGTACAAAGTATGGTTACCCTGGGAGGAGATGGATCGAGCGTCGCCAAATTAAGTGAGGAATCACGCGAAAGATGCTACATTGAGGATGTTTCAATCGAGATGAGCAAGATGAAGGAGGAGATGGAGAAAATGAAGTTCCTCCCGAGCTCTCGGCCGAGACCAGTGTGGATCCCTTGACACCTTCACCGAACCTATGCAAAGCAGAGCACTAGAGGAGCTGCATTGTTGGACGACAGAGTCGAGCAACCTTGTCATCTCGTATGTGGAGGATCGTGATGGTCATAGACAATTGGTTGCTAAAGGGACTGCCCACAACTTGGGATCAACTCGTACACCACGAACAAATGGCCGATGATGAAGTCGAGTGTCGGTTGAAGAGGTGATCTTTGATGCACTGTCCCTCTCCCAACCGATGAGTCAAGGTTGTGAGTGATGTCAAGGGAACCTTCATCTCTTGGCCTGAAGCTTGTAGATGTCTCTACTCCTCCTCAAGCTCCACCCTCCTCAAGCTCCACCCCTCCTCAAGCTCCACCCTCCTCAAGTTCCATCCCCTACCGCTAACTTGACGGCCAAGGAAAAATAAAAGATTTGGTAGCCAAAAATGGTTTAAAGATAAATCGTGGCTGTCAATGAAGTAGTAGGCCTCCTCATCCTCAACCGCTTTAGTTGATAATGAAGATGTAGAGTCCATGCCGCTTGCTTCGGAGCTGAGGTTACTAGTGCATGTGTTCAACTATTTATGAAGTAAGTATCTTCTTCCTTGATTACATAATTGAAATGCACCGTTTAGACACACATATATACATATATACTAATTCCTCATCGATGTCATTCTTGTAGGTGCATGCACGAGAAACCGGTTCAAGAGGGCAGAATTTCGGATTTTGGATTCTTGTGCCCGAGTGTATGCAAGCACAACACTACCTCTGGAATTGAGACAGAGTACATATCAAATAGGTTGTGTAAAGTGCAAAGAAAGGTGTACTTGTTTCCACACGGCTCCTGTATACATATATACTTGTCTCGCAATTCACTTAATATAATTATGCTACATATATATATATCACCGAGTACTTTATGCTGTGAATTTTCAGCAACCACCGGCGAGTTGGTCATCATGAACATGGAGTTGCATTATGTTATCTTCTTATGCTCCACTCACGCGATCCATCGACTACGTTGCGGTGATGATCACCAAGTAAGAATGTCATTTTGATCGTCTTGTCTCGAAATCTCTGTTGTGAATTTTCGGTGAACATTACCGATAAATTTCTGATTTTGATGATAGTGCCATGAAGACCTTCCGTGTTGATGTAAAAAAGCGTGGTGCTCACTCACGATCCTAAATGGCACAAAATTAAGGTTAGTACATAATTGGACATGACATAATTGCCTTGAAGTTGGTCAAGTAAGCTATATATGCTCTTATATATATTTATTGTTATTTTTAGACCGTCGGCAACCGAACGATCGAACTTATGTGGCCCGTACGTCATGAAACACTTATATGATATTGTGACGAAGGGAAACACTAAAGTCACTTTAAGGGTAAGATGTTATGGCTGAATTCATCATCGATGGCTTAATGTTACATATGAAATATGCACATAATATGTTAATTTCATTTCTGTCTTTGATGTTACGAGGTTTGCTGTGAAGAGCCATTTGATGATGATGAAATCGAGCACATACGCGAGGTTTTTGTGAATATCTCGTATAAACTAGTCTTAGAAAATCCAAGTCAAGACAATAATTAATGTCCTAAATTAATTCATTTGTAAATAATATATGATGCCGTAGCAACAATAGCCTTCTGTACATATGTTTATTTTTTCGACTAGCTAATTAATTCATTTGTAAATATAGCAATGTAATTCAATAATAAATTTGTTTATTTTTTCGAACAATTTGTGTGTGTCCATTTTGGGTTTCTGAATGAATGGGATGGTGGATAAAGCTATTTAGTGCTTGAAATTTGAGGTACATGCGGATGTTGAAAATGAGCCGATGAGGCTCAAAAGTATTCGCGACTTTTAGGACCGTATATTTTTTAAAAGTGCGGTCCTAAAGGTCTTCGTCCATTTTAAGACCGTATATTTAACAAATATCCGGTCCTAAAAGTCTTCGTCTAATTCTAAAAAATTTGGGTAGAGACTTTTAGGACCGTATATTTGTTAAAAGTACGGTCCTAAAGGTCTTCGTCCATTTTAAGACCGTATATTTAACAAATATCCGGTCCTAAAAGTCTTCGTCTAATTCTAAAAAATTTGGGTAGAGACTTTTAGGACCTTATATTTGTTAAAAGTACGGTCCTAAAAGTATAGAAAATATACGGCTAAATTATTAGGACCGTTTATTTGTTAGTAGTCAGGTCTTAAAAGTCTTCATTTTATTTAATAGATTGCCGAAACCTTTAGGACCGTATATTTGTTAGTTGTCCGCTCCTAACTTTAAATTTTAAAATAAGGCTTAATTTTTAGGACCGAGGATTTATTAAACGTCCGGTCCTAATATTCTTCATTTAAATAGAGTTGGTGACTCGATTTTTAGACATATCGTTAGGGTTCAAGGCAACCATGTTTCTGGCGTTCTTCTCAAGTTTTGTGCTTCGTTGTTCTCGTTTCAACTTTTACGGATGTGAAGAACGCCATCGGTGTCCCTTTTCTTTTAGTTGGAAAAAGAAAGAAGATAACGAAAACGACACGAAAATTTTCATCACATCCGAAAAGTTGAGGGAAGACAACGATGGTCCAAACTTGAGAATAGTCGTCACTCTGTTTGTTTTTATTCGAAAAAGGTAAATAATGTTTTTTTGTTTTGTTTTGTATGGTCGCAACTGTTAACTTTATTCTCGCAAATTTTTAAGATTGATCACCACGAATAGGACAATGTTTTGTTTGTTCTTGTTGTCGGAGAAAAAGAACATAAAGTTAAAGACAAACAAGGAAGGCGATTGGGAAATAAAAATTTTATTTAATAAAAGGCAACAAAGACAAAAAAACTTAAAATTCTAATCCTCCCCATCGTTGTCTGAGGGGAGGGAATGGTCTGAGACGTCGTCATCGAGGTATGGTACTCAACGTCATTGGCGTCGAGTACCGCTTCGCCTTGTTGTTGACGGCGTGATAGACTGAAACAGCTTTGCCCAAGCTTCGGTCTATATGATCGACGCGGCTATCAGTGCTCCAAAGATTCGCCGAAGTTCGGTTTCGGAGGCAACGGAGGAGGATATGGAGGTGCCTCGGGATTTCGCCTGAAGGAGGACCTCGTCGTGGTGGAGAAGCCATTACGGTGGAGGTTCTAGGAGGAGATGGAGATGAATGTTAAGAAAGTAACAACGGGTTTAAATAGAGAACCCATCCCGAAGAATGTGAAACGCTTGGAAACATTAACGAGGAGACGCATATTTGCTCGTAATACGAGGAGACGCCTAGTTGGGAAGTTTATGTGAAGCCGAAGAGACTCGAATTCATTTCAACAATGGGGAAGGGACTCTTGAAAAGAATGAACTTTCATTTCAACAATGAGTTTTAGGACCGGATATTTGATAAAAGGACGGTCTTAAAAGTAATTGAATTAAAAATTAGTTTTAGGACCGGATACCAAGTAATATATCGGTCTTAAATGAGTTTTAGGACCGGATATTTGATAAAAGGACGGTCTTAAAAGTAAT
Organism: Acacia pycnantha; assembly: GCA_025563575.1. Taxonomy (NCBI): domain Eukaryota; kingdom Viridiplantae; phylum Streptophyta; class Magnoliopsida; order Fabales; family Fabaceae; genus Acacia; species Acacia pycnantha. The sequence continues at coordinate 1,333,998 of JAMWYP010000248.1, forward strand.
TGAATTAAAATTAGGACCGGATATAAGATAAAAGTCCGGTCTTAAAAGTTTGTATAAAAGTAAATTGACGAATTCATCATCGACGTTTATCTCTCCCGCCATCCTGTCTTTATATACTCCACACACTACCTCCTCTTTGTCCTTGTTAACTCCTCACTTCCTAGCTCTCTGCCCCAACTTCTCAAAATCCTCAAACCATGGTTAGATACAAGCAACCGCTCGTAGGGGTGCATACACGCCTCACTCTCGTGCCATGGCTAGATCATTATATGGTGCGCTCCTCCAATGACGCAAGGCCGTATTGTTTCCGAAGACTCTCGGGTCGTTGGACCCATTGTTATTTCTTCGGATGATGAAGAGATTGCTCATGCCGCACCCCCCCTCAATCCTTCTGGCGATCGTTTTCTTGCTGAGTTCAACCGTCATCTTGAAGCCGGCCATGCGGATGTTCGTAATCCCCTCTCCAACCTCGTTGGCCCCAGCGCGCCTACCTCGACCCTCTCCGCTCTCCCGTAATGATCCATTCATATTGCGGGTGGAGAGAATAAGACAACAACTTGCTGATCTCCCATGGAAATTAATGCTCTTCACGCCGAAATCGCCGAGGTTGTTCAATCGATTCTTGTGGATGATAATATTCAGCTTGTTTTTCATTTGTGTTTTTGTTGTTGTGTATATATTCAAGTAATGTAAGAAACATTAAGAACACTTGTATGAATTTTTGGCTCTTCTCCAAGAATTCATTAAAGAAACTTATTCTCCAATTTTGCTTTATTTTTTGTCCAAAAAATATCATTTATTTTATTGATTTAATATACCAATCACGAAGGCCATTAAGACCGGACATTTTATTTTATAAGTAACGGATCTAAAGATAATTTGAATTTTAGGACCGGATGTTTTATAAACCTCCGGTCTTAAAAATTAAAAATCTAATAAAATTTTAGGACCGGATAATTTTAAAACTCCGGTCTTAAAATGTTAGTTGTATCTTTAGGACCTGACATTTAATTAATAACCGGTATTAATAAAATCCAAAAAGCTAAATAAGGTATCTTTGTCGCGCTGAAAAATTAAATTTCCTCTCTCGAACTCTTGTCGCGCCGAAAGTGAATACTCGAGTTCCGACTCGAAATTTCCTCTCGCCTTCGTCGCCGCTTCGCGTACCTTTCTCGACAATCACTCGGTTCCTTAGCTAAACGTCTATAGACGAAGCCGTAAGAGATGTTTGGTTAAAACTTTATTACTTTCCACTTATCGTTATTGGTTTTTCATGGGTTTAACGAAATCGGTGTAATGTTGTTATGGGTATTCTCGTTGTTAACGAATATTGTTTTTTGAAGATTATATTTGCACTTTAGACCTACCCAACTGACCAACAAGTGTTTTTAGATTACTCTTGCTGTCTTGTCTCGCAACATCAACGTTCGTGAGCGGAGAAGTAAGACGACTCGGCAAACGCATATGCTACAAAGTTAGTCCACAAGACCTTCATCCCCTGCATTTAATTTCCTCGTCTTGCATTTATTTTGGTTCTTCGATTCACTGTGATGCATTTATGACCAAATGTAATTCTTAATTCGTCTAAATAATATATAGGAATTCTACTATGGATCACAGTTGGATAGATGCTTTACGAACGAGTATTGAATATCAGAATGGGGTTAGGGAATTTATAGAATTTGCTAAAAAAATGCCCATGATGATGGGGAAGTATTATTGCCCTTGTGTAAAATGTTTGAATGAGTGTCGACTATGTCCCGAAGTTATACGCACACATTTAATTTGTCACGGATTTTGTAAGACTTATACAAGATGGGTATGGCATGGTGAACAAGTGCCATCAAGTGGGAAACAACATGGGGAAGTGGCCTTTGATGATAATGACACGGATATGGATGATCGCATAGAGGACATTATCCGTGATGTAGGAGAAGAGGCTTTTGAGCGATCACATGCATATGGTAATATGTGCAGTGATGCGAGAGACACCGCTATACCGTGGGTGTAAAAATACCAATTGTTGAACGCCGTATTGAAATTGGTAAGCTTGAAGGCACGTCATGGATGGAGCGACAAGAGTTTTTCGAATTGCTTGAGGCTTTGAAGGACATGCTTCCGGATGATAACGTGTTGCCGCATCGCTACTATGATGCTAAGAAGATACTTTGTCCACTGGGATGGAGTACAAAAAGATCCATGCATGCCCGAATGATTGTGTATTATATAGAAAAGAGTTTGAAGAGAAGCGAGTTGTCCGATGTGTGAAACCCCACGGTACAAGTCAGATAAGGGGCCTGCAAAAGTGTTGTGGTATCTTCCAATCATACCAAGGTTCAAGCGGTTGTTTGCGAATGAAAATGATGCAAAAATGCGAGGTGGCATGCAGATGAGAGGATTTCGGATGGACAGCTTCGACATCCGGCCGATTCTTCTCAATGGAAGAAGATCGATCAATTATTTCCGAACTTCGGCGAAGAACCTAGGAACCTCAGGCTTTCCCTTAGCACGGATGGAATGAATCCCTATGGAAGCCTTAGCAGCATACATAGCTCATGGCCCGTAGTCCTGATTGTTTACAACTTATCTCCTATGTTATGCATGAAACGAAAGTACATCATGCTGTCTATGTTGATTTCAGGACCAAAACAACCCGGAAATGACATAGATGTTTACCTAGAGCCCTTGATCGAAGACTTGAAGGAGTTGTGGGAAGAAGGTGTCGATGTTTTTGACTCTTTCAAGAAGGAGGTCTTTAGAATGAGAGCCATGATATTTTGTACTATAAACGACTTCCCAAAGATATGGGAACTTGTCAGGGTATAGTGTAAAAGGCCATAAAGCATGTCCGGTTTGTGAAGAAGGCACATGCTACCATCAACTTCAACATGGAAGAAAGACGGTGTATCTTGGACATAGGAGATTTCTTAGACGGGCCACCCATATCGTCGATTAAAGAAGGCCTTTTTTGGTGGCCAAGAGTATGAAGAAGCTCCGGTGGCATTGACTGGGGAGCAAGTGTATGAAAAGGTTAAAAATATCAGTGTCATCTTCGGTAAGCATGGAAAGAGTAGAAAAGAAACAAATATATGGAAGAAGAGATCTGTATTCTTTGATCTTCCCTATTGGCGCAATCTTGATGTGAGACACCGTATTGATGTCATGCATGTGGAGAAGAACGTATGTGATAGTATTGTGGGCACGCTTCTCAACATACAAGGTAGTTCGAAGGATGGTGTGAAGGCAAGATTGGATTTGCAAGCAATGGGAATACGCGAAGACTTGCATCCAAGGCCATATGGGAAGAGAACTTATTGTCCCCCGGCTTCTCATACTTTGTCTAAGGATGAGAAACGAAGCTTTGTGAGTGTTTACATGGCACAAAAGTTCCCTGGGTATTCTTCAAATTTTAATAGGCTTGTCTCGATGAAGGACTTGAAATTAGTAGGCCAAAAGTCTCATGACTGTCATGTCTTGATGCAACAGCTACTCCCAAAGAGCTATTCGAGGGATCGCCGAATATGATCTTCAGGTCGTTTTGACTAGACTTTGTTTCTTCTTCAATGCGGTTTGTAGTAAAGTTTTCAAGATTGAAAAGTTGGATGAATTGGAGAATGAAGGATATCTTATCTTGTGCCACCTTGAAAAGCTTTTTGTTCCTTCATTTTTTGACATCATGGTTCATCTCATTGTTCATCTAGTGAGGAAGATAAAGTTGTGCGGCCCTATCCATTTACGGTGGATGTACCCTATTGAAAGATCTATGAAATTCCTAAAAGGGTATGTGAAGAACGCGTACCGGCTGAAGCATCAATTGTTCGAAATATGTTTGAAGAGGCCATGGAATTTTGTCAAAATTATTTGTCCAAAGTAAGACATATTGGGCTTCCAAAACGTCACAGATGTGAAGGGGGTAGACGTGGGGCTTCGGTAAAGAGTGTGGATCGTGATGAATTGTCACAAGTCCACTTATACATCTTGAATAATGTTGATGAAGTTCAAGCCAGCATATCGCACATAAAGAGGCTGTAAGGAAAGAGAACCATCGAATGACCGAACAAAGGTTGATTAGGGAGCATAACGTAACTTTTGCAAACCGGTTCAAACAAAAGGTCGAGGGATCTGAATGTGTTTCGAGACAATGAAATGGTTAGCACGTGGTCCCGAGTTTGATGTCATAAGTTGGAATTCGTATGTGATCAATGGTTATACATTTTACACGAAGTCCCTAGATGATAGGAGCACGCCCGCAATGTGGTGTTATGTTAGAGGTGAATCTATGCACTTCTCCGGTTCGAAAGACAAGAGGCCTAAATTGGCGCTCATGCCATATTATGGGGTTATTGAAGAGATTTGGGAGGTGGACTATGTCAAAGTTAGATTTCCCATCTTCAAATGCAAGTGGGTTAATGTCAATAATGGTGTTCAGATCGATCGACTAGGATTCACTTTAGTCGATGTCAATAGTAGAAGTTTTGGAGATGAACCTTTATTATGGCAGATCATGCAAAACAAGTGTTCTATATCACCGATCAAGAAAATAAAATGTGGTCTGTAGCTCTCCAAGGAAAGAGGGTCATTGATATTGATGAGGAAAGTCATTCAAATTATGGTGATCTTCCTGAGAGTACTCCTTTACAAGGGGTCTAGGACATGAACGAAGAAGATGAAGCGGATAATGAACCCGGCATAAGAAATGATCATCAAGAAGGGATATGGGAGGATATCACTTTATAAAAGTGTCAATTCATAAGGTAATTAATATTCATATGCGGTATTCTTAGAAAACTTTAAGGTTTTAACAATTATTATATGTTGTCTATGTTCTTAATTAAACAATGTCATCATTGAATATGAATTTGTTCTTGTTTTGTTTTTGTGGCGTGATCCGTTTCAAAGGGGCATGTTATAAAAGAGGATGCATGTTACGTTGTTGGGTGGGAATCAAATGAAGGCATGGTGAATAATATATTGGACTACATTTGTATGTTGAATTACGTGCGGCATGTATTGTAACTCATTGCCTTTGTAATTAGTTATATGTTAGCTTATTTTATAAATTACTTTAGTTGTTTTAGACTTAATTAAGAGGCCACATAACTCATGGTGGATAATATTTGTATTCTTTTTCCCAATTCAATTTATTCATGTTCATAGCTTGTAGCTTAAAGTATATCGACTTTTATGTGCTGTTTTGTATGGTGGATTTGTGTATATATATTGATCAGAAGAACAAAACAGGGAAAAATACGGGAAAATTTAGACCGCAAATAAAAATACGGTCTTAAATGCATGAGAAGAAGAAGATTCCTACACACACATGAAATGGTGGGACTCACATATATATATAATGCTAATTATATATATATATGAGTCCCATCATTTCATGTGTGTGTAACATGAGAATACACTTTTCCTACAACATGAGAAGTGTTTTTCCCTTTATTTTAATATTGATTTGCATCCTAATTTATCTGTTTTTAATAAGAAGAATGCCAAACATAATTACTTGCAAGTTTTAACTCAATCTTAGTCATTACCAAGCTAAGTGCAGGCTACTAAATCATCGAAGATTTTTCCAACTCTCCAGGGTATTGAAATTCACACACACACATACACAATGCTATTGAAGTGCTGTGTTAGAAATTATAATACAAAGTGCTACCGGCATTGTACTACAAATTGAATTTTATATTAAGAATCAGAGGTAAGGTAGTATCAGTTAATCCTACAAATCTCATTATCTGTTAATTTTTTTTTTTTTGGCTTTCTATCTATCCTTGTACAACCTTGTGTGCACATGCGGCGTCTGCAGAAATCTTTGCTTTACAACCAAACTACTTCTTTCCAGCTCAATGTAACAACAAAGGCGTGATTCTTTTTTTCTTTTTTTTTTTCTTGCCCGTTCAGTATCCAAAACTTCGTCCTGACTAATCCGGAATCGACCCCCGTTGCACACTTGGCTATAATGAGAGAGTCTATCAAAAGGCTTTTCTTCATTCATAAGGCTCGAACCCGAAACCTTATTTTAAGTGACACAAGTCGCTTACCACTTATGTCAACCCCTGTCGGTAAGGCTTGATTCTTTCATTTTGAAGGAGCTACAAAATAATGTACCGCAAAATACCCAAAAGGTTAGTCCAACTTCCATCCTTTCCAGGAAGTTAAGGTCGTTTGATCAGATGTTATACACAAACACTTTATAAAAAGATAAAAAGAGTTAAAGACATGCCTACATCAAAGTTAGTTTGGTTACTCAGTCAGGTCTCTCAGGTGAGCTCTCGAGATCTAAATGAAATTTTTTTCAAGATAGAAAGTCAAACAGTGTCGAGTTGACAAATGGGGACGGAATTTTTTTTTCTTTTGATAAGTCAAAAATTAAGTTTTCCCAACAATGAGCTAGAACAAGGAGCTGGGTTCTTTCATGTGATGTTAACATTTGTGTTAGTGGGAATGTATATTTCCATGATTCATAACCTTAGAAAATAGTGGTTGTTATGCTAATTGGTCCTATCTCTCATGTTATGTTGTCTTTTGAATAATGTAATATAATACATTTATTATAGCTAGTTAGCTGCAAGGGAAGCTGTGTACGCACCAAAAGGAACGTCAGACACTCTACATATATATGGAGGTTGAGACATTAGTCTAGAAACTTCTGCAAAGTTGTAGATACATGTACATAATAGTAAAATTGTATAGAGAATTCTAGAACTTACATGTAAGGCATAAATATATGGATATTTTGGGAGAAGATTCGGGTGAATCATTCTCTATCATAGGATGTATTAAATATTAACCGTTCATTGAGGAGGTGATAGATTATAAGTAGAAGTGTCTCCCTCATTTGTAACCATTGAAAGCAATACAAGTCATTTGCATTCAAAAACATCTTGATCTCTCTCTCTCAAAATTCTCTTGTCTTTGGTTTCTTTGCCTATTCTTAAGGGTTCGGCTGACTTAACCAAGATCAGCTAAAGTGATCAAGCTAATGCCGGCACGGTTTTGAGAGGTTTAATTAATTTAAGACGGTGACATGTGGCTGTGGAGGGAGTTTGATGACATATAGAATCAATCATAATATCCCCTTCTTTTTTCTTTTCTTTTTTTGAAGAATAATAATGCAGTGGGTGGTATTTAACTTCGCTTAAAGTTATAAGTAAGCTCTGGGTTGTGTTGTCCCATAGAATGAGTTCCTTCATTCTTCATGCTGTGCTGGGGAATTTCTGGAATTGAAAGAAGTGAGATGTGTGATGAATTTGAAAACAAAGAAGTAAAAAAGGGGAAATAACTAATGTGAAGTGATGAAGTAAATACAAATAACCAAATTGCTTTGTTACATTTTTTCCCTAAAATCATAGTGTATGTGACTGACATAATATGGAGTAGTATGCTAACACTTTGTTAGTATAGTGGCACACAACCCACCCTTTGGTGGCGTGGTAGAAGAAAATGTGGTATTCCTAGGGATTCAATTTGGAAATTTGGACTGTGTAGATTAGATCTGGACGGTCTAAAAGTAGGTCCCACAAGGATGCAAGAAGGATGAGCTTCTACTTACTGGCTACTAGACCGGGACTTGCCAGCGACACCTTCAAAGACTAATCAACCTCCCTTTTTATCTATGATGTCATTCAACCTTTAATACAATGACAAATGGCCTTTATATATAAGTTGATAACAAACTTTAACTCAACACTCTTTTTATCTATCCATCAATATTCCAACACGATTCATCCACAATAAAGTTGTAATAAGATTTGTTTAAACTTCATATTATATCTCTGCGTCTGTCTATATATATTAAAGTGAAGTAAAGTATTACATATTATTATATTAAGTTTATACTCCCTTTTTTTTTTTTGTTCAAAAGTTTATACTCCCTCATAATTAACCGAGAGTTTCCAAAAAGTAAAGGATAATAATGGAAAGTCTTCAACCGGATCCTCAAACTCGCTCTTTCTCTCTCTCCTGGGCCCCTCGGCCCTCCCGAACTCCGACGCTACAGTTAATGGGCCGAGATCCAGCGCACACTGATCTCAGTAACGGTTAACCTCATGTTTATGTATACACATACAAGCAAATGACCTCCACAACATCATCAGCACATACCATCACTCTATCACAACCCATGCATATGTAGTATAACATCTATACAACACACCTACCACATATATGCATACCATAAACATCAGAGTTAGTGTTACAGTACGCGAACGTACCTTCGTTGATTCGGTATTAAGCACGTTTTACTGAAACTACTGCTTTGACAAAAAACAAGGAAACGTCCTGTCTGACAACAGAACGACAAAGAAATCAGAGTTTCGACGCCCTATAAGAGTAATATCACTTTTATTAGTGATTTGGTACTATATCTCGGCATTTTGGGTAAAAATTACCATTTTGCCCCTATACCCCTAATGGCGGATTTCACAAAGATTTCGTTACTTCGACAAATTTTCTTCCGAAATTTTGCCGTAACTTCGACGCCATTTTGATTTTAGAAAATAAAGACTAAAATAGCCCTCCCATATGATACCCAATCATACTTGAAAATTTAAAGGCTATTCTAGCATTATAACACCTACTCATGAAAGAACTACGAAGACTAAAAAGCTCTGCATCGGAAAACTTACCCGGAGCTTATTTTGCAGAATTTCCCGAGCTCCTCTCTCTTCTTTCTCTCTCTAAATCAGCTCTTGCTTCTCAAATGTGAGAAAAACCAAAGGGGAGGGGTGGGTATTTATAGAAAAAGGTGTAGGATTTCTACGCCGATTTGATTAACTTTGTGAGAATCGATCCGACCGTCCAAAACATAACTTTTGAAACAACTTTTCCTTCTTCCTTATTCTCCTTGGCCGACCTGCACAAGCTCCAACAGCCAAGGGATTGGCCAATGGGAGGAGGCCAAGTGTCTCCTTCCGAAGCCTTAGGTTGAATTTCTCCGACGGCACTCGATTCGCGTGATTTCAGAGAAATCTCAAAATTCTGGATTCATATCTCTGAAAACATATTCTCACTTAGTAGAAATGTCCAATTTAACCTATATTTTGATTCCATATAGGGCTCCAACAGTCCAATTGAGTCTTTCTCGAAAAAGCGTGTCCGAACGCGTCCGATTTGAATGCATTTCGAAATCACCAACTTCTTCTTAAAAATTCACCGATTCCAAATATGTCAAAATAAATTCAAACTCATGCCTAGATGTTGAGTTAGAATTTATTTTCTCTATATCCAAAAATATACCTATATGCATTTTTCCCTATTTTGTTTTATTAGGAAATGCCTAAACGACTTTAATTTACTTAGTAAGAGTCTAACTAAGACAAAATTCCACTAATCATTATTTTTCCCTGACTTTGGAAACCCCATTCCTGGATCTCTAGATAGGATCCGTTTCCTATTTATTAAATTACTATTCACTCAATTTAATTATATTATATAATATTGCAAGTTGTAACAAAATATATTGATATTTTCTTTAATTCTTATCTTCAATTCTTCCTTTGAATTTTCGGTCAAAATCTGATCTTCTTTTTTCTTTTTCTTTTTTCGTTTTACATTTTAATTAATATAAAATAATTATTTAATAATTATTTTATATAATTTCTTACATAATTTTCCTATTGGTCCAAATTTGTATTTAGGCTTAAAAATACCTAAACTCAACTATTTTTCTCCAAAATTTCCAATTAATTAGTAAACAATCCTTAATATATGACATTTGAAAAGTTGATTTTGATGTTCAATATCCAAACTTTATTTTTTATTTTTTTGTCAATATATTTTTAATTTACCTCAATTGATGCTCCCTTAACAATAATCAATGAGGATGAGGTATGAAGAAATTAAGAAAGATGACTGTGGTGTTTTAGAAAATGCATGTCATATTAACTAACTTAACTAACTTCCTTAATATAATCAAATCAAATAAATATCTTTTATAGGTATTAAGGACCAGATGGAGTATGCTAATAAGTACTTTTTCCCTTGTGTCACTGTATAAATAGGAAAAGCTGAGATACATTAAGATGAAGGGATTAAATGGAAATTAAAGTGAGTGGTTACTTTTTTTCTAATATGGCTGATAACAGTTACTGTGAACTCATATTCAAGCACTATTGGGCCAAATAAGGGTAATTCTTATAAAAATGGGAAGCTAAGAATATGTTTTTTTTTCATATCAAAAAAAAAAAAAAAAAAAAATCTGCACATCACATTGCAGATATATTTAAGACCAGAGAGGGAGTACTTGACAACAACACAACAACCTAGTAAGAAGCGCCTCTAAGTAGCTGCTAACAAACTTAGAGAGGTCCCCCAACAAACATCATACACATAAACATAGCTTTTTGGCACAAACTCCGCTAGAACCCAGATTATGAGCATGGGGCTCATCCCGAAAGCACTTCCTCCTCCTAAAAATGCATGTCTCCTTAGATACAGTTTAAGACATGCATGATTACATGTATTACGCACATAATCCAAGGGGCGAGTAGATGAAGAAGGGAGACACCCCACTTGACCCTAGGAAAAGTAGATGATGATTGAGAAACAAAAGAAACCTCGTTGCTTGGAGAAACTAACCTTGCTCGCTTAGAACTAGGATGACATTGTTTTTTTGGTTACCCATCTAGTATCCAGAGCTTTACTCTAACTAATCCGGATCCGACTCACGTCGTGCACCTGACTATGGTGGGAAAGTCTCCCAACGGGGCTAGCTTTTCTGCATTCACAAGGTTCGAACTTAAGACCTTGTTCAAGCGACAAAAACCGCTTACCACTTGTACCAACTCTGTTGGTAGGATGACATTGTTCAGTTAGTGCTTGCTTTGACTAAGACTAGGGGACAAAAAATAGCTTCATTTTGAGACAAGCTAGAAGCCCAAACTTTTTTTGTACATGAAGCCCAATCATCTTGGGAACATTATGAGCCTTAAACGAGCTAGCTTATGCACCAGTGGAGCCATCACAATTATGGGAGTAGCCCAATGAGTCAGAAACCAATATACCAAGCCCAATATCTCTACGACCCATGTAACCACAACCTAGAAAAACTATACGACCGACTTGGTGGAACCCAAGGTTTGAGAAAGAACCCAATCACATCTTTCCACCATGCTATAATGATCTTTGTTATGGATTCATATAAGAGGCCCATTCATCAAAAGGCCCAACAAGGGCAAAACCCTTCCAGAATCTGTCCATAATGAAGGAGGATCCCAATCAGCCTATAATCAAGGAGTTAACTTGCAGATGAGGTGGCAGGAAGCATGGGCCAGGAGGCACACAAAGCCCAAGATCCAAACCCTAAGGTAACTTCTATAAATAGGAGGTTAAACTAAAAGGTACACATCTCTATTCATTCTATTTACTATTCAGTCTCACTGTGAACATACCCCACTCCTTTTTGGCTAAACGTCATTCTTGTGCACAGTGATCGATTGCTTTCTTTGGTATCTACCTTATAGATATCTTGGAGAGTCATTTGATATTCTCTTCGGTATCTGCCTTATAGATATCTTGGGGAATCCCTTTGATCCAACATAAACATACTAGCCCATTGGCTAGACATCTGTGTTCTACACCAGAACATTGGCGCCGACCGTGGGGATCTATAAATTTCGATTCCTGTGACCAACGATGGTTGGAACTAGAAGCAGTAGCCAGATACCTCTGCCCAAGAATCCAAATCTGGTGGGGCCGAGTCAATTATAGCACAATCATGAGCAATAGCCCCAACCCGAGGAGAAAATACCCCAGCTTCAGTTGCAACCAGAGAATGCAGTCATTCCAGACTTTAACGCTGTACCTCTGGCTCAGGATATGTCTGATACGACCTCTTCTTTAGCAGTAGCGGCAAATAATCAAAACCTGGTGATCTAACAAGTCCTGTCGAATTTGCCTCAGCGAATACCACAGTAAATACCAATCGAGAATCTAGACATTCGTCTTTTGCAAAACATTGTAGGTTCCATGATAAGACAGATGGAGGAGATAGAGCACCGCAACGACCTCCAAAGGCAAGAAAGTGCCAGAATAATACAGTTGCTGGAAGAACGTCTAAGACAAGTTGAAACCCCGGCTTATACAAGAAACCGGGGTGAGCAAAGCTGAGGGAAAGAAAAGGTTGTTAAGACACTGAGATCTAGCCAAGCTGGTGCTGGAGGACCTTCTCGAGGCAAAGAAACTGAGGTCCAGGGTTCGGGTTCCCTACCACTGAATCCACGTGTTGAGAACAACTCGGCTACAGGAGATCAGAGCCGGGATGAGGTACCCCGAATGACAAACTTTTCAGGAAAATATAAAATGAACTACACTAGGGGACATAACAATAGTCCTTTCTCTGATGAAATCCCGAACGCGCCTTATCCGGATGATTTCGATCTAGCAGACCTACCAAAGTACGATGGAAGCCAGGATCCGAGATCCCACCTTGATACTTTCGAATTGGTCATGTTCGTAAGAGGATTGCTAGGGCCCATCATTCCACGGATTTTTGCCGTAACACTGGCAGGAGCTGCACAAAAATGGCTTCATACCCTGCCGGCAAATTCCATCCAGAGTTTTGAAGATATAAGGGAGAAGTTTGAATTGAACTTTGCAACTAGCAAGAAGTATATGAATTTTAAGTACGCTCTCGGAATGATTAAGCAGCAACCCAGAGAAACACTCCAGAAATATTTGGATCAATTTAAAGACGTGGCTTTGCAAGTACAAGGACTGTTAAAGAGTGTGCATGTGCACTTACTCGTAGCCGGCCTAAATGCATCATCTCGCCTGAAACAATCATTCTTTAAAAATTCTGTCAAAAGTCTGATTGACTTTAGAACTCGGTCGAAGAAATATCTGGAGGTGGAGTAGATGGAGATGGTTAACGCTCTGGGAAAGGAAAAGAGGAAGAGCCCACCTCCGAGAGGCAAAGAAAAATCCGAGAGCCGTAAGCCAGACTTTCGTGAAAGAAACTCGGATATTAAATCCCGAGGTGGAAGGTATGAAGCAAAAGGGAAGTATGATAAGTACACTCCCCTGAATATTTCGCGGTCCCAAGTTTGGTGAGAGGTAGCACTGACTAAGATAAAGAAAGTGGAACGACCTCAGCCCTCCTACAATAGAACCGGCACAGACTAATCCCGATATTGTGCATTTCATGATGGACCAGGACACACTACGAACGCATACTGGAATCTCCAGGATGCTATTGAGAAATTCCTCCAAGAAGGGAAATTGCAACAATACGTAATAGAAACCCAAGGATGGAAGAACAAAAAATCCAAACAAGGAGGCCGAAGTAGGAGCCCGGTCCAAGAACAGAAAAAGAGAGATAGGAAGCGGAAGAAACCAACTAGCGATAATGACAAGTTTCCAGAAGTTGATTTTGACTGCAATTAAATCTGAGTCCCATGTCGAGATTAATGACTCAATTTTCCTTCTAAGGGAACTTGTAAGGTTGACCATGCCGGCATTAGGCAAACTTTGTTATCAATTGATGTCAAATGAATGAAGAAACTCTCCTTTGAGAATTATTTTTTATATTATGCAAACAATGGATGAATGAACCCAGGGTACGAAACCCGGCTTCAAATAAGCATGGAGCGACGGATAAATGAATCCAAGGTTGCGAAACCCAATTTCGAATAAGCGTGGAGCGATGAATGAACAAACCCAATGTACAAACCCGATTTCGGATAAAACGTGGAGTGAAGCATGAATGAACCCAGAGTACGAAACCCGACTTCAAACCAGCATGGAGTGACGAATAAATGAATCCAGGGTTACGAAAATCGGTTTCGAATAAGCATAGAGCGTTGGATAAATGAATCCAGGATAACAAAACCCGGTTTCAAGTAAATCCGTGATGAATCGTAGCTTATATTCTAGGGTAAGGAGGTGAATCGTCATGATGACCCTAATCAGGTCGAAATGTTTAAATTTTGGTTTAAAAAACTAAATTTGAACATGTGACGGATCGCCCTTATTTCAGACTAAATTCTAGTCAAGTGAGTCGAAATGCAATGTGGTGGTTGAGTTAAAAACCCCCCACTAAATATAATTCATGGGTTAATACCAGATGAATATTCTGTGCAATATATTTTTTTACTCTGGCGCAGTCATTGAATGGAACTCTGAAAATAAATTCAAGTTCATAAAGTGAATTCATCGTTGCGGTGAAAATAAAGTACGAAAAAGTCAGCAAAGTGCAACGAATGCAATGTGGAAACAAGCCGGGGTACGAACCCAGGAAAGGAAAAATCAGCAAAGTGCAACGAATGCAATGTGGAAATAAGCCAAGGTACGAACATATGCTTCAGGGTGCATGCCAAATATGTTCAACTCAATGTACAAGGAATAGAAATCGAGTAATTATCCCGAAAAAAATTGTTATAAAAGCAAACAATGGGCTTCAGTACCTTGACCAAAAAATACAAGCAAAAATTGGAATCCCCGCCCTTTCAACTAGGTGGAGCTGTAGTCTCCGGTTGAGCTTCTCCCACAGTAGGGATGGCAATATTGATCTCCTCGTTTCCGTCCTCATCTTGGTCGGGAGGAATCAATTTCCCATCATTAACATATGCTCCAAGGTGCATGCCAAATATGTTCAACTCAAGGCTGGGATTCAAAACTTTGACTTGCTCCAAGGCATTATTGAAAGCCTCCTCTATAGTATTCTCCACTAGGCCCGCAAAGTAGGAGACTTTGGCGTTGGCAGATTCGAGTTCAGCCCGGTGCTAATTCTTGAGCTCCTCTTGCTCCGTTCGAAGTAGATTCAGGACGTCTAGATCTTAAGCACGAGCTTCTTTGAGGCCGAGCAAATCCAAGCTTTCCTTCTCGAGGTTTTCCTTTGTAGCATGCAGTTCCTCATATGCTCTCTCTTTTTCCATCTCGGCTACTCGCACCTACTCCAAAGCTTGGGTTTTCTGCTCATTGGCCTCTAATTGGACCTTCTCCATTGGCCTCTAATTGGTTTTGATGATAACGGACAATTGTAAACACAGATGGAAGTTTGTCTTTGTAAGTTGAAAAACTTACTGTCAAAGGCAAACTCGAGTTTCACTTTGGAAAATCGAGTTTGGACTTGCTAGAGAAGAGCTCAAGTTTTTGCAATGAAAGGCAAACTCGAGTTTAGAAATGAAAACTCAAGTTTTGATCATACAAAGAGCCTCTGAGTTTTTAACAGACAAAGCAAACTCGAGTTTAATTTAATGAACTCGAGTTTTGACAAGACAGAGAGCTATCAAGTTTTTCAAACATACCGAAACTCCAGTTTCCATTTGAAAATTCGAGTTTAGGCTACACAGAGAGTTCTCTAAGTTTCCAAACTTTGTTGGAAACTCGAGTTTAGTTTTGGAAACTCGAGTTTACATCATACAGAGAACAATGCCCGATTCTGATATTGTGAAAACTCCATTGTTCATTTTGACAAAGCTTTTCAATGTTTTCTCATAAACGAGGAAACTCGAGTTTGGTTTTGGAAACTCGAGTTTCGGTCTTACAGAGAAGTTTCCATTGTTTTATAAGAATCATGGAAACTCGAGTTTCATTTTCGAAACTCGAGTTTAGACCAAGCAGAAAGTTCTGCCAATTTTGAACACTATGAAAACTCCAGTTTTGAGCTTTTGGACTAAAACATGATTTCTCATCAAAAGTCCAAAACTCGAGTTAGTCACTTAATGACTCGAGTTTTGCACTGTTCAAAAAAGTTGTCCAAATGCCAAATCGCGATATTCTTCTCTGTAATGAGAAAACTCGAGTTAACTTTTGGAAACTCGAGTTTAGGTTTTTAATGAAATAATGAAAACTTGAGTCTCAAAGAACAAACTCGAGTTTACATCGCTGAATTCGAATTTCAAGTTAAACGAAATTACGAAATCTGTGTTTGATCCTGATACTTTATATCATCACTCATTACTATTCCTAACTATGTTTAATCAGTTTGTTAGGGAGTTTCAGATGGTTTAGACAAGATTAAATGGAGAATTAGCATAAAGCATAAAGTAAAAGTCATAACATTAAATGCAAAGTGCAGAAAACTTGCATGCTTCTGGACAATCATTCTCCACACGTTTTGAAGGAATTAATGTTTCCTTTCCTCATCCAGCATCTGCTCTTCCAACGGATTAAAAGTCAGGAAGTCTACCCTGAACCTCTGCAAAGCTGGATTAACCAAATAGTAGAGAGAGAAGAAGACCAAAACCTTCACTAATCATCCTCCAATGTTGGCAACGGTCACATTAGGATTTATAACGGTCATTTAATGATCTCTAGCTATAAATAGAGATGCATTCAATTTCTCTCAACAACCAATCTGTGAGAAAACAAAAATCATTAAAGTTTCAACTACTCTTTGACTTTTCTTGTGAAAAGTATCTTTTGATACATTCATACTTCAATGTTTATCTTATCTACTCTTAGAGAGAGTTTATTAATTGTAAATTATTTATTGTAAAGTATCTCAAGTCAAGGGGACTTGGAGATTGGGTTATTGATTACAACTTGTAAGGGGAAGCAAGTTCTAGTGAGAGAATTACTCTTGAGTTGCAGAGTGTGTAATCAATTGTTATAGTGAGAAATCTCAGAGAGTCTGGGGACTGGACGTAGGTCAAGAGGTTAGATCGAACCAGTACAAATCCTTGTGTCTTGCTACTCTCCTCTTCACTTTGTTTTCATCCCTGTTTTATATCCGAAAAGCAGAGTAACCGAAAAAGTTTTTATAATCCCCAATTCACCCCCTCTTGTTGATTAAGATCCACTTCCAGACTCAATTGTTTTAAGTAACCAAGGTTGCAGCCCGGGATGGGCAACAAACTTGAAGAAGCCAGTTTTAAAGTTTTTGAATGATTCAGTGAAAACATAGAAAAGTTTATGATCGGGGGCACCCCAGAGCAAGGTCCAACCTTTTCTATTTGGGGGTTCTTTCCCGACACGAGCTTGATGGACGGTGAAAAAAAAATCGGGATGGTACAAACTAGGTGGTTAGACCTACAAAAATTCTCGAAGGCGATAGCAAAAGCCCACCCATTGGGATGAAGTTGGGAAGGAGCAAGATGAAGATGATTTAGGAGGTCGATTTGGAACTCGGTAACCGGGAACTGAATATGGAGATGGGAAATCAAATCCCAATAGAAGAAGAAGAAGTGTGGATCATCATCCTTTTCGTGGTAGGAGCAAACGGATTCATAATCTAGGGGCAGACAGCAAGTGTAATTATCTCCATCGCAAACAGGGAGCTTAGCAAGTTCAGCCGCAGTCAGCTTGGACTTATTATGCAGCACCCCGTCGGTGACCCATGGACCCACCTCTGGTACAACTTTGGCAGGATTTATGGAGCTTGATTTACCAAACATTGATCTATCGGTATGGTGTGAGGAAGGTGAACTCATCCTATACCTATAATAAAAAGGCAGAAATCAGATGCGGAAGATATACCTGAGTCAAAAGAGCTATTACATGGTAAAGTGAAAGTTTCCAGGCCGAGATGATTCTGGCTGCCAGAGGCTGGGATGGCTTTAGAAATTAGTTTATGCCAGCAGGAGGCCAAAAGCGACGTTCCCTGGATGGGATCTTGGTCTAGCTTGGTGTATACCTTTTGGCTGGGAAAGGCGAGAAGCATGGATATATGTGTTATGATCTCGATTCTGAATTTTGGGTGGACAAGTAAGGCATCCTGGATCAATTACGTTAGAATCACGATTCTCATGTTGTTGTGTTTGTGCTCTCTGTCTACTCCCACTACCCTGGCCGGGGTTTGCGAAGCAATGCCTCTTGCTTCTCTTCTTCGATACAGGGAATTCCCTAGAGCCAAAATCGTGCTCCTGAAGGAAGTCATTAAAGTACTTCATATTCCTCTTCTGAAATCTTTTTCCCATGAATCGAAGAAGGTGAAGGAGTACCTTTACCCATGGATTTTCTAGAAAATCCACCAAGATTCAAAGATTATGGGGATGACTCAGTTCAACTGCTTCAGCCTCTTGGGCTAGAGAGGAATACCTAAATGGTCATCACAGCCCCCCAATGCAAATGTGTTTGGTTAAAAAGGGGGGGAAAGGGATGAGCATGACGCTGGAAGTTTGAAGGCAAGAACCAAAACGGCAAAGGGTTTTGAAGCCCAAAGCACCTATTTAGAAAACCTAAAAGCACTAAAAGCCTACCCAAAAAACCAAAAAGTAAGGTTTCGGCAAGCACAGTCGAGGAAGCAAGAACAGAAGTAGATGAAGTAAAGAAAAAGCAAAAGAAGGGAAGGAAGCAATGAGAATACCTGATCTTAGAAAGACTGAAGGAACTAAAATGGTGGACTGGAGGATCGTACAAAGGCAGTTCTCGGAAGAATGTGAAGGTTTATGTGGAGGCAAGAGAAATAGCGAGTGCAAGAAATGTGGAGAATGAAGGGAAAGGCAAAGTTATAAGCGTAACTATTGAGGATGCAAATTTGAAGTGTCAAGGGCAAAAAATACAATTCATCCAAAAAAGTGATGATGACATGTGTGAAGTGATGTGTGCATTTAATACGCATAGTGCGTGCATTTAATGCGCAGAAATACCCCAGACGGCCAAGTATGGCGGTTTTCCTTTTTGGCAGTAGAGAGTGGCCAACTATCAATCGGTCATGATTAGATGGGAGGCGGAAATGAAAGCCTACTTGAACGTATGCGACTGTTCAAATTCCATCCCGGTCTAGTGATCACACGTCATTGAAAGCCGAGATCACTATAGTCAAAGTCGGATAGTACATGAACGACCAGTCGATTCCTCCTCATGCTAATCTTGATTTGGGAAACCTCAGGATCCCAGAAGTTTATGCATGAGAAATCCAAACAATCATGAACAGGAATGAAAATCGAAGTGAACTAACTCGGATTATACATTTGGGGGCAATTCTCAACTTCAACACAAGTAAATTTGAGGATCATCAGAGCTTGGATGAAAGTTCAAACAACTTGGAAATAAGACCCGGGATCGGCAATGAATGCACCCCGGGCAACTCAGAAACAAGACCCGAGATAGACAACGAGTGCATCCCCGCAGCCCAGAGACCTAAACTACCGGGATGTGACCAACTGTTATGGATTCATATAATTAAGAGGCACATTCACCAAAAGGCCCAACAAGGGCAAAACCCTTCCAAAATCTGTCCATAATGAAGGAGGATCCCAATTAGCCTATAATCAAGGCTATAATCAAGGAGTTAACTTGCAGATGAGGTGGCAGGAAGCATGGGCCAGGAGGCGCACAAAGCCCAAGGTCCAAACCCTAAGGTAACTTCTATAAATAGAAGGTTAACCTAAAAGGTACACATTCTCTATTCATTAATCTATTTACTATTCAGCCTCACTGTGCACACACACCACTCCTTTTTGGCTAAACGTCATTCTTGTGCACAGTGATCGATTGCTTTCTTTGGTATCTACCTTATAGATATTTTGAAGAGTCGTCTGATATTCTCTTCGGTATCTGCCTTATAGATATCTTTGGGAATCCCTTTGATCCAACATAAACATACTAGCCCATTGGCTAGACATCTGTGTTCTACACCAAAACAATCTTGATGCAAAAAGTGTGAATAGACCTGTTATAGAGAACCTTGGCGAGCAAAAAGTGTTGCAGACAGTAACTCAAGCATTCTCATCAACATCAGAAAGAAGATATGGTGGCTGTGGAATTGCCGGACACTGTTTTTTTTTTTTAAGGTTTTACTTGGATTACACTTTTTTTTTTTAAGAAAACCCAACACCTATACTTTCATTTAATTTTTAATTTAGTACATCTGTATTTTTCTTTCTTAATTAAATCATTAATTTTGTCATTTTAACAATCTATTAGTATTGTTAGCCTTTATACAAGAGTTAATGGTACTAACATAACAAAATTAAAGTATTAAATTATGTGGAAAAAATTACACAGATAGTAAATTAAAAATTGAAAAAGAAAACTATAGGTAGGAAATGGGTTTCCTGTTTTTTTTTTCCCTAAAAAAAATAGGAAAAATTGCACCTAGCTCCCAAACAAGGGAAAATACAATAAAATGGTTCATTGAAATCTCAAAATTACAATGAATTCCTGTGAGATTTTTTTACAATATTTTTCATATATAAAAAGACAAAAATGTCGTCATGGAGACTTATGAATTTATCAACGAAAGTACATGAACTTGTCAAAATATTGTCATTTGTCAACACATACTCACGAACTTGTCAAACACATGAAAGCATTTGTGTTTTTTCACATATGAAAAATATTATGAAAAAGGTTTACAGGACTTCACCGTAACTTTGAGATTTCAAAGGACCACTTTGTCGTAAATTCTCTTCTCAGGATGTCAGTGCAATTTTTCCAAACAATATAGATAAAATTAGAAACACTTAGACACCTCATATGAGACCTGTCAGGCTTTGGGGCGCCCCACTACTACCTAGTGAATTGTTTCCCCCCGGTAAAAAGATGTTTAGGTCCTGGCTCAAAAAACGCGGAAATACTTACCATTCTAATTTAGGCTCACATAACGCTTATAAAAATTCTTACATAACACATACAGCTTACTTATATCAGCATCAAGGCATATATGCAGGTTTGAAGAGAACTTACCAAAATACTTAACAGATTTGAATTCATAGATCTTTACCTATCCTTCAATAAGTGAATATTGAATTTTTTTTTTCCTAATTGCACTACTTGATAATTTAATATAATTAAATGCTCCTTCAATAATAAGTTAACATTAAATTTGGATCTCATTTCCAAATTTGTTCATAATATGTTTAATGTTATTTTATTTTTTTCATTTTTAATGTTTTTTATTTTCAATAAATGTAGAATTCAGAAAAATGAGGTTAGAGTCTTAGAGAGCAAAAATACATTGGATTCATAATTTCATTCTTCTATATTACTCTCTCTCTCCGTATTAAAGTACTACTATCGACGATTCATGTTACGAAAAAACTTAGCATGTTTGGATTATCCATGAAGCCAAAGGCCAAGTCATTTGTGTTTAAATCTAATAAAGTGTATAGCACATAACACAAGAGACAAAACAAAAGCAGATCCTCCAAACATCATAGGAAAACAACATGGCATCCTTTGTTTTTTACGCTTCTTAACTTGTCCTTGTTCTTCTTCTTCAGACTCTTCTATCTTCTGATCTACTTCACTTGGATCTTCTTCTTCTTCTTCTTTAATCCCAACCCTTTTAGGCATTACAATCGTCAAGATCCATTCATCTTCGTCATATTTTGCTTTGATCCCATCCAAGAACACCCCTGCTGGGATTTCGAATATCTTTTTGAACTCTCTCATCTTTATCATCTCCTCCTTTTCTAATTTCTTCATCTTCAAGGGCATTATCGTCATTTCTTTCACTGTCTTCTCTCCTCTTACCCACAGCTCTCTCCCATCTTCACTAATCTTGATCTCAATGTTCCTTCTCTTGTACCCTGCAGTCACAACGTTCATACAGTTTAGTTTATCAATAAAAAAAAAAAAAAAAGGTTAATACCATTGTTGATCTTTATAGTTGATCAAATTGGTTCATGTAGTTTCAAATCATTAGTTTTTGTCCCAGGACTTTGTTTGAGTTTAAATATAGGGATTAAAATTAAAACTTATAAAAGTATATATATAGATCAATCACTAGAATCATAACAAATTTTAATGAAACTATATGACCAAAACTATCCTTTAAAACTACATGTATCAAAATCAAAATTTGGTCAAATTATAAAAACCAAGAATGATATTAACCCAAAAGAAAACCAACGT
Organism: Acacia pycnantha; assembly: GCA_025563575.1. NCBI lineage: Eukaryota > Viridiplantae > Streptophyta > Magnoliopsida > Fabales > Fabaceae > Acacia > Acacia pycnantha. The sequence goes on from JAMWYP010000248.1 coordinate 1,355,748, forward strand.
GCCAGGGTTGGGTCCAGTTGAAGGGCCTACTCCCTCACAACGTGCCAACCAAGATTTGAATTACTTTTGTGATAGATGCCCATGTTTAGTGCTCGACTATATCTTTATCTCCACTAAAAGGCGGATTCATTCGCTTATAAGAAAAGGAAGAAATTAACGGATGAAAAAAAATCACCACGAGACCTCTGAGGTGGGCTTTAAGGATGAACTTGGTATCAGCTTCTTTAGAGAAGAAGGCATGTCCTGCAGTACTGTCTTGGGCAAAATGAAAGTCGGAAACAATGGAGGTCGACGTGTCATGTCTGGTTTTGGTAATCTTGAGATCTAACCCTAATTCCATTTTATGGAAGAAGCTAAGTAGCTAGAAGAATATCAAAAGGACTAGGAATTTCTCAAGACTATGGATTATTCCCAGCTACAGTTTATATAGTTGGATAAGGATTTAGAAGCAGATAAATCACAGATTCATTTCTTCCTGTGTAGTATTTATATTACTATAATAATATTATATCACGTTTTTTAATGTTGCATGTCGTCTTCTTTTGTGTTACTATAATGTTATCTTCTCTTCGTGTTGCATCGGCTTGGAATCCACCGAATGCTTTTGGGAACAAGGAAACGTGCAATGTTAGATTACTGTGACTCCGCAGACTTTTTCAAAGTGCTGGCCAAATTGGAATTTCTAAATATATATGAATGTGATTATTTATCCCAAAAAAAATAAAACAGGAAAATAAAATTATATATAGATTTCAGTTTCATTCTTACATATAAACCAATTTTGTATTCATAATAAAATATTAATTGTGAATTAAACGGGTGCTATGCATTGAATGGGGTGTATAAATAATAAAGTATTTAATATGAAAATAAACAAATTATTAACATATAATGTTTGATGAGATATCTCATAAAAATATGATATTTGTAGAATTGAAATACAAACTAAAATATTCGGAAAAAAATTCTTATATTTAATATTTTTTAAAAATAATTTAGAATAATTGAAATGTCTTTTAGTTGAGAAATTTTAAAAAATTATTGAAATTAATAAAAATTGACCTATACATTGCTTAAATAAAATATAAACTCATCATATAACTATCTATTACTCGATTGTTATATTTTATCAATTAATAATTGGAAAAATTAACACTGCAGGTTCTTACCATTTACAGGGTTCTTGAATTAAATTCCTAAAGTTTTTTATTTTTAAAATGAGCCTTTATAGTTTGATTCATTATAAGTGTTCACCCTTGAGTGTAAATCCCATTAATTTTAATTTACAAAATTTCATGAATTTTATAGAACTTATTTTGTTTTATTTAACACTTGTGTGCGTGTGTTTTAATTGCATTAAATGGATTAAAAAGCTAAATCGATATTCAATATATATAAAATCAATACTATATTATTATTTATTAATTGTTGGAGCTTCATGAAATTAATTGAATTTTTAATTATTGTGCATTTCTCTTGTTTCTTTTACTTTCTTCTTTCTTTCTTTTTTTCCTTTTGCTCAGAATTTCTTTTACTTTATTTCAAAAGAACAAAAAGATGAAATCAGATCAGATATGTGATATGTGGACTGGACTCTAAGGGTATGTTTGGTTTGAGGGAAGGGGAGGGGAGGAAAGGGAAGGGGAGGGAAAAAAAAAAGGAGAGGAGGGAAAAAAAATTTCAAAATTGAGTGTAGTTGGGCCCACAAGTTTTCCTCTCCCCTCCCCTTCCCTCAAACCAAACATACCCTAAGGCCTATCTGTTTGTCATTAAGGAAGCCCCACCCAATTCTGTTAATAATGTTGACCCACTCCAATGTACTTAGTTCTCATTTAGGACTCCAAGAGTCCAATTCATTCTCCTTCCAGCCCAATAAACTTTTTGTTTAATGTTTGTGCTCCATTGACCATTTTAAATTCTAAGTATCCTTTATCAAAAAACAAAATCTAAACCACCAAATGCATAGGCCAGCTGGTAAAGGGCTGTTCTAGTTTAACCACGGGTCTTGAGTTCGAGACGTGGGAATGCAATGTGCGTGGGTGGTAGAGGCTTCCCCCCGAAAGGGACCAACCCAATCCTGGTCCGGATTAGTCTGGGACCGTTAATATGCCTGAAAGATGATCTGCCCTAGGACACCAGATGCACTATGCAAAAAAACAAAATCTAAATATATCCTCATCTTACCTCACTAAATATTCTCTCTCCAATTTTTTATTTATAGGATTCTCAATATCAATTGATGAATTGTCATAAAGATAAATTAAGATCTAATTTACATGGGTCTAAATTGTTTTCCTTTAATCCCTTAAGCCCCGTTTGGATCGAAGAAAAGGTTGGAATGGAAATGAAAAGAATAGAATGGAATGGAATGAAAAATATTTTGTCTCGATGCGTTTGGTTCGCACTAGAAAAGAAAATGGGTTGATAGGAAAATTTTTGTTTGGTTGGAAGAAAATAAGGTAGGAAAATGAGACAAAATACCATTTTACCCCTTATAGAAAAAATATTATTTTAAACCACACTCATACTCATATTCACTTGAGTGTGCAGCAGTGTGCACACTTGAGTGTGCGTGAGTGCACACTCAAACGCACACTCCAATCCATGTGTGCGCACTCAATGGCCTATATATATATATTTAAAAAAAACAACAACAACGTGTTATTCTTCTTCTGCCACTCATTATTCTTCTACCTCCATCATATCCTTTATCCTCAAATCAAACCTCAAAAGTTTTGCGCCTGTGTTGGACGTTGTTGCCGTGGATGCCGCTACCATCACCGTCGTGGACGTCGCTGCCATCGTCGTCACCACTACTGGCAGGTTTCTTTCGCATTCCATATGTTCAAATCTGGGTTCTGAATCTACCTCATCAAAAATTATTTTCTTTGTGATCCAAATCTGCTTCGAATAATTCTGGGTTCTTCATTTATGATTGCATCGAACGATTCTGGGTATTGTGTTGTTGGGAAAGTTGAGGGGCTGTCTTCATCGGCTGAAAGGTGAGGGGGTAAATTTGTCTTCAACATTTTCTGAGCTTGTTGGAAAATGGGTTCCCACCAAAATTGGTGGGAAGCAATTTTCTTGTGTTTAAAGGAAAAATCTGCCGCCGCCGGAAATTATTTTCTTGAGAAAATGGCGAACCAAACGCTGCTGCAGGCCAGAAAATCTGATTTTCCATTTCCTTCATCTGATTTTCAGTGAACCAAACAGAGCCTTAAGGTTGGCTGAAGTGAAAATAATAAGATAAGCTTCTATTTTATTTTTGGTTCAAAGGAAATTCTATTAATAAACTTCAAAGAAGTGATGGCTACAAATAAGAGAAAAGAACAGTTTGGAAAACAAACAACAAAGCATGACATCAACAAACAAATACAACAAGAAACAAGAAAACTAGAATAATCAGTTTAGCCACCATCAAATGAAAAATTGGTGTGTGAAGGATTATCAACAACATCACTAGTCTTCAAAGCCTCTAGAGTTAGAAGTGATAACAAAGCAGGTGTTAGTCGCGAAACCCACCCAATATGGCACACCCCTTTATAAACATCAGCTACAAGGAGATTTGCAGCACGGTTGCCCTCTCTCAGGGTAAAGGACAAAGAGAACCCAACCTTAGAAGACAGAAGACAAATAACATCCTAGATAATACTTCTACAACTCCAATCCTACAAATCCGGTGACTTTGCCTCAACACAGATAAGTAGAGAGAGGAAATCGGTCTCAAAGATCACTTTGTCATTACCAAGGACCACAACTAGAATCAGGGCCCTTTTCAAAGCTAAGGCTTCAATCATAAAGGCAGAAATGGACTTAATTTTATCCACAAATCCCCATCTAAAAAAGCCAACAAAATCGCGGCAAATTACCCCAATAGCAACATCTTTCTCATAAGTTGAAAAGGCTCTATCACAATTAATTTTAAGGCTATCTGATGCAGGGGACCATTTGATGCCAGGACTATCACAGCCCCTCGACAAGAAAGGATCCCTAGGCCCTGTATCAAAGTTAGCCCAAAAATCAAAGTTACTTTGCCTAACCAATTCAATAACAAAACCTGGGTTCGGTAGTCTATGGTAAAATATCATTTCATTTCTAGCTTTCCAAGTAAAGCACAGAAGCCAGCAAATCAACGAAAGATCATACTTGCTCAGCAGAGACATACCTGTTATCGACATCCACCAGGCATTAAAGTTGGAGATTCTGGAAATATCAACTCTAGCACTTAGTGAGTAGACAAACCAGATACATCGAGTCTAGGGACAATGAAAAAATACATGCTTAATAGTCTCCTCTGCTTCTGCACATTCTTGACATTGGTTGTCTGGGGATCTTTTGCGCCAATACAGTGCAGAATTAGTAGCAATTGCATTACTCAAAAGGCGCCATATGAATTGTTGTACTCGTGGGGTCACCTTAATTTTCCAAATCGATTTCCATCATGCAAAGTGGATGACAGTCGATGACCCTGGTCTATCTACCCTAGCAGAATTCCAGTATCTCTTGAAATGGTATCCTAACTTTACCGTGTACACTCCATTCTTGGCGCTGGTCCATAACAGCTTGTCTTCCAATCCGTTGGAGGGGATAGGATTTTATATATCGCATCTTTGACTTCAGAAGACAAATATTGGTCATAGGCGTAAGATCCCATTGCCTTTTAGTTATCAAGTCACAAACTTTACCCTCCGAGATAATTGGATCACCAGTGATGTTAGGTTTCTCCGAGAAATTAACCTTTGGGACCCACTGGTCACCCCATATTCTGATTGCAGAACCATCTCCAATATCCCACCTCAGGTCTCTTCTAAGGAAATTTATGCCATTTAAGATACTAGACCAACACCATGAGGCCCTATAGCCTTTTTCTCCCCAAGAAAGTCTTGTTTAGGGAAGTACACGCTTTTTAGAACCCTTGCCCATAGATCATCTGGCCTTAACAAAAGCCTCCACACCGTTTTAGCTAGGAGAGCATCATTCATAATAGTTAGATCTCGAAATCCCATGCCCGAGAGCTTTTACTGCTAGTCATGGCTTCCCAAGCTTTCCAATGAGTCTTGCCTCCAAAAGCTTTGACATCCCACCAGAAGTTAGCTATAAGGCTATTTATCTCCTTACATCTCTTAAGGGGAAATTTGAAACAGTTCATCGGATAGATTGGGATCTCCTGGATAACAACTTTAATCATTACTTCCTGGCCGGCAAAACATAGAAGAGACTGACTCCATCCTTGAATTTTACTCATAACTCATTCTCTGATATAAGTCAGAGCCTGTTGCTTAGTTTTCCCCTAAATGCTTGGTATACCAAGATATTTACCCGGGTCCTCTGTTTCAAGGAAGCCTAACAGGTTGCCCACCATATTTCTCACTGCAATTGGAGTGTTATAGGAGAAAAAAATACTAGATTTGTCAAGATTAATGACCTGACTTGAGGCTGCGCAATACAAATCCATAATATTAGCTAGATAAACACAATTACGATGACTAGCATGCATGTATAAGAGGACATCATCAGCAAAAAAAAATATGAGTAAGAATTGGACACCCATTACTTAGTTTAATTCCTTTAATCTTCTCTTCATTTTGGCTTTTACTAATCATAATAAAGAGTACTCAGCGACAATAATGAACAGATATGGTGAGAGGGGGTTTCCCTAGTGAATACCTCTACTATGGATAAATGATTTCATATTTGAAAGGAGGAATATCACCAAGAGAAGGGTGAATTGGGTGATTTAAAAAAAAAACTCTTTTCGAATTAACTCTGAAAACTCACACGAAGAACAGAGCAAAACAAAGATAGAGAAGATGAAGAATTGACACAAGAGATTTATATTGGTTCAGTCTAAACTCATGACCTACATCCAGTCCCCAGGCTTTCTAGGTATTTCACTATCTCTTCAAATGATTACACACTCTGTACTCGAAGTAATCCTTTCTCTAGGATTCACTCCCCCTTACAAGTTGTAATCAATAATCCAATCTCAAAGTCCACTACATTGAGATTCTTACAAAGATATTTGATCAGAAATATAACTCTCTAAAAGAGCATATTGATAAACACTGAAGATTTAAATATCCAAAGATATTACACAAAGGAATGAAACAGTAAATGCGTATATTTCGTTTGAGCGTTTTTGTGTTTTTCGATTGTTGGAACGAATTGAAAGCTTCAGCTTATATTTGGTGAAGGAATTAAATGAACATTGGAAGCCTTCAATGCACCATTGAAAGTAATCAATACAACCATTAGACTTGAAGCTCATTCATTACTCACGGTATTCGATTCATCCATTGATTGCCATCATTCGTTATTTGACATTCTTTCTGTTCTTCTCGTTGGATGATCTGACGTTCAATTAGGGAAAGAAACCATTAATTCCTTTAGAATGTTCAGAGAATGATTGTCCAAATGCATGCTTCGTTTTCTGGAGCTGCATTAAATGCAACTGACGTAATCAATGCTTTTTGATTAATCTTCAGTTAATCTATCATCTAATATCTGAAACTCATTAACAAACTGATTAAAGATAGTTAGGAACAATAATGAGTGATGATAGGAAGTGGGCAAATCATACTTAAAGATTTAAGATTTACAGACACGGTGATTTGCAAATAGAGATAGCTTAGCTCGAGTTAAATTCAAGCAACCTCGAGTAGCTGACTCAAGTTAACAATTCCTTGCTCAAGTCACAAGTTCATCCTTTTTGAAAATAAGTTTGAAGCTAAGTGAAGATGTCTCTGTATGAACTTAACTCGAGTCTAAAAATGATCAGCTCAAGTGCATGACTCGAGTCATACACAGTTTGCTCGAGTCAAGTTTCATTTTCACAAATGAACTACAAGATAGCTTTTTGAAAAAGATTTGAAATCGCACCAGCTCGAGTCATTAAGTGATGGCTCGAGTTATCAAAATATATTTTGAAAATAAGTTTCAAACTCAAGCTCGAGTCAAGGAACACTGGCTCGAGGCAAGACTTTTGTATTTTGAAAAAATAAATCTAAAAAGTTCACAAAAGTTCACTTGAGGCATAGAGCACTGGCTCGAGGCAATATCATTTCTTAAAACATTTCACAAATGCCTTCCACTCGAGTCACCAAAGTGTAACTCGAGTCAGTCAAAGTTTAAGCATATTTTGACTTAGTTTTCAAAAAAGCTTGACTCAAGTCTGACAACATGAAACTCAAGTCAATTTGACAGTAAGTTTGATTCAAGTTTGATCAAGTTAAAACATTTTTGACTTGAATCATTAACCACATTTTGTTTACAATTGTCAGTTATCATCAAAACACATAGAGAACTAACAACATTTTCATAAGATAAATAGATATTTAAGCTAACTGACCGCACATATTTCATGATAAGAGACGCCCACTGCGTACAAAAACCAAATCGAAGTAGGACATGCCTTACTCATATCCATCTTGAGAGAAAACTCATACTTACCTCTAAATTTCTTCCGGCGGAGATAATGGTAAACCTCATGAGCAATAATGAAATTGTCGTGAATACAACGGTCAGGGACAAAGGCGCTCTAATTTTGGGAGATACAATCATCAAGCAATGGTTGCATCCTATTGGCCATGATTTTTTAAATACTTTTAAAAGAAAAGTTACATAGGCCAATAGGATGAAAATGCGAAACATGTTCCGGTTTGTGAATCTTGGGGATAAGTGTGATGTTAGTCATATTATGCAAAAAATTCATGAACCATAGAACATACAGAGTTATCAATTTTAGCCCATGCAGAATGATAAAACTTACCTGAAAAACCATCAAGTCCAGGCGCTTTTGTACTCCCAATACGTAAATCTAATCTCCTCCCTTGAAACGGGTAACGTATGACTTTGATTCATTTCCTTAGAGAATTTAGGGTCAATATAGCTCAAGACAACATCCATTGAGTGTGAACTAGAGGTAGCCAATAGATCCTAAAAAATGCTAGCAATATTCTTGGAGATAGCATCATTTTCTAGTAACCAGTTGCCAAAGTCATCATTAATGCATGAGATCCTATTCCTCTGTCTCCTTTTGATAGTTGAGATATGAAAGAATCAAGAATTTTTTTCCCCAGCTACTAGCCACTAAATATGAGAACGTTGCCACCAGTATTCGGCAGGTTTGTTTTTTCCCATTAATTTTCCTTTTTAAAAATGTTGAAAAAATATATAAGGGCAAGTTTGTTTCCAGTTTTAAAAGCAGTTTTCTAATAAACCAAAAAAATAATAAAACCTATTTGTTTTTTAAAACTAAAAACATAAAACAATTTTAAGGTGTTTTCCAGTTTTGCAAATTGATTAAAGATGGTTAGGAATAGTAATGAGTGATGATAATGATTAATGAAATCACAGGCAATGCTTTTCAGTTTTCGAAGACGGCGCTTTTCAAATCCGATAGATTTAATTGCAAGTTAAAATAATGTTAACTTGAGTAATTTACTCGAGGCAAGAAATATTATAACTGGAGTCACGTTAACTCTTTCATTAAAGACTTAAAATCAGAGTTAAAAGATGTCTTTGAAAAAGTTCACTTGATATTAGAAAAAGTTAACTTGATATAATGACTCGAGGCAATTCCTTCCTATGAAAGTTAAAAACGATAAGTATAGGAAAAGAACACTTAACTTGATACATAAAGTCATTGACTTGAGGCATTAAGTATTTAACTTCAAGTTAAGTAATATTTGCCTTGAGTCAAGTATATTTTAACTTCAAGTTGAAGGAAGAGAACAATATTTAACTTCAAGTTAAAATATTTGCCTTGAGTTATTGACTTAAGGCAATGACTTCATTTGTAAAAGTTAAAAACTTTCATTTCAAAAATACCGCATGTCTTGAAGCATATCGTTATTGACTGGAGGCATTTAGTTTTTAACGTCAAGTTAAAAATGCTATTGACTGGAAGCATTTAGTTTTTAACTTCAAGTTAAAAACGCAAGTTGAGTTCAAAAGATATGTTCAGAGAGATATTGCCTTGAGTCAATTATTTTTAACTTCAAGTTAAAAACAATTTACCTTGAGTCATTTTGCCATTTAACTTCAAGTTAAAAGTTCTCATTTTGAAACAGCGCGATATTGACTTGAGGCATTTTTGTTTTAACTTCAAGCTAAAAACGCAAATTGCCTTGAGTCATTTATTAATGGGTTAATATGCAGATTTGTCAACCAACTATTACCCGAGGAGCATTTAGCACAAAAAATAATTGAGGGGACCAAAATTACCAATCAACAATTAAAAAGTGAAAAAACACCAAATAACTATTAAAAAAACAACTATCACAATTAAGTTAAAATATGAGGCACTGACGTAGGATGGTGGCGGAGACACTGGAGAAAAGAGAGGTTAAGCCTTCTTATTGGATAAGGCAAACACCAACAAAGATGGGACCCATGGGAGCAGGTGAAAGAGATTTTCCGTGCCTCTCAACATAACCAGATTCAATAAAAGATTTGCAGTAATAGGGAACCTGGATCATTTTCCCAACGAATTCGCAACGGGTTTTATTGGAATAACAGTGAAACAGAAACAGTAAAAATGGGGGGGTTTTTGTTCAAACAGATTAAAAATGTAATAATAGAAACAAAACGAAATGAAACACAGATTAAACAGATAAACGAGAAGATCAACCCGGGATTTGAATTCCACCACTTTCCTTCCTCGGACGAAAACAGATTTTGAAACGAACTCGCGATTGATTACGGACGAACCGAAATCTCGCATTCATCCGAAAATCCCTAAACTAGACGATCGCCTAGCGTTTATCCGAACAGTGGCGTGTCAGCGTGCGATCGCACAGACAAGCACTTGAACCTAGTTCGAACCGAATCCTTGGGGTTTCTCAATCTGTGCGTTAAATCTAACACCCAATCCGAAGGTAAATCGAATCCGAAATTACAAAACAGTTGAGAGAAAATAAAACTTCTGTATTTAATCCAAAACTGAGTAAAAACGTGAATGACAATGTATTTGTGGCTTCCATCTAACTTAAAGTTAACCTAAAATGGAAATGGGCTCCAATGGTTCAACTCAATACGGAAATAAAATAAAAATGGGCTTTAATTACAAAATTCGAGCCCAAATAAAATCCACAAATATACATCTGACTTCGGCTCCAAAATAGACCACCTTATTGTCTGAATTTTCCCTTCATGTCTTCAAAACATTTGTAGCTCTTTGAATCATCTGAAATATGAAATAAGAATGAGGCAAATCTGATGTCTGGTTCAAGAGTTATGGTAAAAATGGTGAAGCAATATAAAACTGGAAATTTATCATTAAATATGGCTAAAAGCTAATCAAAGGCCCAAAGCCCAAATAAGTATAAAAGCCATTATTTATTAACTAAAGAATCCTAAATTATTAATCAAGATATAAAAAGAAGTGTATGAAATATTCAATTATTTGCAGGCGTTGTGGCAGCGACGGGTGCTGCTTGTGGCATCAGAGGGATGGAACCAGGGTGCAAGGCCCGTGCCGGTCGAAAGCTGTGGACTGCTGGATGAGTTCAAGAGGGTGAGTGGAACAGCCAGCAACAATGGAAGCTTTAGAGACGCCGACGTCGCCGACACTGTGACAGTCAATGGAAGATGGAGACACCAAGACAATGACGAGGTAATAGTTCGTTGGCGAATCTGCACCAAATTGTGTTTTTTTTCATTTTTTAATTGTTGATAGGTAATTTTGGTCCCCTCAAAATTTTTTTGTGCCAGATGCTCCTCGGGTAATAGTTGGTTGGCAAATCTTCACCTTAACCCTTTATTAATTGACTTGAAGTTAAAAACGATACTTTCTTCAAAAAGAGTTCAAAGAAAAACATTAACTCGAGGTTCTTTTGCTATGACTCCAAGTTACTTTATGACAGAAAAATCACAATGAATTTTCCTTGAATTCCATTATAATTGTTATCAACAAAACATAGAGAACTTAAGCTTGTACTCTATTTTAATGAGTAAACCACCCAAGTAGACAATAAAGAGCATCAAACAATCTTTAAAAAAGTGGCTCATATCAAGAAATTCAGTCACTTTAATTTCCTTTTATGCGTCATTGTTGACTTTCATAAGTGCAGATAATATAGTCATTACCATTTTTTAGATAAAAGACTAAGTATATGAGGCCGCCAGTCATGGAGAGAAAATTTTAGAGGCACAAATATTGAAAAATTGAAACCCCATTGTGAATCCCGCTAATTCAATTGCACCTTCAGGACTGGCCTTATTTTCATAGCTTATTGGGTGCCAAAAGTGTAGTAAGGCATTTTACTCAGCCCAACACTCAAAATCAGAAAGAAGTAGGGATAAACTGTAGCATCAACATCTACATTAGGCGATCGCAATAATTTACATATAGGTCGAAGTCCACATTTTGAGTCCCATTGGCCTTAGAGTCAAGCCTGGCCTGGCCTGGTCTGGCTTGTCCAAATTATGTTAGCCCATTCCAATATGCATTTTTCTCATATATAACCATTGTAACGTCCGTCCTAAATGAGCTTTTATTTATCAGAGTTATAGCGCACATGCATCGAAATGATTTGGACGACTTAATTGCGGAATAAATCTTTCATAAAATAACTTAGTTTGAAAACATGAGGATAAATCTTCGCGAGTGATATTTATCCCATAGTGGGATGTTAATACATTAATCCCAAAAAAAAATAGACAAATGATAAACGAATTAATACAGTCCAACAACTGATGCTATCACAAAAGTCTCTTTTGATGTAACCCTTACAACTGCATCTTTCCTCTTAATCTCGATCCACTACCTGTCTCTTTCATGCAGTCTGGAGTTCAAATGAATGAACCCCAAGGGTAACAGTTAATCTCATATGCAGGTATGAAATATAAATGACAGTATAACACATGTATAAGCATAGAATAATTCACAGTAAACAAGTCACACCGTAACCGCAGTTATCGGGTAAGGACCACAGCCCTATTCTAGGACACGCAGCCCCAATCCATAGCTAGGATACATACATGCAAATCATCTAGCAAACATGACCAGTCATACATGGATACATACATACAAGCTAATAAGATAACAGTTACCCACCTCAAGCTTGAATCCTAACTTCGTCCGAAGGTGCTGGGATCAGTAGAGGTGTCAATGTATGCCTATGAACGTTTATCATTGTCATTAGTCACTTCTTGCGTCACAAAGTAACTAACTACGCGAACTTGTAACATCCCAACTTTTCTAAAGCAGTATATTTTTTTTTTCAAACATCATTTCAAAATGATCAGAGTAGAGCACCGAAGCGATTGAGTAACTGATATGTATATATAAAACGCCGTAAGTCTGGCTGGTTACAACAGCGGTACGGTAACCGCGTGATTCAAAAGTACATAACAAAAGAAAGGCTTCCGCTGGAACAACAAAAAGGAAGTCTTCAGCCGGGTCTTCTACTCGGGCTGCTTGCCTCTCTCCTCGGTCCTCGGTCCTCCAGAACCTGACGCTATGTTAAGGGCTGAGATCCGCACCAGATCTCAGGTAACGATTAACCTCATGTTTATGTATACAGACAACAGACATCAACAATACTAACATCGCTCTACACAACCCATGCATATGTATTGCCCCCATCATGCAGACAAATTGCACCCAGCATACAGACAGATTGCACCCAGCATACAGACAGATTGCACCCAGCATACAGACGGATTGCACCCAGCATACAGACATATCCTCTAACCACTATATGCACTCAAACAGTATAACACCTCTACACACATACCACATACATGCATACCATAAACATCAGAGTTAGTGCTACAGTACGCGGACGTACATACTTCCGTAAAGCGAACAGAATGGCCAGGTAAGTGTCTATCATGGGGGCCTCACCGAGTTCAGGCGACTTAATGGCTTACCCACATAGACTAGCCTTTCCTTCGGCACCAAAATGTTCTAACATATTTGCATTCAATAAACATACCATAACAATACACATAGCACATATATGCATACCATAAACATAAGAGTTAATGTTACAGTACGCGGACATACCTTCGTTGACGGTAGACGGTACTTCCGTCGGAAATCCTACTTTTTACGGAAAACTGCGAAACGTCCAACAGTGGCACGTCGGGCAGCGTAACGGCAGCAGATCAGAGTTTCTGATATCCTATAAGGGTAATATCACTTTCATTAGTGATTTGACATTACGAATGGCATTTTAGGTAAAAATTACCATTTTGCCCCTATACCCCTAATTGGCGGAATTTCGCCAGCACTTTGTTACTTTGGCTCCCATTTTCCAAAATTTTGCCAGAACTTCCACCCAATGATAATTTTCGAAATTCTAACTTAAAATAGCCCTATCATATGATATCTAATCATACTTGAAAGATTAAAGGCTACTCTAACATTACTACTCTAACTACTGAAAGAACTACGAAAGCTTAAAGCTGGGTACTGAAAAACTTACCTAGAGCCTCGCTGCAGATTTTCTCCAGAGTTCCTCTCTCTAAAACCTCTCTCTAAATTCGGTTTTGCTCAAGGAAAATGGTGTGAAATTTCAAGAGAAGTGGTGGCCTATTTATAGAGAGAAATTGTGGCCAATTGTGTAATTTTGCTTTCCTAAACTTGTAATTTTCCCCTCCTTTATAACCAAGCAAACTAGGGTTTAATGGTGGATGATTCTTGGCCATGGAAAGCTCAAAAACGTCCAGCTGCCCCTTGAGTCATCAAAACCATTTTTGCTTTTGCCTCCGATCCGGTAGAATCCCCGATCGGTGTCCGATTCGCGTACTTTCGGAGAAATCTCAAAATTCTGGATTATACAATTCCAAGACAATTCATTCCTCATTAGAAATGTCTAGTCCAACTATTTTTTTAACTCTGTCTAGGCCTTCTCCGGCCTGACGGAAGTTTTACGGAAAAACGTGTCGGTTTCGAAACAAAATTCTGGAAGCTACCGCCTGTGGACAAGAATGCACTGATTCCAAATATGTCCAGGAAAATTCTCAATTCCTCCCCAGATGTCGCATCATGACTTTTGAATCCTTAGCTTCCAACTTGGCTATCCGGCCTTTCTCAGAATTTCCCTATTTCGTCTTATTAGGAAAATTCTCTACCGCCTCTAATTGATTTAGGAAAAGTCTAACGAAAGGTAAAAATCCACTGATCAATATTTTACCTTGACTTTGGAAATCCTATTCCTGGTTCTCTAGATAGGATCCGTTTCCTATTTATTTTGTTACTATTCACTATAATTAATTATATATTAATATAATAAAAACTTGTAAACTGAGTTATCAGATTTTTCTCAAATTCTTATCTCTCTTTCCTTGGTCAAATTCGGACCATATATATATATATATATATATATATATATATATATATATATATATATATATATATATATATATATATATATATATATATATATATATATATATATATATATATATATATATAAATTAATTAATTAATATAAAATAATTATTTTATATAATTTTTACAAAATCTTCCTATTGGTTCAATCTTGCATTTAGGCCTAAAAATACCTAAACTCATCCATTTTTCCTAAAAAATTTCCAATTAATTAGCAAATATGTTTTCACTAATTCTTGGCCAAAAACCACTAATTTTAGGGTTTTACATAATTATTTATGAATTTCCTTTGCTTATGCTTAAATAATTAACCAATAATTATTTAATCAACCACTTCTCATTTGTTGATAATTTTCTTATTTAGAACAACTCCATATCTCATAACTCTTGCACTAACATTTGTGTTTTATCTCCCATGTATTATATTAGAATTTACGGGGGCATTTTTGTCATTTTGGCACTCTAATTTTCAAGAGATTTTTCCTCTTTAAATTTGATATCACATATTCACCTATTTAATAGGTATATTTCCCAATTTTTGATATTTACCCTAAGTGTGATTTTTAGGGTATTACAAAACTATTTTAGAGGATTAAAAGTGGTTATTAACCCCTAAAATTCCCCTATTAATAATACCCTTTTTAATTTATTACTTATTTCCTTATTATTATTATTATTATTATTATTATTATTATTATTATTATTATTATTATTATTATTATTATTATTGTTATTATTATTATTATTATTATTATTACTATTATTATTATTATTATTATTTCCTTTACAATTATTTCTCCGGGTTGAGGGGGTTCCGGGATGGGGTGCTGGGATCCGGGATAGGATGCTGGGATAAGGTGTTGGAATCCGGGATAAGGTGCTGGGATAAGGTGCTGGGATGGGGTGCTGGGATCCGGGATGGGGTTGTTGGGATCCAGGATGGGGTTGCTAGGATGGGGTTGAGGTATAACAACTAATCTATTTATATAACATATAACAACAACTTCCCTTGCTCCTTTTCCTTCCATGATCACGGCAATATCAGCATATATATGACAATCAAGTTTTTACTCTTTCTTATACAGAGCGGTGATGCATTTATATATACGCTTATGGCAACAACTTTCTCATTACTTTTTCCTAAAGCAGCAACGCACATATATATTGATACAATGACTTTTCCTCTCCTTTGTTTTCATACATACATCAACACACACACACACACAGAGGTAGCAGTAGATATATTTTAGCTTAATGGCTTACCTTGTTAATCTCTCAAATATGCCAAAGCTTGATGCCTCTCTGTTTTTTGTAGCAAGAATAGAGAAACCAATGCTTGAACTCTCTCTTTTTCTCCTTTGATTCTCCCTCTCAACTTTCCTTCTCTCTCAAGCTTTCTCTCTTTTACTCTCAACTCTGCTCTAGTTCTTTCAAGCTAATGTGAGTGATTAGAGTCAAGGAGCATAGCTTATATAAGAACCAAAGGGTCCAGTCCAATAGACATGAATAGGTAGAGTAGAAAACACGTTTCTGTTTGTGAGGCTCAAGAAGCATGGAGTTATATATATATATATATAGGGATTAAGATTTCTCTAGTTACTGGTGATAAGGTTATCTTCAGTGAGCCTCAAACTGCACCATTTCACTAAAAAAAGAACCCAGAACCGCTTCCTAGTCCGATTGCTTGCATGCACACACACACACACACACACACACACACACACACACACACACACACACACACACACACACACACACACACACACACACACACACACACACACACACACACACACACACACACACAGACAGACAGACACACACACACACACAGACACACACACACACACACACACACACACACACACACACACACACATACATATATGGCTGTGGGTTTGTTACGTTGAAAAGAGGGGGGAAATATTGAAGGAAACATCATTGACGACTCAAAATTCAATAGCTTTATACACACAAATATATATATGGCTGCGGGTTTGTTACGTTGAAAAGAGGGGGGAAATATTGAAGGAAACATCATTCACGCGTATGACACAGTGAAGGAAAGAACGATTTAATAAAATGTGCATACCCAGCCAAGCATTAATGGAAGATAATGGTTTTGACTTTTGAATGAGATATATTTATTATCATTAACCTTTTTATTTATTTATAGAAAACATTTCCCAAAGTCTGACACTACAAGATGAATGTATTGAAGAAAAAGAAGACCAAAAAGGCAGAGTCTTGACCTTGGAGATAGAAAACCCACAAGATAAACAAACAAAATAAAATAAATAAAAAGAAAGGAAGGTTGTAGCTCAACGCAGATCATGAAATGAGAGAATAGATGCATATCACTCACATGGTGGAAAAATAAAGAAGTAAAGAATAAAAAGAACAATGTTTATCCTATAGCCATATGACGGAAATGCAAGAAATGAAGATGAGTGAATATATACACACCCACGCAAGGACAAGATGAATAGTATGAGAGAGTGAATAAACCATTAAAAAAAATATCCGCACACCAAACAGGACGACAAGATGTTGGTCAGGAGGATTCATTAAATATAATCCCTCATTTGTTATCCTTTGATTTTTTTATGGTGTGTTGCTAGCTAGTTTGAAGAAATGAAAGAAAATAAAGACAAGACACACACAACAAGACAAAATAGGAAGCCATGGAAAGAGAGTGGATGAATAGTGAAAAACTTTAACAAGACTGAAGCCACAGAACACGTTGAACCAGAAGAAGTAATGAGAGGAAGAGAAATATACCTACAACAATGAGAAGTGACGGCCAGGAGTGGAGAAAAGTGAAGACAAGAAAAAGCTGAGAACCTAGGTGCGGCATCTAGGGCTCATAAAGGATCAAGGCACCAAATGATATATATGAGGGTATTAGGGTTAGGGTTTTAATAATATTATTTTAAAATAAATAAATATAATACTAATATCTGACAACATTTTTTTTTGTTTTATATTATTAATTCTCATATTAAGGTATATTCACGTACACAACCATATATTTAGAAGAATTATTTTAAGGATGTATTTTCATTTATTTATTTATTTTGAATTTGATTCTTCATTTTAAATTATAAATTTATTCTAACCTTTGACTAAATAAAACTTAAGCTACAATTAACTCTAAGCCTTAAAATTTAAGGATGTTACACTCAAGCTATGTGTATGATGTAGTGTTTAGATGACTTCTCTAAGGCATCATGGAGGAAGGTGAATCGAGCAAAATCTTCGATCTACTTTTCACCTAGAGTGTCAGTGGTCTCTAAATCAAAAATCAATGATGTGTCAGGAATGCAGGTGTCCGGTGAAATCGAGGAATACCTTGGTTTTCCTCTTAATAGAAATAGGAAGAGGAAAGAGACCTTTCATTATATTATAGAGAGGGTACACTCAAAGCTATCGGCATGGAAAGCAAGTTGTCTATCTACTGCTGGTCGTATTACTCTAGCAAAATCTAGCTTAAGCACTATTCTGCTGTACCTAATGCAAGTTGTTCAAATCCCCAAGAGTGTATGCCTAGATGTGGGATGATTACAGAGGAATTTTATTTGGGGACATGATGGTTCGCATAATAAATTTCACCATGTCATTTGGGATAGTATTACGAGGCCTAAAGAAGTTGGTGGTTTGGGGTTCTGAAGACTTACTTCCTTTAACCAAGCGTGTGGGGCAAAACTGGCTTGGAAGTTGGTGGTGGGGCATGATGGTTTATGGGCTGAGGTTTTGCAGAAACATTATATGAAGAGAGATGAGGAATCTATTTTGATGTATCGTCCAGGGGACTCAAGGCTATGGCGTTTTATATCTTCTCATCGTGACATTATTGATTTGGGCACCAAATGGCATGTCAGGAATGGGCAATCGTGAGTTTCTTCAACAATCATTGGCTGATTGATGGTCAGGGCCTTAAAGATTTGTGCACGAGGCGCCTTTCTACTGAAGAGGAGAGTTCCTGTGTGATGGACTAGGTACAGGGAGGTTCATGGAACTACACAAGACTTGCTAAGTGTGTTGCTCCAGAGGTAATCTAGAGACTTATGTCTCTAATTCCTTCTAGAGCGAATGCGGGGCACGATGTTATGGTTTGGGGAGCTACTAGTGATGGTACCTTCTCTATTCGAAGTGCCTACTTTTTACTAGAATCAAACCCCCAACATCTTAGATTTAATTTACATAAGGTGATTTGGAAGTGGAAAGGGGCGAAGAGAATAAAGGTGTTTATGTGGATGACTTCCTTAAATAAACTTCCAACCAATGATGGAGAAGTGGATGGTCCCAATCGTCGGATTTATGTGACTTTTGTAGAAATGGGGTTGAAGATACTCTACATATTTTACAGGACTGTCTCTATGCGAAACAAATGTGGCTATCTCTACTATCGCCTAGGTAGGTATCTTCCTTCTTTTCTACTCAGCTTAAAGATTGGTTAGCCACGAACCTCAAAGGAAAACTTGGCAGAGGTGTGGGAGCTAGTTGGAATATTATTTTTGAGGTTGCTATTTGGAGGCTATGGGGTTGGAGGAACTTGTCTATCTTTGATTCCAATTTTGTTAGATCCTCTTGCCCGGCGGCCACCATACTTCATTCATGGAGGAAATTTGCTATTATCCCTGAATTGAATCTAGATTCTCCTAGGTCTAATCTTGCTTCAGATGGGACCTTACTATGGGAAAGACCTCCTGTGGATTGGGTTAAGTTGAATGTTAATGGGGGCGGTGAGCCTAAGGACGTCTTTGGCGGGAGTTGGGGAAGTTTTACACGGATGTCAAGGGGAATGGATAGCCGGATTCACAAAGAGTGTTGGAATCTGCAATGCTAATTGTGCGGAAGAGTGGGCTATTTTGGAGGGACTCCACCTTGCTTGGGAGTTAGGGTTTAAGAAGCTTGTTTTGGAGTCAGATGCAAATATTCTTGTCACTAACTTATCAAACAGGAATTCCAATACTGAAAGTTTTCTATTTGCTCATATTTAGGACTTCATGGATAGAGATTGGATAATTTCTCTTTGCCACGTTCCTTGTGAATTTAATAGGATTGTTGACACTCTTGTAAAGTTGGGGTTATCAAAGTCTTGTATTTTGGGTGATTGCCCCAGCCCCCATGTATCTTAAGGCTTGATGGATCAAGAGTGTTTGAAATTAATTTCCCTTTTGGCTTGATTATGTAATTTGTTTTTTTGACCTTGTGCCTTCTTTCAAAATAAAAATAAAAATCTACATTAGGCACTTGTTTTGGGCCATTCATGTCACATATCTGGACCTTCTTTGGATACTTTGACGACACATTTCTCCACAGCATCGAAGTTGTATAACAGGCTGTCAAAATGAGGTCTTTAGCGCCGATTTGAAGCTGTCAAGCTGCAACGATGCCGGAGACCCCATGACAAGAACCTTAATAAGGAGAAAGAAAATTACGCGAGAAAACTACTTGTTATGGAATAAAATACTAGGCTCATCCAAGGTGTGGCCCAACAGGAGACATCTCATACACTTGGGCTTGGAGGCACAAGAGGCCCAACAAGTCCAAACTCTAACCCTAAGGTAGCCTCTATATATAGTTGGTTAACCTAAAGAGGTACAGATCTTCGAAGCTAACTCTCAATTGCATATACTGCACACAGAGCACACACACCACCCCCTTGGCTAAACGCCTCCAGTATCATCGAACTACGTGGACTTTGATCCCTCTTTAGGGTACGTAGGCCCTAGGTATCGCACCTAGGTCAAGTCCCTGTGCTTTGTGATCTTCGATCCTCTCGGGTATCTCATCTATGGATACTTGGGGGCTGGAGAGCTATTTGATCCTATATCTACATACTAGCCCACCTAGGGTTAGAGACTTATGTTCTACAACAGAACATTGGCGCCGTTTGTGGGGATCGAACCCACGACCACGAATCTCGGGGTTAAAGTTTATAAACCCGAAATCTCGGTGATAAAGTATATCAATCCGGAATCTCGGTGATAAAGTAAATAACCCGGAATCTCGGTGATAAAGTATATCAATCCGGAATCTCGGTGATAAAGTAAATAACCCGGAATCTCGGTGTTAAAGTATATCAATCCGGAATCTCGGTGATAGAGTATATCAACCCGGAATCTCGGGGTTAAAGTTTATAAACCTGAAATCTCGGTGTTAAAGTATATCAATCCGGAATCTCGATGATAAAGTAAATAACCTGGAATCTCGGTATTAAAGTATATCAATCCGGAATCTCGGTGTTAAAGTATATCAATCCGGAATCTCGGTGATAGAGTATATCAACCTGCAATCTCGGGGTTAAAGTTTATAAACCCGAAATCTCAGTTCAAAGTATATAAACCCGGAATCTCGGGTCGGCACGCACGGAATCCCAACAGTCACGAGCACCTCGTCCGGATTTGGAAAGTAACACATCCTGGCAGCTCAGTAACCTGAACTACCAGGCTGGGGGGCAACAGAGTGGACAACGATTTGTTAAGTGGAAAAGTGTGTTATCAATAACCGGCATTAATGCAAAGTGGAAAGTTTAATGCAAGTTCGGACAAGTATCCGAAATGAGCACGTTGAACGATTTGCACAAACAGTAAGTATTTTCCATTTATTGTGATTTGCTTACATATTATTAAATGCAGGAATATAAACCAGACAATTAGCCCGAGAAAATTGCTACAAAAGCAAAGTCGGATTCAGGGGATCTCGGAAAAGAAGTCAATTAATCTCGGCAGCTCAGAGACCTGAACTACCGAGCTTGGGGGCAACTGTTATGGAATCAAATATTACGCTCATCATAGGTTTGGCCCAACAGGAGACATCTAATACATTTGGGCTTGGAGGCACAAGAGGCTCAACAAGTCCAAATTCTAACCCTAAGGTAGCCTCTATAAATAGTAGGTTAACCTACAAGGTACACATCTCTTAAGCTCTCTCCTTTACGATTCAGCCACACAGAGCGCACACCCCAACCCCTTTGGTGAAAGCCTTCATGTGTGAGCGAAGATCACTCATCCTCTCCGGTATCTCATCCATGGATACCTTGGGAGAGAGCTATTTGATTCTACATCAATATATCAGCCCACCTAGGGCTAGACACTTATGTTCTACAACAGAACACTACTGAAAATAGTAAAACAATTTACCATTTTTCAAAGTTTTCATTTATAGTATCCACTCCTCTTATTTTTCTCTCCCTTCTCTCTTCATTCAAATATAAAGTAAGGGACCTAATTATATATGGTGGATATAATAAAGGGCAGGAGGAGAGAGAGAGAATATAGAAGGTTTTTAATAAAAAATAATAATAACAGAGACAACGAACATCCCGTTAATTGATAAGGGTGAGAGTAATCCATTTTAAATATATCCAAGGCAAAATTAAACCCTAAAATATTTTTCAAAATATAACAAAAACAAAATTGTACCCTAAAATATTTTAGGGTGCTAGATACACCTCCAAAAATATTTTAACGTGCTCAGCGCACCTTAACCCTATGATTAGCATCATAGGATTTATTTATTTATTTTAGTGGATTCAATATGATTAGCATCACGATACTGAATAAATATAATAAACAATAACATTAAATTGAAGACTCTCATATAAGCCATTTTCCAGTTTTCCCCTATATATAGTTAATTATACATTTAACATTTTGTTTGTATTGCTCAAATCAGTAGGTGATATATATCTTTCATTTTGAATAATTACCCATCACCAACTAACGTGGTCGTGATTCAAGTTAATTTCAACCTTATTGACATTATTAATGATATTTTCTTTAGGGAGAGAGCTATGATATACATGTTGTCCACTCCATAGAGGGACTGTGATTAAGTGCTTTCTTTGAAAAGGAAAATAAGCGTGCAATACCTATTGTGTTAATTAATGATTTTAGCTATAATAAATATATTTTAAATTCATTTTAAGTTATATGATTAGCAAAAATTATTCATAATAAAAAAGTGTAGATATCGATATGAAAGTTTGAGTTATACCAGGTATACTGTGTCTGTGTTGAAGCTTTTTTTGTATCTCACCCAATTAACCGGAATTTTCAGTTCCAACTAATCCGGATTTTGCCTGTGTCGGACCTACGGTCGTGAAGGAAAAGCTTCCAACACCATTTTCTTCATTTCTACGCCTCCAACCGAGGATGTGGTGATGAAAGAGCAAGTCCTTTTCCATTTGCTCCCAATGAATGTTGGTGCTTTAACTTTTTTTTTTTTTGTGCTAGGAAAAGGTTTTGGAGGGGTTCGATATCAGTCCCCCACCAAGGTCAGGGCACGGCCCCGGGCTTTTTGAGCACTTAATGGGGACTTACGAGATCGCCTACCAAAGGAGTCCTAGCAATGGCAGCGGGGATCGAACACACATCCCTTTTGGACTTGACCAAATCCCTTACCATCTATGCCAACTCTCTTTGGTTGGTGCTTTTAACTTAAATACACAGTATGATAAATATCCCCTAACCTTGGGCCCTTTGGGCCCCATCATTTGGTTAATCCATTTATAGTATAACTTGTTATTGGGCCCATCATTTGAATTTTGTGGTTGGAATAATATGATGTATGTCATTATATTATTGTTTCTCAATAACGCACAATCACAACCACTAGTCAATTTATAGCAAAAAAAAAAACAACCACTAGTCAATTCCCAGCAATTAAAGATGGCCAAAACAATTAAATAAGGAATGTCAAATTAATTTACAATATTATCATTATTATTAATAACTCAACCCGTAGCACACAGAGATGTATGAAGCAGCACCTAGTGAGAAAAACCAGTCCCCAAAAACCATAAAAAGAAACACAACTGACAATACATAATAATACAGAAAGCCGAATAATAAGCAACCAGATAGAGATATATGGTAATGCTTCAGTGTGCTTATGTATATAATGTTTAGCCGAAGAGATGGTGGTGCTTCTTGCCATGAGCCTCCTCGTCTGCTTCCTTAGTTTCCTTCTTCTCGTGGTGCTCGTGGAAGGCAAAGCCACCGGCTCCGACGGCCGCAGCGGCAGCAACCTCCTCTTCTATCTTGTGCTTGTGGGCATGCTCTGGGTCTTTCTCTGCCTTGTGCTTCTCATGCTATAAGATATCATTTCAAACATTCATTCATCAATACCAAAGATAAAATAAATTAAGTTGTATCCAACGCCCTAGACCATTTTTCTCATAGCAGTCATTATCCTAAATTAATTTGTTGTACAATTTTACCCATAAAAGTATTTTCTTCGTAGTAACTAGTAAACCCATTTAAAATTCTTAACTACTGATTTACCTGGTCTCTAGTATGACCAACTCATTGAGATTGAGTTTTGAGACAACACACGATCAATCACATATTAATAATTATTTTTTTAGAAAAAATTGAATTGATTTCAAGTCAACGCGCCAGCGATATATAACACCATGTATAATAACATACATAAAAAACTTCTATAGAGATTCAGAAGACCGAAACAGAGAAATTAAATTAAATTAAACCACAAAAACGTAAACAAACAAGTTGATTGGAGGCCAAAACACAAGCGATCAAGCCATCACACATCCTAATTAATAAAGAAAGATCAATATCCTAAGATCAGAGATCAACCATATCCTAATAAAACAAGATCAAAAGACTGGGAGAATTAGAGGAAATCACAAAAATTAAGAAATAAAAATGATCGCGTGTGTGTGTGTATACATACATACCAGAGCATAAGCACCAGCAGCTGCAGCACCAACCTCACCAAGGTGCTCAAGATGCTTATGGTGCTTCTCTTCCTTCTTGTAATCCTCAGGAGGTTGATCTCCATAGCCACCTTCAGGATTTTCACCACCATAGCCGGCATCTACGAGTTTCTCGTCACCGTCTTTGTGGTGGTGGAACAGGTGGTGGTGGTGCTTCTCTTCAGCCATGCTAGCTGCTTCTGGTTAATCACAAATATCAGAGGATGATAAAGAAGAAGAAGAAGAAGAAGAGACTTGTGTTTGTGTGTGTGTGTTTCTAAGTGTATATCTGGGGGATTGGAGGATGTATTTATAATTGGTGATGTGTGCGATTGATCACAGAGATAAAATGGATCGAGATTATTAGATCTAGATGGATCCTCCACCACTTAATGAGCTTTCATGCGCATTTAATTTTTGATCAAGACTTTACATCCAAATGGTAGAGTCATTTCCTTTATTATTTTGACACTGGGATGCTTCTCATTTGTTTGCTTTATACACATTTAATCTAGTTGTCGTTAATTGGAAGATAGTATATTACTTTTATATCTTCAACATTAAAAAAAATCTTATTCTACATTGATTCACGGGTGGAAAAAAGCCTTTTAAGACCGGACAAAAAATGCCTTGTAAGACCGGATTTGGAACCGGTCTTGTTCCAGGCGGTATTAAAAATGTTACTTGTTAAGACCGGATGAATGACCGGTCTTAAAAAAATCGTTTCTAGACCGAACTTTTGAAATATCCGGTCTTAAAAGTGTTTCAGAATAATAATAAAAAAACCCAAATGAAACAACTGGTCCCAAATCACCAGATCTAGCAACATTTTGAATGTCCCTTCGTCATCAACGACGAAGAACCTGTTGGGATCCGTACACGCAGCGGAGTAAGAACTTTTACGAATCCCTTAGGCGGATCGCTCAATAGCGTTTAAATCTCGATTTAGGGTTTCCGAATCATACCTATGTGGAGGGTTCAACGTTCCGTTGGCGTTTGCGCCTGGAGTCTCAAGCGCCGCGGGCGTCGTACGCGTCGAACGAGGAGGCATCCTTTTCTTGCTTCTTTATCACGTGGGCTAACGCCTTCTTGTTCGATCGAGACGGGAGCGGACTACGCGTGTCCTCTCCCTCTACCGGTATCCACACGAATGGCCTCCAACACCGAGGGCGGCGTGCTAGCGCCTTCTTGTTCTTGCGTCTCTCTCTTTTCGCTCTAGGTTTTTGTGTTTCGCGGTAGTCTAATTCATCCGTAGTTTAATACGACTACATCAGCATCTTTTATAGGGTTTCTAAAACCCTAACATGTCGTATTAAAATATTCAAAATTAAATCAATTAATTTCGAATTTGGATTAAATAATTTTAATTAAATCTGTCCAACAGATCTAATCTAACTACTTGATCCGAATTAATAGGCCATCAGATTTAATTTATATTTATAAATTAAATCAAGATATGATATGCTTATATTTAATTTAAAATGAGATCCGATATCTCAATTCAAATTAAATCGATATGCAATATCTTTATTCGAAAATTAAATTGAGATACAATATCTCAATTTATTATAGTTATTTAATTTATCAAATAAATTAAATACTATATATAATATTATTATTATCAATAAATAATATCATTATCATTTTCGAATTTATTAATATATATATATATATACACACACACATCCTAGATAAATATTCATTAAATCTTAAACACATTTAAGATTCAATGAATCTGGACACTCTTGCTCGTGTTGGGCCATTCTTGTGTGCGACCACTCGTAGGCCCACATGAGATTGGCGGCGGGTCAATACGTACCAGCCCACAAGTCGCAAGCGGCCTCTAGCAAGACATTGCGACTACCCAATTCATATGGGGATCGTTGATAAGTACAATGACTTGCCCCTAGGGCATAATCTCCAACAGACTCCCACTTGCACTAGGTGCAATCATTAATTACCTTAATTCTCATTGCCCTGACATGACGCTCATGTTTTACTTGTGCAAGCGGCTTAGTAAGAGGATCAACGTCATTGTTTATTCGATATTACCTATCGTACAACCATGTCACGTCCCTTTTGTCACGCGATAATTTGGTCAAGGATGAGGCATGGAAAATGTCAACTTCCTATTCTTAACCATTACTTTCTCGATTCTTGAGTAGTCTAACAATTGAGATGGAAACTCCTTTCCATCGTAGTATGGCCATACATTTCTCAGACTCACTCATCGACGGGCCCAATATTATCTCTCTACAAATGTGAGGGACAAATTCCATCTTGATCATTCACATTCCTCCGCATGAAAATCACTGATCCCGATCATAGACTTTATCATCACCCAGTCAAAGGTGACTTTTGACTAGGTCAAAGACAGCGACTCATCATGTAGGAATCCATGATGATCTCAGGTCATAGGGCGTTGTGACGCAGTTATACATGAGATAAGCTTATGACTAAATCCATGTAGCTTTCTCATAATGGGTCGGTCCAGCACCTTGTACTCTTACAAGTGCCTATGACTTTGATTCGTATCTCCATACCTCATCAAAGTCACACTGGTCTTATCTCATCTTCGCTCCGCATAGATGACCGACTGGGGGACATTTAGGATAATCTTTAGACATATCCAAGGATACGATTATCAATGTAAACATGCAAACGAAAAGATAACTAAAAGCTCACCGCACCACCATTCAACAGGAATACATATCCTGATTGCGATCTTGAATCATCTTGGTCAGTTTGGAAACTCGCATATGTGTAACGAGTCACACAAAGCTCATCTTCCAAGCCACCATATACCAAGAATAAGTCCTTAGTCCTTCTTAAGTACTTAAGGATATTCTTGACAGCAGTCCAGTGACCCTCACCGGGATCTTGTTGATATCTGCTGGTCATACTCAAGGCAAATGACACATCTGGTCGAGTACATAACATGGCATACATGATAGATCCAATGGCGGAGGCATATGGAATCTTACTCATGCGGTATCTTTGATCTTGTGTACTAGGACACAGATTCTTACCGAGATGGATGCCATGAGACATGGGCATATTACCCATTTTTGAATCCTGCATATTGAATCTATGCAGTATCTTGTCTATGTATGTGCTCTGACTTAGGCCTATCAGCCTCTTAGATCTATCTCTATAGATCCTAATCCCAAGGATGTAAGTGGCTTCGCTAAATCTTTCATTGAGAAAGACTTTCCTAACCAAGACTTGACACTCGCAAGGTAGGAATGTCATTCCCAATGAGTAGGATGTCATCAACATAAAGCACTAGAAATACAACTGCTCCCACTAACCTTCTTGTAAACACAAGGTTCATCTATGTTTTGAATGAATCCAAACTCTTTGACTACTTCATCAAAACGATGATTCCAGCTCCGAGATGCTTGCTTCAAGTCAGTTTTCTCTTTGAAAACCCACTTGCACCCAACGGTTTTAACACCTTCAGGTGGATCGACTAAGGCCCATACCTCATTGTCGTACATCGATTGCATTTCAGACTTCATGGCACTAAGCCATCTTTCGGAGTTGGGTCCCACCATGGCCTCGTGATAGGTAGTTGGCTCATTGTGCTCAATGAGCAAAACATCAAGGGTTCCAGTAATCAGAAATCCATATCTCTGGGGCTGTAGCCGTGTTCTATCGGACCTTCGTGGATCTTGTGTTACATGAGTAGGCTCAACAACTTGTTGTGAGTCTTCTCCGGTTTCCATCTGTGGTTCTACATTGTCCTGTGACTCTCGAACTTCTTCGAGGTTCACCTTACACCCACTGGTTCTTTTAGAGATAAACTCTTTTTCCAAAAAGACACCATTCCGAATAACAAACACTTTGTGATCGGTGGGATTGTAGATATAGTATCCTTTAGTTTCCTTAGGATACCCCACAAAGAGGCATTTTGAGGATCTGGATGATAATTTATCAGCGGCTTGATGCTTGACATAAACCTCACATCCCCAAATTTTAAGAAATGACAAACTGGGTTTCTTCCCACCCATATCTCATATGGTGTCTTTTCAACCGCCTTTGACGAACACGATTTAGTGTGAACGCAGCTGTTTCTAGGGCGTGGCCCCAAAAGGAAGGTGGAAGATCTGTTTGACTCATCATAGATCGAACCATATCTAATAGAGTTCGATTCCTCCGCTCGAAACACCATTCCATTGAGGTGTTCTGGAGGAGTAAGTTGCGAGACTATCCCACAACTCCTAAGATGGTCAATGAACTCTTGGCTCAAATATTCACCACCCCGATCGGATCGAAGTGTCTTAATTGTTTTGCCAAGTTGATTTTGCACTTCATTTTGGAATATTTTGAACATTTCAAAAGATTCCGACTTATGTTTCATTAAATAGATATATCCATATATACCGAAATCGTCTATAAATGTAATGAAGTACAAATGACCTCCTCTCGGGCAGATGTATTCATTGGTCCACACACATCGCATGTATGAGGCCCAATAAATCGCTGGCTCTCTCACGTGTCCAGAAAAGGTGCATTTGTCATCTTTCCCAATAAACAAGATTCGCATGTATCAATTGATTCAAAATCAAATGAGTTAAGAAATCCATCTTTATGGAGTTTCGAAATGTGTTTCTCATTTATATGGCCTAGACGACAATGCCATAGATAGGTCAGATTCAAATCATTTGACTTGATCCTCTTAGTAGTTATGTCATAGATATTTCCATTATTAGGATGTTCTAAATTAAGTACATAATGACCGAATGCAAATCACCATGAGCATCAAAAACATCATTATGATAAATCGAACATTTACGGTTCCTAGTAATGGAAGTAAAACCTTCCTTATCCAAATAAGAAAGAGAAACAATGTTGCTACTCAAAGCAGGACATAAAAGCAATTGTTCAACAATAACAAAAGCCCATTGGGCGTAACTAATTCATAAGTGCCTACGGCTAAAGCGGCAACTCTTGCTCGGTTTCCAACTCGTAGGTCCACTTCGCCCTTCTTCAATCTTCTACTGTCCTTTAGACCCCGCACATTTATACAAATGTGAGAACCACATGCGTATCTAATACCCATGTAGTGGAAGTAGAAAATGAATATCTATGACAAAGATACCACGGCGATAGCCGTGCTATCCTTCTTGTTCTTTTTCGATCTTCTTGATAGAGTTTGCAATTCCTCTTCCAATGACCGGTTCATCAGAGGCTTTGCCTTCCAGGCTGCAGGCTTAGATTCGGGCTTGTTTGACTCAGTGGTCTTACCAGCTGAGCCCTTACCCACTCGTTTGCCCTTGCCTTTCTTTTTCATACCCTTTCCTTTCTGAACCATCAAAACAGTGCTGGGCTTCTTCTTAATGCTTTGCTCAGCTGTTTTAGCATCCCATGCAGTTCGTAAATTGATTTCTCCATGTTGTTCATGTTATAGTTCATGACAAACTGGTCATAACTATCCTGGAGTGAGTTCAAGATCAAATCGTAGCTAACTCCCGGCTCATGGGAAATCCAAGCCTTTCAAGGTGATCAATGTAGCCCTTCATCTTCATAACATGAGGACTAACTGATGCACCCTCAGCCATCTTGCAGGAATGTAAGGCCTTCGTGGTCTCATACCTCTCTTGCCTTGCCCGTTGTTGGAACATTTCCTTGAGATGAACAAGCATCCCATAAGCCTCCATGTGTTCCAAGAGTCATCAATATGCTTCGTGTAAGCATCTTGCTGAGCTCTTGGAACATCAGCCGCAGGCTCGTCAGGAATGGGTTGATCAAGGACATAAATCTTTCTTTCCTGCTTGAGAACAATTCTCAAGTTTCTAAACCAGTCAAGAAAGTTTGTCCCATTAAGTTTATCCTTCTCAAGGATAGATCGTAGTGATAGCGTTGCAGTGTTACTATGCGTAATGATTCTACAATTAAAAGATATGCAAAGTTAGTTTAATAATCTCCCACTGAATTAACAACCCTCATTATAATTAGTGGGCTAAGACCCATATTTGGCTTAAAATTAAGTCCGCTTTGGTGGTGACGCTTAAATTTAAGTTATTTAGGTAGGCAAATCGGTTGCCAATTACATCATATGTAATTCTTAGATCTTTATGGGATTCGATCATCATATGACCTAACGTTTAATCCCATTCTCGTCTCACCAAGATAACTCAGATGCATCCACTTTGGTGGAACATACAAATGGGTGATCTAGGTTTTGACAAGCATTCATTAATTGACGGCATTAAGACTTAAGATTTGATTTAGAGGGTATAATTTAATTTAATCTAATTAATCCTATTAATTATACTTATATGAGTGCAATCCCTATTGTATCTCATACAATCACTAAATTAAAACATGCAATGATCAAAATCAAAACATAATCAAGGACTGTGACACAACATGGCTCACCTAACCTAGAATCCTCTCAAGCCAATGAGAGGACTTCTCTAGATAAAATTAAAAGAAAATACATATGAGAAACCTCATTTCAACATACGAGGAGTCGGATGAGAAGAGAATTTTACATAGAGAATGTTGAGAGATAGGCATGGCTCGCGAGCCATATTTAAAATACAACACTTGTAAATTCTAGAGCCATATTGTTCACCATACCCAAACAAGTTAGATCACACCATATATTTAACTCATACAGTTATGCAATAAAATATTATGGTTAATTTTTATCATGATATAAATTCTCTAATTTATATTCAAGATTTAAAATCTCGCGCTGCTGACAATAGCTTCTTGTTTTCAAAATATTATGGTTAATTTCAAAATAACTTCTTGTTTTCGAAAATTATTTCCCAAAAAAACGTGATTTTTCAAAAATAATTTCCAAAATTTTCAAACCCCAGATTTGCGTCCATGCATGATCAACGAATCTGAACCTTTCAGAACGTGATTGCGCTTGAACATTCGACCCTACTTGATCATGCGACTTCAACGTGATCTCCGATCTGAACCTTTCAGAACGTGATCGAAGAAGCCACAAAATCCGAACCTAACCCTAGCGTAGAATACCGTATTCATAACGCGATGTTTTCGAAAAAGGATATCTTTTGGATCAAAGATGAATGCTTCAAAAATCAGTTTATCCCATATTTCGATTTCAAGCATGCATGATTCGGTTTATCACATATATATCACATATATAAAGCATACATAGAATCTGATTTAAACGCACATTGAGTTGGCTCTGATACCACTGTTGGGATCCGTACACGCAGCGGAGTAAGAACTTTTACGAATCCCTTAGGCGGATCGCTCAATAGCGTTTAAATCTTGATTTAGGGTTTCCGAATCATACCTATGTGGAGGGTTCAACGTTCCGTTGGCGTTTGCGCCTGGAGTCTCAAGCGCCGCAGACGTCGCGTGCTAGCGCCTTCTTGTTCTTGCGTCTCTCTCTTTTTCGCTCTAGGTTTTTGTGTTTCGCAGCCGTCTAATTCATCCGTAGTTTAATACGACTACATCAGCATCTTTTATAGGGTTTCTAAAACCCTAACATGTCGTATTAAAATATTCAAAATTAAATCAATTAATTTCGAATTTGGATTAAATAATTTTAATTAAATCGTCCAAATGAGATCTAATCTAACTACTTGATCCGAATTAATAGGCCATCGATTTAATTTATATTTATAAATTAAATCAAGATATGATATGCTTATATTTAATTTAAAATGAGATCCGATATCTCAATTCAAATTAAATCTGATATGCAATATCTTTATTCGAAAATTAAATTGAGATACAATATCTCAATTTATTATAGTTATTTAATTTATCAAATAAATTAAATACTATATATAATATTATTATTATCAATAAATAATATCATTATCATTTTCGAATTTATTAATATATATATATATATACACACACACATCCTAGATAAATATTCATTAAATCTTAAACACATTTAAGATTCAATGAATCTGGACACTCTTGCTCGTGTTGGGCCATTCTTGTGTGCGACCCTGTAGGCCCACATGAGATTGGCAGCGGGTCAATACTGTACCAGCCCACAAGTCGCAAGCGGCCTCTAGCAAGACATTGCGACTACCCAATTCATATGGGGATCGTTGATAAGTACAATGACTTGCCCCTAGGGCATAATCTCCAACAGAACCAAGAGAAGATTGGAAGCAACAACAACAAGAAAAACAAAAAGATGATTACAAAGTCCAAAAATAAGAAAAAATAACAAGAAACAGAAATCATTCACCATGGAACAGACTTAAGCAAGAAGAGATCTGGGTTTGATTTCAAACCGGATCTGTGCGAAGGCGGCGTGGAAGGAGCCATAGATCGAAGAGGAAGGAGCCGTAGTCGTCCAGAATCCTCAAAGTAGTATGCTTTCGCCATTGCTGAGGATTGGAGTCGACGCCATCACAAAACCCTCGAAGCATCTCATAGCTAACGTTGCTAAGAATTTGATTGTGTGGCTCTTGGGATGACTTACAAAGATTGCAAGTAGGTTAGAGGAAGAGGATGGCATTCTTGCTGAGGATTTGACCTGTGAGGCTCTTGGGACACTCGTTGAATCTATAACTAAGCAAATGTTAAGAAGACAAAGCAGACTCACGGACTTAACAGGTTTAGAGAATTTAGTTTTTTTTTACACTTTTAAGACTGGTTTTTTGAAACAACCAGTCTTAAAAGTACTTTTAAGACCGATTGTTTTAAACAACTAGTCTTAAAAGTGTAAAAAAAAAATGACCGGTGGCAATTTCGTAAATAAATAGAACACTTTTAAGACCGGCTGTTTTAAACAACCAGTCTTAAAAGTGTAAAAAAAAAATAAAAAATTTGACCGTTGGCAATTTCGTAAATATATAGAACACTTTTAAGGCCTTAAAAGTCTTAAAAGTGTTCTATATATTTACGAAATTGCCACCGGTCAATTTTTTTTTTTTTTACACTTTTAAGACCGTCTTTTTGAAACAGCCTCATATTTTACACTTTTAAGACCTGTTGTTTGAAACAACCGGTCTTAAAAGTGTTCTATATATTTACGAAATTGTCACTAGTCATACTTTTAAGACTGGATCCTTTATAATCAGGTCCAAAAAGTTTTTATATTTACGAAACTGCCACCGGTTATACTTTTTAGATCGGATTCTCTATAATCAAGTCTAAATGAGGCGGTCTTAAAGCTCTTTTTTGCACTAGTAATTTTTTCCCTTAAATCTCACACACACCCCCGTAACTCTTTCCCATAGGAAGGACTTCACTCCCAGAATCGAACCGGAGACGTCCTCAATGCTGGAGGATTGGCATGATCAAGCCCAAGGGCTTTTACAAATGCTATATATTTTTATATGAAATATGTTATAAAAATAAACATATAGAAAAAGTAAAAGATAGAGAATAAAAGCAAGAGAGATTCAAAAGAGAAAAATTCTCATTCAGTTTCTTCAGTGTACATTTGTGAGGGGGTATGCATGGGACTATTTATAATGTTTGGAGAGTAGGGAAGTTTTATGTAGCTTCTACCCACTCCCACCATCAATGTAGTGGGTAAATACCCACTCCCCACTATAACAGTAGTGGGAACCTTAATGCCCATAATGGGTCATCCACATAATATATTCATAACACTCCCCCTTGGATGTCCATTATGAATATGCCTCATTAAAAAATTTAACTAGGAAAAACACAATGGGATAAAAACCTAGCCAAAGAAAAGAGTACATCATCCATTGATACACTTTCCAATGCTGCCTCATTAAAAACCTTTCTAGGAAAATCCAATGGGACAAAACCCAGATATGGGAAAAAGAGTACAGCGTGTATCGACTCCCCCTTTTGACAACATCAATTGAGATCTTTAAGTCTTCGAAGACCGATTCCATTGACAAGCTTTTCGAAGGTTGTACCTGGAAGTGATTTGGTGAATAAGTCTGCTAGATTTTCACTTGAACTGATTTGCTTGATATTTATTTCACCATCCTTTAGAAGGTCACGAGTGAAGAAGAATTTTGGTGAAATATGTTTCATTCTATCACCTTTGATATAACCTTCTTTAAGTTGGACAATACACGCAGTATTATCTTCATATAGAACTATTGGGACCAATTTACTTGAAGATAAATGACAAGTTGTTCGTATGTGATGTATTACTAACCTCAACCATACACATTCTAGACTTGCTTCATGCATTGCTAGAATTTTTGCATGGTTAGATGATGTGGCTGATATAGTCTGTTTCATAGATCACCATGAAATAGCTGCACCTCCACATGTAAATAGATAGTTTATTTGTGATTTACCATCATGAGGTCAGACAAAAATCCAGTATCTGCATAACCAACCAGTTCATGCTTCGATACATTTGAATAATATAACCCCATGTCCATAGTTCCTCTGAGGTAACGAAGAATGTGTTTTATTCCATTCCAATGCCTTCGTGTTGGTGAAGAACTATATTTTGCTAATAAATTAACAGCAAATGATATATCAGGTCGTGTGTGATTAGCAAGATACATTAGTGCTCCAATAGCACTGAGGTATGGTACTTCTGGACCAAGTAGTTCTTCTTCACCTTCGCCACTAATTACTCGAGGTCGGAATGGATCTTTATCCACTTGCAATGACCTTACAATCATTGGAGTACATCATGGATGTGACTTATTCATATAAAATAGCTCTAGGACCTTCTTTGTATAAGTTTCTTGATATAAAAAGATCTCATCCTTTAGGTACTCGATCTGTAGTCCAAGACAAAATTTCATTTTGCACAAGTCTTTCATTTCAAATTCTTTCTTGAAACAATTAATTGCCTTTTGAAGCTCTTAAGGAATTCCAATGATGTTGATATCATCAACATAAACAGCAATTATAGCAAATTCATTTCTAAATCTTTTCATAAAAATGCATGGGTATATTGGGTCATTTTTATACCATTCTTTCAACAAATTTTCCTTGAGACAATTATACCACATGTGCCCTAATTGCTTCAAGTCATACAAAGACTTATTTAACTTAATATAGTATTGCTCTCGAGAATTTGAATTAGATACTTCTAGTACCTTGAGTCCTTTAGGGACTTTCATATAAATACATTGTCAAGTGAGCCATACAAATAGGCAGTCACAACATCCATCAAACGTAAATCATGTCCTTCATTTACTGCTAAGCTAATCAATAACGAAAAGTAGTTGCATCCACTACTGGTGAATACGTTTCTTCAAAATCAATGTCAGGTCTTTGTGTAAAGCCTTAGGCTACAAGACGTGTCTTATATCTTGTAATTTCACCTTTTTCATTTCTTTTTCTTACAAAGACTCATTTGTATCCAACTGCCTTTACATGTTTAGGTGTATGGACTAGAGGTCCAACTACTTTTTGTTTTGCCAGTGATTTTAATTTTGAATTAATGGTATAACACCCTAAAAATCTCGATTATGATAAGAATCATAAATTAGTAAATAATACCTATAGAAAATAGGTGAATATGTGGTATCGACCCTTAAGATATAATTATCTTATTGAATGGAAATTTCTATTGAAATTAAAAGGCATAAAGGGCCGAAAATCCCTAAAATGTATTTATGGGTCATAAAATACCCTGAGAAAATTATGATAAATCTCAAGAGGCAGTAAAATAATTATGAAAATTTAGAGAGTATATTATCTCCAATTTTGGTAATTTAATAAATTATAACCTTGGAAAAATAAAGAGGGAAAAATAAAAAAGTATTATAATGACCAAAATGCCCCGTGAATTTTAATATAATGCATGTGACATAAAATACTAATGTCAGTGCAATAGTTGTGAGGTAATGAGTTATTCTAATTAAGAAAATTATCAACAATTAATGGGTAATTAGTTAAATAATTATTGGCTAATTATTTGAGCTTAAACAAAGGAAAATCCAAAGATAATTATGTAAAACCCTATAATTAGTGGTTTATGGCTAAAAATAGTATAAAATATATTTGCTAATTAATTGGAAAATATAAAGAAAAATATATGAGATTGAGTAATTTTAAGTCTAAAAACATGTATGGACCAATAGGGAAATTTTGTAAAAAAATTATATAAAATAATTATTAAATAATTATTTTATATAATATTAATTAATTAAAAAAATATAAAAATAAAATAAAGGGCAGCCGAAAATATGGACCCAAATTGGATAAGAATTTGAAGAAAAAAATATCTAGATATTGTGTGCAAGTTGCATTATTATATTAATATAATTTATGAAAAAGCAAATAGGATAAATGACCACCGATAGAAACTAAATCCTATCTAGAAAACCATGAACAAGGTTTCTAAAGTCAGAGTATATTATAAACAAGTGAATTTTTATCTCGGAGTAGGCTGTCTCCGAAGTTATTTCCGTAACCGAAAAGGGTTATACTAGACTGGCTAAGAATCTATCTGATGTTCAAAAAGCAAATCAGATAAATGAAAATCTATAGAAACCAAGCCATAACTTGAAATCCAAGAATGAGTTGGTAAACATTTGGGCATATTATGAATCAGTGGATTTTTGTCCTGAAAATGTTGTTACCCGAAGTGATTTCCGCAACCGAAGGCGGATATCCAAAAATCTTCAGCGAAATAGGAGAGGCCCTGGATGGGATCAAAAATTTAGTTGATCCAATTATTTTGAAAGAGGAAGAAGAAATCTTCAGGGTTATGTTCCCGAAATTTTGAGATTTTACAAGATTACGCGATTCGAACACCGATCGGGGAATTTTATCGGGTCAAAGGCAAAACGCAACTTGTGACATCATCAAAGATGATGTCATCTTGTGCCACCTAAGGGGGGAAGGACAGCCAAGGTGTGTTTGAGGGCCAAGATGAAGCCAACACATAAAAGCAAGATCCGACGGTTGATATTCGGCATGAAAAAGAGTGAATAATGCCCGAAAAACCTCTATAAATAGCCTTGCCTCCCATTTGCAAAATTCACACCAAGAGCTCTTGCTCATTTCGAAATAGAGGAGCAGAGGAAGGAGGAGGAGTCCGGGGAAAATTTATAGCGAAGCCCTGGGTAAGTTTTTCGGTCCTTAGTCTTAAGCTTCCGTAGTTCTTTCGGTAGTTAGAGTAGAAATGCTAGTTTAGTCTTTAATCTTCCAAATATGATTAGATATCATATGTTAGGGGTATTTAAGGTATTAATTTCGAAAATCATGTTGGATTTAGAGATATGGAAAATTTTGGAAGATTAGAGTCAAAGTAGCGAAGCTCTAGCGAAATTTCGCCGATTAGTCAACTAGGGGCAAAATGGTAATTTGTACCTAAAATGCCTGTTATGATGTTAGATATTGATAAACGTGATATTATCCTTATAGGATATCTGTGATCACCTACCGCTGTCAAACCGCTGTCTGACGTGTTGTTTTCCGTTTTCCGTCAAAAGTACAGTTTTCCGTCAAACGTACCAGAATACCGTCAACGAAGGTACGGGCGCGTACTGTAACACTAATGCTAATGCTTGTGTATGCTTATATATGTTATGGATAGTTTCATAAAGCCATGAACGGGACCTTGTCCTGGACATGCACTGTGACTAAGGTAGACTTACATCACTATTTACAGCTTTACGGGTTATAGTCATAATAATACCGTTATGTTTTACTAGCGCTGAGGACACGACTGTACATCGTGGCACGGATGTTGCAAACCAGGGATAACTTTGCATAATAGTGTAGTTGTTATCAATTGATCATATGATGTACTGTATGGATCTATGCTGTAATACTAGAAATATTTGTTATGCATATGATGATAATATAAGCATGAGGTTAACCGTTACCTGAGGTCCAATGTGCATTGGACCTCAGTCTTAAATGATAGTACAGGTAAGGACCAAGAACAGAGAAGGCACCGGTAGATGGAGCCATAGATGTGAATCGAGGGGCAGAGTCGTAGTAATGTACCGGTCGAGGCAAGAGCCGGAAGAAGATCATCAGAGCCTATTGTTAGGCATGGGTCTAATGAAGTTATTTCGAATAGTTTGGTGCCGAAGGCAAGGCTAGTCTATGTGGGTCAGCCAATCAGTCGCCGTGAACTCGGTGAGGCCCCCATGATAGACACTTACCTGGCCATTTTGTTCGGTTAACGGAGTTAGGTTCATTGCCCCAAGTCTAGTTAAGGCTTGGTCTAGGTTGTATAGTTACTTTTGTGAAATGTAATTGTACAAAGCTCTGTATATTGTATCACATGATTATTCCTTCGGGAAATTTTTAATATATCAGCATACGTTCGGCATCATCATATGTCGGGGTACTTTTATATCAGTTACTCATATATTGTCCAATTTTTAGTGCATTGCTCTCCGTTTCCGCAGT
This sequence comes from Acacia pycnantha, assembly GCA_025563575.1. Lineage (NCBI taxonomy): Eukaryota > Viridiplantae > Streptophyta > Magnoliopsida > Fabales > Fabaceae > Acacia > Acacia pycnantha. The sequence goes on from JAMWYP010000248.1 coordinate 1,394,102, forward strand.
ACTCTGATGTAGCACCTCAAATTCTGATGAATTATTTTAAAACCAAGTGTCATCCGGCACAATTTGTAGTATAGAATTTGAGGTGTTACAAATGGCATCCTTCCATAAGGGCCAATCCTTTCACTGTTGGCACTCGCTAATGGATTTTGGCTCTTGATCCTCATCATCATTCATTACATCATATGCTATATGATAAGCAAAGATGTCGTCAACGTTGACTTCATTTCGGTCCCATTGGATATCATTCATAACATAATTTATTGAGTTTTCATTATTTTCACTTATTTCAGGTACCTGGTCTCTTCTGGAACTACAATATTCTCTTCTGAAGATAATAACTCTTCAGGAGATGGCTCTTCTAGAGCTACTAGCTTTTCTTGATTATCATCGACTTGACCATCTATATTCTTAGCTCGAGGATTTTTATCCTTAGAACCGATGGGCCTCCCACGCTTCAGGTGTGCTTTAGATTCATTTATAATAGGTTGTCCTTCAGGGACATCAATTTGAATAGGAGCATTAGCAACTGGGACATGTGACTTTGTCACTTTCTTTGGGTCAGTAAATGCTTCTGGCATTCGATTAGCTAAATTTTGTAAGTGAATTATCTTTTGAACTTCCAGTTCACATTGCTTTGTACGAGGATCAAAATGAATCAATGATAATTCATTCCAGCTAATCTCTTTACCCAACTGCTTATTTTCTCCCCTATTGTTGGGAAAACTGATTCATCAAAATGACAATCGGCAAATCGTGCCATAAATAAATCTCCTATAGATGATTCTAATTATTTTCTGATTGAAAGAGATTCATACCCAACATATATCCCCCTTCTTCTTTGTGGACCCATTTTAGTACGTTGAGGTGGTGCTATTGGCACATATATTGCACACCCAAAAATTCTTATATGGGAAATATTAGGTTCTTGACCAAAAACCATTTGTAAGGGGGAAACCTTTAAGTAACTAGTTGGCCTGATACAAATTAACATTGTTGCATGCAAAATGGCATGGCCCCAAGCAGAAATTGGGAGATTATATCTCATAAGTAAAGGTCTTGCAATAAGTTGCAATCGTTTAATCAATGATTCTACAAGTCCATTTTGCGTATGAACATGAGCTACAAGATGTTCAATATCAATTCCAAGGGACATACAATATTCATCAAAAGCTTGTGAAGTAATATCACCAACATTATCAAGATGTATTTTCTTGATAGGATAATCAGGGTAATGTGCTCTTAATCTAATCAATTGAACAAGTAATCTCGCAAACGCCAGGTTGCGAGAAGATAATAAGCAAACATGCGACCATTTGGTTGATGCGTCAATTAAAACCATATAGTACCTAAATGGTCCGCATGGTGGGTGTATCGGCCCACAAATATCCCCCTGTATCCGTTCTAGAAATGTGAGGCTCACTTTCTACTTTGCTTGGTGAGGACCGAATAATTAACTTTCCCTTGGAACATGCAGCACATGAGAGATCATGGGATTGTGGTATTTGCTTACACTTCAGGGTATGTCCACATGAATTCTCAATTATTTGTCACATCATGGTTGACCCTGGATGGCCCAACGGGTCATGCCAAACATTAAAGTCATTAGTAAACTTCCGGTTTACATTGGCAAACTGCTGGTTTACATTGGCAATTGGTAAACTTCTGGTTTACAATAGCCATGTGTTTCAATTGTGCTTATAAATGTATAATACAAACCAGAAGAAAAGGCAGGAAAGCTTTCTAATATGCATTTTCTACCAGAAACTATATTTGTGATAGCAAGACATTCCTGATTATTTTTAGTTGTTGTTTCTATATGATATCTATCTCTACGGATATCTTTGAAAATCAATAAATTTCTCTTAGATTTGGTAGAATATAATGCATTACTAATACATAATTTTGTTCCTTCATGTAACAAAATATTAGCTCTTCCGAAGCCTTCAATCAAATTTATATTACCAGATATAGTTTGAATATTGGCTTCTTGCATTACCAATGAAGAAAAATATTTATCATTTTTTAGTATGGTTTGGGTTGTTGCACTATCAATGAGACACAAATCTTCAGGATTGATGCTAACAAGATTCATTCTTCATAAAAAAATACATGAAAATAAATAAAAACATAATTAAAAGAAATACATATGATAGAAGAAAGTTTAAACATGCTAAAACATAACAATTCCAAATAAGAAAAGATAATTTATACTAAGAAATTGGCAACATCCAAATGAGAGTAGAATCAAGATCTTCAAACTCATAATTCCCAACCTTATCAATATTCAAATGAGTAAAATCAACATCTTCAAACTTGGAATTCTCAACATGATTTACTTCAATCTTTGACATTTTACCATTACTTTTTAGCAATTCTTGGTAAAGCTCAACTAAGTGTATTGGCGTACGATAGGTACGGGACCAATGACCTTTTCCACCACAACGATAGCATGCATTTTCAGCATGTTTGTTATGCCCACTAGTTTCCTTTCTGTGGTTCTTATCAATCTTTCCCCACTTTGGGTTTCGGGAATTTGGTCCACCACGATTTGGACCACGGCTGCGACCACGCCCACTATTGTAGCCACCTTTATGTCTACGTCCTCGGCTACTAAAAGATTCATTAGTTACTGCATTCGCTTCTAGGAATGGAGTTGAGCCTGTTGGACGAGATTCATGATTTTTCAATAAAAGCTCATTGTTTTGTTCAGCCACAAGGAGACAAGAAATTAATTCAGCATATTTCCTGAAACCCTTTTCACGATATTATTGTTGCAGGAGCAAATTGGATACATGAAATGTGGAGAATGTTTTTTCTAACATATCTTCATCAGTAATATTCTCTCCACATAATTTAAACTGAGAAGTAATCCTTAACATGACTGAGCTATACTCACTCACAATTTTAAAATCTTGCAAACGCAAATGTATCTAGTCATAACGAGCTTTTGGGAGGATAACCATCTTCTGGTGGTCATATCCATCTTTCAAATTGTTCCACAGAACAAGTGGGTCTTTCACTGTCAAATATTCAATTTTTAGATCTTCATGCAAATGGCGGCGTAGAAAAATAATGGATTTGGCTTTATCTTGATTAGATGCCTAATTCCCTTCTTTAATTGTGTCTTCCAGACCATAGGCATTCAGATGGATTTCCGCATCCAACATCCAAGATAAATGGTTCTTTCCGGTAATGTCAAGAGCCACAAATTCAAGTTTTGCAAGGTTTGACATGGTTCAAACTAATTAAAGAAATAAACAGGAATTATTAGGATATAAAACACTAATGATAATAATAGGAAATTCACATAAATAATTCATAAAATATTGCAACAAAATTAAAAATTTATGGCTTTAGGCCATTTATCTTTAGGATAAATAAAAGTTAAACATTATGGCTTCCAGCCATACAATAAGATAGAAGTTGAAAGCTATATGACTTCTGGCCATATAATATCAAAATTTTATGGCTTCAGGCCATTTATCTTCAGGATAAATAAAAGTTGAACATTATGGCTTCCGGCCATACAATAACAAGACGAAAGCTATATGACTTCTGGCCATATAATATCAACATTTTATGGCTTCAGGCCATTTATCTTCAGCATAAACAAAAGTTTGAACACTATGGCTTCCAGCCATACAATAAGAAGATGAAAGTTATATGACTTCTGGCCATATAATATCAAAATAAAAATTAAAGAAATATGACTTCTGGTCATATAATTTCATAATGAGAAATCAAAGGCGTATGGCTTCTGGCCATACTATAATAACAATATGAATAATATAAAAGAATTCGGATAAAATAAACATATATCCTTAAAGAAAGTAGATGAAATCATTAAAGAAATCATACCTTCGTTAGAGCTTTCATGCTGATAATGTGTTATAAAAATAAAGATATAGAAGAAGTAAAAGATAGAGAACAAGAGCAAGAGAAATTCTCATTTAGTTTCTTCGGCGTACATTTGTGAAGGGGTAGGGGACTATCTATAATTGTTGGAGGGTAGGAAAGTTTTATGTAGCTTCTACCCACTCCCTACCATGAATGTAGTGGGTGACTACCCACTCCCCACCATAACAATAGTGGGAACCTTAATGCCCATAATGGGTCATCCACATAATATATTCATAACAAAATAAATATTTTAACGATTTTTTTTTTTTTGGTTAAGATGCAGATTGGCCATTGAAATTTTACTTTAAGAGCACCTAGCACAAGTAAGTTTTAAAGGAAGCAAAAATAATAATGTATAATTGAAAATGGACAAAAATACCAAATGCCAATTTAAAATGGGAAAATAGCATAATCCCTTTAATTTCAACCTAACCGTTATTTTATCTCTCCTCCAACATCTCTTACATCTAAGGCCCCGTTTGGATCGAAGAAAATCAAGAGAGGGAAAAGGAAAATCGGAATTTTCCAGTGGCGGCGGCCGTTTGGATCGCATTTTCCCTGGAAAATATTTTCCCGCCCCGCGCCATTTTCCAACGTTTGAATGGAAATTGGTTCCCACCAAAAATGGTGGGAAGCCACTTTCCGGTGCGTATGAAAATGGGCTAAAGTCTATTGTGCCCTTCGACAGTGAATAGAGTGTTGACGGGGAGAGGAAGAGAGAGAAGAAAGTGATGTCAGGGAGAAGAAGAGAGAGAAGAAAGTGACGCCGGAAAACATTGTGGAAGGAGGAAGAAGAAGACGCATGGCAGAAGTGACGATGGAGAGGAAGAGAGAGAAGAAAGTGATGCCAGAAGAGGAGGAGAGAGTGACGCCGGAGAGGAAGAGAGTGATGCTGGAAAAATTGTGGAAGGTGGAAAAAGAAGCCGCCGACGGTGGCCTCTTTGTCACTCCTCAGATCGGAGATGACAGAAATAAAATGGAAGAGAATCAGGACGAAGGAAGGAGAAAGAGACCAGGAGGAAAGAAGAAGACGTAGCGCACTGTGCACACTCATATTGAGTGTGCACTTTCATGCACACTCCCAGTGTGCACAAGAGAGCACTGTGCATGACTTTTGCATGAGTTCACACTGTCTGCGAATGTGTCTGTGAATGTCCGTGGCATTATTTAAAATAATATTTTTTTAAGGGGTAAAATGGTATTTTATCTTATTTTCCTACCTTATTTTCTTTCAACCAAATAAAAATTTTCCTATCAACCTATTTTCTTTTCCAGTGCGAACCAAACGCATCGAGGCAAAATATTTTTCATTCCATTCTTTTCATTTCCATTCCTACCTTTTCTTTTCTTTGATCCAAACGGGGCCTTAAGCATACCAGAAAAAGAATGGTCTAGGGGATTTTCTGGGTGAAGCCCATATATACAACGAGCAAGCGCTTCGGTGAAGTAAGTCGCGACCTTTCGCATAGCTCTGGCCTGAGACACCACGAGGAATCCAATCTGTTTGACCAAAGCTTCTGCGAGAGTGAAATTATTCTGGTGTATGGCATCCGCACAAGTCATCAATACATAAACAAGTCAAATTCCATTTTCTTGCGAATCGACAAGAACAACAGGACGATTCTACTCGTTGGGTAATGTATAAGACTCCAGAGGAGAGGACATTCAGTAATGTGTAACCTCTCTCCTTTGCACCATCAAGTTTAATCAAAACCATTCAATAACAAATCTGGGAATTGAAAAGAAGAAGAAGAAGAAAAAAAAAAAAACCCCACCTCTCTCCTTTGTACCATCAAGTTTAATCAAAACCATTCAATAATAAATCTGAAAAAAAAAAATCAATTTGAAGTAAAAAAAAAAAAAAAAAAAAAAACAATCTTGAGGCAGTGAAGGCAGAGGGCAAGTGTGAATTCTTCCTAAGTTTCTATTAACATTTGGTTAAACTAACCTGAAGGAAGCTCTAGTTCGAGACTTTTGAGTATATCGATGGTGGGGCTCGAGTCTTTGGAATGGCAGGTTGAGGGGCGCCGAGATATGCACTATTCTCGTAACCGTACCTGAGAAACTATACTCGAGCTTGTGTTGCCGGAGACGACACTGCTACCCAACGAATTTCCAATTCCGCTCAGCGTCGACACAAGGGGAAAATGGCAAGAAGATGTGGAGTACACATTACATGTTTATGTGCTTATTAGGTGCTTATACCTCTAATTAGAGGTATAAGCATATTTTTTAATTTTTTTTAATTTTTTTTAAATATTATATTTATTTAGATCTAAATTATATGCTGCTTTCTGAGATTTTTTTTTGCATCCAATATCTCAAATTAATTAATTTTCAATTCTGCATTTGTATGTAACACCAGTATTATAGAAATTAATTAATTTGACATATTGGATGCAAAAATAAATCTCAGAAAACAATATATAATTTAAATCTAAATAAATACAATATATAAAAAAATTAAAAAAAATATGTTTATACCTCTAAAATTAGAGGTATAAGCACCTAATAAACACATAAACATCAATATGTAATGTGGACTCCAGGATATGAGAAATCGAAGGTATAAATATAAAGATCCTTTTTTTAAACTCTAGAATGTACCAGACCCATATGTCAGAAAAAGAAGACAAAAGCAAGGCATAAATATAAAGACAAAATCCTTGGGTCTCGAATTTGAGTCCATAGAAGAAAAATGTGATATGTGATGTGAGGGTAATCATAAACCTTAAACTAGTCAATTGCTCGAATAATTGATAGATTCAAAAAATAAAAAGTGCCAAATATTGGTTAATAATATTTAAAAAAGATAAAATTCATTGCTTTAAATCTTGAAATGGAAAACAGTTGATCAAATCAAAATATTATACACTTACTTTTGTTGAACTCAAAGTTCGTGTCATTAAAATAGTCAAAAAGTTTCAAATATAACATTATTGTGAAGTATTACTTTTTATTTATCTAAAAATTACATACGTATTTATTAGGGAAAATTTTAAAAACAAATCCTCAGCCCTATTCCTTAAGTATGTTTGGTTTGAGGGAAGGGGGAAGCAAAAAAAAAAAAAGGAGGGGAGAAGAAAACTTGTGGAACCCACTACACTCAATTTTGCAATTTTTTTCCCTCCCCTCCTTTTTTTTCTCTCCCCTCCCCTCCCCTTCCCTCTCCTTCCCTCAAACCAAACATACCCTAAGGGCCCGTTTGGTTCAATGAACATTTAAGAAGAGAAAGGAACTTAGAGGAGGAAAAGAAACTTAAAGGAAGGGAAAGGAAGATTTGAAAGATGAGGGAATATGGCTTGAGTTGGTTGGTTGGAAGAAAATGAAGGGATGGTAGTTGGTAAAGAATTAGGAAAAGTCTATTTTACCCTCAAAAGAAATTAATTCAAAATAAAAAAGAAAAATATTTTTTTTGTTAAAATATATTTTAAAAAATATATTCTTATTAATTTCGAACTTGTGTAAAAAAAAAAAAATCGCCAAATTCGAATTTTCCCACCAAGTTCGAACCTCCCGCCAAGTTTAAATTTCAAGGGCAAATTTGTCTAAAAATGTTAATAGTGACGTGGCAACTTGAGATCCCACCAATTTTGGTGGGATCTCAAGTTCCCATAAATGAGGGAAGAGTGGTGGGTCCGGTGTGGGCCCAGGAACTTGCGTTCCTAGGCACTTGATGCATCAAACACGTTTTTAGGAGGGAACTCTATTAAGTTTTCATTCCCTCTCACAAGTTCTTTGAACCAAACGGGCCCTAAGTCTTGCTACCTCTCTCTCTATCTCTAAGCCCCTGCTTCTATTCTTTCTCAGGTACATTTCCCTTGATTTTCTTTGTTCTTTTGTCTTGTTAGTTTCTGGTTTTTGCTTGTGTAAGATCGAAATCTTCTGATCAAGTTTTTGTGTGTTTGTGTGTGGGTGTGTTACTTTGGCTTTACCATTATAAAATGGATCTGGTTTTGGTCCGATGCAAATGACCGTCCGCTGCGCAAAAAACACTTAATAATTTACCGCGTGCGGTACTAATTTATTAGGCAAAAAAGCGCAGCAGACGGTCCTTTGCATCGAACCAAAGCCAGATTCTTGTAAAATCTAATCATTCTTTCAGTTAGTGTAGTGCAATGGTGTTTGATTTGACTGCAATCAGATCCTTTTTTAAAAGAAGGGTTTGTAATGTTTGTTTAGTTCCATGCCGTTTTTAGGTCTCCGATTTCAAGTCAACATTTATTGAAGGTGTCCTTGTTCTTCTTTAGGTTTTGGGGATGATTAGGAATTTGTTCGCATATCAAGTCCTAAGCGTAACTGTTTTTGAAGGATAGATTTCTTTTATTATTGGAGGGTTTTCTCCTTTTTGTTCTGTATCAGTTCCCTAAATCTGCTGCTTTAATCATTTTCCAAGTCTTTGATTTTGCCTCAGACAACACTTTATTTTACTTCATGGTGACTTTCTTTTATTTTGTGCTGTTAAATTAAGTGTTCAATTGGAAGCATTTTTTCAATTCCATTCCCTTATAATTGATGCAGAAACTATTAAAGAAGAACTAATCGCTAACATCTTGGTTACTTCGTTGAAAAAATTGACAGGAGGGTCTTGTTCTCTGAAGTTTCAACCAGAAAGTTACAGTAGTGTCATAGCCATATATAGTTGAATATGAGGTTCAAAGCATATCACAATGATGTGCCATAATTAATTCTTGTTGTAGGCAGTTTATATTTGGTTCATCAACTGACTACCACAAGATGACTTCGGTTTGATTAAATGTCACATTTGCATAAAGGTTTCTAATCAATTGGCCAAGACTTATCTGGCTTTCTTAAGCAAAGGTTTCAACAGTTAATTGGAGAACTGAAAGCTGCTCCCCAAGAGGTGGAAGTAGTAATGGCAAGGACACTAGAAGTATATATGTTGAAACTTGAAACATTTTTTTTTTATTGCAGGGCAAACTATTACTGTTATTTACATATTTTCTAAAACTAATTTGGTTTTAATCATCAGGTTCCACTGGGAGCTAATGGATGTGCCTATTTTACCTTTGATGAGGAACTTTGGGATAAACCTCTTGGAGCCTCAGACTATTTCGGATTATTCAGTAAGTCATCATTCAAAATATATATAGAATTTGGATGTCTTGTTTGTGGGATATTGCAAAGAAATATAGAATTGACATGTCTTGTATTCCACAAAAGTTGAACCAGCACTTTTGTAAAACTCCATATTTAGTTTCTCTATTCATAAAGAGATCCAAAAAAGCTTACACTGGATATATACTACCTCCGGTCCTAATTATAAGAGCTAGTTGACTTTATTTGGAGAGATTAAGGAAGCTAAATAAATTATTTAATCATTTCATACGTTATGTATTCTTAGATTATACATTAGTTTATTAATCAAACTAAATAGTTTGAAGAAAAAAATAAAAATAAAAATACTCTAAAGTAATTTAATTAGCTTCCTTAATCTCTCCAAAAAAGTCAACTAGCTCTTATAATTAGGACCGGAGTGAGTGTTTTTTATAGAGAGATTTTATACTTTAGCATTGGAAGGCATCCCAATTTTTGACTTTCACAATAAATCAGTAGCACATAGGTTTATCACTTTGATCGATGTAAGTTCCATTCCTGTCTAATGTTTTATTCTGTGCGTTTTGTTAATGAAATGAGTTAAACATATTTTGTTTTGATTGTTACTTTTGCTCAATAATCTTATGCATTGCCCCTCTCCTTCATTTGTTCTTTTCATGCCTTGCAAATTGTGGTTACATGTGACATATGAGAATAGGGCCAGGTTATTGTGTACTGCTATAGGGAGCCCTCGAGACCTTTTTTTATGGACAATTTGGCTTTGTGCATTCTGTTGCAGCTCCTGATAGCTCAATTGGAACCTCTCACAAGGAACATGCAGATGTTTGATCTTACTGATCCCTTTCCTGGAGAAGATATTGACTTCATCTGCAAAAGTTGTTGTGAATTCATTCATGAGCTCCTAGAACAATAGTGAGTTTATGTCTTGTGTTTTTCATCATGTATGTCTTCATCATTTACAGGTTGTGAAATGTTGTGATATGTAATGAATAATAGTTATTAGATCGATTTTGTTCCCACTTAAATTGGAATATTGTTAGCATTATATTCATTTTCAATAATTGATCAATTTATATGTTCATTTTCAATAATTTTATTTGTAACTCATATTAAGTTGTTCATGTTGATTCTCAATTTATGTTTTGATGATAACAACACTAGTGCAAAAAAGGGATTTAAGACCGCCTCATTTAGAGCGGATCATCGACGCCCCGCTCTTAAAGGTGTGACCGGTGGCAGTTTTGTAAATAAAAAGAACTTCTTATACGCTAAAGTGCTTTAAGACTGCCACATTAAGACCGGACTAAATAAGGACCGCTCCTAAAAATATGACCGGTGGCAGATTTGTAAATATAAATATCTTCTTACTTTGGATCATTTTTCATAGATCTTATCCGGACTGTTAAAATAACAACCGGTCTTAAAAATGTTATTAAAAAATTGAAATATCAATTACTTTTGGAGAAATCTCATACAAATTGACTTATATTTTCTACACTCCAAAATTAATACGGAAAAATTAAAATATAAATGTATTAAAGTTTTAAGACCGAACATATAAAAGACGGTCTTAAAAGTTAGACCTTT